>JAKZFA010000004.1:1200000-1800000 GCA_026122715.1 Cladosporium colombiae
CCGCTGTCTTGGAGACCAGGAGTTTAAAATCAGTCTTGATTTGCTGAACAAAGTGCTGGAAGAGGCAACGGCCAAGTTTCCCAACAAGAGCTTGCGCCTGCACTTCGAGACACGTACTGTGCCGGTACCGGCCATGTACGTCTTCGCAGAACCAATGGAAGAAGAGCAGATCGACAACATCCAATCCAAGTCAAAGGGCAAGATTGCGGAGTTCGAGCGCAAGATGATGGGTATCGAGGCAAGAGAGGAAAAGGCTAAAGCTACAGAGAACGAACTCCCGGACGACGCTACCTCATTACCTCTGCGCGAAGATGGGACACATGCTCCTCTGTACGCTGCCACTATCCTCGTCGGCTCTATTGTCAACGGCGAGCGCGTCGAACGCCCAACGCGCCTCACACCGGAAGACGATTGGTCGGTCGAGTATCTATTCAAAGAGATGGAAGATCCAGCCGCCGCTTGGGCAACCTACGCGCAGTGCAAGGGGAAGCGTGAGAAGGTCTTCTCTCGCGCCATCATGACCGACGACGAAGGCGGCGCCGAGAGTCTGGACACGGAGCCCAATTCCGAGATGTACGAACATGACGGATCTCTGAGGACATTCGAAAGCTTCTTCCATGAAAAACTGAGGAGAATGGCTGAGAAGGGTAGGGAGTACAGGAGCAAGCTCGACAAGCTGGAGAAGGACACCGGCAAAGTTGTTTATGCTGCAAGAACGCCTACTGGGGTGGACTCGACGGCGCCGTCACAGGCACCTTCCAAGGCTGCTCCCACCGAAGCCTTGTCCGGAGTGCCTGCCATCAATACCGTCGACGACTATATGTCTTGGATGTACGGAAACAAAGAGAGTCAGGCACCCGCCCTGACCGCCGCCGCGACTCCGGCGGAGCCTGAAATCACAGGCGTGGACGATTACATGTCTTGGATGTACAAAGACCACACGAGCTGATCAACTATCTCGCCACGGTCATGACTGCGTGGTGAGTGTTGACACGCTCTCTGTAATATTATGTATCAAGAAACTACTTATAATAGGCAACATTGCCAGAACCATACTGACTTTCGTCCATTCCATCATTCCTTCACAAATGGCCTCAGCTACGCCTACGCGCACGAAACTCTATACGCCCGCCACCCACCCCACGCTGTCACATCCCTCGCGCCCACCAACCCATACGGCTCGCAAATAAAACCCTTAACCCACCTCCCATCCTCCATCTCAACACTCCCAAGTCCCAACGGTGAAGAAATCGTACTTAGGAAAGCGCCAACGTTGCCGAGAGGCATGGTCCAGATCTCGACCTCGATTCTGCTTCCTTGGGGATCCCGCGCTAGACCTGGTTTAGAAGGCGTGGTGTTTTGGAGTTCGTAGAGTTTGTAGTTGGGCGAAGTGCTTGTTCGTTTGTGGAGAGTGGCGCCGAGGGTAAGGAGGTCGGGGTTGAGGGGGAAGGAGGTGAGGTGGGCGCCGACGACAGCGATGTCCATGGTGGTGGTGGTGGTGTTGGTGGGGTCGTTGGTGGCCATAGTGGACTGTATGGTGGTATTGTTTGTGGGAGGGAGGATGGGTGGAGTAAGGATCGTGGTGTGTCCGGACTTCAATGTCATACATATAGTTGGGGTCTCAAAAGATCTAAGAAGGATATAGCGACTTGATGGCCTGAAAAGATCGCTGTAGATAGAAGCATAGATAGTTCAAAAGTTGCATATCGAGCAGGGGATGTCTATAGATCGCCGCCGGCCTTGAGAAAGCCGGCGGCGATAGTCTGCATTGCCCGTCGGAAGCGCTCGCTGGATCAATACCCTGAGTCACTGTGACAACGGTGCGGAACATCGAGATATAAGAGCAAGGGAACACGTAGAATGTGAGTTGGGTTATCCAAGCCGCTCCGAAAACGGCCGTCCGGTGTGGCACTTTAGAAGACGTATACCAGACTGGAGAATCATGTAGTAGGTATAATCTATCCGACTCAAACGAATCAGGTTGTCGAATCGACTACTATACTTGTCCACCTACAGTAGCAAGGGACTTTCCCTTCTCGTAGGACGCTATGTTATGCAAGTCCTGCTCGCTTTGTTCGATGGAGCCTCCACCGTCTATGACATCGGGGTCTTCATAGATGGAAAAATCGAGTAATGAGTCGTGGGCAGGGAACAGATACGACAGGCCCCAGTACGTGAATGTCGCGCTTGCAAATCCATAAAGATAGTTCATGTCATACTGCAGAAGTCAGTATGTCTGAAGTATTCTCCCGGTTGAATGAGATGACACTGACCAAGTGGGCGATTCCCGGTGAGATATACAAGCTGGAGTTGACGGCATTTGCAAGGCTGGAGCTCAGTCAGTATTTGGCGTCAAGGATCAGTTTGTATAACATACCCTGGTAAATTTGGTACCAACGAGACCAAGAATGCTACAGCAGCACGCCAATTGATTCCGTATCTGTAGCGATATCTTCCGTGCCTTCGATAAAGTCCTGGGACGTCGATGTGCCTGTGCTTGACCAGCCAGTAATCGGTAGCCATGATCGCAGCAATTGGGCACAAGAAGACGGCGAGGCCAGCCATAAAGTTCAGAAGACTGGCTGCTGAGTACACTATCTTCCATGGTACCATTATCCAGCCAGCTGTCACTGTCATGAGCATTACGCCTCTCCTGATGTTGATGTATCTGCAATCGAAGTCAGTAGGTACTCCAAATATATGTAGTGATGAGCTTACTTAGGGAAAAGTGTAGTCAAGTCGTTGGACCCGCTGATAACGTTGGCAGACAAGTTGGTACCAATCTGAGCAACGCACCACGCGAAACCGACAAAGAAAGCAAGGCCTTTTCCGCCCGGAGTCTGCCATTGGGCCGCCAATTCGACAGGATCCCAAATGTATCTTCCATATACGACTTTAGCTGAGGAAGTTGAAATAATGCCAAACAGTCCCAGGATAAGGCAGATAAGTGGAAGGAAGAATCCTTGCCAGTACACGCCGTTTGGCTTCCTCAGATATCGAGTGAAGTCGGCAACGTTCGTGGCCATTGTTGCCCAGCTTCCAGTGATGGCCATCATGCTTGACATTATCAACCAGGATCTTTGCGAACCGTGGACTTGGTATTCCTGGTCCCAGATGTCGCCAGAACCCCCGGCCAAACTCGTCATGTAGACGACGGTGGCGATCGATACGATGATAACGACGATCGCCTTGAACCAGAAAAAGATCTTCAACTTGTGCGGCGGTATCAGTAGGATCGGGAACTGAATGCTCCAGAATAGGCAATGCGATATCAATTGCTGTGAGGTGATGCCAACTGATGCGGGGATATGGTTTGGTATATCCAGATAGCTTGGCCAGATCACGCGGATGCACTGTGTTATGGCGGTAGATCCGGTGTACGTTTGTATAGCGTGCCAGAATAATGCTGTGGTCAGTCGGACCACTACTGCAAATCGTGCGAGGTAAAATCCAAATGAGGATCTTGCAACGATGGGGAAAGGTACATGCAAGTGCGCTCCAATCGCTCCATTGAGAATCAACGGGATGGTATCGACTAGGCATCCGAGGATGATACAGTAGACGGCTTCACGCCATGTCAAACCGAGTGCAATGATAGATGAGGGCGCTTGCCACCCTTGCGCATTGATCGCATCCGAGATCCAGAATCCCAGCACCGTGAAGGACGTCCAAGTACGACGCTCGACTGGGGTGACATCGGCGTCAATGTTGCTCCATTTGTCTGAATCAGCAAATGATGTTGACTCTTTGGGAAGGATCCAGCCTTCTGGTTTCGTCTTCTTCTTCAGCTCGCTCTTGACGGTCAGGGACCGCTGCCGTATGTATGAAGCCATCTAATACACTGCCGAAAACACTCAAAACGTGCTAGAACTTGTCTGAGCATGGTGGAGTATCCTTTCGTTGATATAGCATGCTACGCTGGTTGTCATCTGACAGGCGTTGATATCCTTGATAGATAACTATCGCTTATCGATTCGATTCGATGCTGAAGTTCTTTAATTGTAATTGAAGAAGGATCTACCATCCGTGCTCATGATTGTACCAGAGTTCAGTTTTTCGCCGCCGGTCCGCCGGCGAAGTGGCGATAGCGACCCCACGGGGCGCCTTGCAGTGCATTGTATCGTAGCGAGTGTAGGCAACACATACTGCGACATAACAAGCAGGAGCACGGTGAGAATTACAACTGATAAGGTCATTGATTTGGCCAGGCGAAGAGTACTGAGGTGTTCGGCGGCCGGCGGTAGGAGTGCATGCATGCCTTCGCCGAGCCACCGTCGGCCAACAAGGAACGGTGAAGCCGGCGAGATCATCACTGCCCCAATCCTCTATTCTTTTTAACGGGATGGGATTTCGGGTCTACATTTGACAACGAAAGCAAACGTCGGCTTCACAAATACATTTGACATTGGAGCGCAGCCATCCCCTACCCAGACACAATGATGGAGCTTCCTTCAGCGCGTCCTTACGCTTTTAAGTTCCGCCCGGAGTCGACAGCTCTGATCGTGATCGACATGCAGCGTGATTTCCTGGACATTGGAGGCTATGGCGAACTACAGTGTGCCAACGAGACGGTCTTTGCAAGCGTTCGACAGGTCATCCCACAGACACAGAGAGTGCTGGAAGCGGCTCGCAAACTTGGACTTCATGTCTTGCACACACGAGAAGGTCACCGGCCGGACTTATCAGATTTGCCAGCATCGAAACGCCTGAGGCAGAAGCTGGCTCCGTCTGGTCATCATGTCTTGGGAATTGGTGATGTTGGTCCGATGGGTCGCCTGTTAGTACGTGGAGAAGACGGCCACGAGATCATTGATGAGCTTACGCCGTACCCTGGAGAGCTGGTCGTCGACAAGCCGGGGAAAGGATCATTCTGGAATACAACACTTCACCGGGCGCTGCTCGCAAGAGGAGTGACACATTTGTTGATCGCAGGTGTGACTACCGAATGCTGCGTTAACGCCACGTTCCGTGAAGCTTCAGACCGGGGATTCGAATGCTGCGTCTTTTCCGACTGCACTGCTGGGTTTGGGAGCACTTTCGTAAATACCACACTCGACATGCTCTGCTCATATGACGGCCTGTTCGGATTTGTAAGCCCATCAACAGCACTGGTCAACTATGCTCACGACCAGCCGACACCTCCTTCCACACCTGGTTTCCGTGGAGATCTAGATCTTCCGTCGTTGCGAGAGCAGTACATCAAGACAGAAGTCTCCGTCACAGAGGTTGCTAAGGAGGTTTCCAGAAGGATTTCTGAGTATCGCAAGAAGGATCCTGCTGTCTGGACCTACCTACGAGAGACCGAAGAGATATTGCGTGATGCACAAGCTCTTGAAGAACGGTACCGAGACCAGCCTCAGCCGCCGTTATATGGCATTCCTTTTGCGGTCAAGGATAATATCGACGTGGAAGGCATCGCTACCACATCAGCCTGTGAGAAAGCGAGCTACATGCCGACAAAGTCCGCGAAGGTGGTTACTGCCTTGCTACGTGCTGGCGCACTGTTCGTCGGCAAGACAAACCTGGACCAACTAGCGGCAGGTCTATCTGGTTGCAGGTCGCCCTTGGGGTACCCTCGAAGTGTGTTCGACGCCGAGAAGATATCAGGAGGCTCATCTTCTGGTTCCGCTGTCGCTGTTGCTGCTGGGCTTGTCTCGTTCGCTCTCGGTACCGACACTGCTGGATCTGGCAGAGTGCCTGCTGCATTCAATGGAATCGTTGGCTACAAACCTACCAAAGGCACACTCTCTGCAGCTGGGTTGGTTCCTGCCTGCACATCGCTAGATACCATATCAATCCTCGCGCCGACTGTGGCTTCTGCAAGAGCCGTGTGGCTAGTCGTAGACGAGGGTCCCGACATGGACGATCCCTTCGCTAGGGTCCAGCAATCTTTACCGCTGTGGCACGTAGACTTCCGTGGCATACAGGAGGCTGGTTTCACCTTTGGCGTACCACCACAAAGTGCACTGGCAGTTTGCACGTCAACATATCGCAGTCAGTTCGATGCCGCAGTAGTACGAATGCGTCGAATTGGCGGCCGGCCCATTGAAGTGGACTGGACACCTTTCGAGGGCGGAAGTCGGCTATTGTACGACGGGGCTTTGATGAACGAACGGATTCAGTGTGCTGGAGCTGACTTCCTTCAAACCCATGGTCCGGATCTGCATCCCACGACCCTTGCATTGTTCAAGGCTGCCCTGGAGAGAGACGTCAAACCATGGGACGTCTACCGAGACCAACATCTGCAAGCAACTTACACAAGACAGGCTGCTGTCGCATTTGAAAAGATGGATGTGCTTCTCGTGCCTACCACAACAAGTCACCCAACTGTCGCTGCCATGGAGGCAGACCCTATAGCGCTGAACGCAACGCTTGGCGAATATACTCATTTTGCTAACGTGCTGGATCTCTGTGGACTAGCAGTGAATGCCAGTTACTACGAAGAGACCCTGGGAAAGCTCTTGCCATTTGGAATTATGATGATTGGAGCCTCGGGGACAGATGGGAAAGTATTCGACATTGCCAAAGCTTTTGAAGCGACGCCTTAAACTCAATCCATCACAAGACGCGTGAGCTCCAAGATAGGAGAAGGCGGTGGGGAGGGACGTTGTAGCATGGAGTACCAGCAGCTGCCAGCTACGCATATCGTAGAAACTGCTTCAATCGATGGACTTCCGAGCTTTGCGATGATCTTAAGCGCCGTTGCGTCCTTGGCTGGGTCCCGTGATACATGCATCCCCACCTGAGAGATCATTGCTGCGCCCTTAGATGTAAAGATGATGAACACGCAATGTGCGGTTCCTGCGCCTGATTCGTGATTCATCTGGCAGCAATTGTTACGCATATCTCGTGCGAGTGTCGGACTATCAAGGTTCTTCGAATGTAGACGAGTATTCAATTCAGCTTTGTTTTTCCGTGTAGAACGACGCGTGGCGTCTTCTCGTACGACCACAACTCGCGTCGAGATGCAATTGCTTTGGTGTGATTAGCTGTTGGCATGGGCACGATGGCCATCAATGCGTCCTCAATGAGCTGTTTGTGAACTGTCCAAGTGGGACCTTGACGACGGGTAAATCTATTCAATGGCAGTTACCAGTGAGATGTGGCTGTGCACAGACTTTCTCGCAGTAAACTGTAACATATTTTAGCTCGGAGGTACCTCCGCTTTGTGTACTTTCCGCGGTCATCGAAACCAGTCTTCAAATATTCGGTTTCAGAATGTCGTCAGAAGGCTGGAACGCGCCAACTTTTCGTCTGTGTTCGATATTGGCCTCAGGCAAGCTCACCGATTACACACGCCTTATCAGCAACCCATGCACACTTGCCACATCTGAACACAGGCAAATCGAATGACCGGCACCAAGAGGACTCGGCCGTGCGACACCTGTCGGAGGCGAAAAACTAAATGCTATACCGACGAGAAGGAGTCAGCATGCGTACTGTGCAAATTCCACGGACAACAATGCACGTACGAACGAAGCGCCGGATATGCCTCTAGGAAGCGACCGGCCTCTCAAGCAGCTAGGTCGGATGGCCAGTCAGTATCAAGCTCGCATGGACCTAGTATCACCACACCTGGTACGGGCGTGGAGGAGTACGATACACTCCCTGAAGGCACAACATTATTGAAGCGCACGCTAGGTCTCCAGAATCTCCATCACAGCCAATACCTGGGTGTCAACAATCCTCTGAATGTATATGGTCTCGGCTCTACGATTCATCCTGATCCTGGCATACAGTCTGAGGCTTCGATTCAAGTCAGATTTGTCCATCCACTACATGCTTTCAGAATTGTCCCGGATGCGGATACTCCAGCGCTCACGCAAGAAAATGCCGTCCGAGACGCGATTGAGCAAGCAGTGCATGGCCATGGCCCGGATCTTGTGAGCCTTTACTTTCGAATCGTTCACCCGGCATTTCCGATCCTCCACAAAGAAGTGTTCCTCGAGAAGCACGCGCGCTCGTATCATGAATTCGCGCCGCCACTTTTGGCTGCTGTGTATCTTCTTGCATCAGGATACTGGGATTACAGTGACAAACTTACCGTCCAAACGAAGCCTGAGATGGCTCCTCTGAAGAAACTTGCCATGGACTCACTTCATAGCTCTATGGAAAGAGCAAAACTTTCTACGATTCAGGCTTGCTTGCTATTATCTCAATGTCAAGCCACGGACCCAAGCTATCAGTCTGGAGAAGTTCGTTTGGGTATCACATCCCAACTCATCCACTTGGCCCATCGACTCGGCCTACACCTGGACGCTGGCGATTGGGACATTCCTGAGTGGGAAATCGGACTCCGTCGACGGTTGAGTTGGGCTTGTTTTATACAAGACAAGTGGCTGGCTTTTGTGCAGGGACATCCGTCGCTTATTCCGTGCGATTCTTGGGACGTGAACAGCTTGACAGCTGATGACTTCCCCGAGACCGACGAGGACGAGACTGCCGGCAGCTCAGAAGTTGAAAAAGGCCGCCTGGTTTTCATGCACATGGCTGGACTTACACAGATACTGTCTGATGTGATGATTGTCCTGCTATCGCCACGGGCACAGCGCATGATGCAGACGGAAGATAATGGGTTGGCGGCTCTACTTGATCGCATTAAACCTTTACAGATCCGGCTCAAAGACTGGTTCTTTACGTTGCCCGATGGCTTGAAAATGGATACTGCAGCATCAATGAAGCTCACGTCCGTAGGCTACCTACGTCTTGCATATCTATCTATCGAAGCTGGTGTGCATCGCCAGATAGCTCTGTCCTTGCTCCGCAGCGTGGAAGCGGACGCCACACTGGCTTCCATTTGTCGTAATGCTGCCAAGGAGAGATTTAGTAACGCTGTGGACTTTCTCACAAGACTCACTGCATCGCACCTGGCTTCCTTCTGGTATATGAGCAGTTCAAAATGTGCAGCTCTGATCTACTATTTTGGAAGCCTGTTGGAGGACACAGCGCTTGGTCTGGAGGAGAAGGACAGCCTTCGACATATGCTCAGAGCATACCGGTGGACTTTGAAAGTTAACAGCGACGCCGGAGCAAGCTTTGCAAGACAAGCGATCTCGTTGATCGACGCCTCCGAAGGCATACTGACAATAAGACCAACCCTTCCCGCTCCGCCCGCCGCTCGACAGCTTTCTCGAGACTCAGCCATGGGATTACCTGCCCAGTTTCCGCAAAACATCGTGTACGCGACACCGCAAGCTCAGCTGACCGTAAATGCGGATACTGTGCCATTGTATGACATGAGCTTCATGGAACATAGCGAAATGTATGACCATGGAAATCGTGGGTGGGCTTACAACATGAACGCGGTAAACGGCAATTGGGGAACGCCTGTAAGCCAGAGCCAAATCCATGAAATTCTACGATCGCAAGCAGAAGGCCAAGCGATGGGATGGAATGTAACACCCAAGTGAGGGAAACGATAGCATATTCCTTCGACAGTATCCAAAAGCACGAGACGTAGCCGGCTACTTACTTTACACGTAAATTATGTTCCAACCTATCCTTATGATTACCGTCTCATCGTCGAGTGTATATCGGTGAGATGACTTACATAGAAAGAGGCGTACGGTTGGCGCAATGACCTCAAGCCATTCAGAGTGGACATACGCTGCAGTTGAAAACCGGATGAGGATGAGGATCATTTCGTCGTATGGTGAAATCAGAGCACCCAAGTCCACATATCATAGAGAGTGGATACGAATGTATGCCAGCTTAGCTCCCAGCCCCTAAAATGCAGGTATCTGCTATATGAATGACATTGGAACGTGTTTTGACATTCCAGCAGCAACCTAACCCTAACCCGAGCGCGATACAAGTCAATGAGCAGACACAGGCAACGAATAAGTGCCGTGTAGCTTGCCCGAGATGTTAGCGTCCTATAGTCGTGTACCCGTTCGACGACGATCGTATCGTTGAATAGGGCTTACTATTGCAGCCTTGCCTCTACTCTCGACCCCTCGAGACTACCGTGACTATTCTCAGCTATTCAACGTCTGTGAGGGGTCTGATGAAACGGCTCTTGCGGAGTGGATCTAAAAGCTGATGGTGCGGGTCTTTGGTGCCCTCCTCACTAGTGGAACCTTCAAAGTCACTAAAAGGGACGGTTCCGCCAGGGAAGGATGCGCTATCTGTGGACTGTGCTTGTGTGCGTTGTCTTGTGCGAATAATATTCGTAGGGCGGCAGGGCGGAGCAAAATTGTATAAGCGATGGTGGTGAGGTGGCGAGATGCCGGCTACGCTATCACGGCATCCTCACGTGTTCTGGAAGGATTGTGGAAGATCATATGGTCACAGTAGTCACACATGCCATCTCCAGCCACCAAGCCTCTCAGGATCAGTGGGTATAAGTATCGGGCCACCTTCGACCCATGTGAGAAAGCTATATCTCTGTGTGGTGAAGCTGCTCGCATATGGTTGAACACACTACCGGACACTCCTTCCGTCCCATACCCGACAGCCAGCAGACACTCCCTCCTGTCAACGAAACACTTCGGAAACAGGCCGATACCAAAAACATCGCGCACTAAAAGAGAAAGTACGCCATGGCTTCGAAGGGAAACAAAATCGAGAGCTGGGAGGCCAACCCGTGGACCCATCCTCCCAACGCTAACGTAACCAATGCGGAAACCATGACCTCGCCAGAAGCGCAAGCGGCTCGCGCGAAATCTGCCGAGATCATGGCTGCTCTCAAGAAAGGCGACGAAGAAGAAGCAAACAGATTGATGGGTCCGCAGAAAAACCACGACAGCCTGATACCTGGTATGGGAAAGCTCAAAGCCATGCTCACGAAGAAGAAAGCGGAGAATCCGTCGAAGAATTGAGCCGGGTTTTACGTATTTGGGGAAGATATGTTATATCGCGTTGGTGCTGCAGTAATGACAAGCAATATCAAGAGATGAGGTTGTACTTTTTCTTGCCCTGAACGCACGCGTAAAGCGGATGTAACCCCCGTCGAGAAAGCGTTGCTGGCAATACGAGTCTCGTACGAAATACCATGCCGGTGCATTTGCTGTTTCGGCATCCCATAGCTCGAACCGATACCTTCCCATGGTGTTCTGTGCACCAGTTGTTCTAGCATCTTTGGTCAGGGGGAACAGCTAGTCGCCTTACCAAGAGTGGCCGAAGGATGGATGGCTCGACGGCGATGCACTTGTGAAGACCGAGAGACCCTACTGCCGGCGTGAAACTCGAGGGAGCAAGTTCTCCGGCATGGGGTGTTTTGGCAATCAAAGGGAGACGGCTCGAAAGAGCTCTGAGTGGGGACCGTGGGTCGGGGAGATCGGGGCTTGGGAACGCAAGCGAGACCACATTTGTGCTACCATCCAATCAAACGGCCAAAATTGCGCCAGTCCTCCACCGTCCTGCTGCTCAGGTGCCGGCCGGCGCATCCTCCTCAGCATAACCGAGAGATCCAGGCCCCGTCTTCACCAATCATGCACTGCCGCATTGGCCGCGATAGATTGTGGCAGCTAGTTGCGTGCATTAGACCACTTTGGCGTGGAAGAAACAATGGAAGCGACTCGCGTGGCAAGTCGCTTGGGACTTAAGGTAACTTTTCGCATCGGGTTTTCTTGGTAGAGGTTCCTGCAGCCGTTCCTACTATACCGTTACGCTCTTTTGTGCCTTGACATCACATCACAATGGCCGAAAGCTCACGACAGCGCCGCTCGATGGAGCGGCCGTACGACGACATCGAGTTGAAGGGCGCCACCTCATCTGCGACAGGCCTGAAGACGGCAGAATCCTTCTCCAGCGATAGCCTGGAGATCATGGGCAATGGCGAGAATGACAAGCGCGACATGGCACGTCTCGGAAAGAAGCAGGAGTTCAAGAGAAACTTCTCCTTCTGGAGTGCGCTTGGTTTCGTGGGTAAGATAGCAATTGAAGGCCGCAATTTACGGACTGGACGGAGGCTAACAGATGCTATAGCTGTCTACATGGCATCCTGGGAATTCATCTTGGTGTCACTCTCTGTCGGTTTCGCAAACGGAGGCTTTGCTGGCCTTTTCGTCTGCTTCATCGTCACTGTGTGCTGCTTCTTCTCCGTGGTTGTCAGTCTCGCGGAAATGGCCAGTATGGCTCCTACATCAGGCGGACAATACCGTAAGTACTGGTCCTTGTTCAAAGAAACCACATGCAGTCACTCACTATTTCAATGCAGACTGGGTCTCTGAATTTTCGCCACCTGCGTGGCAGAAGGTCCTCTCTTACTCTTCCGGATGGATGTCGACTCTCGGATGGCTCGCCAGTACTGCTGGTAGCACTCAAGTTCTGGCCACTCAGATCGAGGCTATGGTCCAAGTGTACAACCCGGATTTCTACTGCACAGGCTGGCAAATCACACTGCTGATGTGGGCTTTCAACCTTGTTACTATTGTGTTCAACACATGGGGATCTGGATTCATGCCCGCCCTGGAGGTTGGTAGCTTGATCACACACGCTGTTGGCTGGTTCGTTGTGATCATTCCTATTCTCGTCATGACGCCAAAGAACTCGGCTGAGGAAGTCTTCGTCCACTGGGAGAACAACAGCGGCTGGAGCAGCATGGGCACGGCCTTCATGCTCAGCCAGATCACTATCCTCTACTGCAGTCTGGGAAGCGACAGTGTGGTCCACATCAGCGAAGAGGTCGAGGATGCATCTGTCACTGTGCCCCGCTGCATGGTCTGGTCTTTCGTCGGAAACATCTTTGCCGCCTTCATCATGCTGATTGCCATGCTCTTCTGCATCGGCCCACTTGAGGGAGTTCTTGCTGCGGATGTGCCATACGCTCTGCTCTTCAACAACACTGGCTCCCGTCCGCTCTCGTTGTTCCTCAACGTGTTGCTCCTGATTTTGATTTACATGGGCAACATCACTTCTCTGGCTACTAGTGCCCGTGAGATGTGGGCGTTCTCTCGTGACAACGGTCTTCCCTTCTCTCCGTGGCTCAGCAAGATGTAAGCCCTAAGACTATTGACGTTTTCTACTTCAACCGCGCTAACACAATGCACCAGGAACCACAAGTGGAACATCCCCTTCAACTCTGTCTACGCCACATCTGCCATCGTCGCAGTCCTCAGTTTCATCCCTCTCGGCAGCTCACTTGCTTTCGAAATTCTTGTTTCTCTCTCTTTGCAAGGTCTCTTGAGCACCTACATGATCAGCATTGGTGAGTTGTGTCATTCGCTGCTCTGAAGACGAACAAACTTGCTAACAATACAACAGGCTGCGTGCTGCTCAAGCGTATCAGAGGCGAGCCACTTCCACCGGCCCGCTGGGGCCTGGGATCCTACGGCATTTACATCAACGCTTTTGGCTTCCTCTACTGCGCCTTCATCATTGTCTGGTCTTGCTTCCCCTCGACGCTTCCGATTGACCTCGCTACTGCCAACTGGTCGCCCTTGGTCTGGGTCGCCACGATCATCTTCACGATCGCATACTACTACGCTCACGGCAAGTCGCACTACACTGCACCGGTCGAGCTTGTGGAGGGCCACAGAGCCGCAGGTGCTGCTTTCCAGTCTGCGTCGGCGGCTTGAGGAATCCCTCCTGTACATACTCACCAAGTCGGTGACTTGGGGGAGACTGGGGGGTTGCTCACTCAAAGGCGTGTAATCTTTAGAAACGGGGATATATTTTCACAAAAGTTATGTATAAATTTTTCTATTCAGAGTACAATCCACCTTATCTTTGTTACAAAGAACCAACACCGCATGCCAGCCATTCGATCTAAGTGGTTTGTCATCAGATCGTTGACAATCGTGCCACATGTTACTGGCTACCCAGCAATGCGTCCAGTGGCAGCCGCGACCGGGCCGTGTTCGATACATCTTCACAAATTCGCGATCTGGATTTCGCTCACCAACACAAATACCTCTCTCAAATGTCTGCCATCTCATAGACTGATGCTTGTTAAACGACCTAATCGCCAGCAATATACGCCTTCGAGCTCGACATCAGCACGGACCGCCACTCTACCTTCAGTATCACCATCTGAAGCTAGATCGACTTGTGGTCATACGAAAGAAATACGGTACCAGCACAGATTCGAATTCCCTGAGGTGCGCATCTCATCACCCTCAAACGTTTTTGAAGATTCGGGTCGCAGTCTACGTCTGAAACCAGAAACTCGAGAGTCTCGGGAACGAGGCTGAGCCGCGTTGCTTCTCTTCCACAGCGGCTGAAAAGGGAGGTCCACTGGGAGTTTGTTCGACTAATGTCGGTCTCTATCATCTGATCTAGCGAATACTCGGCTCCTTGAGTCTTCATCACGGCGTTGAAAATCGCACCGGCCACATTCCAGCGAGATGACTTTGCCAGAGCATACCCCACAGTACCATAAATATGCGAAAAACGAGCTACGCGCATTCGTTTTGCAAAGACAGAACTTGTCTGGCCGGGAGTTTAAGAAATCTTCAAAGAGAGATCTCGTGAAGCGTCTCCTCCGGCTTGATCAGATTGCCACATTCCGACTTCTCGACCTCCCACTTGAAGTCCGAGAGCAGTGTTTCCAAAATGCCATCGCACGCGCAAGCAACTTCAGGCGGCTGTTGCTAGTGTCGAAGCAAGTACACATTGAAGTGAGATGGCTGTTCTACAAGGATGCGACCTTCCACATGGGTTTTCTTCGTCCGGACTGCCCCTCAAGATCGACGGGGAACCCAATGTTCGGCATGAGCACACGATACTGGAGTCACGTCAGCGCCCACGAGAATCCGTTGCGCATAAGCCTCGCGAACACATTATTACTGCAGCACCACATGTTCCGCAAAATCCGTCACTTGTCACTGAAGGGCGAAATGGTGCAGGAAATGACGGCCCCAGGAGCCAATCGGCGTCACTTTCGGGTGGGAGGAAGCCGATTGTTGTTCTTGACCTGCGTGTTTTATGCATTCAGCGACTTCCCTACACAACTCAAGACCCTGAGTTACCATGTCGAAGGCCACATAGAACCAAGCATGCTCACTGCAAAGGGCCTATACTCGACCTTTTGGCCACTGCAGCTGCTTGCAAGCCGTGTTCGGGTTGAACTTGGCTCGACGAGCAAGGAGCTTGTCGATCCCATCAACCTCAACAAAACGGAGCTCGGCTTCCAAGTCATGGAAGCTTGTCAGCGTTTTGCGAAGTGCTACTTCTCTCACAAAAGACCTTCCGTCACTGGGGAATCATACTTGCTTGAGGACACCAGAACTGAAATATACAGGGAGAAGATGGCGGAACTTGCGGCTTTCAGCATACCAATTTTCCCGCAAGAGATTTGGAGGCTGCGAGACTTCGTCAGACATATGGAATGGATGGAAGCAGAGTATTTGGACCATGCTGAGGAGTATCGCTCCTGGAGCCTGACTAGAGCCTGGGTGGAAATCAACGGATCACCGCCGCGGAGAGTTCGAGATCGATTGATGATGGGTTTTAAAGGGGAGAAGAAAGTAAGGAAGTGGAGGCCGGCGTGTGAGAATGGATGTGTCTATGTTTAAGCAGTACATAAGAGACGCAATTGTTCTTATCTTGGCAGTGAGGCGAAATCATTAACTGCTATAACACAATGCTAGAAAGTATATATTGTCATGTCGCTATATTGTTCGCAGAGTGAAGTGTGGATCCAGCACCCTCGGCAGGCAAGATAGAGTTTCAGCTCGCTTGAGCGCTCGCCAAGATTTCACGGCGGGTCTCTTCCGTCGCTCAGGTTTCTCTTCAAGTTCACCGCAGTAGACGAGAGCCTGTTGCGCCGCCATACTCGCTGCCTTTTGATTTGGCACTTGTCCACGATTTGAAAAACTACTTTGTTTCAGCGATCGCAAGCATGTCTGGACAGGAGGATATTCTCGACGGCCTCGAGGTAAATCTGCAACGGCCTTCGTCAAATTTTCCCGTTTCTGCAGCCCATCTAACGCCTCATCGTAGGAGCGCCTGCAGAGCCACGCCAAAGCATTCGAATCGCTACTCGCGCTCACACCCGCACAAGAATACTACGGATCGCAAATAGTCGACGGCCGGGACCCCAACGATCAGTGGAAAGCGAAAAAGCAGACCAAGGAAGAAAAGCATGCCGCGAAGAAGGCTAAGCTTGACCCCGCCAACCAAAAGAGTGCGCTCGACATCATGAAGGAGCGCGAGTTGAAGAGGAAGCGCGAGCTTGGAATGGACGATGCCGAGGAAGAGACCGTCGCCGCTGAGAAGCAAGATGGTGGCAAGAGGCAAAAGGTCGAGGAGACCGCTGAAGAGGCTGAGGCAAGACACCGTCTGAAGGCCGAGAAGCGCAGAGAGAAGAGGGAGAAGAAGAAGGAGAAGGCCGCGAAGCTCAAGGAGAAGAGGGATGCCAAGAAAGCCGCAAAGCAAGATGGCGAAGTCAATGGTGCTGCCAAAGAAAAGTCAAAGACCGAGAAGCCTTCGAAGACTGCAAATGCCGACGATGACGAAGAAGACGAGGACCATAATGAGGAAGACGACGAGGACGACGACGAGCCTACCGAAATGGGAGATGACATGGACAAGATGGACATGAGCGGCCTGGTCGACCCCGAAGAAGCTGGCCCCTCTGCTGCCTCAACAGCACCCTCAAGCCCGACCATTGACAGCCCAGCATTCGACCTGTCGGCCAACCACTCAACCGCCTCATCCTCATCCTCCATAGTACCTCCCTCAGACCAGCCCACATCTGCGCCCAAAAAGAAGATCTCAGTACAGCAACAGCCTCTCCCAACACTGGACACTGCTGCCGCCACAAAGCCTCGCGCCACATCTTCCGGCACAGCGTCGCCTCGAATCAACCTCCCAAATATCGACTCCGAGGCTCTGCAAGATCGTCTCCGCTCAAGAATCGAGGAACTCCGCAACAAGCGCAAGGCCGATGGCCCTGACGGCAAGAACCCCAAATCTCGCCAAGAACTTTTGGACCAAAGGCGAAAGAAGGAGGAGCAGCGTAAGGCTCACAAGAAGGAGTTGCGTCGCCAGGCCAAGGAAGAGGAAGAGCGCAAACAAGAAGAGCGCCTTCGCGGTAGCGGCAGCCCATTAAATGTGGACATTTTCTCTCCTCGCGAGACACCTAAGGAGGAGAAGAACAACTTTTCGTTCTCCCGCCTCGCATTCGATGACGGCACTGCTCCCGACGCTTCGTTGACCCACCTCATCGACACCAAGAAGCGTAAGGGACCACAAGACTTGAAGTCCGCGCTTGCAGCTGCAGAAGCAAAGCAGAAGCGCATCAACGGCTATGACGCCGAGAAGCGCGCCGACATCGCCGAGAAGGACCTGTGGTTAAACGCAAAGAAGCGTGCTCACGGCGAGAGGGTCAGAGACGACACTTCGCTTCTCAAGAAGGCGCTCAAGCGCAAGGAGAAGGCGAAGGGCAAGAGCGAGAAGGAGTGGAAAGACCGCGAGGAGGCTGTCGTGAAGGGCAAGCAGATGAAGGACAAGAAGAGAGAGGCAAACCTTAAGGCGAGAAGCGAGGGGAAGGGACAAAAAGGAAAGGGTAAAAAGGGTAAGACTGGCGGCAAGCCTGGCGCAAAGAAGGGCGGCCGTCCTGGTTTCGAAGGCAAGGGCTTCAAGGCGTAAATTATCTTTTCTAGCGATCAAAAAGGAAGCATGTGGGATTCAAATGTCAAAAATTATTTTTCTTGCATCGCTTTTCTTGTTCTTGAGATTGCCAATGCGTGCGCGAGAAGGTCATGGAGATCTCATCTGTTCTTGATGTAAAATCGCGTCCATGAGTGGCGTCGTACTACGTATACAGATACATATGACTCGGGAGTATGGCATGACGTTGTTCCTTGTGAAAGGTTGCATGTTAGTGATGTAAAGGCATAGCTCCTCTCAAACGAGGCCATCTCGATGTGAAGCTAGGGTGTCTGGCGGAAGACGAGTGTATTTCTCGTACGTTGTCACGTTGACTTAACATAAAGTCTGTCAAGTGCACCTGGAGTCGTTTTCCACATCGCTACTTGCATACGCCACCATTGCTGAATGTCAAACATGTATTGTAATCCGATAGTCATGCAATACAGACGCTATGTACAGTTTGGTACAAAGAAAAAATCCGTTCCATCACGCCACGCCGTTTGTGCGTACACCTGATGGCTCTATCCACCGTCTATACGCATCTAATAGTGTGCCATGATCGCTCTCTTGGCGTGTGGCCTGATGGTACTACAACACCCCACTGCGTAATATTTGTCGTTGCTCACTCAGCTTCCGGCCCTCGTTCTTATCTGTAGGGTGCGTCGGCGCGGGCGACAGAGGCCAGCTCCGGCTCCCACTTGTCACCGTTGGAAAGCAGCTTCTCCTTGTTGTAGAGCAGCTCCTCCCTAGTCTCCATGGCGTATTCGGCGTTGGGGCTCTCGACAATGGCGTCCACGGGGCATGACTCCTGGCAGAAGCCGCAGTAGATGCACTTGGTCATGTCGATGTCGTAGCGGGTTGTGCGGCGGGAGCCGTCAGCGCGCTCCTCGGCCTCGATGGTGATGGCTTGCGCAGGGCAGATGGCCTCGCACAGCTTGCAGGCAATGCAACGCTCTTCGCCAGTCGGGTAACGGCGCAGGGCGTGCTCACCACGGAAGCGGGGAGAGATGGGGCCCTTCTCGAAGGGGTAGAAAATTGTGTAGCTGGTACATAGGTAAGTGACTACTCCAATGACTCGGCATTGGCGCCAGGAGGCGCGCGGACGTACGGTGGTCTGAAGAATTGCTCGAGCACGACGTACATGCCGCGGAACAACTCAGTCAAGAGGAAGTAGTTTCCGGCATGGTCGAAGAGGCTGTCCTTCTTCTCGTTGAAGCGCAAAGGCCTCGCTGGGCGGAAGTTTGCAGGGGGTGCACCGACGCCACTGGCGCTGGTTCTTGAGGTTGTCGAGAATGCGGCGGCGGTGGTCGCGGGTCTGAAGGCGGAGCGGGCGAGGAAAGCGGTCGCAGAGGTCGGGCGCGCGCGCACAAGGGCGGTGATGTTGCGAGGCGCAGACATTGCGGCGGTGTAGGAGGAGCGTAGGGAGAGTGGAGAGGCGGTGGTGGTGGTGGTGATGTGGCGGCGGCAAGTACTGTATGCTGGTGATGTTGCGGTCGTCCTCGAAAGCAAAGCTTCCCGTAGCCCTCGACCAATCAGCGTGGGGAGAGTTCGAGATGGATGACCGAGCGTTTTGAGGCGAACGATGCGCTTGGCGTCTACTTTTGCCGACGTTGACCTCATCGGTACTCCGACTTGTGTTGTACGTATGAATATATGTTTATGCTTGTTTCATTGTTACGGGCTTCATGAACACATAATGTCTGCTTAGCTCGTCGATTTCACTTTTTGGACGAGATTGAAGGTCAGCGCCAATGAGATGTCTCTGATTACTACGAGGATTAGGGAGGCAAGTCACGTCAGAATGAAGATCACGTGAAGAGCATAAGCATTGGGGGTGATTGATCAGTTATATTGTGATGACCTGCGAAGCAAACAGCTCTCTAAACTAGACGAGCAGGAAAAGCCTAAAGATGACAGACCTTGGCAGCAAAACACTACATCGTACATCACCATTGGGGCTGTCTTTCAGTGCGCCCTGCACTTTAGAACTCTCTCGGAAACGACCAAATCAGTGCTGTGACTTGCCGCCAACCCTAATCCTGAGCCCTTGCACAACTTTGAGCGTGGAGCCGTCAGGCGTCGTAAGCTCAAAAGCAGCGTAAGACGAGATCTCCACTGGCTCGTTTCCCGTGTCAGTGGTAACACGACGACGACTGCTACCAGGAACACGCAACTGATCGTTGGAGCTGGACTTGGTTGGAGCAGCAGACGATCTGGACGGGACATTGGTCCTGCGGCTCGGAACCTGCATGAGTTCCTTCGACTCGGATCTGCCTGAGAACTTGGATGCCTGGGCAGGCTTGACCTCACGGGTCTTGATCAGCTGTCCGTTGGCAGACGTGGATGATCCAGGAGCTCCGGTGTGTCGGCTGGAGGCCTGTGTATAGCTCTCACCGGGGTGGCGAGGAGCGGCGGGAGAGAACGAGTAGTCGTTGCGGCTTGAGCGGTCTTGAGCTGGACGGAGAGTGGAGCGCGAGCCCTCGTAACGACCCATCTCGCGTTGGCTTGAGGCGTGAGATGGATGGAGCGTGGGAGGTAGGTTCATACGAGAGCGTGAGCTTTCGTGATGACCCGTTTTCCGGTGAGACGAGGTAGAGGCAATCGAGTCAGGCATAATTGAAATACCGTTGCCATAGTAGCTCGACTTGAGCTTGTGGGAACTGCTTGGGAAGTGCGACATGTCTGTAATTGGGCTGAAGCTTGGTTTCGACAGTTGTTAGGTCACTTTCCAGAGTTGTAGAAAGTGTTATTTGCTGGCTCTCTCGGCGTGATAGCTCTGTCGGTGAGTCTTTTTGCATGGCGGACATGTTCCTGTCAAAATATACGTTTGGCCGTCCTAGAATCAATTCGCTCGCGGCACAATAGCATCGATCAATGACAACGTTATTGTGACCCGTTCCATGTCTCTTCGGCCGTTGAGATCTTGCGGCTTTGGTAGCTCGACAAAGATGCTTCTTACAGGATCTGGTATACTTCAAGTGCCGACAAAGGCTGTTCCACGGACAAAGAAATATATCTGTAAATGAATGGTGATGTACGGAGACTTGTGGCCTCTACAACACTTACGCGTAAGTTGAGGTAGATTGATACAGCACTAATTTTTACAACACCGAATGAAATGAAACGTGAATTTGTCATACAAAGACTGCTTGTAGTGGTTGGTAGCAGAAAATAGACTAAACACATTGAGAACATGTGTTGCTACTAATGTGCTTGGGAAATAACGAGCGGACCCGAGGGAGTGGATCGGAAGAACGAGCCGCTGCAAGTTGGCGGAGCTTGAAGCAATCTCAGTCCAACTTCACCTTTCCTATCTACATGCGCGTGTTGACGCCTGCAGAGTGTTTCTAGAGGAGTGTACATTATGCATGTCCTTGTTGTTTCGGATGATACATCTTCCTATCACTGCCTCCACACATACATGTAAGACGCTTGACTGTTTAATCTGACGACTTCAATACATGCGGGCGTTCTGTCTTGATTGATTATCCTCATTATCTTTGATCGATCCACAAAGATGTTTGGTGGTTTCTTGCTTGGTAAGCTCTCTCATCTTCTGTATCGGACCATGAGGGCAAATATATGTATCGTCTGGCGACCAGCTTCTGTGCTTAGCCGTGATTTTTGGGCAACCTGAAGATCAGCGGACGTTAAGAGCTCTCAACGATCACATGTTATCTTTTGGCACGAAACGCATATGATGCAATAGGCGGGTATCCAAGGCTCTCACAAGATATGCCGACGGGCATTCAGGTATCACTCCGCAACAAGCGCAGCCTTCACCTGTGCAACTACCATCACTCACACCCAAAGCCCGCCCACCATGGCCAGGGAGAAGAAGAGTTGGTTTGTCGGCTTCGACAAGAAGACTACTGGTAGTACTACCATCACTGCCACTGCCACATCACGCGGAGGAGAAGCAGGTCTTGGAGATGTTGCTCAACTTACTAACCAGTTGAGTGTAGGCGCAAATATCGGCGGCATTGACCCCGAACAAGAACGCGACCCGCCGGCGAGAGCAACGTCTCTCGTCTTCCCGGAGGTCAAACAGACCGCCGCGGCGAGATGGAGTGATGACCATCCGCCGCCGAACCTCCAGGCACTCTTCGCCAGCATCCAGAGGCCGGAGGTGTATCTCACCGAGCATCTCCGTGCTCTAAACTGCGACCACCAGCCCTCATCTCCAATCGAGACGTTGCTTCTGCCGAGAGACGACGGGGACTCGTTCGTCGCGGCCAAGACCAGCACCAACGAGGAGTTCGCAAAGAGGGTCGCCGAGCTCGACATCACCAACGATGCAGCGTTCAGAGCGCTGTCAAGAACGACAAGACCAGGTGACAGAGCTCCACGCCTCGCCAACATGCGAAAGTTCTGGATGGCATTAAATGACATGGCCCAGTATTGGGACACTAGCGCCGACAACTACTACATCACCAAGGTGCCGACCGACCCCAACATACCAGGCCACGAAATGTTCACAAAAGACGTCAAGCGCTACAAGGGCCGCCGCACTGGTAATGGAAGCGACATGCCAGACAATTACCGTGTCGACACCTTGAACGCATTTGTCGAGGGCGTCACTGCCGCTTTCAAATGCAGAGTCAACCCGCCATTCGTCCCCAAGGAACGCTTCGCTCCTACGATGCAGATCAAGAATCTGGAACAGCCTATCCGTCTGACTAGCGTAGTCATGCGTCTTCCCTCAGCTCTCAACAGGCCCGGGGCGTTCTTGGAGGGACCAGTCATGGGTGTGCTGGAAAGGAACACGATCGACTTCTACAGTTCGCCGAGCCGCAGCAATCCGCAGGGCACCAAGACATCATCGAGAAAGTCAGAGCACGATCTGCTGAGAGAGATCGCCGCGATGCTCATGATCGCACAACAGCGCGCCCGCGAGCGCAAGGAACCTGTCACTCAGGCCGAAGAGCCATGGTACTCGACCAAACCAAGATGGGGTGGCGGACCTGGCAGCAAAATCCCCGAGCTACAGCAAGCCGAAGACGATTACAACGCGATCATCAACCGCATGAACGCCGCACTCGATTCACCCGACATGCCACAGTGGGAACAAGAAAGACTCGCCGCGATGAAACTGGTGAAGAAAGCTCGAGTCAAGGCAAAGAACTGGTCGACTTTGAAGCCGAAGATCCCAAGTCTGTGGAGCGATAAGACAAACTACATGGCGATTGGAAAGCCACCGGGGTCGCCTTACGACGAGGTAAGTACTGCTCATTCCGTTGTATAGCAGGCTTTCACTGACATTACACAGATTTTCTTGGTCTCCTGCCTGTTCCACCACGTCAGCATTCTCAAACTCACCATCCACGATGCTTACACCGTGTATCTGACCACGGGATCCATGCCCAAGCAGACTCCCGCCGAAGAAGACTGGTGCAGTCCAAAGCTGGAGCGCACGGAGTGGTACGACCTTCTCGACCAAGAGGGTAGGGTGGAAGCTTTCAGATCCATCTGGAGTGTCATGGAGTACCTCAATCGAGACAAAACGGCGAGCAGCTCCGAAGGAAATAGCACTGACGGCGGAGCACAATCCGAGGCTGTATGAAAGCAGACACAGATGGCGAGCAAAGTCGACGCAGAGTTTTGACGACGCATTAGCTGGGTTGGATTTAGGATAAATGATGATCGTCTTGTTTGTCATCAACTAAAGTCCAGGACAACGAGGGAAGAAGCACTTGCAACAGGATACTAACAGGCGCCGAAACAGTTGGCGATCCAAAGCAAAAGGGACAGATGATTATCATCGAGGAGGCGATTCAGAACCTCGTAAGCTGCAAATATCCAGAATCAATGAGAATGCGATCAAAGCTTCATGGCATTTTCTACTGCTTCCCCTTCCTCTTCTTGAACTCCTCGATGAACGTGGCCGCTTTGCTCTTGGGCACAATATTCACCTTCACCAGTCCGTCCGTGACCTCAATCTTGCCACCGCTTAGTAGCTTGAGCAGTATGAGTTTCTTGCCAGCCTTGATGAGACCACCAGAAACAGTCTCCATGTAGCACTCGGTCTCTTCGGGCGCATATTCGGCCTTCTGGTCCCAGGGTGGCGGTAGAATGTACTCCATGTGATCACCCAGCGTCTCATCCTCCGCGCAAGCCTTGACAAAGTCACTCTGTGCCTCAAGCGGGTAGAGGAAGATGATGGGGAAGCTTAGAACAGACTTGGGATCATTGACGTCCGCCAGAGTGATTGCGGCGTCTTCCATGTCGGGCGGGTTTGGCGTGGTTCGCACGAGAATGTTGCGCGATCGCAGTGCGAATTGGAGGTTCGACTTCTCTCGCGCGGCACGCTCGTCACGCTCCTTGCGCCATTGTTCCAACTCAGCGACGTGCTGAATGCGCTTTGCAATCTTAAGCTGCAGGGCTTCCAGCGGTTTGCTGCTGGCATCAAATTTCAGGCCACAATCGGCTGCGTCCAAGGCTTCGGTGAGCTTGTCCAGGGCCAGACAGGCGGATGCAGCGCGATACCATGCTTTGACATTACGAGCGTTGAGCTTCAGGACGGATGCGCAGTCTCTGTTACATGAGCCGTAGTTTTCTGTAACACAAATTAGCAGGTGACGCGAAGTATCAATTCGGAAGACAAGGCGTATGTACTCATCTCAAGCTGGCAAAGAGCCCTGTTAGCCAGACACGCTTCCTCCAATGCCCGCTCCTTCTTCTGAATGGTCTCGTCGTCTTCCAACTCCACAACCTGCAACATGGGATTGCCATCTTCCAGATGCGAAGGGATTTTGGGACCTTTGAGCGCGGTCAACGCTTTGGTGTAAAATTCTCGAGCATCGAACCAGCGCTTTTCGCCAACGGCTTCGTTGCCTTGGTTCTTAAAGTTCTCGGCGATCTGGTCACGGGTGCCCTCATACGCCATGGATTTGAGCGCCTCAACAAGAATATTTTCTTCGCCATCGTCCTCTGGCAGCTCGGTCATGAAGAAAGGCATTCGGTTGAGCTCTTTGAACAGCTCATCTGGGTCATAGTCCGTTTCACCGTCCCTCTGCGATGGAGGTTTCGCTCCTGCGGCTGGTGTATTTTGTGATGCATTGGAAGCGTTTTCGCTGGGAAGCGACGGCTTCGTATGTTCTGCCATTTTTGCGTGATATTATTCTGTTGCTTTTCTATGTTCGTTTGCCAGACCATCGCATATCGTCATACCGGGAAATTTTGTCATTGGCTGCCTGAGGCAGAATTCCACATCTGCTCCCACACACTCGAGACACTCCCCCTCTCCAGTGTGGTGGATTTGAATAACATCGCGAAGTTTGCCCTGGAAAGCATAAAGTCCCTTTTTTGACTATAACAATCTTGAAAGCACGAATGAAGATATGTTTGATTAGTGACACTTTACACACGTCAGCAATAGTGGGAATACATAATTCATTTTTTCCAAATAACGACAGCTAGACTCTGTCGCAGCCTCGTTCACGACCATAGAGATGACAGGCGGACTCTACTCCAATGTTCTTCACGCGCTACTGGGTTGTTCCCTGCTGCTAGCGTTGTATGGCACATCAAGATCCACGGATGGGAAAGTGGAAATGATCTATCAACTCTGGGGATTATGGAGCTACTATCATTAAATCTGATGCAGAGTATCTCACCTCTTCAGCCTTGCACTTTTTCTGTCCTGGATATCAGTGCTGTCCTGTCGCCCTAGCATGACAATTGCAAGAGCCTCAATTGGAAATTGCTGTGCGACTCACGGGCGGACGATGGAAAATCCTGCGCTCACCGTTAGTCGCGCGCCGGCGATGGCCCATATCGACAGACGTTTGCACGAGGAGCTCGGCAGGAAGATCGAAAGCCCGAGCCCTCAGGTCAAGCCTTTTGCGATGATGTGGCAGGCCCCGTCGAAAGCAAAATACCCATAACCCGTAGGGCGCCGCAGCTGTTGGTGGCAATTGTCCGACGAACACCTCAAGGCAGCCACGCAAACCTTGCTATCCATTCGCAACATGTGCGCGATGTTTCCGAGAGTCCGCTGTGGCGTGCTGCAAACGCGTGATGGCAATCAAAGCAGCACCCCGCCAGTGTTCCAGACTTGCAGGTACGTCCATGTCGGAAGGAAGCCAAGTACTGCGGGTTTGCGTGTGACGTCTCGGTACTTTGTAGGTGCCCTCGAGGTGCCGTACTGCTGCGGTGGCTCGCGAGTGGCTGGCCCTGATGGTGGCCATGCAAGCCAGCCCTTTGTGCTTGATGCTTTATGGGGTTAGGCGAAGACTGGGGGCCTTGCAATCACACACGGGCGAATGGCCAGGGTGCTCTCGGGTGCGCTGTAGCGAGCGAGTGCTGCAGTGCTGATGATTTCATCCAGCCAGCACGGTCTCTGCTCGCTCTACCGTGCATGCAAGCGCGCGTGCCTACATCGCGTACACTGCAGGACATCGTTAGCAGCATACGCGAGTCCAATCCTGTCCATGTATACATATGACTACTGTCCAACGCTCTGCGGCGCGACGGTGGCAGAACATCCCCCCGCGCTCGTTCTCCATGTGCCAACGGCGAGTCTTCAGGGCCTCTGCAGGCAGGCGCCGGCCGCAAGCTTTTCTGCATGTCTCGTGTCGACCATACGGCCCAATAATGCACATCCTGCTATCAAAGGCTAGTGTCGCGGAGGATCGGATCAGCCCACGTCTAACCTTACCACGCGCGGGAACCTTAGCCCCTGGCTGGTATGATAGTAGAGCAGTGCTACTTGAGCTACTGTACGTTAGTACCGCGGCGACGGCATCACCGGCCAAAAAGCTAAACCCAAACATCGGGACCTTGGGCGCTGTCTTCGTGGACCGGCCAGTGGTTACAACTTGCGAAGGCGCTGCAGCTGCGAGCAGTTATGGTGAGTCGCGAGCCTCATGAAACGGCTGAGTCGCCATGTTGGAAGCATGCCTCACATGCCCAAGCCAATGGCAGGCCCAGTCAATCTCTACTGCGAATTTCAGGAGAGCTAGACACCGCCTGGGCGGGTATCACACATGATCGACAGACGGCGTCAATTAATGCATGCAGCATGCACGGACAGAGCCCGTCGGACGCCCAGCACGGTGTTGATAGTTAGGCGGGTATCGTGTCGCTGCTCTACTCTTTGCCAGGCTCGTCGACGCTCTCCTCGCCACGCCTCCAAGTTCTTTGCATTTGTCCTGTTGCATCGCGTCTCGCAAGCTATCCATCAAGAGCCTTCGAGTTGAGGAGTCGTGGGGTACGTTAATCATCCATCTCCTGCTAGCAAGGGTCTTCCTCGCTGAAGTCTCGTCCGCTCGAGCACGTTTCACCCCATCAGCCTTCTGTCCACCGCTGAAGCGCCTTCGAGTCATGCCCGGCGAACAATTGTGCTGGCATGTCGCTGACTATTTGACACAATGCAGACTACTTCTTACTCACCGCCGTCCTCGCTTCACCTGAGCTCTGGTTTGAGGGCAGCAGCCTGGATCACCTGTAGCACAGCTCATGTGGCTGCATCTCGGTAGCATCTGTGTACGGTAGACCCGGCGCGATGCTGTATTGATATATTTCTCTTTCTTTTACTTGGTGAGTACACTGCGACATTGCACCACAGCCTTCTTGCACGATGATCATGATTAGCTCACTCCAGACAGCATGCGATATCTTGTGCGCATATTTAGATACCCTGGCCGGCGAGCCTGTACACAGATCCTGGATCAGTTTCTATTTGGACGTTGATTTCACAGACCTGGAAATATTACAATCAGCAAACAACATGAGCGACTATTTTAGCGAGTATTCTTCTTTTGTGGGCGCGAAAGGCTTGCCATCGCCTGCAGACACCCCATACGAAACCCCCAGCCTTCTGCGATCAAAGCGATCTTCGAGAGCTACAACAACCGGCTCCAGATCGCGCGAGCAATCAACATCTCCCCCACCTCTGCCACCAGATGCGACCGAGTACGCAGACAAGTCCCGCGATGGACGTTACACTGCCCTCGATCCTCGGCGATTCACTCCCACCCTGCACGCTTCCCTTGTCTCTGAGATCTTATCCTTGCGACGGGAGCTGGACTCAAAGAACAATCTGGTTGAGAACCTGGAGACGAGTCTAGCGAGTGCAAAGACCGACAATGAGACGCTTTCGCATGAACTCACGACAAATGCGAAAGAGGTGCGCAATGCACGACAGCAAATGGCTCAGATGGAGAGCGGAGCATATGAAGCTTTGGAGACCATGGTGAAGGAGCGCGATGGTGCATTGGCTTCTCTGCAAGAGCTGAAGGAGAGGCTCGAAGCAACCCAGAAAAAGACACGAGGCCAAGACGAGGACGCGGAACGAACACAGTCGATATGGGAGCGGGAGAAGGAGCAGTGGGATAACGAACGTCGGCAGCTTGAACGGCGAGTTCATGTCACTGAGATGCATCTGCGAACGTTTGTCGAGGAGATGGCGACTCAGCAGGCTACTATTGAGGAGGTGCCCACTCCGACTGAAGATGGTGAGGACCAGGGCACGTTCAAGGATAGTGGCGTGGGCAACGACAGTGACACTGTCAGCACGTCTTCTCCGAGTCGCAAAAGGCATACACGTAATGTCAGCAGCCTGAGCTTCAGAAACGGGTTTCGCAATTCAATCATGTCAAGGGCTTTGGAAACTCCAGAACCGTTCGCGAAGCCTGGAAACAGCTTGGCCGACGAGCTTGGAATTGACGAGGAAGACGAATACGACATTGACGATTCTGAAAATGGGGAAGAGGAGATGGAGTACCACGATCGCCCCAGACACAAGCTAGACTCACGACACGCCTCAGTGGTTGGTGACTTGGACTCTAAAGCGAAGCGAATTTTGGGACTCTCGGATGACATGCCCGTATCGCCTTCGATGAGAGAATTCCCCAAGGACCTCCAAGATGAAAAACCCCTTTCACCGACCAGGCGCGACTTTTCCCGGGGCGACACTTCAACTCGCGCTGATGGGGATTCCAAGGCGAAGCGCATCTTGGGACTCTCGGACGATAGCACTGTATCACCGTCTGCGCGCGAGTTCCCCACAGACTTACTGGAGCCAGTTGTCCCCTCTGTCCGAAGACCTAGCACTCCAGGTGCGGTCAACACAAAGGTGCACTATGTAGACACTGGTTATCAGCCTTCGCCGCCATCGTCGCCACCTCATGTCTATGGCAAGCACAAACCTCAGCCTCTCAAAGTGCCACACCCGCCTCGTGAAACACCGACGGTCCGGGTGGAGTCCGAAGAATCTTACGTCCAGCAGATCCCCATACGCCAACCCGTTTCCGTGGCTGCGAAAGCTTCAGTGTCACCCATCAGCCCACCGGAAACACCAATCGACGGCGCAACGTGGTCAGACAGCAGGAACAGTCATTCTGCCGTTCACAAGTATGCCAACTCCTCTACGCAGACAGATGGGATTGTTTCCCCAGTGCTCAAGGACGACTCAACAAAGCGAGACAGCCTACAGGTGCCTGTTCTCGTGCCTCAAATCGCTATTCATCCGCCTACATCGCGTCCTCCTTCCCCAAGAACCTATGTTCTGCCTCCAGGCACCAAGAACGCTGGCTCACAGGTAAACATACTCTGGCCTGGGATAGACGCCTCCGTGCAGACCGAAGAAATTCGCATCGACCAACGTCCTGTCAAATTGCCGGCACATCTACTGCCATCACATCTGGACAAGCTATCCGCACAGCAAGCATCGCCAGTATCGCCAAGACCCGCGGCTCCAGCTGTTGCACAAAAGAAAAAGACCACCAAACGCGACACCGCTCGCAGACCTAACATATCCACAGATCTGCCTATGCTGTCATCCTTCCCTTCACCACCAATGCGATCTCCGACAGAAGCGACCAACTCGACGCACTCCCGAGATGGCAGTGTGCGAGACCTGGGCAAGATGCCACTTAAGGCGATACCACTGCCCAAACCTACCCTTGCGCCTGCGTTCTCGATGGATGAGGTCGCTAGTGAAAAGCCGACGGGTCCGCTCAACCGATCATTCCAGTTTGGTGTCAGCAACCAGAACAGAACCAGCAGACAGCTTGCTGAAATTGACGATGCCTCTGATGACAGCGACTATCAGGATAGTGAAGCCGGCGATCAGGCGGGTTCAATGCCGGTCCTTAATGCAGTCGGGAGATTCGAAGGTCCTGATCCCTCTCAGTTCGTGCCTGACGACCTGTCACGCTCACCACAGAGGCCGAAAACAGCTGGATCGTTTGACGCGGCTCCCGCCCCGTCTATCTCCAGCAGTAGGAACAACTCCTACCGCGGTGCTGCTCCAAAGCGACTCCCTCCTCCCCGATCTGGTACATACCTCAAGACCCACACGCGCGGCGAAAGCTATGGCAGTGTGACGTCCAGCAACTTCAGCACCCAGTCCTCGCTACCAGCACATGCAATCCCGAAACGGTCCAGCTCTCGATTCCCCCCGCACACCTACAGTGAGGGCGCGCAGAGCCCAACTCCAGGTAGCGTGGCCGCCAGAGGAAACCGAACAATGCGTGGCAGCCATCAACGACAAGGGAGCTTGCGCAAAGTGCAGTCAGCTGCCTCGATCAGGGGTAGATCTGCCAAGATCTCACCTTCAAAGCCAAGACGCCGCAGGCGGTCACCGAATCTTACACCTGTGCAATCAATGGCATTCGAGAGTCCGACTCAAACCAAGTTCCCTATCCCCGAACTGCCTACTCCGTTGCAGCAGACATTGGCATTTGACTGGGGAAACCGCGCCACAAGCCCAGTACGACGACCAGACACTGCTACGAGTTCGGTTCCTCCAGCCGAGGAGACTCAGCTTATCGACGCAATCGCTGGCACGATGGTTGGTGAATGGATGTGGAAATACATGCGCAAGCGCAAGTCTTTTGGCGTAGACGCCGCAGAGGCCTTCACCGGCCGGAACGCGGAAGACAATGGCCCATCGCTCAGTAGTCATGGTACTAGGCACAAGCGCTGGGTATGGTTGTCACCTTACGAGCGCACGATCATGTGGGACAGCAAACAGCCAACTTCTGGCACCGCGCTGCTAGGCAAGAAGGGTCGTAAGCGTAAGTCAGGCACGAAGCACTTGCACGAAAACGAATGCTAATTTCTTCACAGTCAAGATTCAGTCTGTTATCGATGTTGCAGATGACACTGCACTGCCTAAACGTCCTGAACTCACGTCAGCTTTCCACCGGTCTATTTTGATCTTGACGCCATCACGTGCACTGAAGTTTACGGCGATCAATGCGGAACGCCATTCACTTTGGATGAATGCTCTATCCTTCTTGGCTGAGTCTGACCAGGTCCAGCTTTCGCAGCTACCCCAGGTCCCACCGATCCCAGAACAATTCCAAAAGCCTGCGGGTGCAAAGCGCTATGGGTCACCAGCGTTCGGCAGGTCGAACCTTCGCGATTCTGTAAACCTCGCCAAGGGCAGGCAACCCAGCCTTTTGCGCAGCGTATCTGCACAGGATGCAAACTCTGTTGACGCTGCCGAGGTCGCTCATACAGAGCCCGAGGATCAGGGCGCAGACTTCCCTTGCATTCCTCGTCTTTACAGCAACACAAATCGTCACCAGCGAAAGCGCAGTAACACTACTTCCGTGTCGCCTAGGCTCGCACCGCCTTTCTCAGGCCTGCGATCGTTCTCGTCGACCGCGATCGCGACGGCTTCGTCGTCCTCCGGCGGCGGCCGCTTCACCAACAGCGCCCTTGGCCGGTACAATGCGCCGACGGTCACCACCACATCGTCGCAGAGCGACAGCCGCCGCCCTTCGGAGAACGGACTCAACAGCCCTGACCAGTTCAACTTCTTCGATGCTATTGGCACATCGGGAGTGAGGATGCAAGCTTTCGTCGATCCGGCGATCAAGAATGGAGTCTTGTACGTCCCACATCCGCCTATGCCTTCGGCACCGCCACCATCGGTCCCCGGTCATCAGTCGCCACGCAGACGCGGTAGAGGCGGTAGCAACTTGAGCAACGCGAGCCTTGATCAAAGGAGAGGCGGCTACGTGTTCGATGACGATGGAACGGACCCGTTCAGAGGCTTCTAAAAATCTTGAAGTCAGCAAACGACACTTGCGGTTGTTTCCTCTCCCCGGGCCCTCTAAACCCAAGGCGCAATTCCAAACTGCGCTTGGAGGTGTGGCGTAATTCCACACCTCCCAAATATTTTCTTTTGTACATGTACGGCCGAGGAAATACGGGATGCGAGCGATCGCGATGCGACTGTGCACAGGGAAGTGACACGTGGATTCGACTCTTGTAATAATTGTGTAGCTTCTACATCATGATCTAGTATAATGAACAACTTACTATTTGCAAGCAACAGCACGCACCGACTTTACCCAGAGAGAAATTTCCTTAAACGACATGGCAGCATAGGATGTACACCGCCAGACACCTACCTCCTCAGAAATGCTAGCACTCGCGGGAGTCCAACCTGTCGTGACTCCGTCAGCAATCCCAAACCATCTCTTGGTCTCACACAGACAGCTGCTCTCCTGCGAGCCGGATGGCGTGCGCCTTCTGGCCAGTTCTGTGTTTCTACAACATGTCACGGCTGACAGATCCAGCCATCTTGGCAATGGCGCCTCCGAAACGCGTACAGCTTCAGAGGCGCACGCCTCTCGCGGTTCGAGAGCTTGAAGACATCCGCTGGGTGCCGGAAAGCCTTGCCACGTTGTGGCTGAAACACTGAAGTCGTTGAGCGGTGTGTAGAGATAGACTCTATGGTCTGGCGATAGAGGTGTATCTCGTCGTGGGGGTTTGCCCGGACCGTACATTACACTTTGATCGCAAGGCCCTCTTTTCGTGGCAAAGACAATCGTGTGAGATGAACGACTCTGTACTTGGCGGTCTATCACAATTCATAGCGCTCCACGCGTCACCCATTAGGCAGTGAAACCCCCAAATTTATTGCGTCGAGCATCTCGTCCAATGCCGGGTCTCACTTTTGCTTAGCAATGCTGAGATCGAAGAGGCAAAGACTGTGGTACCATGGGAATAACATTGGAGATTCGCTACCACTGCACCTAGACCTTGGCCGTCTCCCACGTGGCAGGCATGGGGAGAAGAGCACTAGACCATTGTGGCGTTTGCAGTCGAGGAGCCTCCGATTCCAGTGGTATGAAGCATCGGACACCCAGTGATAGCTAGAACAGTTGCAGCCAGCGGGCGTTATGGCACATAAGAGGTCGAGAAGGCTTTCGCCTGATCTGATACTCACAGACGAGAGGCGCCCTGCTTGAGAAGCTTAAAGTGAGATGCCAAGATAGCTTCTTGCATTCCTCCGGTCTGGCCTACCATTTGGATCAGGGCCCACCGATCTGGACGAGGACCTGGACAAGGACCCAATCGAACGGCGATACCCTAAGATCTGGACGCAGTTCAAACTGATAAGACAACGGCAGCACACCCTGTAGGTTTGTGTATGCAGCATGCTGGCTGAAAGAAGACATTGAGATCTATCCCTGGCGATGCAAGAATCTCAGTTGGCGACTCCGACCATGCCTCGCTAGGAAGAGAGTTGAAGAGATTCGCGCATGCCGATCTAGAAGTCCTCATTCGAGATGCAGTCGCATATAATTGTGTCTGATTGGGATATCTGGACCGCAGTCGTCCTGCAGTGCAAATGGTGGAAGCCTGGGATGGAGCATTCCAACGGTTCGGTCGACTCCACGTTTTGGTCTGGTCCCTGTGCCAAGGCCATGAGCCCTGTCCTTCTCTCCTCGCAACTGCATCTGTGACCACACAGATCATACCCGATATCCTGAGGAGTCCTCGCAGAACTGCAGCACGGCTGAGGAACACAACCCGCATTGTCAAGACGGCACATGCCGCTATCATCAGCCCTTCTGAGCGCTGCTCTTGCACGTGTCCCGGTGACGGTGTAGGCCCCGACGCTCGCGACCTGACCTGGCAGGATTAGAGTTCGCACATGCCTCAGTCTCGATCTTTCCGGTCTGCGGGGACCAAAGAACCAATCTCTGGACTGAACCGTTGCGCCGGTTGACCCAGCCGACCCAGCGTCTTCTTCTGTCTGTACCACCCCGCAGTTTGCAGGCGTACTGCTGCTTCGCTTGATCCTGCTTCTGCCCTCCTGCCAAGCTACAGGCCCATACCGCTTCGCTGCCGAATGCGCGGATCTTTCCTTCTCGCGGACCCAGCGACGTGCGCTCCAGACAAGTTTGGCATCGATGGAGGCGTCGAAGACTTCACAAGAAATGCTTGGTTGTCCCAGGCGTTCGTCAGTCTCCCGCTTACGATTAAGGTGAAGCTACCTATGAGCCTGACCGCTGTAGACTCGCGCGTCAGTCTTTCTGATACGACCCCCGGCAAAATGCCTTCTCTGCGCATCAAGCTAGAAATCACAACTGATGTCTTGACATCCAAAATGCAAGGTCTTCGCTAGACTGCAAACCAGATACAAGACCAGCACGAATTCGGCATTCGAACAACATCTTGTGCCGCTTTCTGCTTGCCACAGAATCTAGACGTATTCGTGGCTGATGTCGCCGAGAGATGTGGCGCTATACAGACTTCCCACACGCGGGACTGGGTAAGTTTCCAGAACCACGTGGGATTTGGACGGCTCAAAGTCTAGATTACCCCAAAGCCATGGGCTCAGGTGTAAGACATGAAGGACTACCATTACAGGCTTGAGGCTCGAGATGATATATAACATGTGTAGAATTCCTCCTCATCCCAATCTCCTCATCAACAGCAATCAACACACAAACCAGCTCTTGGAAACACATTCGCTCTCAAGCAAATCTACAAACAATAACACTCGCTACATCTACTCTTCAGACGCTTGTCTCTTCGCTTCACAACACAATCCAAAACAACAAAAACCTCAATCAATATGGTTGGCAAGAATGTTTTGGCTGCTGCGGCGGTCTACTTCGCTCTCACTTCTGCTTTGGCTCTTCCCAAAGACAAGCCTGATGATATTAAGAGCAAGCATGACGATGACGACCACCCCAGGACTGGTCTGCCCCATCAACCTGATGACAAGGACTGCTCCACCAAGGCACCTTACCCTACTGGCGATTCCAGCAACACTGACTTCGGTACTGGCATTGGCATTCCGACTGGTTACTTCCCGACTGGCTCAGGCTTCGTGACTGGCGTCACTCTTACAACTGAGGATTCTGCTACTCCCACCGCCACCGATGACAGCGCATCCGCGACCATCACCGACGATAGCTCCTTGCCTGTCATCACCGACGCCAGCACACTGGGATCTACGGATGACAGTTCGCCGACTGCCACTGACGACGGCGCCAGTGCAACCGCGACGCGCATCGCCAAGCGTGCAGCTCATCCCGATAAGGGCAAGGACGATCCTACCTCGAGCCCCAGCTCGTCACGTTCTTCCGATGATGACAACCCAAGCAAGACTTCGGACGACAACGGCAAGCCTACTGCCTCCACTTCCGGTGTTGAAGATAACACCAGCAGGACTTCGGACGATAACAGCCAGCCCACCGCTCCCCCTTCCGGTGACGACAATGGCTCTGGTACCGTCACCATCACCATCACCGAGGCACCCACGGTCACAATCACCATCTCAACATCCGTGCCTACCACAAGCTCCACCTCCAGGTCCAAAGGCCAAAGGGGAAAGAAGTCGAAGACTTCATCAAGGTCTTTGACTACTTCCGATTCGTCCACTAGCTCTACTTCAACCACCTCTTCCACTTCTTCGACCTCTTCCGTCGAAGATAGCCCCACACCGGCCGCTTAGATGGGTAAAACAGGCGAAAAGCATTGTCGGCGAGCTGGTGGCGCGTCTGCATACGCATACTTCCGAGAGCAGGTCTCTCGAGTCCAACCGGCGTCTATCATTACCACTTACTGGAATCTTGGGTCAAGGAAGCCCACCTCGTCATTCCTCAACATTCGCTCAACAATATTGGGAATCGATTGCTCTCTGATCAACACTCTTTTTCGGAACATTCATTGACAACATTCGTCGAGCTGGACTCGACCATGGATTATGGCGCTGGCACCCCGATGTGAGGCTGAACGATTGCATGGGCTGTTTCCACGACGTTCTCTACTTGGATTTTGGCAACGCTGGGTTGGGACGAGGGTGCCGGCCACCCCAAAGGGTCTAGACATTCATTTGTTTCTTTCATCACTCTCTTTTGATAAATATGGTTCTGGTAGGAGTTACATAGGCGTTAACAGGTTCAATCACGTTTTTACCAATATCACTGGTAGTCTATCCTCACCGTACCTCAATGACAAGCTTGCAAGGCTGGGAGCTTCCAGTCGACAAGACATTGGCAAATCGAGCGAAATGCACAAAATGGTGATTCCCGAACATAAAGATACGGCCCAGGCCACAGCAGCCCGATGGGAACAAATCATGCGGCAAATTCAAATTGCATCTGCAGGTACAATATATCCCAGCTGAACACGGCTTCCGCGTGCAGGCACCCAAGGGCTGCACGTCCGAGGCGGCTCTGGACTGCCTCGAGACCGCCTGCCGGTTCTTTACATGTTCACCCAGGCTCACGGCTGTGCAGCTGTCCCGTCTCCGTACTGCTTTGTGGCGTGCATGCATATGTGCAGACTCTGCCTGATAAGACGTTGTGTAACGTTCGGTACAACAAGGCTGTGTCTCTTGCCATGCGACGATGTTAGTGCTACGACGTGTTGAGCGTACAATATCGAGTTCGCATCGCTAATATACCGGCGCATAGACTGAGATACGCTGGTGTTTTGGTTTGAATAGGGGACGATATGTAATGTTGCGAGGACGCAGTTTATCGCAGCAAGCAAAATCGTAGACGAGGTGTGAGACGGATTTCGGACTCGAGATGGAGTTCCCGCTAGCCTGGTCCCACCGGAATCAGCCCATCACTTCCGACCCTTGAACGACATCTACTCTTCGACATCAACTTGTATGGGACCCGCTGTATTCGCTTGGCCAGTCGCTGAAGTGCGTGTCATAGTCTCACGCCATTTCGGCTCCTCTCACGGTAGCGAACATTTTTACAGCATCCTCTCGAGTGCTTTCGCAGAATTGGTAGCTTGTTCTCGTGGCCAACCAGATCGACCGGACAGACACACGCTCTCGGGATCGCTTTCTTGGATCAGCTACGCAATGCGCTTTGATCCATCGGATTTTGTCGAACGTAATTCTGAACGTCGCAAGTGGACCGGTTGATTGTCGTGGTGATCAGCCGGCCGGACAAGGCTGTACTCTCGACGGAAGAGCACGCAGCCGATGTTCCAATCTCGACGAATATACTACAACATGCTTGCTTTGATTACACTCATTATCAACACGGAGCTGTCGTCCTATCGTCCGACATATAACACCCGCAGCTTTCCAGCGAATCTAGAGGGTGTGTGGCGTGAGTATTGTTTCACGTCAGCATGGCGCGTCCAAAAAGGATCATCGTCCCGACAGAAAGGTCATCATCGGGGCTGCAGGAACCCGGACTACAGCTCTCGTGGCCTGTTTGACATTGCTGATTGATTGAATGCTCGCTCTGGCCCGGTTCTGTGCTACTGATGCATGGTACAGCATGCTCTCGGAGACATGAAAGCCTGCATATACATGCCCTATTGATGCATTCATGATTCCCCGAACCGCTTGCGTATTCATATTGATCGATGATCTTGGCGTGCTCGTACTCTGCTGTCCACTTATCTGTCCATAGTACCTGCGTTGTGCTGATGTATCTTTATATACGAGTCGAAGGTATCGCTTGTTGCTTCTTCCTAAACACAAGTCAATTCAACCCATCAAACAAGACCAACAAAATTCGAAAAGCGGCAAGTTATGCCTTCTTACACCGCTATTGGCCTCATAGGCCTCTCAATGCTCATCGCGTCTGGTGGAGCTCTTCCTTCGCCACCACTCAAAGGTCCGCCTCACGGCCCTCCTCACAACCCTCTTGGTCCTGGTTCTCACGACGGACCAATCTTCAGTCGCCCAACAGGCATCAGCGGCAGTCCAATCTTCCCCACTGGACCGTTCCCCACCGGTGTTGTTCCATCCGGTACAGCGACGAATGGACTCCCTGTGCTTCCTGCGCCCACCGCCGATGTAGACGAGTTCGACAACGCGAAACGATTCGAAGGTCCTCGCGGCAAGAGCCCGAACAAGCCATGGCACCATTACAAGCCTAGGCCAACGAAGCCGTCTCGACCCAGCGATGCTCCCCAGCCTCCTCCCTTCGCGACCAGCGGCCCAGTGCCTAGCAGTAGTTAGGGCCCTCCGGTCGGCTTTCCTACAAGCGGTCCGTTCCCTCCTGGACCTACTGCGCTCTAAGCAGTGCGATCTGGCACATGGCAATCAGTGTGCACTCGATTTCCATTTCCTTTGGATCATATCATCACGCATACAATATGTGGACACAGAGAGTAGATATGACAGGCAGTATTGGCATTCGTTTCTAGAAGACTTCGATGGTATACAGAACTAGACTCATGACTTGTACGAAGCTTGGTCACTTACATGCTGCTCTGCTCTCACCCATATGACACACTCTGGTTTTAACCTTGATCTCTGTAAGATTCCCCACAGCCGTCGCTCTGTGCTTGTTTTGAGAGGTCCAGCCAGGATCTGGTGCCACAAGGTCTCAGTAGGTGCAGCGCTCGGCCTGCTCAAAAGCTGACAGTATCTACGCGTAGAGAAAGTACTCGAACTTGCATGCACGACAAGATCATGAGCAAAGGCCATACATGGCAGAAATGTGTATCACTAGCCTGGTGGCCGACGGGTCATCCATGTCGTGCGTCCAGACAAAAAGCAAAAAGAACAGCTGCTCTATTGAGCTTGTGATATAGGAATAGCCGAAGGTGGGGCTCGAACCCACGACCTTGAGGTTGATCTCTTTGCTGTCATAAGAGCCACACGCTCTACCGATTGAGCTACCCCGGCAAGGGTGTTGTTGATGGTGAGGTGGTAGTGGTACGGTTGATGTAGGCTGACGGAAGGGGTGGGTCTTTTTCCTGGTTTTTTCCCGCTTAGTTTAGGGCTGGGGGAGCCAAATCAGCGGAGGTGGTCTGAGCGTGTGGTGTTATCGATAAGCTCTGCAGGAGATCGGGCTCCTACTTGGATGGCATTGAACCTAGACTCCTTGAGTGTAAGAGACCACAATCCATTGAGAGTGATGACATCCGGAGTTGGAATATCGAAAGGACCAGATGTCCACTTGTCCAAGAATGATGAATTCGAATCGATGCTGGTTGCTATACTGGTCCGTTCACAGATAGGAGGAGTGGATCGGTGCTTGCCATCAGCAGTGAACGAGTCCAGTATTGCGGACGATATCTTCCAGAGTCGGACACTGTGCGTGCAATGCTGGATCTTGTCATTTTTAGTGAAAATCTCCGTGCCATGATCAAGAACATTGTGTATTCCGAAGGACGACACGTTGCAGCAGTAGACGCATAGTACCAGATGTCCAGGCAGTCCGTCAATGGGATGAGAGCGTTTCAACCATTGCCCAGCCTTCCTAAACTCATATGTCGTTGAATTGGATTGTCATGAGGACTGGTAGGAGTGATGATAGAAGTTGTATGTCAAGGAGACTACGTGTTCTCGCAGCCCCATTCACGTTGGCATTGGCAATGCACGTGGATGGGTGAGCTAAGAGAGAAGTGGATCTCTATGCCAAATCCACTAGTCCCAAAGCGGACGAGCCGCGTCGGATTAAAGTGATGTTTATTGTCGTATCCTCGATGCGCCTAGCAACACCACCACTCCAACCACACGAGCAGCACCCTCACATTGAGCCACTGGGCTCCGAATCACACCAGCGCCATGCCGCGCTATGAACAGGCTTCGGCCTACGACATCATCACAGGCGGCGACCCTTCCCCACGACAACCTCGCCAGCGCCAACCATTGGCCGAATCTACAGCGACCTTCAAGCAGTCGACTATGACAGCGCGGCCAGATCACGGTAATGAAGACTTGCGCGCCCAACTACGTACACTGCAGTACGAGCTAGACAGTATCAAGCAAGAGCGCGAATTGGCCTCTCTGGAAACTCAAAATGAGTTGCGCGATGTGCAAGCGCGTGCCGAGGAGGATTTCAAGCGTGCGCAAACCGCTGAACGCGAACGAGATGCCGCAATCAAGAAAGCAGAAACCAGCAGCCGTGATGCCGCCAAAGAGCGAGACCAGGCGGTAAATGAAAAGATGGCCCTGGAACGCAAGATGCGTGGCTTGCAAGAAGATGCGCGGCAGTTAAGGGAAGAAGTGGAAGAGGCCAGAGCAGATGGTGAGGAGAGAGCCAGAGGTGCTGAGAGGATGGTTGGGGAATTGGAGGCCAGGTGTGAGAGTCTGCGACTTGCGGGCGAGGAGGCGAGAAGAGACCTAGAAGGGCGCATCGAGGTAGTCGGAACGTTGCAGAGGAGAATCGCAGAGAGCGATGAAAAGATTGGCCAGATGGAAGGCGAGATAGTGCGACTGAAGGCTAGGAGTGGAGACGAAGAAACTCTTGCCTTGGTGCGGAAAGAGCTGTCACAGCAGGTGGAATACATCAGAAAGCTTGAGGGAACGAGCCGTGAGCAAGGCAATGAACTGAAGGGACTGAGAAAGATGGCAAAAAGCGTGGAGGTGGTTGAAGAAGAGAAGAGGACTCTAGAGGCTAAAGTTGGCATGATGGAAGATCTCAGGAGAGAGCTCTCCGAAGCACAGCTGCAGAGGAGAATCCTGGAAGACGAGAAGAAGAGCTGGACGAGCTATCTTGAAAGCGAAGGACCCGACGGCGAGGCTACATTCGAAACACCCGAGCAAATGGCAAAGGCATTCCTGCAGGAGAGACTGGAGAGGTTGAGCCTGGTCGACAAACTCGGAAGCGTCCAACCCGAACTCATTGTTAAAGACGAGAATATCCGGGTGCTGGAGGATGAGAAGGCTAGATTGCAAACCGAGATCGACACTTTGCGAGCAGCTGCTACCACTACATCAGCAACACCGGCTCCTGCGGACGCCAAAGCTCGTGCAAGACTCGAACGACAGAAGAATCTCGCAGTCAAGGAAGTGGAGTATTTGCGCGCGCAGATGAAGACCTTTGAAGCTGAGGAAGCAGAATTCAATGCCGAGCAGATAGATGAGGAGCACACCAAGCGTGTCCACGAACTCGAAAATATGCTCGAGAAGTATCGCGGAGAGCTACAAGCCTTGCATGCCGAGCTTAGCAGCCTCGAGTCGCAGCCACCCGCGACGCCATCGCAAGCGATACTCGCCACGCCAAAGAAGCGCTCTCGTGAGGATGAGGAGGAAGCCGATGAACGTCTAGGATCGTTGCGCCGCAAGCTTCGTACCGCGCAAGATGCCCTCACGCAATCAGAGAAGCAGACCGCTATTCTCGAAGCAGAGCTCAAGGCGAACGCCACGCAGCTCAAATCCCTCAAGGAGACGTCTAGGACCCGCGTGCTTGAGCTGCGTTCAAATCCCACAGCCGACGCAGAAGCAATCAAGCTTTCCACACTCAAGACATTGCGTGAGGAAAACGCCGCTCTGCTCGCCCAAGTGGAGGGTAACCCCAGCAGTGGCAAAGTGGTGCCTATAAGCACACTGGCAGCAGCGCGACTCACCCTCGACGAGCTCAAAGCTACCCTCCAACAAACAGAGAAGAAGTCCCTCCGCCTCAAGCAGATCTTCGCGACTAAATCGCTCGAGTTCCGTGAAGCCGTGGCGTCAATCCTCGGTTGGAAATTGGACTTTATGCCCAACGGTCGCGTCAAAGCGACTTCGATTCTATATCCAAGCCACATTGACAGCGACGGCGAGGAGGAAGAAAACAGCATCACCTTCGATGGCGAGAACGGAACGATGAAGGTTAGCGGTGGTCCCAACAGCGTATTTGCTGGCGAGATTAGACAGGCAGTCGAGTTCTGGGTGGAAGGCAGGAAGGAGATTCCATGCTTTTTGGCAGCGTTGACTTTAGAGTTTTATGAGAGGACAACGAGGGCGCAGGGATAGCCGAGCTTTGTAATGATCCACAGGTTGGTGTTCTCACTCAGATCATCTACCTACGTTGAAAACTTCACCGATACGCTCCCATTTACTCAAGAAATCATTACCACTGAGTGCAAGATCTTCGCCAATACTGGATAGTACATCATCGCTTCTCCGCAACAACCATTCCTCCAATTTCCGGACACGCCGCGATCGTTCTTCTGGCCATGACCCAGGCAGATCGTACCATAGTTGGTCTTTACTTGCTGTAAGACTGTGTAAGCTCAAGATCCTCTCGACCAGATCTGGAACCACGGGTGTCCCGTCGACTAGGTACCAGAAAACCCGTGCATAACTTTCACACGGCTCCCAGAATGAGAAACTCCAGTCTCCTGGATCACATCCCGTAGAGATCATTATTTCGCCATCGTTGTTCCAAGGCATCGTCAACAGATCCGGACTGCACCCCAACACCAATGACTCCTGTGTGGCGTATTGCAGAAGATTAACAGCACCAAGATGCAGCCCAGCGACCCATGCTTTCAATCTTGCATGAGCGTGAATTCGTTTTGTGCTCTGCGTTGCTGATGTAGACCAGTTGCACCGTAACGCCTCGACGCACAGAGTACCGAGAGGCGTCATGGTCGACCTCCAGTACCAGTCATACCAGTCATCAAATACGTAGCAGCTTTCCAGGGATCCGGAAGTATGATGTGGTAACAGCCCGGCATCAGTGATGGTGATCATTATATTGTGAACGTCGCCTGACCATTGATGCTCTTCCTCTTGAATATGCCGATCTTGCGCGATTTCATGTGCAAGTCCATACACGAGCCATTTGTACTTGTGTGACTTCAGTCTAATCTGATGGCTGACAGCCCTGTTTGACAAGATCCGGTAGATAAAAGGCAGGAAATGTCGGTAAGGAAAGGGATTTCTGGTGCGAGCCTCGAAATAAGCTTTCAGATCAGAGAGCTGTAACAACGCCGTGTTATGATCTGCGCGAAGGAGAAGAATGAACATCTCGGGTTCGGCGTAGAAGGATCGAATCCAGTAACCATCCTCCTCGTACATTTCTGCACAGTGTTCAACGAACCAGTGTCTATCAGGGTCATCGTGGCCGATCACTGTTAGAAGTAAGGAGCGATTGTGGTCGGAGAAATCCGACATGGATCTCTCGAGGCTGGCAAAGGTGCGACAATAGTCAACGGTTTGGAACTGCGAGAATATTCCAGCTTGCCTAAGGAGCCTACAAACTTCCATCTGGCCGCCACCCATCGCGACTTCGAAAGCTGTGGCACCGAAAGCCGTTCTGTCAAATGGGGAGGCTTCCCGGGTCGACAGCAGCGTCTTGATGCTTTCGACGTCACCAATTCTGCAAGCCTCGAACAAAGAGCAGTCATCCGGAACGATCCTGTGTACAGGCCTCGAGAATAGCCATCCAGCGGTTGCGCGGCGTAGCTGCAAAGCGAATTGCTGCTGAAGGAACCAATAGGGAAGGCGCACACTTCGCGTTAATTCTACTGATGGATCTTCTTTAACGCTCTTCTTTCCATGCACAGTGACCTTTTCGATCGTCAGAGCCAGAGGTATCAGGCTGAAAGATATACTTGTACGGGTTACAACGCTGCCTCGATCTTGCGACTCAATTTGCTGCATGGCTAGCATCTCGAGGCGTGCGTTGATCTTGTCGATTGTCATTCCAGCATTTGCTATGCTGTCAGCTGTATGTTGCTGTTTCTGCACATGATCGGTGATGCTGGTCGACAGAGATCTGGTATTGTTCTGGAGGTCCGCTAAGATCTCACGAATCTTCCCACTTTTTGCTGTCAGACTAGTGCGGCTGCGAAGAATGAGGTTCTCACAAACCTGCTCTCTTGTTGTAAGTCTGTGAAGTTATGCAATCGCCGAGTATAGGCTTCTGAAGCAGTCGTGACCTTCTCAGAAAGAGCATGAAACTTTTGATTTTGCTCTTCGTATATCATTAAATTGGTTCCATCAGCTCTGTTCATCAATTGGTATGATTTTCTGACATACTTTGTCGAATCAGTGCGAGCATGCCACTCTTGAAGAAGATTTTGTTGTGAGATCAGTAGAACTTGCTGCTGAGAAACAGTATCATGTCTCTGAGACGCCAGACCTCTGATTCATTAGCTAAAATACCAGAAGTAAGAATTCAAATCACTCACGCATCAAGCGATTGATTGACAAGCAGCAATGATGTCTTCCCTCTTTCCAAACTCATCAGCATTTCCTCGATCTCCTGCTTCTTGAAAGGAAATCTGAAAGCTGCCAGTTTACTCCGTGCAAACGCGATGCTGAGTTTTCTGAGAGCGTGATCCAGATCGGACCTCGTTTTCTCACATTGGGCAAGTAGTTCGCTTGGATTGATGTAGTCTGAACGAGGCGGTGATCCATTTCGAGTCCTGTTGCCGGCGTCCTCGAGCAGACTGCGGACAACATCCATCTCATCGCAGAGGCTCTGAACTTCTTGGGGTGCATATTTGCTCGCTTTGTAAAATGCTCTCAACTTGATCAGGCCGTCTGCAACTTGGCCAGCAAGTGAGAGAAACCCAGCTCCAGCAGCTGCGATGCTGAGAGGATCTGCCATGTCAAGGCCCGACGAAATAAGCTTTGTATGCTCAGATATTGCGCATGATTCTTTGTGAAAAACTCAGCGGCGATCAGTACGCGCATATGAATTTGTGTATTGATATGAGGATAGAATGCAGTTCATCATCGAACGGCCTGGAAGAGGGAGGGCACATGCTATGTCTACGCAGCTGCACTCGGTACGCCAGCATGAGCTGAGTTGTTGGCGCGGCGGCCTCAGCCTCGCATATGTATGACATGACCAATCGATCACGGTGTAGACGTATCTCGGCGCCTTTGCATGTATGTGCTGCGCCTTGCAGCTGTAGACGCCGAGGCGAAGTCAACAGCGAAGCAACAGGCCCGGTCAGTCCTTTTCAGGCTGCACAGCAGTTCTGGACGAAGCATGTTAGTTGTCACATCGGTCCAAAAAGATTTGCTTGTAATCCGGAAAGAATCGTATACGAATGCCGATACATGTGATAATGTCACATTCTTTCCAGAGTCTAGTGTCGGGTGTCTATTCTAACAGATCAAGTCAAGCATGAGAGCAATTAATTGTGGATACATATTGGTCAAATTAATTGAGAGCGTCATCATCCAATCAACGGTTCTATAGTGTAGAGGTATCACAAGCGCTTGTGGCGCGCTTAACCCGTGTTCGATTCACGGTGGGACCACATCTTCTTTTGTATTTTTGCTCCGAGCGTACGAGCCGATCGATTGAGCTTCATTGTACGCTGATGTCGTGGAAGGTTAGTTGTTTTGCCTGTGTCACGAACCCACAGGGGTCTCACCGTAGACATCTTTCTAAGGTACAAGAGCCGTATCTTCAAAGGCACTAAGCATATCAGTGGACAGTAGACACACACAAAAGGAAAGCCGTGTGTCCGTAAACACATCGACAGGAACACTAGTAGTGAACCGAAGGCAGTGTATGAATCAACAAGCGTTTGCGGTGCTCTTTTTAGTACAATTCTCCCGGCCCGCTCATCTCGACAACGTATCAAGCTCGTAAACCTTTTCCGAGCCAGGCGCGAAATCCTTCCTGCGCGTAGCAGAGAGCATACGGCTAACGCCAGACTGTTGCTGCTCATGCTGCTGCTCTCGTGCAAATATTGGATCTACCGAGCCAGTGGGACTAGGTGAACGATCACGCACATTGCCTTCGCTGTCGCTCTTGGACCTCCCTGGCGACAAGTCTCTGACGCCGTCGTTGTACGATGCTTCCACTTGTGCAATATTGCCCTCTTCTCTTTCTCTTTCGAGATCGAAACTCTCGTTTTGCACCGTCCATGTTGTTGTTTGGAGGATGGTGCCGTTTTTGCTTTGGTGGTCCGAGTAGGACCCGGTGCCTGTTCCCGTGCCGCTCTGTTTCGAGCCCTTTTGCATGGTGTTCGCGAGAAGTCTCTCTCTCGTTAAGGTGTAGAGTAAGCAGTCTACCCAGCCACAGCTGGCGAGTAGTGCCCCTGTTACGCAGTTGGTGATATTGCTGGGGGACTGGCCGCTCCTAGCCATAGACCACATGCGGGCTGCACTCAAGGGAAGTGTGAGTACCACATACACAAATGGATACAGCATCATGAGTGTCGTGATTCGGTTCACAGCATCGATGCTTTTCTGGTTGGCGACTGATACGCCTGCGGCGCGGTCCTCGGAGAATAAAGAATGGGTTTTGCGGCGCAATTGAACGAAGGTGACCACGTAAAGAACGATCAGCCCGAATTCTGACAAGAAGAGCCAGAAGTAGTGGAGACCAAGTCTTTCGGGCTCATAGTCGTTGCTTATCCAACACCAGGCTCCGGCTCGAACGAAGTAGAGGTCTTTGTGGATGGCCAGACCTAGTACTGTCAAGAAGATGACACCCAGCCAGAGTATGACCAAGATACAACCGAAGATGCGGTATGGCACCCTTCGGCTCATGACGGCTGTCCAATAGGTATGTAGGGCGATTGCCAGCACAAAGAATGCGCTTGATACATCGCCGAGATGTAGGAGAAAGCCTTGTGCTGTGCAAGCGGACGTTGGTGCGAGGATGGCATCTTTGGAGATCCAGTAGAACGATACTAAGAACGCCGCTGCCTGACATAGGTCGGCGAATGCCAAATTCAGGAAGAGGAGGACGTATTGATTGTAGCCGATGAAAGTCGTATAATGATCCCGCCATGTGGCGAAGCGGTAGGCGACGAAGCTGAGCAGAGACAAGGTCGCCAGGAATGAAAGCAGCCCGCATGCTCCGACAACGATCAAGCCAGTGCTGAGGCCCTGCGGCATCGGGGCGATGCTGTGCGGTGGTTGGAAATATCCATCATGGCCATCGTACACGAAGGTTCGATCTGCATATTCAGGCATTGTAGGCTAGTGTTGCGGCTGTGGGCGGGTGTTCCTCCTAGAGTGATGATGATCAGTTTGAAATTGTCACAACCATCAACCAAAAGGATGTATCCGATACCACTAACGAGATGCCACGGCGCAGGAGCAATGGTCAATGCAATATTGAATGACGCAGGTCGTCACAGACCCCGAAGAGGCATTGCTGGCGGTAGTGGTTTCGTGCAGACGCAAAGGACATCAAGTCTCAGGGATCACGCGAGCATTAAGATGATCAGACATACCGGGATATAGTAGTCCCCAGACTGCTGCAACACGGCTGAACAGCAGACACGGGGTATTCTAGACCCGTGGTGACGATCCGTGCTTCTTAGGAACCCTGTTCAGGCGAGGGCAAACGAGATCCTCTGCAGTCGGCCTGTTTGACGTTATTGAGATCGTGCAGATGCTGTGCCGCTTTCCAGATTGCCGTGGCGAGAATGGCAGTTTCACCTCTTCGTTGCTACGAGAGAGGGATCGAGGAAAGGTAAAAGAAAGAGGGGGCAAAGGAGAGTTGCGTTGCCTCGAACAGCGTATGAACTGCCGGTAGAATGGTTGGAAACGAGCAGGGTAGTTGACAGAGGAGTGCAGGCAGTCGAAACATAATGTATCAAGGTTCGATCTACCGCTTATTACTCTTCACTACACCCAGCCCTTACCAGACCCTGTAGACATCAAAGGGACGGAAACTGGTAGGACATCACTTACTGGCCACTTACGATTGGCACATCCGACTTCCTGCACTCTGCACTGCTCGTAGAAGGCGCTCTTCACACGAGCGTTGTGAAGAAATAGGGCACAATTGCCTGGTGTGGCTGTCTCGAAGCGGTAGACACGGCAAAGATCAGAGCGAAGGAGGTCATGATCAGCAAGTCCGAGGGCTGCCAACAGGCTAAGGTCATCTAGCAGCGAATAGGCGTCGTCGGGGGGAGATGAGATCCTAGTCGAGGCGACAGGAGAGCGGATGGATGTGCAGGCACGTGCGACGCTTGCTCAACTTGGCACGGTCAAGCACCACAGCACCCCGGAGGGTCAATCTCGGCAGGCGTTGTCAATGGCGTGAGCAGCTGCCGGCTCATGAGTAGCACCGCAACTAGAAGTCTTGTCGCATCCTTCGCGTGTGCGACACGTAGCGAGGTGAGCGAAGGCCACATCTTCTCCTTCCATGTTCTTGGTCGATCTAAATCCCCGGGCAGGATCTTTCTACCAAGGATCACCCTGAGGCTTTGGTGCTTCGCCTCTCCCTAGGGCTCGCTCCTTTCCAGATCTGTTGACGACCATTTTGATTCAATCAGTGGAGTGTGGTGTAGCACTTCGAGTCGTGACTTGGCGTGGCGTGGTCACGAAAACATCATCAGCGGGTCGAGGATTCGAGCATGGACAGTAACGTCGCTAGCCTTTGCGTGCAGCGGTCCTCACCCCACGAACGCTTCCGTCCTCTGATGTTGGAGAGGCTTGGAACCGTTGTGGCTGCGGAGGCCGTTACAGGATGACATGTCGAATGTTCGACCATTAGACAGAGATGGCCAAACCTGAGGAGCAATCGACGAGCTGACTGGCTACACGTCAACAGACATTGAAGTCTCCTGGTCTCAGTGCCGTCGAAAACCCTAAAGCCGAGAGACAACTACTGGCGTCCTGCAATACCGAAGATCTACTCCTACCAGTCGGCCAGGTACCCGGATTGAATCGAGTGGGCCACACCGCATCCTTCGTCTCAACGAAGCCGACGTACGAGCGGCGGGCGGGACGAACATCTGGTCAGCATTTACCACTGCTTGACCGAGCTCCTACTGGACCGTAAACATGTAAAAGCGATCCTACCTGGACTCCTTCCTATTAGGTATAGGACGGCGATTCCGTCCCCTGAAAATGGCAAGCAGACAAGCATGCGTCTGGTTGGTATCTCAACGTCGAGTAACCAGGACGCGTGGGGTGACCGGGGCGTGTCGGGAGACGGGAGAAGGGAGATGGCCTTGCTTGGGGCATATCTCTCCCTAAATATTTTCGATGAACATGGCTACATCTTGGAAAAAGACAACATGGATCTTCGATCCTGATAACAGCCAGAAAATGTCCTAAGTTGTGGGAAGAGCTATTGTTGAACCGGTCTCCTCTGTCGTACTTGAATCAGAACGCCCTGCGTGGCAATCACGACTCGAGTCTTCGTAGCATCAACATCAGCTGTCAAAAGGGAAACATCTCGATGCCTCCCACTCACTCTCAGCGAACATTGTCACAGCTGATCTTGAGAACGGAGAACGAAGGAAGACAAAGGGTGCGGTCTCACAGAGATCTGCAACAACATGCGGATCCCTCATGCAAGAATGCCCCATGCTGAGCACGAGCTCGAAGGGAGCGTAGAACGCTGTGGATGGTGGAGATGAGCAAGACGCACTCAATCTCCAGACTTTGTGATATCGTCTTGATTGAACAACGAGCTTCGGCCAGTCTACTATTGAGATTTTTTGCCTGACTCCTGCCTCGCTGCCCAGGCATACAAGCCCAACGGCTTCATTGATCTCCTCGATAACACGAGTCGAACAACGAGTCTAAGCTGCCACGTTGAACACTAGCTGTCATCGTCATAATCCAATACATACAATCTCTCATAATCATTGGAACACCTCATCGTCATCACTACACGCAAACTTGGAGAACGTCGCAAACTCCCCATTAGAAGCAACCAAGTACTCCGACAGCTTTACTGCCGTCACCATTCTACACAAGAGCCAGAAGGCACTTTTCCGTACATCCGATCGGCGACACGTGAGGGAGAATATGGGGAATTTTTGTTCCTTCGCTCAAAGCGTAAAGTGCATGGTCCGCTGTCGTAGTGGTCTGAGGTCTTGGAAGGTGCGGAGAGGGAGAGCGCAGTGTCGACTTGTTGGAACGAAGCGAGTCGAGGCGATGTTATCTTTCTTGAGAAATGGCACAGAGGAGGCGTAGTACAACAAAAGCCTGTAGCCCCCAGCTTACTGTCATCCAAATGGACTAGCTGTGTCACATATATCTGATTTGATATTCGAGACTGAAGCGTTCTTGCTCAATATAGATGTTTTTTTCCTTTTCTTCTCTCTCTCTCGTTCTTCGGTCCTACAGACACACCTCTCTTTAAACGTACACATGATCCGTCCCCAAGGTTGCACTCGTTAATATGACAAACAAAGAAAGAAAAAAGAAAAACGCCAATAAAATCCTTCCCCCTTCTGCCTCCCAAAATGGTATATTGCCTTTTCTGTGGGCGACACAAAACTGTCGCTGTCTATGCGAGCGTCGCAGCGAGCGGCTGCTGCTCGTTCTACGAAGTGCGACCGCCCTTTCTCGAGTCTAGAAGTGGAAGAGCCTTCGCACGAGGAACAAGTCTAGTCCCCGCGGTCTCATCGATAGCGGCAGCTCCTCTGCCAGAATTGAAATCTCCTCGTTATCCTGTTAAAGCGATCTTATAATATCAAATCTTCCTCTTTGAGTGGAAAGTCCACAAGAAATTAAGCCCTGGAGGCACCAGTGAGACCAGCGAGCCTCTCGTTGGCGTACGTGGTGTACTTCGCGGGGATCGCTCCAGCGGAACCGACGCTGCCAAGGAGGAGAATGATGGTGACAAGAACAAAGACGATGACGATGAGCTTGCGGGAAGCAGGGCGGCGGGCGCCGTAGTCAGCCCAGGCACGCTGTGCGGAGCCCATGTGCTCCTTGATCTTGTCGGCTCCGAGCTTGTAGTAGACGAGGCCGCCGAGCGCAATGCTGTATCCGAAGAACTGAAGGGGAGAAACGGGGTCGCGGAAGATCATCATGGATGCGACAACGAGGAGAATGTCCTTGAGTACACCGCAGAGAGTCATGACGAGGCCGGAGGTCCTGCCGATCTGTTGGGATTCCGTTAGTCGGGATGCGAACTTAAGATCGGAATTAGGAGTTTGCTTACCAGGAACACAACGGAGACGTTCAAGGCGAACGCAACGAGAGCGTTGAGCACGAAAATGATGTATCCGACCTTCTGGATGTCGGCCCAGGTCATGCCAGGGACCTCGATGAACAAGCTGACAATTCCGTTCATGACAGCGCAGGCCGGCGCGAAGTAGTAGAGAGAGACAAGCGGGTCCATCTTGAACTCGGCGGAAGACAGAAGCTTCTGGACCATGACCAGACGAGTGGCCTCGAAGGCAACACCAGCAAGCTGGAAGACGAAACCGGTCATGACGAACTTGATCTCGCCGTAGGAGGCAATGATCACACCGAGGACGATGAAAGAGACATTGCCGAGAGTCTTCAGGTTGAGCGGCGAGACGCCCATGATCCAGGATGCCAAAAGGACAGCAACGGGCGTGGTGGCCTGGGAGGCAGTGTCAGGCTGCTGGGTGAATCGTGAGGAAGCGATTTCGGGAAGTACGTACCTTGAGCATCTGAATGAAAGAGACGGAGAGGTATAGGTAGGTGACGTTACCGCAAATGAGCGAAAGAGAGAACATGACACCGATGGGAACAATAGCGCGCAAGTAGACCTTGCCAGTCATGGGGACCTTCTTGCGCGAGTCGAGGACGGTGGTGAAGCGGGCGAGACCCTGGGTCATGAGGGTCGCAAAGCCCAGATGCCATGTGGTAAGGACAATGGCTGTGGCAGTTGTTAGCTTCCAGATTGTCGCAGTTGGCGGCTATTCCAACGGAGGAGGGGATTGCGTACGGAATTTGAAGTCAAGAGTGTATAGGATGTACTTGTTGAACAGAATGACGGAGGAAGACAGGGAGATCCATGCTCTGCTCCATCGTCAGCATTGTTTCCAGGCTTCTCTTGCAGTCTTGATCGGACGTACGCGACGTATACTGCCGGGTGAAGGCCAGCCTGCGCAGGCGCAGGCTTCTCAGCGGCCGGGTTGTGGGTAGGGAGAACGGGCTCCTGGGGCTGCTGGCGGGTGTCCATCTCGAGCTCGCCCGAGACTCTCTCCTTCTCGGCCATTGCGGTGGATGTGTGGGGTTGTATGTGTGTGGGTGAGAGAGAGGGTGGTGTCTGTATCAGTCGAGCGCAGAGCAGATGTCTGTCGGCGCAAGAGACGACAATGGCTTGGTGGTGGTGGTGGTCGAAGTGTCGGAGCAGCGAGCTGCGGAGGGACTGGCCAGCCAGGAAAGATTACGCGCGGCGTGCAAGAGTGCAGCAACGTTAGCGGGCAGCGGGAAGCGATCCCTGAGTGAGCGCGCGCGCAGCAGGAGGATTAATTGGGCTGGTCTGGACGGCCTTGGTCGCTGAACGGAACGAGGGACGACGGTGTTTGTTGGTCGAGACAACACACGGGGATACGAAGCGAACAGGTGTCGAGTGCGCAAAAGGAAGGGCGTGTCACAAAAAAATGACATGCGTGAGACGGGCGACGGCTGCGGGCATAAAGGTTCTACTACTGAAGGCACTCTGCTGAGTACGACATCTCATCAGGGACCGACAGGGATGGCCGGTTTGGGACGAGGTCGACGAGCGCGCCAGCCAACGAGGAGGGCAGATCAAGCAACGCAAGCTCGCTGAGACTCCGAAGAATAATAAGGAGGCACTTGGGACGCATGCCTGCACGTGTGCCACCCTCGCACTCCACGCCTGCGGTCCAATCCGACACTCTCGTCCCATCGTCTCCTTGCAGCAGAGGCAGAGTGGGCTGGTGTACGTACGTGGTTGCGTTGAGATCGGCTTTTGCTGTTTCACCCATCGTTCGGACGGTGGTTGCGAAACCTTGCCCGCCACCCAAAACCTGTCACTTACACCTGCCGGCAACCTCGTGCTGCCATAGCCGCTTGCCTGCGGGCTTGTGGTGCGCATGTCCGGCCATCGAGGTGTAGCATGTTGAGGCACCCGCAATCAGTGCAATGAATCTGTCTTCGCCGAACATGTGAACATTCCCACTCTCGACAATCTGCGCGCCACAACGGCCAGTCGTGACAGCCGACGCTACACGGCGCTGATGCAAGCCACCCGTGGAAGAGAGATTATATCGTCCTCGACGCTCATCGCCCTCAGGAGGCGGCGTACGTGTACACAAGGGCGAATCGCAGATGCCGCCGCAGTCGCAGCGAAAGCAGAGCCTCCTTTTGATCGAACCCCTACTCGCCTCCCCTTCCTGCCGATCGCTAGTCGCGGCAATCAGACTAGTCGGTCTTCAATAATGATATGATCATCGTCATTGCTGCTGCTGCTGCTGCTGCTGAGCCTGCTGCTCGTGCTGCTGTCTTCACCCATGCCACAAGCATTTCCCAAGCCCTGGCCTGCCGTTGTCACGGCTGTCTATACGGAACTGCCGCGCACGCCCGGCGCACAAGCTAAAGAGCGTAGCAGGTGAGGGCGGGTGTGCAACGCGCAATCATGTTCGAACGCGACTCCGTGAGCAGTCTCGACGACATGTGTCGAAGAGGCGGCGAGAAGAAGGGTGAATTGTTGCTTGCGTCTCGAATGCTCACTGCGCGGCGGTGATTGGCCTCGGGCGACTCCATGCCCGCCGCGGCGAGCCGCAAGCGTTTCACAGTGGCGGTGGTCTGGGCGCAGAAAAAGTGCAGCGTTTGGACACTTGGACCCTTGTTGATGGGCGACGGAGGGTGGGATGGTCAACTAGTCAATGGTGAGGGTGAGTGAGGCTTGGGCGCGCGGCGGAAGTGGGAGGGGGGAAGAACTAGCGGTGGGCGGTATCTAGCTTGCATTGAGGACGACTGTTATTATTATTATTATCATCACTGTTGAAGCCTGCCTTCTCACCCCGCCGCCACCATCAACACCACCACCGCCACCCCTCCCTCTTCACCTCTCCATTGCACTGTATTCGGTGCATAATACACATCTCTTCACCATGGCCAGCACTCCCTCCAACGACGCCAACGGGCCCAAGACCCACCAGCGCAACCTCAGCAAGGCCAATGGCAAGGAGATGTACGCACAGCCTTCTACACAATCTGCACCCTCAATCCCATGCTGACGTGAATCCCCAGCAACGTCGATGTCCTCGTCATCGGCTCCGGCCCAACTGGTCTTGGTGCCGCAAAGAGACTGAAGCAGATCGTACGCACAGCTGCCACTTCTAGAAGTTGAAGAACCATCACTAACTTGACCAGAACGGCCCTTCATGGCTGATCGTTGACAGCAACGAGACTCCCGGTGGTCTTGCCAGCACCGACATCACACCAGAGGGCTTCGTACGTTCTTCCCAGTCCTCATATACCGCAAGGCCAGCTGCTCACACCTCCCTCACAGCTTTACGATGTTGGCGGCCACGTTATCTTCTCCCACTACAAGTACTTCGATGACTGCATCGACGAGGCCCTCCCCAAGGAGGACGACTGGTACCACCACCAGCGTATCTCATACGTCCGCTACAAGGGCCTCTGGGTCCCCTACCCCTTCCAGAACAACATCTCCATGCTCCCCAAGGAGGACCAGGTCACCTGCATGGAGGGCATGATCGATGCCGCCCTCGAGGCTCGTGTGGCCACCACCAAGCCCAAGGACTTCGATGAGTGGATTCTGCGCAACGTCGGCGAGGGCATTGCGAACATTTTCATGAGGCCGTACAACTACAAGGTCTGGGCCGTGCCCACCACCAAGGTACGATCAAAATGCAAAGAGCGTGGACACTGCGAATTTGGAATACTGACGGGACACTAGATGCAATGCGAGTGGCTCGGTGAGCGTGTCGCCGCACCCAACCTCAAGGCTGTCACCAAGAACGTCGTCCTCCAGAAGACTGCTGGCAACTGGGGACCCAACGCCACTTTCCGCTTCCCTGCCAGGGGCGGTACCGGTGCCATCTGGATTGGTGTCGCCAACACTCTCCCCAAGGAGAACACCCGCTTCGGTGAGCACGGCCGCGTCAACCTCGTGGATGCCGACAACCACCGTGTCCTCCTCGGCGACGGCACCACCGTCAACTACAAGAAGTTGGTCAACACCATGGCCGTCGACCACCTCGCCGAGGCCATGCGCGACGAGGAGCTGCAGAAGCTCTCCAGCGGCCTCTTCTACAGCACCACCCACGTTATCGGTGTTGGTATCCGCGGTGAGCGCCCTGAGCGCATCGGTGACAAGTGCTGGCTGTACTTCCCCGAGGACAACTGCCCCTTCTACCGCGCCACCATCTTCTCCAACTACTCTCCCCACAACCAGCCCGAGACCAGCAAGAAGCTGCCCACTCTCCAGCTCGCCGACGGCAGCAAGCCCGCCTCCTCTGAGGCCAAGGAGGGTCCCTACTGGAGCATCATGCTCGAGGTCTCCGAGTCCTCCATGAAGCCCGTCGACCAGGAGAACATGCTCCGCGACTGCATCCAGGGCCTCGTCAACACCGAGATGATGCGCCCCGAGGACGAGATCGTCAGCACCTACCACCGCCGCTACGACCACGGCTACCCCACCCCTTCGCTCGAGCGCGAGGGCGTGCTCAAGCAGCTCCTGCCCAAGCTCCAGGAGAAGGACATCTGGTCGCGCGGCCGCTTCGGCAGCTGGCGCTACGAGGTCGGCAACCAGGACCACAGCTTCATGCTCGGCGCCGAGGCCGTCGACTCCATCGTCAACGGCGCCGTCGAGCTCACCCTCAACTACCCCGACTTTGTCAACTCTCGCGTCAACGCTGAGCGTCGCCTCGTCGATGGTGCTCAGGTCTTCAGTGGCCAGGCCAAGGAGCCTGCTGCTTAGATGATGAAAGAGACAAAATAAAATGAGAAAGAACGCGGGAATAGAAGTAGAGTACAGGGATATGACGAGATGCCAACGTCTTTTTTGTTCGTGTTTTGAGGGGGTTCTTCTTGCATTTTAGATGCAAAGAAAGTTATTTTTATTTTATTTTATTAGCATTGACCTGTCGTTTTCGGCTGTTGCGAAGCATTTCTGAAGGACACGCATTCACATTGCATAGAAGCTAGAAATCAAGACGATTTTCTGTTCTGAAGGTTACTTCTTTGGTAAAGTGAGCTTTGCTCGTGGAACTCCAAATGCTTGTCTGCTGCTGATGTGTCATTCGGGACGTCATTCTTGAAAGCAATGCACCAAGTCTCAACACACCCTACACTTCATCCGTTCTGCTCCTCAAGAGTACAAGGGAATCAGAGAGAGGGCATTTCTCTGGAGCTTCGGGTGCAGATGCAAATACGAAAGCGCCCAAGAGGGCAAAAGACGAAAGAGACTGAGGACCCTAACTCGAACCCTAATGTCAGCACACAGGTTTCAAGCATGTACATGCACATTGAAACATGGACACGATGTGTGTCTATCTCTCTCCTTGGGGGATGCAGTCTTTGAATCAGCAGATTGGCTTCACAGTGCGATTAGACGTATCACTAGCATGGCTTACAGACTGAGAGATTGCTCGTCAGGTTTCATCGGACGTAGACTCGAGACACTGCACCGACGTTTCGGTACGCATGGAGAAGCCTGTTGCAGCGTGGCAAGGGCAGATTGCGATGATCTAGAGGTCGGGACGTATTGAGCGATGTCAAGATCGTTGGTGACCAGTAGGAGACAAGGCCAGGAATCTCAATTCTCATGCACGATGATAATGCGGTGCCCGGAGAAATCGAAAGAAGGCTGCGAGGCGGATGTCTTTGGTTGGTGTGTGGCGGTGTCGTCAAACAAGTGGCTGTGAAGACTGGCAGACCCCACCACGCTGCTGCTTGGTTGACGTCTCTCCTTGGGCTTGGGGCCTTGGGCGGCGGCGTCTCATCAGCCAGCCCGCGTCGTCATCTCGCACAAAACACCTGCCTGCGACCCGACATTGTACTCTGTTCCAGGCTGCCGCATGCCCATGAGCAGCTAATTGCCTTCGACACCACTTTTCCTCTTGCATAGCATCTTCTACGCTCCCCAACACCGCCACCATGAACGTCCTCAAGCTTCAAAAGTCCGTCCCCTCCCTGGTATTTACAGTTGTCGGAAGGCCCGGGCTAACAATGCGCGCCCAGGAAGTATCCCCAATTCAAGCAGGAGGAGGTTCTCGGACTCTCCAACGCCTTTAGCAAACTCGACGTCGACGACCGCGGCTACCTCGACGAAGCGACCGTCATCAAGGCCACCCAGAACTCCGAGCGCCAACCCTACGATGTCGTCCGCCAGGCGCTGAAAGAGGTCGAACTTGACGCCTCTCGTCGCGTAGAGCTCGACGACTATGTCGACCTTATTTCCAAGCTGAGGCAGTCCTCACCAGCCCAGCAGCGCATGTCCACCGGTCCTCAGCGTCCCAGAGGCATTAGCAGTGCCGCTGTGCAACCAGGCAACGGCGCGTCCGGCGCACCCTCTCACGCTGCGAAGTCCAGCATTGGTGGAAACACAGGAGGCGGCAGGATCACTGTTGGTGGCGCGACCGGCAGCTCTCAACATACCATCAACGAGGATGAGTTGACCGAGTTCACACGGCACATCAATGCTGTTCTCGCGGGAGACCCCGATGTCGGCAACTTGCTGCCTTTCGACACCAACACCTTCGAGATGTTCGACCACTGCCAGAACGGTTTGGTCCTGGCCAAGCTCATCAACGACAGCGTACCGGACACCATCGACGAGCGTGTCCTCAACCGAGTCGGCAAGAAGATCAAGACACTGAACGCCTTCCACATGACAGAGAACAACAACATCGTGATTGAGTCGGCAAAGGGTATTGGTTGCTCTGTGGTGAACATTGGCAGTGGAGACATTATCGAGGTCAAGGAACACTTGATTCTGGGTTTGATCTGGCAAATCATCAGGAGAGGTCTCTTGGGCAAGATCGATATCAAGCTGCACCCCGAGCTTTACAGGCTATTGGAGGATGGCGAGACCCTTGAGCAGTTCCTGCGTCTGCCACCAGAGCAGATCCTGCTCAGATGGTTCAACTACCACCTAGCAAACGCTAAGTGGGGAAGACGGTACGTTCAGATATGAGAGATGACGAAACTGGGACAAGAACTGACACACTGCAGCGTCCAAAACTTCTCGTCAGATGTGAAGGACGGCGAGAACTACACTGTTCTTCTCAACCAGCTCAAGCCCGAAATTTGCTCAAGAGCCCCTCTTCAAACGCCCGACCTGCTTCAGCGCGCCGAGCAAGTGCTACAGAACGCCGACAAGCTCGAGTGCCGCAAGTTCCTCTCTCCCACTTCTCTGGTTGCCGGTAACCCTAAGCTCAACCTTGCATTCGTTGCCAACCTGTTCAACACTCACCCCTGCCTTGAGCCGATCACTGAAGAGGAGAAGCAAGAGATCGAAGACTTTGACGCCGAAGGCGAGCGCGAAGCTCGTGTCTTCACTCTCTGGCTCAACTCTCTCAACGTCAAGCCTACTGTGGTCTCGTTCTTCGATGATCTCCGCGATGGCATTGTCCTCCTCCAGGCATACGACAAGGTGATTCCTGGTAGCGTCAACATGCGCCACGTAAACAAGCCACGAGCAGACGCCGCACCTGCACAAGCCGCCGATCCCGATGAGGAGTACCTTGTGATCAAGTCTGGTCTTTCACGCTTCAAGGCCGTCGAGAATACCAACTATGCCGTGGAGATCGGCAAGCAGAACAGCTTCTCTCTCGTCGGCATCCAGGGCGCCGACATCACTGATGGCCAACGCACACTCACCCTCGGCATGGTCTGGCAGCTCATGCGCCGCGACATTGTCAACACCCTCTCCGGCCTCGCCCAGCGCATGGGCAAGCGCGAGATCAGCGACACCGACATGGTGAACTGGGCCAACTCCATGTCCGCCAAGGGTGGCAAGTCCTCGCAGGTCCGTTCTTTCAAGGACAAGTCCCTCGCCAACGGCACTTTCTTCCTCGACGTCCTGCACGGCATGCAGAGCAGCTACGTCGACTACGACCTCGTCGCTCCCGGCCGCACCGACGAGGAGATGTACGCCAACGCCAAGCTCGCCATCTCGATTGCTCGCAAGATGGGTGCGACTATCTGGCTGGTGCCTGAGGACATCACCAACATGAGGACCCGCCTTATTGTCACTTTCGTCGGTTCGTTGATGAACACTGCCGAGAAGATGGGTGCATAGATGGGGGGGATGGGAATAAACGAAAATGCGAACAAGATTTCCTTTTCTTTCTCTCTCGAGTAGTATCGTCACATGATTGTTAGGAACCCTTTAGATATCCTTGTGAATGCCAAAAGCTGTCAATGAAGTATAGGACCTGTTTCGAACGTCATGGATGGTGTACTGTTGAGACGATAAGAATGAAAACGGTGTTGAAGCGGTGAGAATGAATCCATGTCTCATGACAAAGCACATGGTCTTGATGTTCGTGGCAAGAAGAGGAATGTGCATGGTATCGTGATCTTGTATTTGACTCTACAAACAACCATTTGCCGTTCATAGTAAGCCGGGCCACCAACATCTTCCAGCGGTAGATGCCGGGCGCTACCCTTCGTGGATCAGTCGTTCTTCCATCTGAGGTATTGTTTCCCCCAGCGAAGTCGTAGCATGGCGAGTCGTTTCCTTTTTTTCGAAGCGGATTTGTTTTTCTTTCGGTGTGCAAGGGATGCGAATTGCCATCAGGAGGAACGAAGCTTTATTTCCGAGCTTTCGAGGATCATATACTCGATGAAGCTACATGCACATACCGCTCCATCGTCATCCCTAGCGCCTTGACCAAATGCACACATCTAGAAGACAAGAGCAGCACCCTTGGTCTTCTTGTCACCACTGTAGAAAGGATTGTTAGTGAAGCTGTTCCTGTGTAGTTTGTGCAAGGCGGATCTCGTGGTGGAGGCATGACGTACCCAAGCTCGAAGTGCTTGCAACGCTTGAGGGCGAGCTGAGCCTTGGTCTTGCACTGGGTGCATTCTAATCTGAGGACGACCTTCTTGGTGGTCTTGGCCTTCTTGTGGAAGACAGGCTTGGTCTGACCACCGTAACCGGACTGCTTACGGTCGTAACGACGCTTACCCTGAGCGAAGAGGGAAGCCTTTTAGGGTATGATGTTAGTATGCGCTCCGAGTGTGGTCCTGTTGAGGCTGTTGACGAACCTTGCCAGCCTTGTACTGGGTGACCTTGTGCTGGGTGTGCTTCTTGCAGTCCTTGCCCTTGCAGTAGGTCCTGCGCGTCTTCGGGATGTTGACCTGTAGGCGCAAGAGTATCAGTGCGCATGTTCTTGTTGCAATGATAATGACCGTGTGTGCGCGGAGAAAAGTGTCTGCAGCAAGATCATGTGTCCGAAGCGTGGAGTTGCCACCGCTGTCCCATTTCAACATCCAGTCATCCCATTTCTTGAAATCCACGAGACATGACTTTGTAACATGCAGCGTTCATCACAGACAGGCGCATAGTCTGATGAACTTTCCCTCTGCAGTCCAAAAGCATGTCTCCCTCTTTCTTTCCATAGCCACACGGCCCATCCTTCAGTTTTCCCTCCTCTCTTCCCGGCTTCCCAACGCATCTCTCGCAGCAGACACTTTCCATGGCGCGCAATTCGGATTCCGGGCATTCGCTTACCATTTTGACGGTATTTCGGTCGTCGAAGGGCGGTGAGGTTTGTCGGAGGGTCGCTGGGCGTGGTGGTGCGCTCAATCGCTCCGGCGTCGTGATTTCGCGGCGCCCGAACTTCGAGTGCCACGCCAAGCCGCACAAATTCCCCACTTTGGTCCTAGTCTTGCTTTGCTCTTGCCTGAGGACTTCTATCTGTCACGTGTGAATGTTGCCTGTGAGCTTCCAATATCCGATCTTTATTCTAGATATGATTTGATCAAGTTGGATCGTGATGCATACATATGATTCGGACATTAACCCCAATGACAGCTTGGGCCCCGAAATAGGGTTGCCCAGCTGACATCTATAGCGAGGTTGTTGCATGTTGTGGCATCTGTTTCAACATTGAAATGCACTGAAATAGCATGTCTGGCATGATAGATGCTGAGATATTCGCGACCATCTATCAGTATTTCAACAGCGAGCTCAGATACTGTCAATTGGGTACAAGTTGGTGTTGGGGTCTAAATCATGACTTTTATATCTAGAGCGATCGAATCACACAAACATTGCTCGCACGCTGAGAAACCGACCAAGCATAATATGCATCTAGATTTTAACCGTCCTCTCCTACCGTGCTCATCATCACTTACGTGCCCGCCAATTTCAGTCCATACTCAGGCTTGAACCACTCCCTCACAAGATCCTCCAGCACTTCATCCGCAAGCTTTTGGGCCTTCTCAGACGAATCCGCCTTGCCTTCAATGTAAAGCTTGATCTTAGGTTCAGTGCCAGACCCTCTCGCAGTGAAGACAACATCTTCCAGCTCGCATGTGATCATCTGCGCGGAAGCATCGACCGGGAGTACAGGCTTGTTGTCAGGCGTGCCGCTGTCATAGCCGAGCGTGAGGTCGCACCAGCGCAAGATCTTGCGATGTCCAACTGTTTCCGGTCGGGCGCCATTGTTCGACACCCTCAAGTCGTCGAAGACCTTGTTCGTCGTGGTCGGCGAAGGCGAGATGAGGTAGGTGTTTGCGTCCTCGAAGTAGCCGTAAGTCTGGTAGAGCTGCTGCAGCTTCTGGTAGGGTGTGAGGCCCTGCTTTTTCCAGCGCTGCCATGCGGAGAGGAAGACGGCTGCCGCTGCAACACCGTCTTTGTCCCACACTACGCCCGGGAACATGTAACCGATGGCTTCCTCGTAGGCGAATGCGGGCTCTTTGCCCTCCTTCTTGAGGTCTTGAGCTACATTGCCGAGCCACTTGAATCCTGTCAGCGTCTCGCGGAAGTGGAAGCCTTCGTGTGTAGCCATGGAAGCGAGCATCTTGGAAGACACAGTAGATGCGAGCATGGTGAGTCTGGAGCGGTTGCCCTGGTAGGTGTCGAAGACATGCGAGGCAAGCAGGATACCAATCTGGTTGCCGGTGTACTGATGCCATTTGTCTTTCTCGATTCTCTCTGCGAAAGAGAAGCGGTCGGCGTCGGGATCGTTGGCGATCACGATAGTCGTTCCGTTTTGTTGAGCTTCCTCAAAAGCGAGAGTAAGTGCACCCTTCTCCTCAGGGTTCGGGAAAGGTACGGTGCTGAACTCTGGATCAGGATCCGCCTGGGCTTTGACGACACGCATGTTGTTTCCTCTGAACCACATATCGTGAGCGATCTGGCGCAGGAACGGGAGACCAACGCCATGCATAGGTGTGTATGTAAACGGCATGACCATCTCAACACTCGGCATCGGCCACACCAGTTCGCGCAGAGATCCAAGGTATTCTTTGTTGGCTTGCGAGAAGATACGCTCAACATCCTCGTGCTTGTCGACGACTTCAGGGTCCCATGTATCAATAGCTTGGATGGCACTGATAGCCTTTGCTATACCGGAGTCTCTCGGAGGAATGATCTGCGATCCGTTTGACCAGTAGACCTTGTAACCGTTGTCGTTCTTCGGGTTGTGGCTGGCAGTCACCATGATACCAGCGCTGGCATTATACAGACCGACCGAGTAAGGGACCATGGGAGTGTGGACCAACTGTCCAAACCAATAGACCTTGATGCCCTTGCTGAGGAACGCGGCAGCTGTCAGTCGTGCGAACTTCTCCGAGTTGTAGCGTGCATCGTAACCGATGACAACGCTGTGTTTGGCGGAGCTGTCCTCTGAAGTGCTCATGATGTAGTCGGCAAGTCCATGAGAAGCCTGGAGAACCGTCAAAGAGTTCATGTGAGCAAAGCCGGCTTTCATTGCTGAACGCAAACCGGCTGTGCCAAAAGCAATACGGGTGCGAAGCCGCTTCTCCAGCTCAGCATCGTTGCCTGCTTCAAGGAGGTCGTTAATCTCCTTCCTTGACGTTTCGTCCTTGTCAAGATCCAGCCAGCGCTGCGCGAGGCTAGAGATCGATTCCATGGTCGTTGCTTGGCTGGTATAAAAGTTTGAGCAAGCCAGGGAGGAAAGAGGAGTCGCCGAAGTGCGCCTCTATCGTGCCATCAACGTGTGGACACTGGGGTGAGGATGATAAGCCTTCTGGAAGAATATGTCGGTTCTTGTATGTCTAGACGTAGTGGTGGCAAATGTGTCTTCTGTTTACCAGATCACAAGATGTTGCAAACCCACGTGTACCCCCACGTTTAATCGTTATCGCTATCGTCTAAACGAACTTCCTTTCATTGATTTCGCCGAAGATGGTCCGGTTCGCGTCAATTGGTTGATGCACAGAGGCGCATGCTAAATACGTTAAATGAAGTCTTATAGACTGGAGTGTCAAATTTGGGCTATATAACATCCATCTATATATACCGTTGCGATCAAATACACTATACGAAAGCCTGCAATCCAGTGATCGCACGGCCCAGAATCAGAGAGTGAATATCACTCTGTCCCTCATATGTCTGTGTCACGAACAAGTTGGACACATGCCTTCCGATGTGGTACTCGTCACTGACAGCATTGCCACCAAAGATCTCCTGCAGTGTTCGTGCGTTGATCAATGCTCTGTCACAATTTTGCCGCTTGATCATTGAGATCATCTCTGGCGCCGCCTTTCCTTCATCCTTCAGCCTGCCGACCTGGTACGCTGCTTGAATACCGTATGCAGCGTCAGTGACCGCGTCTGAGAGCTTCTTCTGCACCAGCTGGTACTTGGCGATAGGGTTGCCCTTGAATTGCTTTCTTTCGAGAGCATACTCTCTGGCGCGTGCAATGCAGTCTTCCAACGCTCCGATGGTGCCCCAAGCAATACCGTACCGTGCGCTGTTGAGGCAAGAGAATGGACCACGGAGACCTTCGACTTCGGGGAAAATCATCTCGTGTGCCACTGGAATTCCGTCCATGTGAATCATGCCAGTGATACTAGCGCGGAGGCCATTCTTGTTGTCAAGCTTCGGTGTCTCGAGTGTGCCGGGTGGGCACTGGCTGCGCTCGACAAGGAATCCACGAATCTTGCCAGTCTCTTGCAACTTCGCCCAGACTAGCAAGACGTCGGCAATGGGAGAGTTGGTGATCCATGTCTTGGAACCGCTCAAGCTGTAGTAGCCTTTCTTAGTGGGGTGAGGTTTGGCGACACTCTCCATGCTACCAGGATCACTGCCGTGATTGGGTTCTGTAAGGCCAAAGCATCCTACGATTTTACCCTTTGCCATCCCGGGCAAGAACTTCTCCTTCTGCTCTTCAGAACCAAACTCTTCAATACCGCCCATGGCGAGTGATGACTGTACGCTCATGCCACTACGGTACCCTGAATCGACACGTTCGACCGCACGGGTGATCAAGCCTGATGCAACAGACGAGACGCCCGCACAGCCATAGCCCTTGATAGTAGCTCCCAGGAATCCAAGCTCGCCCATCTCTTCTAAGATTTTCTGGTCATAGTTCTCGTTACGGTAGGCCTCTGTGTGACGTAGTTAGTATCATAGTGCTTGGAATATCGCGATGTGAGTTCACGACATACCTAGAACACGCGGCAGCATGCGCTCTTGACAGTAGTCCTCCGCAACCTGCGCAATGGCGGCCTCATCCTCGGTATAAAGGTGGTGCACGCCCAAAGGATCTTTCCAGTCGAAAGCTACAGGAGCATGTAGATGACGGCGCGATGCAAGCGATGCAGGCTGTGCGACTCGCCTTGCGGCGCGAGTTGTGACGGACTTGAACATGATTGAGGATGTGTAGGACTACGGTGAGTGGAAAGAGACGACAGGACTGGAGGAATAGAAATAGATTTCCTCGAGATCTACATTTGTATTTGGCGGCGATCTGCATTGAAAGCCGAAAGTACAACCACCTTGCGACGACCTCGGTACGGCGAAATTGGCCGACATCGTTACAGAAGGGTGGGCGAATACGCTACGCCGGCCGGCGAGTCTGGCCGATTGGTGTCTACTGCTAGATTACCATGATATATGTCCATTTGTTACAAGTCAATACAAGGGACTAGTTCAATCGATCTCCTCACCAGTGCATGTGCATGTCAGGGCGATTGAGGTAGAGGGTAGTTGCCTTCCATTCCCTCCTTCAAAGTCGGCAAGCATGACGCGCTGTTCCTGCCCGCACTCACAGTAAGTCCGAGCTCTCCAGGGCTCTTTCGCTCGACGCGTTACACGCGCCACCACTTTGAGCTTTGCCATCTCACATTTCCTCCTCCACCCAACATACCACCACACGCACCTCTACTCGCACCAATACACCCGCCAACATGGGTATTAAAAACCTTTACCAAGTTCTCAAGGAGAACTGTCCTGAGGCCATCAAAGAAGGCGAGATCAAAAACCAGTTCGGTCGCAAAGTCGCAATTGATGCCTCCATGTCGCTCTACTCTTTCCTGGTTGCCGTTCGCAGCGAAGGTCAGCAGCTTATGAACGAATCTGGTGAGACTACATCTCACTTGATGGGCATGTTCTACCGCACCTTGCGCATTGTCGACAACGGCATCAAGCCGGTCTATGTCTTCGACGGTGCCCCACCTAAGCTCAAGTCTGGCGAGCTTGCAAAGCGTTTCGCACGCAAGAGTGAAGCACAGGAGAACCATGAAGAGGCAAGGGAGACCGGCACGGCCGAGGATGTGGAGAAGTTCAGCAGACGGACGGTCAGAGTGACAAGGCAGCACAACGAAGAGGCGCGGAAACTACTCAAGCTCATGGGTGTGCCTTACATCATCGCTCCCACTGAGGCCGAAGCTCAGTGTGCTGTTCTCGCGCGCGCAGGCAAGGTCTTCGCTGCTGCTTCAGAAGATATGGACACTCTCACATTCAACGCACCTGTGCTCCTACGCAAGCTCACTTTCGCTGAGCAGCGCAAGGAACCGATTCAAGAGGTCCACCTCGACAAAGCCCTCGAAGGCCTGGAGATGGACTTGCCCCAATTCATCGATCTGTGCATTCTTCTCGGCTGCGACTACCTCGATCCGATCAAAGGCGTTGGACCCAAGGTGGCGCTGTCACTCATTCGCGAGCACAAGAACTTGGAGACCGTTGTTGAGCATCTTTCGAAAAACTCAAAATACACCATTCCCGAGGACTGGCCTTACGCCGATGCCCGCTTGCTCTTCCTTGAACCCGACGTTCGCAGCGCAGAAGATCCAGAGTGCGACTTCAAATGGGAGGCACCGGACGTGGACGGCCTCGTCAAGTATCTCGTTGAAGGGAAGGGCTTCTCAGAGGACCGTGTTCGATCAGGTGCTGCGCGCTTGACGAAGCAATTGAAGTCATCACAGCAGTCCCGTCTCGAGGGCTTTTTCAAGCCAAGGGAGAAGACGGAGGAGGAGAAAGCGTCACTCAAGCGCAAGAATGAGGAGAAGTTGGAGGAAAAGAAGAAGAAGGCGAAGCTCGAAGCCAAAGCCAAGAAGGAGGCGAAGGCCAAACCGAAGATGGCTTCGTAGACGTTTCAAGGGCGAATCATGTGCGAATGCACTGGGATTACGGCGTTTTGTGTTATAAAAGCAGGCGTTGGAAGCAGCAAAAATGATACCACTGGGATTGGTGCAGTCAAAGCCTGCCGGCGTTGGAGCATGTTTTCCATTAATGCTTGGGGAGATGAGAAGTCACGAAGTCTGTAGTATACGAAACCATACACCTGATTATGATATCGGCACGTAATACGTACGATTATACTTGACGCCATGTTTTGAAACGTGCAATTGAGTGAAGAATGCACGTGCTGGGACACGTGCTCGCCAGAAGCTTCAAAGAAAGCGCAGCCCAGCGCCACAGCAACGCCGAGCAGCCAAGCAGACCCGATTGGAGCCCAGCATTGCACACCCTCCTTTCGCCCACCACCACTACCACCACCACCTGTCTCTGATACCGTCGACGAACACAGCCAGCACCGCGCACCGCTCCCAAGCCTACATATCTGCAAAAACCGCCCGCACGACGCCACCAACGCTCGTACAACACTCCCCGCCTTCTTCGGACCCTCTCGCGACCGCCTTCAGGCCCAACTCCACCACCCGCACCAAACCCAAGCAACCGTGGCAGCTTCACGCAATGGCGATGTTATCGGAAAATCAAATCAGTAGTAGTAATTACCGCCGCTCGTCGTCCGCTGAGTCCAGCGGTCGTCGCAGCGCATCCAACACCACGGCGTCCGCCTATGTCGTCAACGCCGCCACCATGGACTTGACGGCCTACCAGTACTCTACCTGCGGGGCAGGGGGTATGTAGACACCTTGAGAGTAACGATACCGTCACCTCAAGTACTGACACAATCGCAGGAGTGGGGTGGTGCGTTTGAGGTCCCTTTGGGTAACCTATCCCCACCGCCGTCTCCGCGCGCGGCTGCGAAGGACCACAGCAGGTCCGCGCAGTTGCAGCAGCTGCAAAGGCAGTCGCGCAGCGGAGACGCCGCGTACAACATCACGGAGGAGTGTGAGAGACTCTTCTGCGAGACGCTCCGGACCGCGTTCTTGGTCGAGAAGAACGCCGGCGCCGAGAGGAACTCGCTGGTGATGGGTGCGTTTGAACAAGGCCGCATGGATGAAAATGTGGCCGAAATGTCGCAGAAGACCCACGATTACGGATACGCTGTTGGAATGCCAGTCCAACAGCAGCGATCGCGCCAGACTTCCCTCCCGACTCCTGCACCTTCGCCGGGCACTACTGTTGCATACCCGGTACACTCAGGAGGAATGATCAGGGAATACTTGGAAGTATACGACTACCACTCCAGCGGCGTTCGCTTCAGAAGCTTCGTCGCTGAGAAGGGTGTCTCACGCGCTCTTTTCGTCTTCTTCGACAGCGAGGTGATGGAACAGGACTTGAAGCCTGGGTAAGCACTCTTCTCAACGAACAGTACCAGAACTCGTACTAACATGTTGTCCTTTCTTAGCCTCACCTCCCTCCTCGAGCTTGCAGGTGCCGACGGTATCGACTGCGATCAGCTGATCGTCTGCCTGGACCGCAAAGCCGCTGGATGCAAAGACCTGGCCAAAGATTTGGGCTGGGTGGGTTTCGAGATCGCCATGTTGGACGAATGGTCCGGACATGACTGCACGTTGAGCGATCGGTGGTTGTTCTTGTCGATGGATGTTTGAAAACAACACGGCAGCAGCAATTGCCACGAGAGCTGGCGAAAGCCTGACACAATTCAGATTGATGGTGAGACTTGGGCGAGAGCTTGGAGCACATGAGTGCGGATGCTTTTGCATGCGTATTGGGCGCAGTTTTGTTGGGCTGAGTTGGTACGAGAGTTACTTCTTTTCAAAGCAACGTTCGGGTGTAGTAGCTATGATCCCCTGCATCAGGACAGGTGATTTGATATACATATTGAGATGAGATTTGATGATGTCTTCACTTCCAACCGTAAAATCTGTTTTGATGGCGAGTACAAACAAGCAAGAGCAGGAACGTATGCCAGCCCTCACTTAGACGTTGCCGAAGCTCATCTACTCGTAAGTTCTGTACTCCAACATTGTCTCGTCTCGAAGGCTGAATGTTCGCGGAGCTGCATGAAACTTTACTGAATCCTCGCCAAGTGTATGTCTTGCCGTCTGGAAGCGAACAAGAAAATCTACAAATTGAATCACTCAGCCTTGCTTCCTTCCTCGACAATGGTGCGATACCGTCAAGCAGTTGCGGACTGACAATGTTTGTTCCTGCTCGTCGTGAGCCATGGCTCGCCTTCGTGATTGTTCGACAACAATCGTTCCAGCTGCTCCATCTCTCATCACACAACTACCACATCGCTACCAATAAGCCTTCATCCGTTACCAGCTTCATCTTCAAGCTTCAAGATTCGATACAACTCGCTTCAAACATCACTTCGCACATTACCAGCACGACCAACTCCTTCGCTAGCAGACGCAATCACCTCCTTTTCTAGAAGGAGAGAACGTCACCGCTCACTGAATCCGCCCTCACCTCAACACAAAATGGTCTCGGTAGCAATGGCCATGGCCCAACTGGATGACATGGTGCGCCGCATGACATGGGAAGAGGACCAGACAACAATGGCCGCCATCATCACAGTCTCAGTGAGTCCGACACATCGTGCTCTGAAGCAGCGTACACGAGTATGCTGAGCGAGACATTGCAGGCAGCGGTCGGTTTGGCGGTCGCTATCGTTCTTGTCTACGTTTTCTTTGGGCGCATGGTGAGAAAAGTGAAACAATGGTGGGGGATGTGGCAGCTGTCGTTCAGGCGACAGGATCACGGCGAGGTGGAGTATTACGAGTTTGAGTCGACGGGATCTGATCATGGCGGGACAAACAGCAGGAGGGCGTCTGCGGATACGTCTTGCGCTTTGAGGAGATCGTCTTCGCAGTGAGCCGGGAATACAGGTCTACGGTCGTCGAGGGATTCGGTGGGTCTTTGGAGGCCTCGGGATGATCACTCCAACCTTTCTTGTTCTCTTCTCTGTCAACGGGCGCAAAGGCTGGCTGGTAATATATGCGTGGCTTTTCTTTCTTCATGGCGATAAGCGTTTATTGCAGATGTATTCGTATGGCAGTCCTTTCACCGCCGTCGATCACGTCCCACAAACTTCCCAGGGTGACATGTGATCCAATTTTACATGTACTTATCCCTATTCGTGACCCATCCGTGGTGGTTGCCACTGGTGCGATGTTTCTGTGACACGTGAACAACTCTTGCTCACGAGTTTGCACCCATATCTGATATTCCAAGCAAAGTGCTTGCGCTGGATCATCGTTCCAGTCCCTCGCGACAGTCATAAGCTGAATCAGAGACTCCAGGTCGTCCCAGAAGCACTGCGGGTATAAGGACTCAGGTTCCAGGCAAGAATAGTCTGTACCAGCGTAGCCCCTACCGAAGCAAGGGTGATCGCTTGCCCACGAGCTGAAGCTATTATCCGACCAGAACGCAGAGTAGCTCCGCCAGGTGTCTTCGGCCATATCTTCATTTCTAGGGCAGAGCTCGCCAGGTCACCCACCTGCAGATGTCGAAGCCGCGGACTTGGTTATAATGGCATATCGAGCCCTCGGAAGGCCAGCATGCTTAGTGTAACATTTATGGCCAACAGCACCTACACATGGACTGATGAGATGGGTGTACTGTATGTGGCCATGTGGCAAACTGAATCTCCCTGTGCCGCATGGACGATTGTAAATGCATGTAAAGTAAGACACTTGACATTTGATAGATTGCTTTCGAAGAACGTCTCCCGGGAAAAGCTCGGATCGAAACAAGCTCTCGCCTGCCGTGTCTCGCTCCCAAACCCAAAGCGTCTTGCGTCGTCTTTAAACAAAGGCGCCCACTACCTACGCGACAAAAGCGGATTACTCACTTCCACTTCGCCATATCATCACTACACCCCATCTGGAAAACACGAACACACTTTCAAATACCAGTACGATCACGTGTTCACCCTCGCTGTCAAAACAAGCACGGTCGCCTTCACTGCGCCGCGCCTCAGCCTTCGACACAGAGGCTCTGCTCCTCTTCCCTTCCCACTCGATTTACCTCCCCAACTCTCGCTTTGCAGAACCAACCGGACGCAAACATGGCCGACAAATCGCCTCTCGCGCAGGCAATCCAAGCTGCAGTCCAGCCCAAACTCATCGAGAATGGCTGGGTGGCCGAAGACGCCGACACCGAGCTCTCTGAGTACATCACTCTCATGGTCACGAACGGAAAGACGCAGCAACAAGTCGTTTCAGAAGTTGGCACAGAGCTCTTGGGCGTCGGCGAAGACGACCCTGCAGTGGCGGAACTGGCGCGATGGCTTTTCCAGCAGGTCCCTATACTGAATGCGCAAATCAACGGTGGCGGACAGCAGGATGCAGACCACTCGATGGATGTATCTGGACCCGATGCGCAAACGCAGAGCGCTCAGAACGGCGTACCCCAGCCTATACCCTCAGCACAGGATTCCGTGATGGACGACGCAGGAGCACCAGATGGAGTGTATGTTTACCCCAAGTATCGCAAGAGGAATCGCCGTGCATATGCCGCGGATTCCCTGGCGCAGTATACTATTTCCCATTATATTTACCCTCATGAACTAACACCAAGCAGACCCAGTGGACCCAAAGCGATGCGCAACGGCGCAGCAGGTGTCAGTGGACGCGGTAGGGATAAGCGCATGCTTGGTCAGCTCAACAGACAGCTCGATCGCTCGCAAGACGACCCTCTAAGGAAAATCAGGGGTGCGGCTGGAGGTCAAGCCGGTCGCATCAACGCACATGCTGGACGCGAGCCTCCCAGAGGACCTCGTGGCGGCGGTATGGCGAACAACATGCAGCGCATGATGAACGGTCGTCCTGGTCAGAACATGATGCCGCAGCAACCCGGCGGAGCTTTGAACCCGCAGCAACAGATGCAGTTCTTGCAAATGATGGAGATGCAAAGTCAGATGATGGCGCAGATGTTCAATGGTCAGCCACCGAACATGCAAAACCTTGGACAACAACAAAGGGGCGCTGGCAAAAGCCTTTTCGAACGAGTCAACAAACATCCAAATGGCGGTGCAAAGAACAATCGCCAGCACATCCACAACGGAGGCATGAGCACAGGCGACAGCGCGATGGACATGGATACTACCAACGAGAATGGCAGCGCCCAGCGCAAGGATCCATTCGACACTCTCTGTCGCTTCAACGACAAATGCACAGTGTCCACATGTCCTTACGCTCATCAATCTCCCGCGGCACCACCAGGTACCACCATCGATCTCTCCGATCGCTGCTCCTTTGGCGCGGCCTGCGAAAACAAGAAGTGTGCGGGTAAACATCCTTCGCCAGCTCAGCGCCGACAACATCTCAAGGACGAAGTCGACTGCAAATTTTACCCCAACTGCACAAACCCGAACTGCCCATTCCGCCACCCGGACATGCCAGCCTGTCGCAACGGCGCGGACTGCACTACTCCCGGTTGCAAATTTGTGCACTCGAAGATCATGTGCCGTTACAACCCTTGCCTGAACGCCAACTGCGTGTACAAGCACGCCGAAGGACAGAAGCGTGGCAAATTCGAGGACAAGGTCTGGACAGCTGGAGGAGAGGGCTTCGACCGCGAGGCGGCGATGCGGGATGAGAACGCTGGAAAGAGCGACAGATTCCAGAGCCTAAAGGCAGGCGAGACTGCTGAGGAGGAGCTTATCTTGCCGGGCAGGACGACTCCCGACAGAGTCGCGGACGAAGGCATTGTATCTTAGACAAGGATCTACGTGTCACGATGGTTTTCTGAGACCGAGCACGGAGGACATGAGTTGCAAGTCAAAAAAGCTTGTATGAATAGTTGGAGTAGTAGCCAGAGTTAGGCTTCGCTGCAAAGTGTGCATGGGCAACAATGAACGTTATCATTCGACCGTTTCCACGGTCATCTTCCATACTGTATTATTTCTCCAAGGCCTCCAAAAGATAGTCGTACTCGTTCTGATACTCTTACTCAATGTCAACATGAATCGACACAGTCTGCCACTTACAACTTCTGCTCCTCATCCTTCATCCCCTTCATGATCCACCCGCTCGACTGCTTCGCATACTCCTCCGACTTCTTCTTGTCCTTCATCGTCTCCTTCATCTTCGTGAAGTCGTCGGGCACATTCATGCCCTTGTTGACCGCAGGCCGCTTCTCAATCGTCTCCAGCCAGGTCTTGATCTCCGGGAACGCAGAGGGCTCGACGCCCGCCCACTCGCCCCAGTTGACCCAGGAGAACACGCAGATGTCGCTGAGCGTGTACTTGTTGCCGACAAGGTACGCGGCTTCGCCGTCGGGGACGCCGTGGGCTTTGCGCTGCGCGGCGAGGCGGTCGTTGAGGACTTGGTAGAGGCGTTTGGTTTCGGTTTGGTAGCGGTTTATGGCGTAGTCGATTTTTTCGGGGGCGTCTGGGTGGTGTTAGGGTTTTGGTGGGTTTGGGGTGCATGGCGGGGGGTTTGGACATACATCTGAAGAAGTGGTTTGCTTGGCCTTGCATGGGCCCGATGCCACTTTGCTGTGATTCACGGTGTTAGCAAGTGTGACTCGAATGCATCTGCAGATGTTCTCATGTGACGCGTCTCGGTGGCGTTCGGTATCTTTGTGATAAGAGAAGCACACCTTGTCTCAGTGGGACTTCAAACTTACCATCCAGACGAGCCACTCGACCGTCTCCCAGTACTCATCACTGTCGTAAGGGAACGAGATCTTGTGGTCCTTGTCGTACTTCTCGCAAAGGTACAATTGCATGCTAGCACCTTCGAAGACACGCTTCGGCTTGCCGGATGTCTTGTCGACGATTGCTGGGATGCGTCCGTTCGCTGTCGAGGAGGTATCGTCAGTAGCCGATCTGATTGGGTTGAACAGATATCCAATCTAGCATGTGTATCTCACGGTTGATCTCGAGAAACCATGGCTCCTTCTGCTGGTTCTTGCTGAACTCAAGCTTGTGCACGTTGTATTGAAGGCCTAATTCTTCCAGTGTGATGGAGATCTTGTGGCCATTGGGCGTGCCGGACTTTGGTTTTCACATGTCAGCTTCATCGTTTGATTCAACGGCAATGAAGCTTTACGCACTGTGTAAAGGTCAATTTCAGTCTGAGGCGCCATTTTAATTGAAGGTTGTACAATCAATGTGAGTAGTAGTGCTCAAGTATCAGAGTATGACGATTATATATATTTTAATTGAAGGTTGTACAATCAATGTGAGTAGTAGTGCTCAAGTATCAGAGTATGACGATTATATATAGCGCCTCGTTGCTGATTAATCCGAGGTTATGCAAAAATCGCGGAGTTGGTCGTCGTCACTCACTCACTCACACACACTCACTCAGCACGCCTGACACCGTCACTCAGAGCTTGCAACATCATCGCCTGGTAATGGCATGTGATAACGAAGGCACTTGCGATGATATAAGTTGTGCTCCGCTCCTCAACGTCCTCTTCCACTACCACAAAATGCCTGACAAGGCGTTGTCACACAGCGGAAAGGGCTTTCCGCTTAACGAGCGACTCGTTGGTCGCTCCTTCCTCACCATGTCGTACCTTCCACCGGACGCGATGGGGGCGTGCGCTTCTGCCTGGAGGTGAGCAATGATATTGGTTTCTTTTTTTCGACGACGTCTAGCTCTGTACAGCTGCACACCCCCAAAACTGGTTCTCGTCACGTCGCCATCAAGATGGACGGCGACGCGGTACCGCTCGTCCTAGCGCTCGCAAACCTTTGCCTCACCAACAGACCCCAAGACAAGACGTCGCCACTCTTCGGCATGTTCCTTCCAGGTGAAGAACATCTCACGGAAGTCGCTTCTACGGTCGGCCTCCAGTGCGCTTCTGGACTTCGAGATGTACTGCTGTCTTCTACACCTCCTGGTCTCGACTTTTTCAAGAATTTACCGGCTGAGTACACTGATGAGTTCGCTGTGTACGCTCTTACCTTCGAGAAAGCTGGAGAGCCCTATGGAGTTTACGTCGGTTCTGCTACAGATTCGGATCTTGGCCTCAAGCGCCGGATGAAGAACTACGATGATGGTGTGACACTCCCGAAGCTTGTCAAGAAGTACCTGGCTATGGGGTACGACATCACACACAAAGGCAAGCTTGCAGCAGCGCCGATGCCGACTGCAGCGAACGATGCTATGGCACGCCTGCTCAACTATTGTCTGGAAGGACTTTTCGAGCCGATCTTCCACGCCCGACAGAAGAACTCTGGTCACCTGCAAAGCGATGTCATTGCTTTCGCCCAAGAGTGGGAATGCGGTATCCCGGGCTTCGCATACTGGGACCCACCTTGGCTTGGTCTCTGTACACACTCTGCGCTCAACGAAGGGATAACTAGCGATTTCTTCTCGTCGGCGGCAGAACTTGAGGAGTACGCGACAATGCGACACACCCGCGATCTTGAGAGGCACAAGAAAAAGGCGGCGGCATGGCGCGACCGCTTCAAGACTGAGGATCCTGAAGGTTACAAGGCCTGGAAGAAGAGCTGTCGTGACAGTCAGTCCGCTGAGAAAGAAGCCGCATCCACCCAGCGTTATCGCAACAAACGCAAGAAGGAGGACCCCGAGCAATGGGCTAAGGAGCAGCGCGAGCGTGACATCAAAAGACGTGCCAATGCTATTGCTAACAAGCTATACTATTGTGCGCGCCATATGCGACAAGCCATTCTCCAAAAAGGGAGGCCTCGACAGTCACTTGAGAACAAATGTTCATTTCCAAACTGTGGAAGCCATGAAGGCTTGGGAGCAGGCGATGCTGATGGGCGAGGATTGGTCGGATGTGGAGTACTGAAAAGTGCTTTCGGTCGGTGCAATGTGCACTCATTTGCTTCTAATTTCATTTTGCACGGGAACAGTAATCTGGCTTGCTTTTTTCGTCACTATGTGCTGCAATGAACGTCCTCCGAAGCCGAGCAAGAATGTATCTATTATTACCAGGATCGCAAGGTCCTCAATCAACTCTCGTCAGCATCCTCCATTGATCCGGCCCATTTGGGTGTTTTTGAACTCACGGTGTACAACTCGATCTCAGTGTTGGGCGCCATTGCGATTATTGGATTACTGCTGGTGTGGGATATGATTGTTGATACGAAAAACCTCAAACAAAATCTTTACACGACTATATGGTCCCTCGTTGCTGATAAATCCGAGGTTATACCTCGAACTGTTGTAGTGGAGTCAGCATGTCGTGGACACACACGCATACGTCACGATCAACATTGATTATGCAAATCCATGTTAGCCGGCTAACTGGATACCACAGGACAGGCGGCCAGCGACGATTTGATTGCATAGATTTAATATCTTCTAGCAGAGACGTTACAGAGGCATAGTACGTCGAAGGCAAAGATCGTAATACAACGGAGTACATGTGCAAATGAAGCAGGAACATTGATGTGAACGTCCGCAGCTGACAAATGCCACTTAACCCCAAACCCTAAAGAGTGCTACATGGCATCAACATCTCAGATGTTCAAATTGTGCAAACAAGCCACCCTAGATGTATTGGTCTGTATCCTGTATCGACCCAAAGAAGAAGAGAACCAGGCTGGTTAATGACTTGAATATCTGTAGATCCGCCGTAGCATCTCGAGGGTTGAAGAGCATTGAGAACCTCGCGGAGTGCTTGACATTAGCACCAGAGAATCGGTGAATCGTGCTTCCGCATCAGGTACTCGGTTTGCATACGTAGACGTAGGCTCACACATTTGTTCAAGCGTGTGAACAATGCGTACAAGGTGACCAGCCCCCGAAGCGAGTGCATGCATATCTGTCCTGGCTCTGGAATCCGACCTTCGAGGCAATGTTGAACATGCACGTATCTTGGTATCAAACGGCAAAGCAATATGCATCCAAATAGCCGATTGAGATTTACAGACGGGCATTCATCAGAGCGAGCTGACCGACCCAGAGGCCAATGCGTGGCCTATTCTTTGCAGTCGATGTGCCGAGTCTAAGCCCTCATCATCCAAATGCGTACATTCCATGTCCGCATATAGACGTCCGATCGCGCCAAATGCACGCTCTACTTCCGCAACAGATCTAAGAATCGTGCATCCTACGACCGCCACCCGATATACACTTCGTTGTTGTCATTGTTTGCAGGAGGACCGTGAGCAAATATAGAGAAGGTGACGACAAGTTCGCAACCTGCAGATGGCGTAGACTCAACCACCTGTATTCGCAAGCGATGGCCATGGCTTCACGATGCAAGCCCAAATATGGCATTTCCCGAATCAATATGCCAGGATCGCAAGGTCCTCGATATGTTAATCTCCATGTTGATCCTCCATGTCCGCCGAGTATGACCGTGTCTCGTGATCTCAGCCTTACACAGCGCCATTACCGGGACATGTCGTGGACGCGCTTGAGTGCGCGGTGATACCGACAGCAGTAGCAGAACTAAAGGTCGGACAAACTCACATGCGCTGGCAGGCAGGCAGGACGCGTGAGCAGTGTCACCTCGAACGCTCGAGCGCTGTCTGTCTTGTCTTGTCTTGCAAAGCAAAAGCCGTGCGGCGCGTCCGGGACACGTCTCCTCCTCCAGGTGTCAAAACAAACAGTGGTCACACTACGGTTTCTGGTAACATGTATGTCATGATGTCTCGGAGCAGACGACCCAGTTCCAAGCCACCGAAAGCCTTAACGGGAGGAGGATGTGCAATGTGTGTCTGTCCGGCGCAGGGCCCCCGGGCGGTAGTCGACTCGCCCCGGCGCGAGAGGGAAGGAAGAGGCACGAGCATGCTAAGCGCCGTCTTGTCTCTCGGTTCGGGCTCGTCAGAGGAGGAGGATGCATGGAGCTCGTGGCTTTTGCGGCTAGTTTCTACTGTGATCCTGTAGTGTACCGCGCGCGGAATGCGAGCAGCAGCAGCAGCAGGTGTAACGCATGACATGGGGAAAACAGGCACAGGCACAGGCACGACAGACTGCACAGTGGTTCCTTGGACAGACACACGCATGCGATACGCTGGCCTCGAAAGCAGGCCGGGAGTTGGCCTACAGGACATCAAGGTTGGCGGGCAGGCACCGTAGCTTCCTCCAGTCGTCACATGTGCGTTCCCAACGGCCAACGGTACCAAGTGACCTGGGTACATGTGTATGTACATGCACTGCAGGACGATAAGACGCGACGGAACGCGTTGTGTTGGCAGCGCACATGACAGCTGCCGGCGCCTCTACAGCCAGCCATTGACGAGGGCAAACGGGCAAGAGGACAACGTAGTCTGAGGTCGTAGGCGCCGCAGCTGCCACGAGCTCTCTATACACAACGGGCGGTATAGCAGGGCCGTCGCCTTTTGCTATTCTTGCACTTGCAACATTCCAGTGCCTCGAGCTCGGGCGGGTCTGGCTGGCTGGGCTGCCTACTGCAGGTTACGGGCGGCGGCTCCACCGCTATGCATAGAGCAGGATATCGGGCCAGTGAGAAGGGGAGGTTTCGCTGCAGCTCTCACGCCGGTGTCTGCACACCGTCTGCAGCCGAGGAGCTCGTTGCTGCTTCGGTTCGTGGTGGGAGAGCGAGGCGCTGCTGCGAGGGGAGAGGCATACAAGGGAGATGCGTGTAACGCGGGAGTGCACGAGTAGTGGACGGCGGACTGTGGACTGTGGACTGCGGGCAGCTCATGCTCATGCTCATGCTCTGCTGCTGCTGCGGCGCATGCCAGATGGCCCGGCCTGTGTGATGGCGAAGGGAACAGTGCCCCTGAGCAGCAATGGCGTGTGTCGATACGACGTACGTACATACATACATATACATGGTATCCACAATCAGGTTTGTGTATGGGCATCTGAGCACTTCACACACATTCACACACACACACACACACACGCACACACACGCCGCACGCCGGCTCCCTCCCTCCAGGTCTCACTGGCACCAGGGTTCACCAGCGCGGCGTCATCCATCAAACAAGAACGCGCCCGAAAGCGCCTCACAGACATGGTGATCGTGCGCTAGACGGCAGACGGAGCAGCGCAGATTTCGATCCCTCACGCCTCGCACCGCCGCCGCCGCCCGCCTGAGCCACACTCGAGACCTGCTTCCCACACACTCCACTCGCCTCCCCCCTCGACTCGACCCGAGCAGCCAGTAGCCAGTAGACGCAGTCCTGTGGGCCCAAGCGCCTCCTGCATTGCATTGCTAGTCGCGCTTGCCCTCGCCCTCGCCCACCGCTCTGCCTGCCTGCCTACTGCTGCCGCCGCCAACTCGCGCAGTGCGCCTCGAATCCCCTGCGCACACCAACACCGCGACCACCACCGCTCCGCCCTGTTTCGCTGTCGCCGCGACACCCTCCAGACGACGCCGCCGTCGACACCCTCGTCCGCGTCCCGCCTCCTCCGCCATGCTCACGCTGTCCTAGAATCGCGTCGCATCCTCGCCCCGGCACCACGCGCGCCCGTCATCTTGCGACAAACCGCCTGCGCACTCCACGCCTGCCCTTTCGCGTCAAACGATATCACCCATCGATTCCTGAGCATACGCAGAATCCCATACACTCGCGCGGGATTTTTCATTCGCGTGTTTTTGCACATCATGGCCGAACAGCGCCCCTCGCTGTCCATCTCGCTCCCACACGCCGACCCGTACCAGCGCTCCGATTTCGACTATCCCACCACGCCCGACCAGCGCCACCAGCAGCTCCCAATCACACAACCGCCGCCTCCGCCGCGACAGACATACAAAGTAAAGCGGAAGTCGCGCGCGTCTCTGCCGCTTGGAGAGCAGATTGACACCTACGACGATGCCATTCCTACCATCGAAATGTCGGAAGCAGCAGACCCGTTGTCGAGCCCGCACTTGCCATCAATGACACCGTCGCATGGCTACCTCGCGCCAGCATCGCTCATGCACCGTGCTATCACTCCACCGAAGACCCCGGCCCCTCGCATCACCGTTCCTTACGAGAACATCGAGAGTCCCACGCATGAATGGGGGCTTATAAACGACAGCCGCGACAGAAGGCCGATATATGCACGCGCCGGCTCTGTTTGCTCTGCTCTCTCCGATTCTTCCATCTCATCGATCGGAAGCGGTGCTTTCTCCGCGCCTTACAGCGCCAGCTTGAGCCCTGACAGCGAGAGCGCTGATCCGTTCATGGACGACGAATTTCCGAAAGACAGAATGATTACTTCGCCAGCCATGTCAGCTTCGCCGCTCGCAAAGCGTATGAAGACCCATCGTCAGACGAAATGGACTGCAGCTATGGACGATCACCTTTGGATGACCTACATGGCGTACGTAGCAGACCCGATTGTCACTCCGTTCAAGATGCTACCGGGTACCACACCACCTCTCGGCGTCTGCTACCGTGTTGCTGCCAAAGCGAAGCGTACATGGAGAGAACGTCGTTCAACAACTTTGGGGGCATACGATATAATGCTGTCGTCGCCAAGTCGTCGCGCGGCCTCTCCCGATACCATCCGTCCCGAAGGCTCTGCTGCACGTCGCGAGGTCAAACAGCCTCAGTGGCCTCGTTCAGAAGGTGCTACTCGCAAAAGACTTCGCCACCTGTGCAAGAACAAGCCATCGTTCTCTGCTCACTACCAGCGCCTCCTTCGAACACGCAGCCCGTCTCCTTTCACTGCGCTAGGTTCTGATGCACAGTCATCAGAGGCGCCGGCAGCACCATCTGTTTCATCCGTGCCCTCGGCACCTTCTGAGCCGATTGCGCCTTCTGCCTCTAGCACATCTACTGCATTCTCTGGCTCTGACATGAAGATGTCTCTCATCACTTCTACGAACCCTTCGATGCAGCCGGATGGTCCACTTGCTCAGCTTAACAGCAGTGTTCAGCAGTCACGCCCTCAGTCGCAAAGGAGCGAGAGACCCGATAATTGGTTCGCACGCATTGGCCGCTCTCAGGCTCATCAAAAGAGCCAATCGCTCCAGTCAGGTCTTGGCTTGCATTCAAATTTCGTCTCGTCCGCTCCATTGGCGTCGCCGTTCGATGAAAGAAGCCACATTCTCAAGAGCTCGGCGAAATCATGGGGACGATCTGACTTCAATATAGCGAGTCCCTCACTTGACTCACCTTTCGAAATTTCCGGTGCTGCGACTGCGCCACGATCCTTGAAACGCCGTTTCCGTCCTGACGACGATAAGCCGAAGCGTCCTGCAGTTCAGGACATCTTTGCTTCGTCGAACGCAGTGCCTATTGTTCGCAACCGTGGCTTTACTGTTGGCGCCACCAGTGCAGCCGACAGTCTTGCCAGGTTGTTCACCCCACCAGTCATGGCAAAGACGCCTCCTGCGCCTTCCGCTCAGCCGCAGCTCACCCCGGTCAGCAATGACCAGGAAATGTCGGACAGACCTGAGCAACCGGATTTCTCTTTACTTGGAGCACGAACAGTACCTCGTCGGCTGGCGGAGCCAACTCCACGACTCGGGTCGCCTTTTGTTGAATCTGCTGCTACGCGCCAGTTCAATACCTTCCCGCGTTCATACATTCCTTCGAATGTCAACCCTCAGCCATTCCAGCAGCGCCTGAAAGAACTCGCGGTGGACCAACAGCCCACACAATGATGCGAAAGAGGCACCAGACCGAGCACTCTTCAACTCCTGCACAACTGACAGCATTCAAACGGCGTTCTGAAGACAGACACATCAGAAATTTACCGCAACGGGCACAGGCACCAATGTCGAAGACAGGCGACATTACGAAAATTACGACATACATTGATGAATATTCTCCGCGTCACATCGGCAGTATACGTTTTACCACCAAGATTCCAGCGTGACTCCACTCTACAACAAACCTGCGGGCTGATCACTAAAGCTTCAAGAGCCTCTATACCTCAAGAGAAGTGCTTTCCGCATGCATCGTCTTCTACAGAGTCTCCGCAAGACAATTTTGCGCACACGCCCTGCAACTCCGAAGCTTGTACTCGAGCCTTTCGACTTTTCCTTTCCAGGATCTTTTCATTTGTCAAACACGACACGAGTGAATGAATGACATACAGTGCGATCTGAGAACAACGCGGTTCATCTTGGAAAGCAGCGGCTTTCGCCGTGAACGAACAATTTCTTTGGAAGCCCCGGTTACGGGGACGTCTCTTTTCGTATCTCTTTCATTCTTGTGGCTCGTTCGAGCTTCTCCCCTTGTTCAAATCGGGTTGTTGTATTTTTCTTTCGAGGGCGATATTGGCTGCTGGTTGGGTGTCTCGCGCAGACCAAGCGCGATAATAGACGAGGAGGCTTGACAGTTTACATGAATGGAATCGCATCACACCAAACGTCGTACTACTTCTGACAGCCGTGCCTTCATCCTACCTATGTACTACCGTGCCTGTGCCACAAGGCTTACCTCCGTATGGATTGCGTTGCGTCCCTTTAAGCTGCGCACGAGCCACACCCCGGTTTACAGCATAGTACTAGCCTCCCATAGACCTCGACACACCTCACTGTATCAGTACTATAGTCGCACGCGAGGCCGCCCCGTCAGCCTCGTCCTCCTCATCCTTCCTCCTCCTTTTTGCCGCGACTCCGTTTCTCGTCACTCCTTTCGCTGCTGCATTGCCTTCACTTCGCGTTGCGTGGCTTCCGCAAGAGCACGAGGAGCGAGCTGACCGAAGTCTATGCGCCTGCTTTGGGTCGGACACTTCGAGGACGGCGCTAGAGCTTTCGACCGGGACACTGCCTATTGAGAAAGAGTTGGATTGATTGATAGAGATCTGTCGCTTGGCTTGAAGGGTTTCTGCTCCTGCCAGCATGGCGAACACTACGAAGACTACAAAGGTCGCGACGCCCAAGGCCAACACTCCTGCGCCCGTGGACACCGTTGAGGCACTGGGCAAGGCCATTGGAGCACGGTATGTCGGCTATGCTATTCTTCCTCCAGCTTTCAATAGAACAAGCAAGCGACCAAAGCAGAAGCTAACCCTCGTCCTCTACAGCATCAAGCTCACCACAACCGCTCCCAACCCGGAAACCTACGAGGGCACCCTGTTCACCGCATGTCCTGTCCTCAACCTCGTAGCAATCAACACCCGCTCCACCGCCGCCAGCGACTCTGGCGACTACCACATCATCCCCGTCTCGCGCGTCCAGAACTTCCAGATCACATCGCTTGCCTCCCAGCAGCAGCCCCCGGCCCTCCCACCCGTAGACACCAAGCGTCTGAAAGAACGCGAGACCGCGCGCATCGCACAGCTGAAGGACCAGGCCGCGGACCGGGGTAAGGGTGTGAGCAAAGAGGCGCAGGCTATTTATGATGCGTTGAAGAGAGTGTAAGTGTGACATTGCATAGGGAACCTGCCATTTAACTGGCTTGTTCTTGGACATCAGGGACGTTGTATGCTAATCAAGATTTACAGCAATATCCCCATCCGCTGGCACAATGTTGAGATGATCGCGCACGAAGCGGTCATCATCTCGCCGCCGTACCGTCCCGAGGACTGCAAGGGCTCGGCGCAGAAGCAGCAAGTTCTGAACCAAGTGAAGAAGGTTCTGGAAGGAGAGCGCAGGAAGCTCAGCGAGCGAGCCGGCAACGCTGGCGCACGCAAGGGAGGCTGAAGAAAGGTCTTTGCGTGCTTTTGTTGCCAGCACAGCAATAGGGAGCCACATTGACGCGAAGATGACTGAACGGCCGCGTTCTCAGGGAACTCGAATCTTCCCAAAGTATGCCTACCAGCCACGGGTTGCTTTCTTGGGGGGAGGACTGGTGAGGGACATAGGAGGAGAGAGAGAGAGAGGATTTTCGTGTATCATAAAGGCGAGACTCGGCCTTGCCTGGCTCGCGCCTGGAAAGTGTGTGTACGAGATGAGAATGAGGCCGATCGAAATGATACCCATGCTTTGGTTCAAACAGATTGACTGATATCTTCGTAGACGTTGGCTTTCCAGTAGTGTGCGTGTGATATTAGAGGTAGCGAAAGCATATTAGCTGACATGGGGGCAATAGTGTAATACAGACAAGACGGATCTCAGAGAAACGCTGCATATCCATGATGTGCTTCTCGTCATAATTTGATCTCGACAGCGAAGAGTATCATTCCTCAATCGCAGGGTATCAAAGTACGGAAAACGACAAGCAAGGTTCATATGTGCTCCGCGGACATACGCCTCTCCTTCTGCTTGATCTCCTCTCTCTGCAACCCATGATCCGAAATCAACGCGCAAATCAAGAAGCACAACGCCATGGCGATCGCACCGATCAAGAACACCCACCCGAAAGCATGCTCGTAAGCGGAAATGGTCTGCTTCGCATCGGCCTGCGACATGCGATCGTAAGGCGGTTTCGAAAACGTCGATGTGCCGAGCGACTTCCACGACTCAGGAAGGTCAGACCTGAGAACATGCGTGATGATCACGGAGCCAATGGCCGAGCCAACAGAGCCGCCGATTCCTCGCACCATGCTGCGCACGCCGCAGACGACGGCGGATTCATCCTGGTCGGTGTGCGACTGCAGCGCTGCGACGGAGTTCTGGAAGACCGAGCCCGTGCCAAACGCGAACAGCACTTCTAATCCAACGACGGTGCGCGTTGTCCTGGCCGCTGAGATCCCACCGCAGGCAGCCGTCAAACAGGCAAAACCGAGCCACATCATAGGCCCGTAGGAGATCTGGCGCGAGCCGATGTGCAGCGTCATCACTTCGCCAGACGCCGTCATCCAGAAGCCGTGGACGAACAGCCAGGGCAGCATGTGGATGCCGGACTGCAGCGGGTTCATGCCGTGGATGAACTGCAGGTACGTCGGGATGAAGTACAGGAAGGCCCAGTAGACGGTGCCGACGAGGAACTGCTGGACGACGATGACGGAGACGGTGCGGTTGCGGAACATGCGGAAGGGGATCACGGGGCGGATTTGGCGGTAGATGAAGCCCGACCAGAGGAAGGCTGTGGTGCCGATGCCGCATATGACGAGCAGGGCGATGATGCGCGGGTCGTCGATTGGCCATTGGCGGCCGGCCTGAGAGAGGACGATGAGGCCTGAGACGACGGCCGTGGAGATGGAAAGGATGCCCAGGTAGTCGATTGTCTTGATGCTTTCCCAGATTTCGCGGGCGGTGGGCGGTGGCAAGGTTGCTGGGCACCAGAAGTATGCCATTACCAGGGAGAGGAAGCAGAAGGGAGCTTCGATCCCGTAGTAGAGCACTCGCCAGGAGCCGATGGACGCAAGAGCAGCGCCGCCAATCATGCCGATCGGGCCGCCGATGAAGACTGTCACACCTTGCAAACCTTGGTATTTCCCTCTTGTGTCCAAGGGGGTGTAGTCGCTCAAAGCTGCGTTGACTAGCGTACCGACCGCGCCAGAAGCAACGCCATTGAGAGCGCGCAGGATGAACAGCTGCACGTCGCTCGCCACAAACCCAGTGAGCAAAGCGATGATGGTCATGGCAGCATAGCTCAGCAGCAGCATGTACCAGCGGCCGAACTGATCGCTGAGATATCCCATAATAACCTGGCCGATGACTCCGCCGATCGAGGCCGAGATTGCCGCCTAGACAATGGTGCTGGCGGCGTTGAGGTCTTTGGACAGTGTCGCCATGAGCATGGGCGTGGCCATGGAGTCGACGAAGGTCATCATATTGGCAAACTGCAGCGCGAAAATGGCGAAGGCGAGTTGCCAGCCCCAGATGGGCTTGTACTGCGAGCGGATAGGAGGGATGTGTGCTGTCCAGACGCGCTTAAGTTGCGGTGGTGGCCCTGCTGAGCTCTCCGGGTCGAATTTGAATGAGCTCAAGGGGATATCTGAAGGCATCTTTAGGGATGTGTTAGGGTATGATGGGATAGATGAGGGAGAGTGTATGGGAATTGGTGAGCTGACATGGTCTGATGTAAAGATTATCGAGTGGGCGAAGTAGAAGGGACGAAGTAGTAGCGTTGCGTGGCCAGCGAAAACGACAGTCACGGTCGAGTTGATGTGGGAGCGGTCTTTCCGTCGGATGGGCGGATTCAATGCCTTGTTAGTGTCGTTGTCAACTCGGAAAATTAGGGGTCGATACATGACTATCGTGATTTCTTAGGTATACAAAGCAACTCCTGGCGTCAGATCTATGCTCCTCAAACATTCACAGAACCATCAACGGGAAGAATCGTAGGTCTCGAGCTTCTCCTGCCACCCGCAGCTCGACACGTGAGGTCAAGCATCAAAGGCTTCGGCCTGCGGTATGTGTAACCAAAGAACGCCTTCTTCTTCCGAATCTCCATCACTTTCTTTCCCACAACCGCATCTCTGAGCACTTTGTCCCTCGGCCTCTTTTTCTCCTTGTTCGGCTTGCAGACCTCCGTATCTTCATCATCCTTCTCCTGACGCTGCCGGCGCAAGAATGCCATGCGTTCGGATTTCCAGGTAGCGTACGATGCACCGTAGTGCTCTCTGATTCGTTGAAACTCTGCGTCAGAGCATGCTCGCAGACCAACGTCGATCTTCTCTTGTTGCAAGCGCTCGGCAGTGTTGAGGTGATTGGTCGCGACTACTCCATCCTTTGTACTCCTGTACACGGACGACTCTTCGCTCACGATATCCTTTTCGTCCTCAAAGTATTTTGTGATTGACTGTCTCTCCCTGACACGAGGTACGAATGGAGGCGGTCTGACATGCATGTGCGACCAAGGTATGCCTTGGAAGAACTGGTGCGATTTGATATCCTCGGAACCATTGGGATATACGTGCCTCACTTGTGCGGCCATGGGGTTCGACGGCCTGCGACCGATCCTGGCGGCTTCGTTCTGCCGGTATTGCCGCGAGCTCAGTCTCTGGTCTTTGTCTGTCAAGATGCTCTGCATAAGATCCAGAGCGAGATCGCTTGGAGGAGGTAGCCAGACACGTGCTTCGGTGCTTGGACGAGACCAGCGCTCATGGCGAGGAAAGAAAAGTGTCGAATGGTGAGACACGATGCTCTCTTTGGTCATCATTCTGTTCTCGCTGTAGAAGGGTGTGCGACCGTAGAAACATTCATACAGGATGATGCCGATGCTCCACAGATCGCAGCGACCGTCATACGCCTGGCCCAGTATCACCTCGGGCGCCATATACTGGCTCGTACCAACCACGCTTCTCGCAAGCTTGCGCCGTTCAGTACGATTACGCCAGTTCAAGAGTCCTTCTCTTTTCGCGTTCTCTTCTGCGTCTCGCTTGCTGTAAGACAGAGTTCTGCTAGGTGGCCGTGAGTCCTGGTCGACAGCTCCATTGATGATGGGGGTTTCGACGGCATCTTGCTCGTCTCCTAAGATGTTGATGCCAAGCTTATCCAGGAGGTAGCTGCGATGGTTGGAGTAGTATGCCTGGCTATGAGACCAATGTCCATCAAACGCCAGACCGAAATCCGAGATCTTGAGGTGCCCAGAAGCGCTGATCAGGAAGTTGTCTGGCTTGACATCCCTGTGGATCCAGTTCATCTTGTGAGTTTCGTCGATGCATAGTATCATCTCTGCCACATACTACCTGGCAACCGCTTCGTCGAGAACGTCTTCTCGCAAGAGCAGACCCAGAAAATCGCCGCCAATCATGTACTCCATCACGAGGTAAAGATTGGTGTTGTCTTGGAAGCTTGCAATCAGTGGGACAACCCATCGAGAACCTTCGGCATTGACGAGAAAATCGCGTTCTGCGCGCAGGTGTCCTTCCTGACAGCCTCGTAGCATTTCGGATTTGCGAATAACTTTCATGGCAAAGACATCCGACAAAGGCTTGCCAGTAGGCAGCGCGCGGCCCACCGTACAATTAGCGGGATCGAGGCTGCCCGCAATGGCCGATTCTCTGTGAGCAGGTCGAAGCTGACCACGTTCTGTCACCAACCTCACCACACCGAAGCTGCCTTTCCCGAGAACACGCACAACGTCGTAGCCTGCGATTGAGATGCCTTTGACACTGTGGCGGGCTATAGAGCTCGTTTTCAGAGCACGCATCTGGCGTAGGTGGTCGCTCTCAGAAACCAACCACATGCGGCGAGCTTTAGTACGCTCTTCATGATCTACTTTGTGGTTGCTGAGGTCCTGTTCCAGCCGTCTTCGACGAAGCGTACGGGGTGAGACTGGTTCGAGCAGCAAGTTGTTGAAGTGTATCTCGAGGAAGGTCTTCGCAGCAGCTACAGCTTCGACGGTTGCAATTGATGGCTCGCCTGCGATCGTGGTCTCTTGCTGAGGAATCATGAGGAAACGGCCTGTATCTTCCTCGATGGGTGGCAGTAGCATATCGTCCCCGGCCGGCAGCATCTGATTGAGACTGTGGCCATCGTTCACAGCATATTTTCTTACCGAAGAGAACGAGCGAGGCGATGAGCCGAAAGACGTAGCCGCCGTTGATGCAGTACTGATAGGTGAGACGCTCGTGAGCTGACCTGATGTTTGTGCTGATGAGGCTGCGCTCGGAGATCTACTCATGCTGCCGATTGTGATTGGAGTGGTGTCGATATGCGGTACGGCTGGACGTGCGCGGGTACCTTGGCGATGCAGGACTGTATCGTTGCCATTCATGAGACTCACCATGCCGTTGAAGTTCTCGAAACATTCTGACAGGCGGTGTCCAAGTCTGCTTCTGCCCTCTCCAACACTGCCCTCAGACTCGAACTCTTGGTAGCTGTAAGAACCATCAAAGGGCGCTGGAGCCACATCTGCGAATCGAACTGATCGCTTGCGCTGTGGCTGTAGGAGGGTATCTTGAGGCAACGCGGACTTCGCCGCAGGTCTTGGAGGGAGAAAATCGTTGGACCCGACTCCGAAGGTGTATAGGTGCGTGTTGGCATGATCCAGGCCTCCAGTACTTGGCCAAGGAAGCCTCGAATGGGATGCTGTCAGGTATGATACCGCGGGTTCAGTCGACAATGCATCGGTGTTCCGGGGATCCATGTGCGACTCAGACTTGCTCCGAAACCCTGCACAACAGGTGAGCAAGTGAAGGAAATATCATATGATGGCCCTCTTACGCTTGAAGAACAATAGCTTGGAAGCCAAAAAGGATACGCTCCGCCCAGCTTGATATATGGGATTGGTGTTCTTGCCAGTACCGCCGACTCCACTTGCTTTGTTGTTGGACCCTGTGGTAGCTGGCGCAGACTTGAATGATGCAAATGAGGGTGTTCGGTTGAAATAACGAGATGCCTTCGACTTGAAGCCGCGCGGTTTGGGATCTTTGGAGGGAAGGGTACCGTCGGCAGGACGCTGCATCTTTTATTCAGAGCTTGGGGTGCCGTTAAAGATGGGAAAATATTGATGCGGCGGTTGAGGTGATGAGATGCTAATGGCGATGGTTGTGGATTACCTGTATCGGGGATATAGTCTCCCATGTGAGGGAAGAGGGAAGGCGACACTTGATGTGGAAGGAGCAGCAATGGCATGGCATCATGGGCAAGCACCGCCAGAGTCGTTGGCCTACGACTTCGTTAACGGGATTCATTATCGCATGTAGTCTCTCAGTTCCATATTGATGTTGCGACCACACGCAGTGGTGAGTTCAGCATCGTATCGGCATCGCCGCACATTCACCAGCAGGTCTCTGTGACGCGTGCTTGATTTCCTTAACGGTTTGTATTCGATGACCGCGGGCTGGAGTATTGGCATATGCCTCTTTTACTCGGCGCATGTTCAAAGATAAGTCAAGATGACATTTCCAAGCGATGTTTGACCTCGAGCTTGCATTTCCATGCCACTGAGTAGTATGCCCGAGGTCATCTTCACTGGCGTACGCTTAAATAGCAAGGATTCCTTTGCACGTTCGCAATGCGCACTGCTCAAACACGACTCGTGAGCCTCGAGTCAGAGGACGAGCGCGCATGCTGACTGTACATATACAAAGACGCCTGCATGCTCGTATCCGCGACCATACAGAGGCCGCGCGCATTCTGTGTCAAGGACCTGCCGTTGTCGCAGCTGCCAAACAATGGGAACAAAAACGCCGAACCACTGCAGAGTCAGTTCCTACGACACGCCAACTTTAAGCATGTCGACCGATTCTGCTCACTCAAACAATTTGAACTAGATAAAGCCCTGCGTCGGCGGGGTGCAGCAAAAGGCAGGAAACGCATATGCAAGTATGTCGTGCCTCCGGTTGCGGCGATTGCGGAGTGCATTCCAAGGTCAACGTGGTGGGAAGGAAGTAGAGAGACACAGCCCGGCGCCGGCGCCGGCAAAAAACGCATGGGACAATTATGTTGGACAGCTGCTGCTGGTGCTGCTGCTGCTGCTAAGGTACGCACGGCACACTGCCATTATTGCTGACCCGTGTGCCGGCGCATGAAGATATAACAGACTGCCGATGCTGCTTACTTCATGCTTTCACGTTGCTTTGGAAGCGCGTCGGCTGCGTGGCAGCGGCTTGTGAAGAAGATCCAAGGCTTGGGACAGTACCAATGGTAGAGAGGTAACTTCTAGGGCAGGACCGCACGCGTGAATTGTGCAGGTTTGGAACTGGAGTGGAAGCGTGGAATAATCTTTGGGCTGTGCCCGGGAGTTGGGTCTTGGGATTACCTCCTACCTTGTGGTTGGAATGCTTCCACACAGTTCTACAACTACTGCCAGTGCGAAGAGACAATGGGCGGTATGCGGTGGCTGTCACGCAGTGTGCGGTCATTGATGGCTGCATGTCTCGAAGGTGACCGGCAGGCAGGACCAGGCATCCTGTGTCTTGGTCTTCTATATGTCTGTCTGACCTCGTCGTCGGCGATGCGATAAGGCGACTTCGATACCGTCAGCCACTGCTTTCACGGGCTCACATCATCCCCATCACCACCATCGACATCGACATCAACCTCGTCGGAAACAGCCTGCTCGTCGTTGACCCAATCCGGTCCAATCGCAAGCTCACCCAAAGAGCGGTGAGAAAACGAGTAAACGCACCCCGCAGCGATCGGCGCGTAGGAGTGCAAACTATCTCTCGAGCTACTTGTTTTGGATCCGCAATTCGACGGCGGAGCTGGAATTTGTCCCTAATAGGCCCTCCCAGACCGTACTGGCTTCTGCCCAGCCGGACAGCGCGCGCGCAGACGTGCCTGTCAACAGGTATCAAAAGCTCAAAGTCCGTCGCAATCGACTCGACCAGCGTGGTACACACATGCTAGGATGCCGTCGTTTCACCTTGCCGCGCCATCGACGGGTCGCACGCCTATAGGAACGTGTGGAGGAACGCCGTGCGACAATCGAGCAGAAAGTGGCGTTAGCATTTCCTGTAAGGTTGCCTCAGTCCTGCCCTGATATCCACACACACGCGCGACGTGGCCGCCTGCGATTCGAAGATGGCGCTCTCCGGGCCTGTCGTTCGTTCGCGCGGGCCCAGCAATTCGCGCCTGCGAGCGCACTTTCCCTTTCCCCTCTCTCAGCGCGAGGAGAAGTGATCGCATCGAGAACCTCAACCAATTCGCGCTTGTCGCGCGAACGTGCTCGTTGGGACTTGTCAGCTGTCGCCGACCAGGGCCGCTGCGCTGGCACCATATGGCCTGTACAGAATTGTCTCTGATCGGAGCAGAGCTACCGTTCGCGTGCTCAGGGCGATGATCCCTCTTGTGCCAGTATCACATGCATGAGCTTTGCAGCCCGGGTCAAGACCCGTTAGCTGCGGCTAGATGCATCGATCGTCTCCCGTTGGAAATCTTGTTGTCTCAAAGGTGGGATTTTCCTCGACACATCGCATTTTTGGCAACGGCCTAGCGGAAGCTAGCATTGCCCTGATTCAGGCGACGCATTTAACGTCAATCAATTATCGTGCAGGATTTAGATGGCAGGCGGCCTCGGATATCATCATCGTCGTCGTCGTCGTCCAGATGCCTAATACATCACGGTTTTCTAAAATCAGCGATCTTTGCGGTGATGCTCCCTTGTTGAGCTCAGTCCCGGTAAGAGCCAGAAGCGAAGGATCCATGTGGCTGGGCCGTCTGTTTTCGATCCCGACACACTGCTACAAGCGGTGTGACTTCCTTTTGATAGGCTCTTGGGAGTTGTCGCTGACGTCCACGTTCATTCACCCTGCGTCGGCATTACAGTCAGCAGCAGCCAGGAAAGCCCTGATGCAAGATCCCTTCCAGGCTTGCAGCAACCCGTTGACCATCATAGTCGCCATCCATCGCACCAAGCCTTGTAGCATGTACCCTGTGCGCTGGCGCGACCACGAAACGAGATGCTCTAGGGCTATCGGGGCAGATAGTCCGCCCACGTTCACGTGCCGTTCCTTTCCTGGCCGCGCCGGTGGTGATCGGACCGCCGCGAGCAAGGAACGCAACGCTGGCGGTGGCGCTATCTGGCAGCTTCCTGCCCGTCATCTACCCCTGCCACCTCCCGATGCTGGTGCTGGTCGTCTGGCCAGGCCCGTGCTGCTGCTGCTCCATAAGCGTGTGGAGTTGGACGCGGGCACCGGCTCGCCCGACGTCAACACCGTTGCAAAGCGCACGAATTGATTGATGGACTGGATGTCTCACGAGTCAAGGGTGGACAATTCGATGAAGTCACATACTGCTATCGACCAGGTCGATATCGGTCGACGGCATCGCCCTCCCCACGCCCATGCCACGCCACGATGCGAAGCGAGGCGTTTCAACGTCCATCGCATTGTTGACCCCGGCGACACTGCTCAAGACACGCGATGGGCAGTGTGGTGTCGTGTATGGCAGGGTCCACTTTTCCGATGAGAGCTCGCCAGCGGCTCACGGCCTCGTACCTCACCCGACCCTGGTCGTTGCGGCTTGAGTTGACTCCATGGGCTGGAAGCTAGGAGTGCCAGCGCGCGCCTTGCCCTCTTCTGCTGCGACTCGCTGGGGTTCACATGGGCGTGGCGTGTGGACTGAATGCTTCCAGTCGAGGGCCAGTCAGCATCGCACAGACGGGCGAGTCACCCATTGTCCTGCGCGAGTTGCATGTGTACGGGAGTGAGCATGTGGTGTACGTCTACGCCTTACGTCGTCGGGTCGAGCTGCTCGCACCGTACCGTAATTATAGCAGTCTGCTGGTCGGCGGCAGCACATGCGCCGGCAGAGCAGCAGCAGCAGCCGCAGCAGCAAGAGCAGCGACACAGCAGCAACCCACGCGGGAGATCTGTTCGCGCGAGCCCTTGTCTGTGCGTTGGTGCCGAGGGTGCCGATCATTCCCTTGATCACTCTCGCATTTCGCGCTGGGCCAAGCAAAAGACGGCGTAGGAGCTGGGCCAGCCACTCGACTTGGACAACTCCCCCACCGGCCGGCCGGCTACAGCACATCCCTGCGCACGCCGTTGGCCCTGCCTCTTGGGGCGGAGAAGGGAGAGAGTGGTGTCTCAGCAAAAACGAGCAGAGCGAAGGCGTGTTTTTAGACTCTTGGTTTAGTAGTTGTTGTTGTCGTGTTTCTGGCTGTCGTCGTTTGTTTGACTCAAGCACCCGCATCGCATCTGCACTCCCTTCCCGCCCGCACACCGCATACCACCACCGCCTGCTGGGTCGTCGCCGTCGATTGTCCTGCTAGTCTCACTCCTCACTCTCCAGCCCAGCCCTCTCGCAGCGGCTCGCCCGTCCATCGCACGCATCGCACGCATCGCATCGCAACGGCCCGTCCACGCATCCTCAGCATTAGCCTGCCAGCCAGAAGCCCGCGAGCCAGCCAGGAAGCAACGCAAGCATCACCGCAACGGCGTTCAAACACGCCTCAGACAGCACCGCTACAGTTTCTCATCCGCGCGCTAAGGCAGCCTGCCTTGCCTGCCTGCCTGTCTGCTGCCTGCCTACGTGCCTACTACTGCTGCAACTGCTGCTACCGCTGCTCCTCTTGCTGCACACAAGCGCGTGGTGCATAATCATCGCAGCGCCCGCCCTCCTGCTCCGCCCTCGCCGCGTGCCCGCCCGTCTGCCACCGCACCCTCCACGCACGCTCTCACTGACTGTCGCAAACGCCGCCCACCGCCAGCCATCCGCTCACCACCACCATCCTGCCCGCCTGCCCTGATCGGCCCTGATCTGCCCGCGTGGCTCTCACTCACCTCGCACACGCCCCCATCCCATCCTCCCATCCCCCCCACCCACTCTCAACCGCGCCGCCCACGCGCCTCACCGCGGCCTCTCGCTCGTTCGTTCGGCCCGGCCAGCAGCCAGAAAAGGTACGTGCACGCAACGCTGTTTCCCTCCTTCCCCACACCACCTCGCCTGCCCGTCCGTTTCGCGCCTAGCGCTATCCGATGTCGATATCGCCCGCCCGCCCACCGGCTGCTCGCGCCAGCCGCTAGCTCGCCAACCACCAACCTCCTCCGCATCCATCTTATCCTTTGCCGCCGTCCCCCACTCAAAGATAGCAAGCGTTCCCTTCGTGCTCCATCCCATCTAATGCACTGCATTTCTTAGCCAGCACAGGGTGCGTCCGCCGCAACATTCCGCGTCGTGCAGCTGCATGACACGCGCTGCCCCAATCCATCTCACCTACTGACATCCATCCTCCCAGGTCCTCCGCAGACGCCAGTGGTATTGTTTCGTTCGCCGCAACGATCCACGACCCGTCACGACCATTAACGACCATTAACGATTCTTGCATTGACGACTGTTTGAGCGTCGCTCGCTGCTGCTGCCTTCCGCTATAACGACTTTTGCTTGCGTCTCACCGGCCATCCAACACTGCCGCTCCCAGCATCATCCTAAGCGCTCACGCTTTCCACGGGACCAACGAACCATTAACGACATCGCACGAAGCATACATCCTCGCCCACGGCCCACCTCGATCCACCACCACGCTTGTCATTGTCCACCCAACGCAATCACACAGCTTCGTTTGACCATCAACTATCCATTGGACAGCCTCGTGTTGCCCAACAGCACCGAAGACCTCTCTCGCTCCAAATAGCTCCGTTGCGAGCTACCGCGAAGCTGGCGCTGCCACCGATCTCCCAAGTACAAGCCCGGGGAACCGACGACAACAGCCACTGGTACCCAACTCAGTACTCGACACCTACAACTGGGGCCCACCAAACTCACTCCTCGGTCGGTTCGTCTCCCCGGGCTGATTCCTTCAGCACTGGTTCCATCGCCGCTCAGTCTTACGACTCCAACACCACCTATACGTCTCCGGTCGACGCTGGTAAGCACGCGACTGGTCTGCAGACTCCGTCTCCCGAGCAGCCCTCCTACCCGTCGCAGTACGTGCCAACAGGGTACCAGTACACCCAGGGTTACGCCAGCATGAACCAACCTCAGACGTACATGGAGCACGCTCCTGCGTCTGCGCCCGGTTCTGCCGTTGGCCAGTATTCTTACGGCCAGCCTCAGGCTCTTCAGCCTGCCTCGCAGACGTACCCGCCGAACAGCTATGGTGGATATCAATATTCGAGTTCGATGGCTCCGATGGCTCCTTCTCACCCAGTCACGTCTTCCATGGGCCCTGCAATGGTCCAACAAGCCATTCCTTTGCCTTCCATGGGATCTTCCGGGCCACCGGGTTCCATCGGAGGACAACAGCATTTCCAGACACAACACGTACCGGACACTTCTGGTCAAGTTGCTCCACCAGGTATGAAGCCAAGGGTGACTGCGACCCTCTGGGAAGACGAGGGCAGCTTGTGTTTCCAAGTCGAGGCCAAGGGTGTTTGCGTTGCAAGGAGAGAAGACAACCACATGATCAACGGAACGAAGTTGTTGAACGTTGCTGGCATGACGCGGGGTCGTCGTGACGGTATTCTAAAGAGCGAGAAAACTCGACATGTAGTGAAGATTGGTCCGATGCATTTGAAAGGCGTCTGGTGAGTTTTGAGAGACAGTACCTTTTTTTCGGGCAGGACTGACAATAACAACAACAGGATACCCTTCGACCGCGCGCTGGATTTCGCGAACAAGGAGAGAATTACAGAGCTGCTTTACCCGCTCTTCGTCCACAACATTGGAGCTTTGCTCTACCACCCGACTAACCAGGCTCGTCAGGGAAGCATGAGTGGAGCTGCGATGGCTGCGCGTCGGCCAGAGCAGCAGCCGGACTACATGCGCACGCCTACCAGCTCGCAGCCACCAGCTCTCACTCACCACCACTCCATGAGCAACCCGAGTGTCACGCAGCCACCTCATTCCATGGCACCGCACCCAGCCTCTGGAAGACCGGGTCTCGACCGAGCTCACACTTTCCCCACACCGCCTACGAGTGCTTCCAGTGTGACCATGAACATGGGACAGTCAGGTAGCTCGTACGAGTACGGTGGAGGCCAGGCTGCTGCTATGCAATCAGCTGCGACCTCTCCTGGAAGCGCTGCGCAGATGCAGTACCCCACCACCCAGGCATACGAAGGTGCGAGACCCATGTACAGCGCGCAAGGACCTGCCTACCCTCAGTATTCTGCGCCGCAGTATGGTCACGTGCAACCTAGTCCTGGTGTGAAGACCGAGATGGCACCACCTGCTCGTGCAGGCGCTGACAACGAGCACGCCGAGCACAAACCGCACGATGCTTACGCAGGCCAGCACGACGCCGACGGTGAACACGAGGGCGAGTACACTCACACCAGTGCTGCATACGGTAGTCGCAAAGCCTCATACGCCGGTCTGCCTAACGCATCAATGAGTCAAATGCACTCGGACTCTTCGCACATCTCTCCTGAGATGACACACTCGCCGCACCAAAACGGCTCAGGACGTGCGACTCCCCGAACTACTGCGACTTACCCTGGCTACAGCACACCCCAGCGTTCTCAGCTACCTGCAAGCAACCTGTACAATGTTATCAGCAATGATGCACGTGCCGGTGCGCCGAACGGTGCAGATGCTTACCATGCTCAAGGCTACCAAACCCAGTACCCATCCATGAATGGTGTGCCACCGAGCAACAAACGCGGCCGTGATATGGACGAGGACGACCAGTATGGACGACCTTTGAGTGCGAATGGTATCAAGCGTGCTCGCACCGACACCGGCTCTGTGTCTGGCGTCAGGCCCATCAGTCAGCAACAACCCGTCAAACCCATCCGATGATGCTCAGATGGACAGGCTTAATAGCTTGAGGACCGGATTCACCCCAGCTCAAGCTTGCGAGTCGACCGGCAACACGTCTCCACTGTACTCTGTTTCTCCTTTTGCGCTAATGACGACGATTATGACCGACATCGAACGACTACATCACACTGCAATATCGCCGCTTCCACTCGGTATTCTTGTTTTTTGCTTTACTTCTGGATCTGTCTTGAATTCACACGAACAAGCATATTTTGACGACGAACGATCATGGGCATAAATGGGTCTCAACATGTATCATGCAAGCCCACCTGCACATGCGCTCTTACGCACGCCTTTCAACAGCTGGCTCCTTCGAGCGCCACTCTGCAACTTCACTTCGAATTGAACACCAATGCGACTGCTCTGCTCGAAAGCTTGCTTTGGGCCGTACATACACTGGCCGCAGCTTTCTTGAGGAGGAGCAGCACTACAGGGCTTTCACCGAATCCAAGCGACTCACTCACTTGCCGCTCACTTTCAACAAAAACCCGACCTTTGGCGAAAATCTTCGGAACCAAGCCTTTTTGGACAGTGAGGCTCCCGAGAACCCAGCAACAAACGAACCGGCATTCTTTCGCGCCTCAAAAACCATGACCTTGAACGTGTTGATTTTTACGATGGATGAACTTTGTTGATTTTTGCGTTTTTTTGTTTTCCCTTGCGTTTTTTCTATTTTGTCTGATGTTTTCGAGCGAGGGAAACTTGTTCTTCTGGCGGCTACACGATGGAAATGGCTTACAAAGAGGGAACTGCAGAGCGCTAACCTCTCTCTACGCCCTTTTGATGGTTTTGGTTTTTTTTCCACTTCGGATGATGACAAATGATGATAGCTTTCCCAGCTTGACGAGGACCAAAGGTAACTCTTTTGTCCTCTCGAGATAGAAAGGGGGAAAACTTCTCTGAGGGTCTTTTTTTTGGGAAGAGGGGGGGAATGAGTAGTAGTAGTAGTTGGCCTCTGGTTAGTTTTTTCGCAGATGATGAAAAAAAAGTTGTTTCTTTCTTGCCTTGATTCATTCAGCTCACTGTGCCTACTTTCCCATCTCATCTGCCATTTTTCTTTCAAGTACAATTGCAGTGCCTTGGAAGCTGAGATCGACTTGGAACGCGAATGGCTACATGGGAAGTCATCAAATCGCCTGGCTGGTAAGGTGACATGTTTTCCTCATGGGAATGGGCCGGAATGGCTTTGTCAACGACGTCAAAGACTGCTATCATGGCAAGACGTGTGAGGTGAGAAACCCCGAGTAGTGACTGTCAATTTGCACGCTCTCAAGACGCTTAAATTTCACGGACTAGAAAAAGGATTCGTCCGCTACATAATTTAGAATAGATCGCTTAGAGCAGCTCTCCCTCGCCCTCATCGTCCCACTCATCTTCTTCCATCTCCATCGCTTTCTCCGCCACGTCCGCCAGCCTTTGAACTTCCGCCAGGCCGGAGACTTCCTCCACGTAGCCTTTTTCGTTGATGGCGCGCTTCACAAACTCCCAGCCGTCATGCTCGTAGTGCTGGAGGATCTTGGGCGAGCACGCGGCGCAGCAGTCGTAGGATTTGCCGACGACGTTGATGGTCTGCCATGTGCTGAGGTAGCCTCGCAAGGTGTGTGGCACGGTGCCTAGGGGATGTGAGTTAGGGAGGGTAGGGTCTGTGGGAGGCGCGGGGAGGATGTGGTTTGCTGAGTGTGATGGTGGAGGAGCTGGAGCTGGCGCGCGACCTTTAAGGTGATGCTGCGTTATGCTCACCAGCAATTCGACGGCTAGAGCGGAAGCGAGAGGAGCGCAACCTGGGCGTGTTACCGTGCATTGCTGGTCCAAGGTTGCGGCTTTCAAGCTGTTTGCTGGTGCCACGACGTCTGTGCAGAAGTAGCAGCCGAGCTCTTCGCCTTCTGAAGTTGTTGGCGTCGACTTGAGCGAGGTTTCTGAGAACTTCCTCGACTTTGGTGGCTCAATGGGATCTGAGGCTGCGGCCTTCAAGGGTGCGGGCATGTCCTCTGCATGTGAGACGACTGATTCCTCGGGTACTTCTTCCTTCGATTTGATGTGACGCTGACCATGTCGCATAACAACGTAGGTGTCGAAGCCAAGCGCTGCGTTGATCACGATCTTGCCTGCCGCTTTGCCCATCAGAGTCGGAAGCCATCGGCTTTCCCTGGTATCCATGAGAAGGAAAACGGCGTCGTGCTCAGAGATGAGCTCTTTCAGCTTGATAAAGTCCTTGCGTGTCCTCTCTTCGTCCATGATGGGGTGTCCAGCCATAGGCACGCTCATTGTGAAGCCTCGGGCGTTCACACCTGGATATATCTCTTTCAGTGCCTCAGCAGCACGCTCGGCTTTCCTAGCGCCGCCTTCTTGGCAATCTTTGAAGTTGTATAGAGGTTGGCGAACAGGATTGCTGTAGCTCACGCGTGCGTTGTCGACAAAGGTAATCTTCCGTACACCCCAACCCATCAAATTGCGAGCAACGTACGAACCAAGAGTGCCGGCGCCGAGCAGCAGACATGATGTGTGTTTGATGGTTTCGAGATCGATCGATGGCGAGATTCTCCATTTGATCAGTCTGAGGTTGAGGTCAACAGCTTGGTCCGCAAGTCTTGCAGGGTCAAGGTATGATGCCAGGTCAACTGAACGAGACACAAGCTTATTATGTTCGTTTCGTTCCCAGCCAGTCACCTTGGGCAAGGGCGGCAGCTTCGGTAATACTTTCTCTGGAGGTGGTTGCACTGGCTCGGCCTTGACTGGCTCTGGCTCTTTAGGACGTTCTATGAGTTCACCGAACGCATCAACATCGCCTGGAGCGAGTGCCGAGGAAGATTTCATTGTCGAAATGTCACTGCCGAGCTTTTGTGGCGTTGGATCTTTGTTCACCGGCACGGAAGACTTCAGTGTCATGATAAGACTACTAGGGTGCTCCCGTCGCGCGTGTGTATCTCTGTAGCACATTATTTGCACTTCGTCCAAGTGCCAGCGTTGGCGTATCAGGACGAGATAGTTGCGCAACATCCAACCCGGGTTGGAAGAATAATTTGACGGATCGGCGAAACACACAAAGCGATCCTCCGGCTCTATCTTGTCGAAGAAGCCATTCTCATAACTTGCCAACGAGTTGACGTACCACCTGAAACCAAGTTCATCGACGGTTGGCGTGATCGGCTCTTTTGGTTTGTGCAAGTTGCCATCCTCTTCCTCGACTTCCTCGTTGTACATGTCAAGCAAGTCCTTCCGCACGCGCTTGGCAAGGAAGAAGCCGTGCTGTCGCGTGTCCACACTGTATCTCCATGTCTGTACGGTATCAACCAACGCCGTTGTTGCTTTTGATCCGAGATGTGTGATGCCGCTGTGTATGCTGTCTCCCATCGTCGCGATACCCCACTGAGGATCCGAATGCAAGGCCGGGAAAGCGAAGTGGTAGGTGAACTTGTATTTCTTGAGGTCTGCGAAGCAGATGGCGGAGAAGGAGGCCAACAGTGACGGACATGAATATATTGTGCCATCATTCACTGCCTCCCATATAGTCCTTCCGGCGCGTTCCAGAAGTGCTGCTCTGTCGACTTGACGGAATTCGTCGATCGTGTTGAAGTTGCGGATGATGCCCTCGGCGCGGTAATATCTCAAAGGGTTCCTGCAAGGATGTTAAAATTACCGTAAAACACGCAATATTTCAACCTCGAGGTACTTACTCGTCTGTTGTCAGCGCATTGCCGTGAATCTGCATGCGCGTCGACCGTGCTTCGTCATCTTTGGGGTTGATCTCGTATAGGCCGAGGACCTTGCGGGCAGAGGAGTCGAGCTTGTCGTGGTTGATCTTGATCGAGGCCAGAGACGAGTAGAAGGCCAGCTCGACGTCGGAGATCCAGGTGGCATACCGGAGGTGCATGGATGTAGGTGTGGGGTCCGACATGGCTGGGATGAGAGTGTGTAGGTGGATGTGTGTGGGCTTCCCTAGCAGGACAGACTCGTCGCCGCGTACGCCAGCATGCACGATATATTGCCGGTGGGAGCAGAGTGAGAGTGAGCAAGCGGTCAGGGGAGCAGGTCAGGCAGGATGTCATGTGGGTGATCAAATGTGATGGGCAGCAGTGAGGTCACGGTCTCACAGTAGCTTGAGATGAGGTGGGGGCGGCTGTCGGCTGGTCCTTTGCCCGCGCTGCTGCTGCTGCTGCAGGAACGCGCTCGCGTCGATCGAGGCAGAGCTGTTTTTAGTGGCCGATCAACCGGGACACTTCACTTCCAATATCGCTTGCCAAGCCAACGAGGATATATAGGTACATCTGTCGATAGCTTGGACGATCCGTGTGGAAGCTGTTATACTACACCTCTCCAGAACACACCTTGCACATCATGCTGATCGGAATCTGTGGAGGTTGGTCGGCCGCCTACAAACCGTATACTCGAACACTAATTTATCATAGGCATCTGCGCTGGCAAATCGTCAATACAGCAATACCTCATCGAGCAACATGATTTCCGGCCCTTGAAGATCGCCCGCCCTGCAGGCACACCAAGCGTCGAAAAAAGTGCTTCCGATGCTCATGTGCCCTCAACCGACATCACACCCAGACCTCAAACATTCGCTACCGTGGAAGAACTGCTAGACTTCGCCACCAAACATTGGCAAGAGAACTTTGTCACAACCTCCATCCACAACGAGAAATGTGTCGACGTCCTCTCCCGAAGACCACTCTTCATCCTCGTCCACGTCGACAGCCCCATCAGCCTCCGCTGGCAACGCTTCTCATCCCGCTGCCAGGCCGCAGCCCTCACACCACCCACCCTCGAGCAATTCGTCATCCGCAATGACGAGCACCACTACTCTCCCACAACCGGTCTCGCCTCCCTAGCTTCGCGAGCACAGATCAAAATCCTCAACACCGCATCCAGCATCGCTTCTCTGCGCTCCTCCCTCGACGCCCTCAACCTTCCCGACCAAGACCGCATCCGCCCGACCTGGGACCACTACTTCATGACGCTCTCCAACCTCGCCGCGCGCCGCTCGAACTGCATGCGCCGACAAGTCGGCTGCGTGCTCGTGCGCGCCCACCGCGTGATCAGCACAGGCTACAACGGCACGCCGCGCAATCTGACAAACTGCACGTCTGGCGGCTGTCCGCGCTGTAACAACGCGTCGGACAACTCGGGCGGACAGTCGCTGTCGACATGTCTGTGCATTCACGCCGAAGAGAACGCCCTTCTCGAGGCCGGACGCGATCGAGTTGGTGGTGGCGCGGTGTTGTACTGCAATACTTGCCCATGTCTGACGTGCAGCATCAAGATCGTGCAAGTCGGTATTGCCGAGGTGGTGTTCAGCCAGAGCTACTACATGGATGAAGAAGCGGCGCGGATTTTCCGGGAAGCAGGTGTCAAGCTACGGCAGTTCTCGCCACCTCGCGAAGGGTTGGTACAGTTAGGTACAGACGAAGCGGACTTGCTGAGCCAGGCACTCGATGCAACGAAACTCAAGAACGGCACGAGCATTAATGCATAGAATGAGCCGCGATCGACGGCGAAACATGAACATTATCATACGGCATTTTTTTTGGTCCCCTTCCGGAGCCATATGGTCTCTTTTGCAAAGCGTGTCGTCCCTTTCATGCATCATTGATTTCCAGCGTGCCCTCACAAAGTAAGCACACCGGCGCCTTCGCGCTTCTGCACATGCGCCTGGCTGTTCTTGAACAAGCTTTGCCAGATGAATGCCTCGCTCAGTAATAATTCGATGTCCTTCTCTGTCCAACTCTTGGTTGGAAGCGCTTGCAGGAACATCATGATTTCTTGGAAGTCCATCTTGCAGAGCTTGTCAGACCATTTCACTAGAAAAGCGGCGCATACGTATAGGTGGAAGGCTGAGAAGCCTTGATCTTCGGCCTAGTAAAGTGCTTGTCAGTTGTGTGTCAATGTTGTAGACGGAGGTGCCAAGTTGACTTACGAGATACGTGTCCCACATCCTTATTGTGTTTTTGACACTGATTTCGCGCATCAAAAGGCAATTCATCCATCGGAAGCTGAATTGGATGAACTCGACTCCTTCCCGCTCCATGTGCTTGGACAGCGTGCCGTCGATCCTCGCAGTGAGATCACGCAGAGCAGCCACCTGCCGTTGTATACCCGGTTGCGCATGTATGTAGTTGTCTTGGATACCATCGAGAAGCTTCGTAAGACACCAGAAGCTGTCTGCTTCGACTGCATCCAGAACAGCTTTTGGAAGTTGGCCTGGATCCATCCCCGAGTCTACTTCAGCATCGGTGATGTATTGGCCCAGGAAGACTTGCCAGAAAGGTGTGACCAGATCGTTGATGCCTTGCACGTAACCGGACGCGGGATGTCGTATTGCCCAAAGGTAGAGTATTCGCTCCAAGCTTCGCTGTGTGGCTTCGTAGCTGTAGAGCTCGAGGTGAGGATTCGTCCTGGGTACATCGATACTGATCTGATGCCAAACTGCTTCATCGAGGCCTCTCGCCTTGCCGCGCAGTTGTATCGCGGATGATGATTGCAGGGCAGCCAATCCGGTGACCGGTGCAGAATCGCCAGGAACTCCTCGATCAAAGGACTGCCGTATGCCATCCAGGTACTCTTTGCGCTTCCGCTCAAGGGTGGCTACGCGACGTTCGCTGCTTGTAGGCAAGTAACCAAGGAGTAATTGCCATGACATTGCGCGGACTTCTGAAGGTAGACCGGACCAAGCTGCCTCCCTCAGCTCTCCAACGTTGATCGTCGACGCTTGTAAGATCTTCTTGAACTTGTTGATCCTAGTTATGCGGGCCGAGTGAGCCTCGAGTTCCTTTCCAGACGCACCAGGCGGTACTGGCGGGTGGCTGATCAGGTGGAGCGAATTTGCAGGGTCTCGAAGGATGTCCTTGTACTGTGGTCTGAGGATCTTGCCTTCCACCTTCTTGGCCGAAGGATATGTGGGCAGCATTCGCTCTTCAGCGACATCGCCATTGTCAAATGCCCATGACGCCAGTGATGCCGGGGCACCGTTCCCATTTCCATCCCGGGCATTGCTAGGTGTATTGCCGAATCCTCCATAATCCTTTGTTTTGGCGATTGACGCTTTCTTGCCTTTCCGGCGCATAGAAGCTATGCTGGGAAGTCCGAATTCGTCCTCATCCTCGTCAAAGCCGATGTCGTTGTCATCATGATCCTGGAGTTGATCTGATGTTCGCACATCTTCTGAGCTCGACAGGAAGCTCGTGTACATGCGCCGTGAGGGTGGTGGTGATGTTGTCGTACTTGGAGGCGGTGTGCTCTTGTTTCTGCCCAGCGTTGGAGGAGTGTGTGGTCGTGAATTACTCGACAGGTTGCTTCTTGGATTAGTGGTTGCTCACAGTCAGAGGAAGTCCAGACGTACAGATTGTTGAAGTTTAGAATGTCGGCATGCGAATAGCTTGCGCCAATGACCTTGCGTTCCTTCTCAGGTGCTGGTGGCTGCCCTCGCTTGTCGCGTTGGCTGCTTGCTGATGTTGTTCGCCAGAATGGAGATGCGGATCTGGGCCTGGTGTAAGTATCGATTGATCACGCGTGTGGAGGCAGTGGGTAGATGGATCGCATACTCGGATCGGTCTATCAAATCGCAAGAAGCATTGTTAGCGAGAGTTGATCTTGGTCGCTATGCGGGCTGGATACGGACCGACCTGCACCATCTCCTGCTGCTTGCGTATAAGTATGTGGTTCGTTGTTACACGTGACTGGCGATACACACCTGCTGAGACGGCTTCTGGAAGTTCATGATGACGCGCGAGGGAGTGAGGGAGTGATCAGGGCGTGTCGCGCATGGCTCATCCGCAGTGTTGCAATGTCTCTCTCTGCTGCTCACATGTCCTGCCTCACCTGCCCTGCCCGCCCGCGCTCACCTGCTCCAAGCGGTGGCTACATCATTTGCTGAGCCCTTCCCGCCGCTCTTCGGCCAATGCTCGGCCCGGCTCAGCTCCTCCTTCCGTCGTCCAGCAAGCAAAGCAAACTGCTGGCGAGCTTTCACTTCATCGACACCCATCATCCTCACTACCTCCAATCACTCCCTTCTTCACCACTTCCTTCCCCATCCGCGCGACACCCTCGTGCGACTGCATTTTCCACACTCTGCCCTAACATCCGCAGCACCCATCCTCGACCACTCAATCCGACCGCACTCGGCGCATTCCAACGCGTCTAGTGCACAGTTGTGTGCAGCGTCAGCCGCTCTCTCACTACCCGCCCGAGGCTCACCCACCACACCGCTTTCAACATGGCGGACGCAGCCGACGAGGATCTTTTCGCCGACCTGTGAGCAACATCGCTAGCCGTACAGTCGCAGCTGGGCATCATGCTAACAAATCCAAGGTACGATGGAGAAGACGCGGAGCCAGAGCCCACCCGCCCTGTACCTGAGGCACCCAAGGCCGAGCCAGAAGCACCTGCTGCCAACCCCGAGCCCGCGAACGACACAGCTGCGCCCCAACAGCAACAACAGCAAGATGACGACGATGCGAAGCCATTCGACCCCTCCGCTGAGGAGATGGATGGTACGACCAATGCGCCTCAACCGAGTTACGACACATCAGAAATGGACCGCACACCTGTGCACATGAAAGATGACGGGTCAGTCAATCCCCCCCCTTACTAATAGATACAGCAAACCATTAGCGTGCGTGCAATATACGGCAATAAATTGGCTATGCTCATGTTGGGCTTGCGACTTTCCTGGAGCAATTGCATCGGTACATCGGATGAATCACAAATGATCCGTGCCACATTCTTGTGTGGGATTATGAAGGCTCTGCATGAGGAAGCGGCACTGGACGAAGAGTAGGATCTTGGCGAGCGGGTTGAGCTGTGTGAACCTAGTTGATGCGGCGATTCACTGAAGCCCAAGGCTGTTGCAATGCATTGCAATGGTATCGACGTGTTCGGAGGACAACACAAAGTCGCATGCGCAACGGATCAAAGCGGTGCCATTTCAGTCGCGTCCTGTTGTCAGGCTATTGGTGACCAGATCGCATTGGAGCGCGGGCTCGCAGATGACGGGTAGATTGGCAAATGCGGTGCATTGGGTCACATTTGGGCATAGAAGCGGACTTGATCGGCAACCACATGCCACTTGAGAAATTTTTGCTCGCGCGTGGGAAACGCGTATAATTATACCTGGCCTCTGGAGAGTCGAATATCTTCTCAGCAACCATAGCTCTAAGTCGATAACCGCAGCTACTTAGCAAGCAGATGACAAGATAGTGGATATACTTGAGTTGCGCCGTTACTACAATGGCCAGCAAGCATGCAGCTCTGTACTTCGAAGCATACAAGCAGCATCATCTTGTCTGTTCCAGCTTGCATACGCTCACTTGCGAGGTGTCCCGAGTTCAAGGTGGTGGTGGCGGCGGTAATGGACGAGTCCCCGCGTCGTCAAGCGCGTCAAGCGAGTCTGAAGCTAAAGGCATGTGCAATAAGGCCGACCTCGCGAAATGCAATACGACACCTGCCTCGAGACGAACACTGCAGACGTTGTGTGTCGTTGAAACAACTTCTTGCTGTACCGACTCTCTTGCAAGTACTGGCCTTACCACCAACGACCGGTACTGGGCATCGCCAATAGCTGTAGATCGCGGAACCGACCTGCACTTCTGGACGTCGACATATATATTCTGGACTTTCTCGCACACAAGCACGCACGCACGCTGATGACTGATGATGGATGGTCTTTTTGGGTGCTGTGTAAAGTACATGTAGCTAACTCGTGATATAGAAAAATGTTCATTGGCGGCTTGAACTGGGAGACCACCGATCGTAAGCACCATGTTCTCGCAAAACCCTTGACCGTGTGCTAACAAATCATCCAGAATCTCTTAAGGACTACTTTACACAATTCGGCGAAGTCACAGAATGCACAGTCATGCGCGACGGCACCACTGGCCGCTCACGTGGATTCGGCTTCCTTACCTTCAAGGACCCTAAGGTCGTGAACGTAGTCATGGTCAAGGAACACCTTCTTGACGGCAAGCTTGTAAGTTTTCTCTCGGAAGACCTTGGCCCACGAATTGGGTGCTAACACCTTCATACAGATTGACCCCAAGCGCGCCATCCCACGTGACGAGCAGGAGAAGACCTCCAAGATCTTCGTCGGTGGTGTGAGCCAAGAAGCCACTGAGACCGACTTCCGCCAATTCTTCGCACAGTTCGGCAACGTCCTTGACTGCACCCTTATGATGGACAAGGACACTGGCCGTCCTCGTGGTTTCGGCTTTGTCACCTTCGACGATGATGTCGCCGTCGAGCGTGCCCTTTCCCAGCCCCTCGCCATCCACGGCAAGCCCATCGAAGTCAAGCGTGCCGAGCCTCGTGGCAATCTTCGCGAGGAAGGCGGCGGAGGGGGTCGTGGCGGCCGCTTCGGTGGCGCTGGCAGAGGCGGCGGTCCTCACCAGGCCAACTTCGGCGCTCAGCAGGACCAGGCTGCCCAGGCTGGCGGTGCGAACAACATGAGCCCTGCGATGATGGCACAGTACTGGCAGCGCATGCAACAGTACTTCCAGATGATGCAGCAGCAGATGCAGGGCGGCGGCATGGCCGGTGGCATGAACCCTCAAATGATGCAGCAGAACCCCCAAATGATGCAGCACATGATGAACAGCATGGGCCGCGGCCAAGGCGGTCCCAATGGCGGCATGAACCCCCAGATGATGCAGCAGATGGCCGGCATGCAGCAGGGCGGTATGCAGCAAGGCGGAGGTCAAGGTGGCTACCCCGGCGGCAGCATGTCTGGATCTGCCTCGCCCGGCCCCAGCCAACAACAGTCTGGCTTCAACGCCCAGGAACAGATGGTCTTCGAGCAGCAGAAGTACGAGCGCCAGCAGATGGCCCGCATGCAAGGCCAGAGCGTCAACGGCGGCAGCACCTGGGAGGGCATGTACGATGACGTCCCTGCTCCAGCCGGTGTCAACAACCGCGGCGGATTCGCTGGCCGTGGCGGTCGTGGCGGCGGCGCCCCTGGTGGCCCTCGTGGTCCGGCAGTTCCTGGTAATGCCCCTGCTGGCGCTCCCACTGGACCCAAGAACGCTGGCATGCCTGGCTCCAACTACCGTGGCGGCGGACGTGGTGGCCGCGGCGGTGGAGGTGGACGCTTCGACCCGTACGCTCGCAACTCCAAGTAGAATTTGGTGATGCGCAGTACACGAAAGTCGTAGCTTCTACAGCTTATCGGCTCACCCAGGGTCGTGTGAAGGCGTAGTAGCGTTGACCTCGCGAATTGGCGTGGTCTGTGGCGTTACAACGAGGCATTGGGCTTGAGATGCTCGACTTCGAATGTAAGTGAGAAGGACTTGCAGAAAAGATTAAGCGAGATATGCGGTTTGGCTCGATTGCGGTGGATGGTGCTTCTTTTTTGTTTCAATTCTCGTGTACCATAGTTTTCTACGCGATCACTGCGATCCAGAAATGAGAAACTGCCAAACTCGAAATTTATCTTGTCTACGAAGGAACACTCTTGATGTGAAGTGCTGTTCATTGCAATGTAGAATTGTGTGTGAAGTGATATTATATTCGATGCGAATGTTCATCTCACTTTGTTTGAACAAGTATAAATTACACATCACGGGTGACACCCATGAGAACACTCTCGCCATCTTACTTACAACTTGAGCAGCTTACTTCAGTCTCAAAGCACTCAACTCAGGGCTCACAGCCTGTGCGCTCTTCAAAGTAAGGACCGCCGCTTTCTGCGCCATATCGATGCACTCCTCAACTCCCTTCTCAATTCCTTGTGCCTTCGCCTTCGCCAATTGTGCAACTAGTGTACCCACGAAAGTATCGCCCACTCCGTTCACGCTCACAACGTCTGCGACCTCCACTTGTTCAGAAGGAGGGAAGAGGCGCATGTACACGCCTCCCACACCAAGTGTGGACTCGGTGTCATTGTTGCAGCGTGACAGGATGTACGGTGCGTACTCGCCCGAAGTGAGGCGACGATCGCCTGCTTTGAGGAGTTGGGTGACGAGAACACCCTTCGAGCCGAGTTTCGTGCATATGCTGGGAACGAATGGCAGCAGCTGGACGCTTTGTTGTGGGATTCCTTGGTCGACTAGCTCGGATGATGTGGCCATTGCCATAGCCACTCTCGCACCGGTGGACGGAATACCGAGAGAGTCTATGACTTCCCACCAGTCTTGCCTTTCGAAAAAGCCACGCTCGCGGGCGGCGGTGTGCATGGCTGCTAGTTCGTAGCTGTTTGGTGACGCTAGGGAGATCGCGGGGTTGGGGAAAGCGGGTAGAGTATCGACCTGGTCCTGGCCTGGCACGGCAGGTAGTTCGAAAGGTATGGTGGATTTAGCGTTGCTCACAGGTTCGAAAGTAACGTGTGCGCCGATGGTCGATGCTGCTGACAGCCACTTCTGTAGATAAGCAGGCGGCCAATTTGCGTCGACTACCACATGAGTCGGTGCTGAATCGGTCAATTGTGGCTCCCACAGGTCAACGAAGGCTTTTTGAATGACATCCTCTTCTCCGGGTTCTGGCACGTTCAGAATGCTCATATCTGCCATAGCGATAGCCAAATCTTTGTTCTGCTCATTCACGGAGATGTACTGAGCTGTACGTCTTGATGCCTCCGCAGGCATGACTTTGACAGCAGCGCTGTCCAGTCCTTCCTGAGACAAGGCTGCTAACGCTGCCTTGCCGCTCAGATCGTCGCCAACAGCACTGCAGAAGCGAACATCGCTACCCATAAGACTTGCTGCGCGAGCCACGTTATGACCGACACCGCCTAGTGATTGTCCAATGCGGGCTGGATTGGACGTATGCATCTCAAGAGCAGAGCTAGTACTCGAACGCGGCTGATGATCGCAAGAATAATCAACTGCAAGAATACCGGCAACAAATACGTTTGACTTTGATGGTTTGGCGAGTACTGAAGGCGGAGATTGACTCGAGCCCACTACGGCGGACGGGTCTTTCTGGTCGAAGCCAGGCAAAGTGGTGCTTGCAGCTGGGATTGCATCAAGACTGCTTTCAAGGCGCTGTCGGATGTGAAACGATTCTTCTTTCCTCCTGGATAATTTTGCAGGTCTACCGTCTGTGTAATGAGCATGTGAAGATAACTACATTGGTGGAACCCCACTCACTGATTCGCTTCAATCTGTGAAAGAGCCTTGGCGACATTGGTTCCCATAGTAACATTTGCCTCGATGAGAGCGCGATTTGCGACAATGCTCTCGTCTCCAGTCAACTCCTTGATCTTTGCCAAGATGTATGGGGTTGCCTTGCTACCAGTGGCGCCGGCAGCAGTAGCTTCGGCAATTGCCTGAAGAATTGCTACCTCCATGCGTTCGAACGGAACCTCAACCTCGCGAGGGATTGGGTTACCGAACACCAGGCCAGATTGCAGTCCAAGTGAATGATGTGCGTGAATCATGTTTGCTGCTTCGGTCGCATCCTGGACAACCATAGGCGAAGGAACTCCGCTTTCTCTGCTGTAGAAAGCAGGGAACTCGACTTTCCCTGTGCGGCCGTCTGCGAAAGTCGCCACAGCCACACCTTGTGTTTCGAGGTACTCGACAGTCCTTGGGATGTCCAAGAACGACTTGCAGCCCGCACTTACGACGGCGATGGGCGTCCTGCCGAGTTCCGTGAGGTCGGCGCTGATATCCATGGTCTCCTCAACGCCACGGTGTACACCACCAAGACCGCCTGTAGCAAAGACTTTGACGCCTGCGAGATGAGCAAGAATCGAAGTGGCAGACACGGTGGTGCCTCCGTTGTAAGGTTTGCCGTTCGCGTCCTTGAGTCCAAGTGCGTAGCCTAGATCGCGGCGAGATACCTTCAGAGCGGTCGATCCGGTGTTGGCGCTGGACGCCAGTCGGATCAGCTCGTCTGCACTGAGGCCAACACGAGCCACGCCGTCGAGCACACCAATTGTGGCAGGCACGCCGCCACCCATTCTGACGAGGAGTTCCAGTTTCGATGCCAGTTCCACATTGGCGGGATAGGGAAATCCATGCGTGTAGATCGTGCTCTCGAGGGCTACCACTGGCCGGTTCTCGGCGAGTGCTTGCTGCACTTCCTCGGACACTTGGAAGAAACGAGAGTTGGTGGAAAGGAGACGCCTTGAGTAGTTCAGGCTTCTAGTAAGGTTGTATGCACTCTTTTGTGAGTGCATTGCCTGGCGACAAGCATGGCGTGCCGACTGCATAGTTCAGTCGCCGATGAAGAAAGAGCCCGCGTTCTTATGTACGGGCTGCGTATATGTGTGCTTTGGCCCCAAGGCAAAATTGAGCAATTGAAAATGACAGTATATTATATGCTGTGACTGTATAGGAGAAAAAGGAAATGAGCGTGGTGGAGATGAAGGAAATCATGTGAAGGCGTGGTGTCAATGAATGCCCGGCTTCGCAGTCTTCAATGGCCGACCAAGCTCCCTCCAGCTCGAAGCACGCACGGGGACGCTCAAGGGCCACCTGTCGCTCACCAAAGCACATACGGCACTTGCTTCGCACCGCAACCCATTGCGCGCGAACCACACAATCCGTCCTGCCGGCAAGATGAGATTAATACACGCCGCCGTCGCCGGCTTCTTCGCCCTTGCGACCGCCAAATCAAACCTCACCCAAGGCTCCAAGAACGTGCTCCCATCGACCTTCCAGCCGCCGCAGCACTTCCGCAACACCAACCTCGTGCGTAATATCAACCTGGAGAAGAACTATCCTCGCGAGACAATCAATGTCGTCGTGGAGAACATCGACAAGCAGCCTCAGTCCGAGTACTACCTGCCTTTTGAGCAGCATGTGATCGGCAGGATTGGTGGATTGGAGGCCAAGGACAAGAAGGATGCTACGAAGGCTCCCTTCAACGTAGAGATCGTTGCATTGGATGAGGGAAGGTGAGATCAGAACGTTAGTTCCCTATGTTGAAGTCGTACAATACTAACAAACCAAAGCTCGACCGAATACTACAAGATCACCCTTCCAACACCACTGGCCACCAAAGAGCAAATCACCCTTTCGATCACCTACTTCCTCCTCTCCGGCCTCGAGCCGATTCCAGCGCAGATCCTTCAGAACGACAAGCAGTACGTCTTGCACAAGTTCTCTGCCTATGTACCGAGCGCGTACGTGACGCTCAAGCAGAAGACCAAGCTCAAGCTCCCGACCACCGATGTCCCTGATGCCACCGTACTCCCCGCCGACTTGAACACAGACGGCAAGGAAGACCCCCAGAAGCAGGGCACTACATTCACATACGGTCCTTACGGCGAGCTTCCAGCAGGAGCTCAGCAGGAAGTCAGCGTGCGCTACGAATTCACCAAGGCACTCACACACGGCACACTTCTAGAGCGAGACATTGAGGTCAGCCACTGGGGTGGTAACCTCGCGACTGAGGAGCGCCACTGGCTCACCAACCGTGCGGCCAAGCTGAAGAACCACTTCAGCCGTGTCACCTACCAGCAGGCCAACTACTTCAACCCTCCCTCGTCCGCGCTCAAGGAGATGCGCTTCCCGCTCGCCATTGGCTCTGTTGACGCATACTTCGTTGACGACATTGGAAACGTCTCTACCTCGCGCTTCAGAACCAACGAGCGCGAAGCCAACCTCGAGCTCAAGCCCAGATACCCTCTCTACGGTGGCTGGAACTACAGCTTCAAGACTGGCTGGAACGCCGACTTGAAGACCGTTCTTCACGCTGTCAAGGGTCAGAGCGAGCAATTCGTTCTCAAGGTGCCTTTCATCGAGGGCCCGAAACAGAACGAGGGTGTTGAATACGAGCGCGTTGTTACCCGTGTGATTCTGCCAGAGGGTGCGATGTAAGTACTAAAGTACGTCAAACTATTAGAGGAAGGCACGCTAACTTTGGTTCCAGCATCACCAACTTCGAGACCTCGGTCCCACTGATCTCCAATGAAACCACACTCCACCGTACTTTCATGGACACAGTTGGCCGCACCACCCTGAACCTCGTCGCCATCAACGTCGTCGACGAGCTCCGTGAGCGTGATCTCTTTGTCACTTACGAGTACCCTTCATCCGCCAAGTTCAGGAAGCCCTTGGCTCTGGGAGGCGGACTTTTCGTGGTGTTCCTCATCAGCTGGGTCATTGCAAACTTGGATGCCAGCATTGGCAAGAAGCAGAAGCAGAAGACCACTTAGATTAGATCGCTCGCTTGCTCGTGATGTGCAAAAGGCCCTAGCGAAGTATGTGTTGCATTGTAATTTAGCTCAAAAAAGTCAACATGACGTGTTTTGTTCAATGATGTTTGCTCTGTGACGTGAGTGTGGGCATGTGATGGCTGGGAGCCACGAGGAAATTGATAGGCCCGAACCGTTGTTGTTAGGTCTATGTGTATACGAAGGCGGTCAGGCGCATTGTTCTCCACCAATGCATTGAGTTCACCGAATCCAATCAGATAATCGTACGTCCGATCTCGAGCCGATGGCAGTGATGGCAAGATGTCAGCACGATTGGAAACTACCAGCAGAGTATATGCAGATTGTTGTTCCATCAGGGGAGTCGGCGAGCTGGTCGTAGGAAATCATTACTCCTCAGGGACCGTGGCCGCAGCAGCGTGGGTGCGATTCATGGCTCATATTGACAGACCTGGACATGATCTTGACCTCGGCTTCCCTCGTTGGGCGTGATAGGCATGACCACGCGTACGGTACCGTCCATCGAAGGTGTGCGGAGAAGCTCGCAGTCAGCAGCAGCGTGCATTCGCCATACCGGGAGCATCGTGGGCTGCATGGTTGCGTTATGCTAATCGGGCATGCAATGCACAACCATCTGCATATGGACATGACATGGGGGAGTCAACGGTCAAGGCTGGTAGCGGCGGTTTAATGGCGCCGCGGTAGGAGTTTACCTTAGGGTGTATAGTGGGCTCGTTGACAGATCCCTGCCTCGCACGCGCGACGTTGCCGTCATCTCAATATGCTGAAATCACCAATGGCTGGGCACGGCTCGTATCTGGCACTCGCTTCTTCTTCAATCACAGTGTGTTTATGCTTATTGTCTGTTTTCGCGTTGTTGTGCAACATAGAACCAGACAATAGCGCAGCCGTGACGTATCCAGCCCTGTCTTGTGTACCGGCGTCCCGATCGCGCCGCATATGCATGTCCTTCGATAACATGCAGGCTGCTATGGATCGTTAATAACACTCGCGATATAGCTCTAACGGCCGACCCTTGCGCGCACCACTGTGGCCACTCCAGGGCCTACCCAGGGACTCGGGGGACTCTGGCTCCCTGCTGACTGTCTTCGGAGAAGCCTCTTCCTATCGCGCATCGCTGCTATATCGTGCGCTCTTATGGCCTGCCATGAATCGCAGCGCGTTCACACGAAAGCGCACGCGAGAGGCACAGCCGAGCACCAAACCTTCGACTTCTGCTTTACCCAAGGACGGACGCACGTCGCCACAGAAACAGACAACACGTAGCCGGCCCTCGACCGCGCCCGAGTCACAGCCACCCAGGCCGCCGTCCGGCAAGATCAAGAGAGCGAGAGACAGCAGCGAGATCACCCGGGCAAAGCGTGGGGACGTGGGCGCCCAGCAGGAAGAGATGACGGCGGCAGAAGACGACCGGGAGTCGCAACACTTTACAGTTGGAGGCGTTGGTGCTGGAGGAACTCTGTACCTGACACCGAGTCGCGTACCGCCACAGGCTCGCTTCTCGACACTCCCTTCTACTCCGCCACGGACTGCTGAACGCGCCGAGTCCATCAAGACACTATGGCCTGGCACTCGTCTCAGTAATGTGTCCGCAGATCCAGAGACGCCGCGGGCGCAAGGCACCGCGTACGACTACAGCGTGCCTGTGCCACCGATCAGCTTAGCAAACTCGAATCCGAAACGACGTCCTAGGAGCCACTCATTTTCTACCCTCAGCGAGCGAGAAAGGGCGCGCATAGCGTCTTTGAAATCCACAGATGTGCAGGACTTCCGCTTCTTTTTGAATGGTAAGAGACGTTCAGAAAGCCAGCGTCCAAAGAGCACTATGAACCTCGGAGAAGGGATGCTTCAGCACTACATTCCTCACTACCGACTCGGAACGCCACGTTTCAGCGCAAGGGGAACTGCGTACTTGCACAATTCGGTGTATACAGCCACGACCAGTGACGACAGAAACTCGTCGGCCTTCACATCGCAGAGCGAGTTCGACAAGCTGTTCCCGGCGCCACCCAGACGCTCGACGAGTTACCACGACGCGCTATATCCAGGAACACCGGGTCGGGCATCACTATCTCCGCAGTCAAACGTTAGGACTTTTGTCTTCGAAAAGATACAAGCGAACCCGAACGACCCGTCAACTGTACGATTTTCGCCAGCAGGCAAGATTGTAGCTGCTACGCCAGCTCGGCTGGTTGCTCAGATCACGTCGCCCGACTTCCTGGACTACGAACTCTTGTCTGATTTCTTCCTCACCTTCCGAGGCTTCCTGTCATGCGCCGACCTTCTCGAGTACTTGCTCGCCCGGATGAGGTGGGCATTAGGAGATGCCGCGGACTCTGGGCGCATAGCACGTGTTCGAACCTTTGTTGCACTTCGTCACTGGATTCTGAATTACTTCCAGGATGATTTCATGTACAACTGTGCTCTACGACAGCGATTCTGCGAACTGGTCAACCAAATGTGCACTGAATTGAGCCAAAGACCCGACAAAGGAGGCGGTGACCTGAATATTCTTGGCGAGCTGAAGAAATGCTGGACAAGGACGTGTGCGCTTTTCTGGCACACACCGGATACGCTGGACACGAGCGCCGACGCACCTATACTACCGGGCGGTGATTACGAGCAAGATCAAGTACGTACATCGTTGATGGGCTCACCATCAACCGTAAAACCCCAACGCTTTGGAGACTCTCAGCAAGTTGCTTTGGCACCTCAAGTTGCTGCAGAAACTGGAATGCACAGCGTATCTAATCGTCACTCGAGCATGGTCATGGCAGCTTCCATGAGAAGCCCCATACCCTCAATGACGTCGCCAGGATCACCAATGAGTGATTTGAGCTTGCAAGTATTCTCCTGTTCAGTGCCGTTCTTCAGCGCTATGCGTCCCTCAACAACACCGATCAAAAGCGTGTTCGCGCCACGACCTGTGGGATCTCGGATGCCACCCGTGTCGCTGGGACAAAACAGGCCCTCGCATAAGCACAAGCGCAGTGGCAGTTTCTCCGATGCCCTAAGAGATGAGAGAACGCCACTGCCTTCCGCCAAGATCGATAGCACGGAGTTGCGCGAGCTTCCCAACATAACTTTGACTGCTGGACTCGTGCGTGGACTTGTTCTCCAGCCCTCTTCTGCACACGTTCAAGTCCTTGTTCCTGTTACTCCGGGACCCAAACCGTCAGAGCCACGCACCGGTGGTCGAACTATCGCCATCGAGGAGCCCGCCAATGTACGGCATAGTCAGCATCATGCCGGTGTCAAGAGGATTGTCGGTGATATGCGCCGGGTGCTGAGCACACGCAAGCCCAACCGTTCACCAGCGCGGAGTCACAAATCAGCAAGCTCTTCAGGATCAAAATCATCTAACCGTGTCAAAGAGGCCCCTCCTCAGGAGAAAGAGGGCAAGCCCGCCGCCGCCTCACAGCCACCTAAGGGGCCTCCGAGACACGACATACTTGGTGAAGCGGCTGCTAAGGCGTACCAAGAGGCCAATGAGGATGAGAGTGGAGCCCGCAGTTCTCAAAGCACAGCTCGTCCGATCGCCTCTGCGCATGACAGTGTCAAGCCTGACAGCCTAGGTATATTCAAGATCCCCGGCCACGACCGTGTGCTCAGCCAGGTGACGACCAGCAGTCAGTCTATTATGATTGTTGATGCAACGGGTCCACAAGAAGATATACCAATCATCTCGCAAAGTCTGCCATCTGTCAGCACTTGGTCCTGCACGATGACGCCGGCACCGTTGCAGTCTCATGCATCTAGGAACGAACATCTCGAGCATCCAGATTACTTTGGCAATGTGGTCATTGCAAAAGCGAAGGACAAAGTTGACTCGTCTCACTACGAGTACCGAGATTCATCAGAACCCTCCCTGCATGGTCTTCTTACCATGCAAGAAGACTGGAGGACAACACGCACCGCCATTCCGTACGATTATCAACCTGATCAGGTCTCTGGACCTGCTCGCAGATCCTCGGGCGTACAATCGCCCATGTATGAGATGCCTCCGATTCGGAACCCGATCCGTCGTGTACCCGGTGGCGACCTGAAGAATGCGGGTCACGTCCATGATCTTGAATCCGAGCCTCGAGTGCAGTCGTCAGCAACCATGTCCACTATCTCGAGGTCTCTCCCGACTTCCTATGACCTGTCGGGTACACACTTCTCTGGTCAAGGGCTCCCTATGCAAATCACCAGCTTGCCAGCCCGCACGACATCGAAGGAGCCGCTTGGTCTACTAGATACGCCGTCACAGCCTTACATCAGGAAGTCGATCAAGGAAGATGTATGGCGACTTGCGAAGATGGCCGATAGTTCGCCTGGCGGTGGCGTGGAGGATGCGCTACTGAAGTTGGAGGGCAGGTATGCTGGTCGCCGGGCCAGTACCCAAGGACTTTTCAGTCCATCAGTACAAAATTCCCTCCCGGCATCTGGAACAGCAAGCAAGCGAATGAGTATCATGCCGCCATACCAGGACAACGGTGACATTATCATGGGCGACATGGGCTTGCTCAGTCCGACGACCGACCGTCAAGGCGCAAGCATCTTCCGGGACTCAGGATCTGATGCATTCACGCTGAGCCACAGAGACACAGTATCCGAGGACGCTGAAGCAATGTATGAGATGGACGATATCGACGATCTTTCCACGACTCCAGTCCTTCCGAAAACATCGCAGATGACCAAGTATCCCATTCCGAGCTTGCCTTCGGGACGCCCATCATACGATGAACCGCAGCAGAAAGCAGCGGGAGGAGATGGCCGAATCGACAGCCAGGAGCCTGGCGGAGCGATAAACCCAGAGATTGATGGCTCTAGGCCTGGAGCATCGCAGATGTCCTTCCTGTTGGACGACAACGAGAGTCTGAGCGAGATCTCGACAGATCTCACCGATTCTCCGAATGGCGTTGGTGACCTCGGCATCCGAAGCTTCTTCTTCGATGATACGGTCGAAGAGGGACATAAGAGCCTTCCTTTGTTCCGGGCACCCCCGACGCCTCCATCGACAGCAGGCGCCCCAGTACCACCATCGCCAGAAGAGAAAATTGTCTACTTCCCATCGGAGGATCGGGTGAAAGGACTAAAGGGCATGGCCAGTGCGCCGGGTATGCTCGACAATGGGTCGGCGAAGCCAGGGATCCAACCATCACAGCCAAACTTGCGTCTTATAAAGACCACGCCCGAGCTAGGTCAGCCGACACATCTTCCCTTCATCTTCGCATACAGCTCTTCGGTCATCGCGGAACAGCTCACTATCATCGAGAAGGATGCTCTGGACGAGATGAACTGGAAAGATCTGATAGGTCTCAACTGGCACCAAAACCCACCTCAAGTTCGTAACTGGGTTAATTACCTCCGCAGCAGCGAAAGCGACAATGGCATCGATCTCATCATTGCTCGTTTCAATCTTGTCGTCAAATGGGTCGTCTCGGAGATTGTATTGACAAGGTCCGCCAATGAACGCGCCCGAGCCATCACCAAGTTCATCCACATAGCCTCCCACTGTCTGCGCATCAAGAACTACGCTTCTACCTACCAGATCACCCTCGCTCTGCTTTCCACCGACATCACACGTCTGAAGCGCACCTGGCACCTCGTGCCCACCAGCGAAAAGACCAACCTCGCCCGCCTGGAACGCCTCTGCCAACCAGTGCGCAACTTCGTCGCCCTGCGCACAGAGATGGAAGCTGCCAGCCTCGCGCAAGGCTGCATCCCTTTCATCGGCTTGTACACCCACGACCTGATGTACAACGCCCAGAAGCCCGGCCGCATCAACGCTCTGCCGGGCCCCGCGAGCGCCGCTCGTGTCGGCACGCGTGGCCAGGAAAGCCTGATCAACTTCGAGCGCTACCAGACAAGCGCAGTCATTGCTAAGGGCTTGCTGCGACTCCTGGAAGCGAGCGCGAGGTACAGTCTCAAACCCGACAGTGAATGCCTGAGCCGATGCTTGTGGCTTGCGGCTCTCGATGATGGCGAGATCGCGGAGCGGAGTCGATCTTTGGAGTGAAGTCGTCGATGGAGGATCTTCTTTCACATATATTTTTGCACATATTTTCGGTCTGCAATTTGAGCGTTGGCGTTTTCGATTTTCTGGATGGGCGAGGAATTTGTCCAGTATACCGATTTTGCTTGGGCGAGAAAGACATACAATACTACATAGTAAACATATTGGTTATATTATGGTCGAACCAATGTAAATGTCTAAAAATTGAGAATATATGATAAGCTCGAAACGAAAGAAACTTCTTTTGCTGGCGAATCAAAATTTTTGGAAGTGAGAATCGAACACGATCTGATTTGAAGAACGAAAATGAAATGATGTCCTTTCATTTATGATGCACATGGCGGAGATATATGTAAGTTACATATACACAGATGTCAGAACCTACCTGATCTCCCAAAGCTTGATCTTGCCCTGCTCGTTGGCGACAGCCAGCACAGAGTGTACGTCGCCACCGACAATCTCGCCGCCACAGAACGACACGCCGGTGATGCGTCCCAAAGGTGTTGAGCTTGTGGGCCAGTTCTTGAAAACCGTGCAACTGGGCAAGTGGACTAGACGCATAGCGTCACGCTTCCATTTGCTAGCCATAGCCATGATCTGACCATCTGGCGAGAAAGTAAGGTGTGAAGTAGGTGTCGTGAGGTGGTCGAGAGTCTTGGTTGGCTTGGGTGCGATAGGCACGGGCTGATCGATTGTCTTACCAGCAGGAGCGGGTGAGGCGAGCCATTCGCGGCGGTCGTAGATGTTCACAATACCAGAAGAGCTACCAATTGAAATCCAGCGGTCGGTACCAATGGACGACTTGACGAACTCGTGTTGGCCACCAAGAGCGAGTGTGGTAGTGCCGACGGCACCTTCGTCTTGCCAGCGAGCGACAGTGCGTTGTTCTGCAACGGACCATTCGGTAATTTCGCCTGATTTGCCTGCGATACAAAGACCCTTTCCATCACGCCACCAAGCAAAGTCGGCGATGCCACCGCGGCTCTCTACGCGAGCCTGTGCTGTCCACTGAAGCGTTGAAGCGGAAAGAATGTTGATCACTCCGCCACCCTTGCGAGAAGAGCCCTGCAGCGCCATGTACTTTCCGTCAGGCGACAGCTTGAAGCGCTCCATGCTGCGCTGCTCATGCTGCTGTCCATAGACACGAGTCACCTTTTCGACCTGTCCAGTTTGGAGGTTCCAGACATGGAAGTAGCGTCGACGGGCGGAAAGGAATATGCGGGAATCGGTCGGGTGGAAGGCTGTCGTTGTCAAAGGTGTTCCCTTGATGTGAAGGCTCGTCAATAGAGGATTGGGAGTTGGCGCTGGTGGCGACGGTGCGATGTGGTGTAGGTATAATGTCGAAGAAGGTCCAGACGAGAGAAGAAGGGGAAGAGAAGGGTGGAAGGACAGCGATGTGATGGCGCTGGGCTGGATGCCAGGAACGTCCTTTGTGCGTTGAATGTCGACGGTCTCCGGGCGGATCTTGCGCTTCTTTCCTGATCCACGGCCAGATTCCCGAACAAGTGATTGGGCGTCCTGGAGGAGCCTAGACAGAGGCGCAACGTTTGGCACATCGTCGTCCACGTCCATATCGTCGTCAAAGCCAGCCTCTTCCTCTGATGATTCAGCACCATCGGATGTCCGTCTCTTCTTATGCGCCGGCTTGCCTCCAGCTGTTTGTGCCCACGCAGGCTTCGGGTGCAGTAATTCGAATTGTTGTCGCAAACGCCTGCTGTAATCCTTCCCGCTGATCACATCTTCTCCCTCTGTCCGTCGCAATTTGCGCAGCCTGGGAACTGTCGCCAACGAGATCATAAGGCGCTCATCATCGCTATCCTCCCATGCCGCGGGTAGTTTAGAGCTCGATTCGTCCTCGTCCGAGTCCTCAGGTGCTTGATATGGGTTCTCTGTCGGCGCCAAATCGGAAATGAAGAGCTACAACACGTTAGTTTGGTGTCAAAAACAAGCGCATATGCAGCGAATAACTTACATCTGCATCATCCATGCCTTCCAGACCACTTGCGTCGCTGTCATCGCTATGTTCCTCGGCCTCGTCGTCGTCCAGCTTGAAGTCTCTCAGTCCTTCCCTGAAACCCTCACTGTCGCCGAACACTAAGCGCTCCAACTCCTCTTCCGCCTCGTCTTTCTCCAACTCTGCCTCAGTGACAAACTCAACATCGGAGCCTTCCTCAGATCCTTCATGCGCTGGTGGTGTGGGTTGTTGAACAGACTCTTCCTGTTTTCTGGCAGCTTTCGCCTGCTTAGTCTTCGCCATGGTTTGATAGAATGCGAAGTGCAGTACTTCACGGTTTCGTAAAGCTGCAGGTAGGATCTATCGTGCTGGTGCAAAGCAATTGTAGAAATCGCAAAGCTGCACCAATGCGACTTGCACTTCGCAACTTTCTTTCCTCCAATCTGATAACAACTGATGCCTCAGGCATGAACCGTAAATCTTCCAACTGTACACTCAAAATACAGTCCATAAGCTCGTACCGTGATGCTTACATTTTTCTAAATACTTCTTCATCAAATAATTTATATAAAAGACGGATACATCATAAACGCGTCTGGCTGAATCTTCCACTACTACTTTTCTTGTCACGACACGAGATCACAGGCGGGACAAAAAGAAATCCTGGAATTTGCAAAAACATACAACAGGTGGGACTCCCAGATGGTCACCCACTCTAGTACTAGTCGCCCGGCTCAGTGCTGATGTATGGCAGAGCGGACGAGATGCCCAGTTTTCACTTGCCGGGACTGCGGAGCGAATTCCCCATTACTGGAGGCCATCTTCCAGATCCCAAACTTCAATTCCAAGGTCCAGGATCAGGATACTGTTCTCTGTAGCCGCTAGACCTACAGGATAAGCCGTCCGTAGGAGAACACACATTCCCTCATTATACCTGCATCTTGCTGCAAGGGGTGGTGAAGTTTGCTGAGAAGCAACAGCTGCAATAGCCGGAGCAGAAGACGGCAAATCCAAAGATTCCCTAGTAGTATTGGCAGTGACTGGTTGCACCAAGCTTTTGCAGAAACATATTTCTTACTGCAATACTTATCGCGTGGACTGCTTAGGACAGAAAGTACGGTACTCAGTATCTCTGTATTTTCTGGCGGTGCTCTGCTCAATCGTGTATCTTACGCGAGGATCACACATGGAGTCTGTGCGCGCTGCTATGAAGCCAAGCATGGTAACTAATCATAATGGTCTGGCTGGTTCGGATCTACGAAGTTGGCGATGTCAATAGGGTTCTCAGCCTCATCATGGGCATCTGTTTTGCTGTGTCTTTTGTATCCAGTCAATACTATGCCGGGTGCGAAGGAGCTTACCTGAGTGCTCTGGACAGCGCAATCAGGCCCCTAAAAAACAGGCACAGCGTCAAGTTTAGTACAAAAGCTACGGAACCCGCGACGCCAATCTAGCTCTCAAAGGCATAACGATGCTCTATTTAGCTGCATACTGGGAGCAAGATGCTGTGTTGGAGTTTCTCCTCAAGAAAGACGCAAGTCCAGTCCAGTGATCCACGGCAGAGTATGAATACCTTCTTCATCCCGCCATCGTGAAGGGCAAATCCAGTATGGTTAACAGACTCATGGGCTACAAAGCTGCCGCACGAATGAAAGCTCGTCGTAAGGATGGCTCTACAGCATTACAATTGTAATTGGGAGTCGTCGAAAAGGCAATATTACATAAGACGTTTTGGCAACCTTGGCAGGAGGAATCGCAGATAGAGGACTGGAATAAGTTCGCGGTTGTGTATTCGAGGATGATTATGCGAGGTCACCACGACTACTTCCTAGCTCTTGATGATACTACATAACAATGCAGCATCTAAGATATAGGGACTGCGCAGACCCAGGCAGCTTATGGTGTTCACGTCGCGATAGGTGTCTTGTGAAGTTGAGCCCTCGGCCACGCCTTTCTTTCATGCGAATAGTGGCATTCACATCTCGCAAGTCACGGGTTAGCACTGCCCGCTTTACGAACGAAGCTGACTACTCAAAGGAGAATTGAGGCATTGGTTCAAGATCGTGACAAGAAGTCAGACAATGAGAAGGTATAGCATCTGTTCGAGGCGGCCGACAGGGTGGTCCCAACTGAGAATGTTTACAATATGGACGAGATAGCCGGCATGCTCTCTGTGCTCTCTGTTCCGTCAAAGTCGTTGTCCGAGTTTCGTCCATGGCTTGAAACTAGCTTCTCGCTACGCCCTTCCCGTGTCCTCCCCAACAAGCATCCTGGAGGGCAATCCCGCAGAGTGCGCCATAAGCGTTGACGTCTGCGCCCATCCAAGCCAGCATCACCTGCACCTCTTCACAGCCTCTGAAACAAGTAGTATGGAGAGCATCTGCCTTGAGCATCAACATCGGCGGCCCTGTAAAGCAGCAGTTGCGCTACCTGTTCGGCCCTACTCGGAGGCGGCTTAAAGGTGGAACTTTGGGCTGAGTAAAGCTCAAGGATGATGGTCTTCCCAAACAGAATAAGCTGAGAAGAATTCCCCTGTCCCGCCCCGCCTTGCCTCAACTCAGATGCGAGGGCGCCCGTCGATCTTAGCTCGATTGAGCGACGTGACACATGTAAACCCGTGGCGGCAGCACATCCACGAGACGCCCAAGAATATGCGTCCTTACGGGGAACTGCGGCAAGGAAGCGTGGCAGCAGGCAGGCAAGATCGGAATACGCAGTAGTCATTGTTGGAGACGGGGGCTTCCCTGCGCATCTCATTGTCGTCTCTCGGAAAACCGCCTGCCCTTCCGCCTGGCCGCGCCCCTTCGCCTGGACAAAGATTGTTAGCATGCGAAAGCATCCTGAAAGGCCGAGGGTGTCCACACACACGCACACATATACACAAACACATGCAAATACACGTACACATACACATACACATACATTATACATATACACACATATACACATATACACACCTGCCACGCAAACGATGCCGGCAGCTGTGATGAAGAGCATACGGCGCTGCGTAACCGCCAGTCCCACCTTGCTGGTAGAACCGGATCTGCGAAGCAGCCCTATCGGCACCGTGGTAGTCTGCATGTGTTGGGCTAACCGTGAACGGCTAGATATGTAAACCTTGCCCTGCCTGCCAGCCGGTCGCGAGCGCTGAGCCGGCTTCGCATGTCGGCTTAATTTAACTTACGACCGCTGCTGTTTGTACAGACATGTACATTATGAGAGTTCCCGGGCCGTGGCTGGCGTGCGGTCGCCCAACAGCGCATACGGCACACGAGCCTTTATTGCCCATGACACCGGAGGCAGCTCGTGGTCAGCCCGCCGAGCGCGACAGGACCTCTCTTGGAAGACTGGGCCCTGGCTCGTCAACACGGTCCTACACGCCCATACCGGCATGCGACAGGCAAGTTGTCCTCGAAAGACAACATGAGGTACTCCATGCTCACCCTCTCTTGCACGGGACACCTGGTGCTGCGCTTGTCCACCGCAGTCCTGCGCGTGCCCTCTCCCTCCGCTCTCATCACCTCCCAGCAGTATGCCTACCGCCATTAAGCTTTTGTCCATTCGCTTCCCTGCCCCGATGACGCTTTCTCCAGGCTTCTCTTCTACGCTGGGGCTGACTCGGGTTGTTGAACGGACGGGAAGCTGCCCACGACCGGGGTCTCCCCAGTTGGAAGAATCGTACCATTGGCATGTCGCCGCAAAGGGACCCCGTTGCTACCCTGGCTCTTCCTAGAAGACTCCAAGTCGAACATGTTGTTTCAATCCTTGACCACATGACACCAGCATCTAGCCCTCCTACCTGCCACATTGCACCCGACGCTCTCAGCATGAACCCTTCGACGATCAAACAGCCGATATACACAGACCCCCCTGAGATCAAATAGGAGACCCGCCTGTGCTGGCCGTCTGTAACCCCAATCCCAAAAGCTAGTTTGGGAAGAAGAGCATGGCCATAATCAGGAGGCAGGACTGGTACAAAGCGGAACGGCCTTGGCCTAAACGCCTACCCTTGTGATGTCGATGAAGATGTTTGTTTCGCTGCCGTCGCTGCCGACATTGCGACTGGCTCCGACTCGATCGTTCTCACCGGACATCACTCGTTGTGCGGACTAGGTTGCCGTTGGCCTGCTCCGCCATACCACTGTTGCACGTCGACCTCATCATCTCTCTAACCCCCTCAGTTTGCAAGTCGGTATCAGCGTCCACATCCAAGAACCATTGGTGGCCGCCGCGACACTTCTCTTTCCACTCTCCAGCAACGCCTCGTGAGCGGCCGAATATTCCACCAGACCTGCAATTTAATCGTTCTCACTCTCCACGCAGAAATCTGCTTACTGGACAACCGCGTTGCCAGATCAATCGCGCTCAGACCAAGACGCACGTAATTGGTTGACTGCTGGCACCTCCAGATGGAGTCCAGCTATTCATGAGCCAGTCATGATAACAATGGCCAAGTAGCGCATGTTGCCGTTCTATAGGATCCGAGGTCAATTTCTGTCTGGTCACGAACGGAGCATTGCCGCCGCCGAAAAGCCAAAGGGTGTCGCCTGGCCTGACTGTCGACGGTCCAACTCCATACGATCCACTTGCTGTCCTGAAGATGGCCCTTCCCAGGACTGCAGTGACATGCGACTCCATCGCAAGCCCGTGGAAGCGACCGGTGGCTTTCGAGTATGGCATGGCCCACAGCTCATGCTGCCACTGGTCATAGTCGGCTGCATTGGCCTTTCGTACACCGGAGCCTTGAGAGGGATCCTTGACAAAGCCACCTAGCATTGTGGCGCAGAATGTGGCGTCGTTGAACCAGAAGGACGAAGGCTCATGACCGGTGGCGAACATAAACCATTCCTTTAAGAGTTCGATGTGGTCCGTTTCATCCGAGAGTATCGAGACTCCGAACGTGGTCGAGGCCACAGCCGACACCTTATCCACCTCGATCCCATTCAAGCACAGCTTTCCACATGGCCCATGCTCGAAAGCGAAATCAAGCCGGGACCTACTGCGGTAGGCCTCATACAACACAAGCCTTCCCCTCCAGTAGTTGGGCTCGATAGGTGGTTTGGCCGAGAAGTCCGTCACCCATGACGGCAGCCCTAAGGAGCCGTCACCCTTCAGGTCCATTGCAAGTGGTAACAGACAGCGCCTGTCCTCCAGTAGCCAAACAGCCATCTCTTCGAAGACCTCCGCAGTTCGCTTAGAGTAACTAGGTGGTGGAAGCTTCGTAATCTTGGTGTGCAGACCTCTGTACGCGTTGATCTTGTCAACTGGAAGTGTCGCACTCAAGTGCTGGAAGCGCAACATCACTTCAAGGAGATGTTGGCCACGTGCATATGCAGCTTTGGTGCGGTTTATGCTAGCGACATGGCAGTAAACCTGTGCGGCGATGACCACTAGCATTAGCATTGCCACCAACTAACACGGGAGTCACTCATACCCGATGATATGCTTCCCTCAACTGCTGAGGTAGCCTTGCGATTAGCGATGAGCAGCAATCGGCCCTGCGATGCCTGTCCCAAGATTCCAAGGCCTGGGTCAACGTGCTCCATGGAAGGAAACCCGAACCGAGGAGTATGGTTGGCTTGGAAGCTAGACAGACTTCTTGTATCACCCATGATCTTGACCACCAGGATGAGCTGAAGAAGCGGCATAACACCTGGTTGAGGGCATTCTGCCCGGCCTGCATCAGTGGAGAGGGTGACACTCTGTCGAAGTGCATTGCATCGGCCATGTCGTTGATAGCAGCTGCGACAAGGGCATGGTCAACTGTGGCTTGGCACAGATCTTTGGTGCCTTCGTCAAACCCAATGAACACCTCTTCGGCTATAGAGTAGATGCGATCCATTACACCGACCTGCTCCATCTTTTCCGCATCGTCGGTCTGGTTGACACACAAAGCATCAACCCAAAGCCAGCCCGTGCAACCCAACGCACATAGTCGGCTCAGCTGCGTGTGCAGATTTTGCGTGATATCGAAGCGAAGCCCGTTGACTTGAATCGGTATTTTTGAACTTTCGTCGCCGCAGGCATACGACAAGGCGACGAAGCGGCCGGAGATGTGCAGGACATCGAATCTGTCAACAATAACGACGAGTCCGGAGTCATCGGGATTTGGCAGGATCCGACAGAGCCGCAACTGTGCTGCTGGGTCGTCCATAGGGGCATAGCGGAATGCTTTGGAAGGAAGGCCCTCCAAAAAAGGAGTGGACACCGCTTTGCCTGTCAAGACTGGAGTCCCACATCCTTGGGAATATCCGATGGGCTCTAAACTATCGATCCGAAACAGTCCATCCGTGGTCGCCATCCAGACAGAGTGAAGTCGACAGGAGTGCCGGCTCGCCGTGAGAGGAATAAAGAAGTCCTGAACGCCCCATGAACCTTGATGGGAAGACTTCGCGAGCGATATATGTCATTGCGACAATTCCCCCGAACAAGCTGGGCAGAATCTTCGCCAGCCTTGCATATACAGTTGCCTCTTGATCACTAGGACTTTCGAACTCAGGCTAGAAAGGCAGATGTAAGCTTGGTTTTGCTTGGGCGCAGACTTCTTGGATCTTGCATATGCAGAACACATGACGGCTAGCCACAGGCCAGTACCGTTACCTCTTATTGATGCAGCATGATCATCCGGCCCCCCTCCCCCTCCTCATCGTCGAAATTGTCAGCATTTTTCAGTCGGCCCTCATGCGCGTACTTTGCTTCGGTTGCAGGTGTTCATCGTAATCGAGGCTAGGCTTTCGAAACCGAGCCACCGGATCCATCGAGTCTGTGATGGCCAAGAGGGGAGCCAGTCAAGCGAAGGCGATGTCGTGGTGTTTCCTTGCGCGATCAGCTTGGTGGAAGTTGTACTCGAAATGTCTGCGTGCCACGTGGCGAAGCACCGGTCAGTGGCAGCCCAGCGTACCGAGGCCAATATGTATGCGCCTGTAATGCATTAGTACATACATGTATCAGCGGTCTCTACACCTTCATGCTGCAGGTCACTGAACATTTCTCATCTTTCGCCTCGCGCTGCGGCAGCCAGTGGTATTGAAAGGTTAGATGCGCATGCATGGCCATACGCCTGGCGGTTGCGTTCGCCTCTCGATTGTGTGCAGAACCACCGCAGTGACCTCGGTCAATAGTGTCAACAAATTGCTCTTCATCCAGTAGACCCAGTAGTAATAGGAGACGTCGGATCACAACGGAAAAAGGATACGCGCCCAACACTACGCGCGCCACCTTGTGATAGGTAAGGCCATGACATGCAAGAAAACGGGTACATGCACACGTATATATGCGGGTAAGACTATCTGCCACAAAGCTTGAGAATTCGAGCGATCGTTTCTCGTTTCCCGTTTCCCGTTGCGCATCGCACTCTGCTCCAATCATGCAACTATGATAGCCTATGCCTTGTTTCGGCGATGTTACCCATTCGGTGCTTGCTCCATTCTTTCCCCCCGTGCCTGAAATCCAATATGCGTAGGCGAAGATCCAGTTCTCAACGATAAGCAGTAATGGACTTTTCCAGCCTCCTTGCTTCGGATTGATGCTTGCAGAGAGGCATGCTAAATGACCTCTAACATGGCGCACTCGCAGTGTCACGTAGGACCGAGTTTGGTGTGACCGAGTGTGCGTGCAATTGCGCACGATCATGTTCGCCAGAATGCAACCAAACGCATGAGTGTCCCCTGGCTTGCATGTCAGACGAGGCAACCCTTGAACCGGGAACAGATTTAAAACCGCACGAATCGCATCGAGGCTGTGAGCGTAGAGGCTGTCGGTAAATATGTACTCTATATTACCTAGGGTTATAGCACGGGCTGACCGCACGGGGGCTCAGCGCGGCTGTGCAAGCGCATGACGGAAACCTCGTTTCTTACTTATTACTCGTGCAGATATGTCGCAAGGTGTGGTACAGTACATACACACATCCAAACGCCATGCTGGTTAGTTTGCTGACTAGGTTGCTGACTTGTATTTACAAGTGCTGAATGTATACGCACATGCTACGAATGCTCGAGTTGTCCCGCAAACCTCGAAACCACTTGGCTCTTGCGCAAGCAAGCAAACGAATTGACAGCTTCTGGTTTCATGCATGTTGGAAAGAAAGCGTGTCGTTTCAGATCATCGTGTACTGCTGCAAGAGGATGGCCAATTCATCCTTGCTGTCGTATCACGATTGTTGGCAACGCCGGAGTCAATGCACTCTACTCTTGCGCTCGCAGTGCGTTCGAGGCTTCTCGAGTAACGGCTCACGTTGGCCTCTGCAGCAAGCGGTGTATAGGAAGTCACCAATTCTGGGACGTGGCTTTTTACATACTGCATACATGTATGCGAGGCGCAGCGGCTTCGGGATTCTGCACGTCTCGATGCTCTGGCGTTTTGCTTCTCTCACCCCCTGTGACCGCCTTCGTCTCGGCTGGTCTTACGCTCTTGCTTCAGAGTGTTGCACAACACTGGGTGTCTCATAATCCTCTCTTTTGATCCAACATGCTACCGTAGCCAGTCCTCCCTGGTCTACGTCACGGGATACCGGCACTGGTATCCAGACATTCAGTGATCGAACTGCACCGTCGTTTGGTATGAGAGGAGATGACTGGTGAGGGGTACAGCAGACTAGCAGCCTCGAGTCAAGCTCGCAGGATTAAATCAGATGCACGGTGTGCCAACCCATGCTTTCGCAGGCCATCGAAGCAAAAGACAGCTGGGAAGATACTCTCTCTTTATAAATTTAAACTGTCATAGGCCGGGCCCGCAGCCTGCTTGTGATGTTGCTGTTAGTATTGATGCTTTTCGCGCTCAGCTTACATAATCGTCAGTCAATGCACACGCGTCGCGAGCGTGACGCGCTTTCGTTGATCGACAGATATCTGAACAAATATGCTTCCTATTGAAGAGTCACTTATGTATCTGAATAACCAAGACGTTCCCCAAATTTTAGAAGCTGCCCGGACAGAACCCCGGTGTTCTAGTTCCAAGTTACAGAAATGTGTCGCTGGGATTTTTTAAGACATTTGGTAGGGTAGAGCGAACATCCACGCGTCTTTATGTGAACAAATGTCCTGGAATCGCTCGCTGACAAAGTTTGATGCGGGGAAAGCTCGGTACTTGGCTTGGTAGCAGGCACAACAAGAGGAGGGTGGAGCTGCTTGCCTTCCAGGAATGCAATTTTGGAAGCAATCTACATGGTCAGCACGTGGCTAACCTTATGATCTGGAAAACCGGACCTTGGATCCCGATCCACAAGCGAAGTATGGTAGCTTTTTCAGCTTCAAGCAATTTGCCTATGTTGCAACATCGGCAGAACTCAACTGCGACTGAGCAGATGACCGGGTCTCTGTTTTCGTCAGGACGTTATTACCTTTGGCATAATGCTGGATCTGCTCAAGCCGCGATTGCCATTTGCATTTGTGAGCTTCTGTTATTTACCAAAATTAGGCGTAAATACCTGACCACGCAGGCATTTGTCGGGAGTCAGGATACTTGGAGCGGATACAGCCAGTTGAGAACACACTGGGATCCTGTAACTGTGAACGACGGTGAGATTGGAGGATTTCGGACGGGATGCCCAGTTTTCACTGACCTATGGTCGTATGTGAGAGTACACTCGCAATCGTCATTATCATCTGAATGTAAATGCAGCGGATGGCAATGTCCATGTCGCCGGGTTCGATACTAGTCAGCACATAACGATGCTGTGCTCAGACTTCATTCCATCACAAAGCCTCCTACTGACTAGACACGATTAGATCTCGACATCTGCTTCACCGGCAGATTCTTCGGGTAGTGATGTTGGTCGTCAATCGAATGGAACACATAATACGTGTGCAGCAACACCTCTGCTAGCATACTACGTGCGGATATCCAATCCATGTCCCTACTGATCGCTTGATAGAAACCAAGACTCGGCCAGCGCAGGCACAAACACAGTCACAGCTACCAGTTGGCCGAACGTCCACTGTCCATCGGCAAAATCGATCCTTGCGGCAGCGGTCATCTGCCACGATCTCAAGGGCAGAAACCTCTCGTAGTAAAACCCGGAAGGTGGTGAATGCCGCGCCTGCAGATGTCGCAGTAGCTGTATGCCAAACAAAGTGAATCGGTCCAGAAGCGATGATTGCCGCACGCCCTTTTCTCCAACCCAATCGCTGTTCCTTCACCTGCTGCGAGTATGTCCACTGCCGTATGGGCACCACCTGATTCAAGCTCAGCCATCTTCATCTCGTACTCGGTATCGTCCTCGGCATCATCCTCGGCATCGTCCTCGGCATCGTCCTCGGCCGTTGAAACAGGGATGGATTGAAACCTCTCATCAATCTGATAGCTCAGTTCGTCATCGGTTGCAAGCACGATGATGCCGTCGATCTCGATAATATTGCCGCCGTACTTTTCCTCCAGTGCGACGTCGTGGAACTTGGCGGCTTCGGCATAAAGAGATTCCCAATTCGACACAATGACAGCGTTTTCTGGGAGATCGATGGTGTAGGAAAGTTACGACATCACTATTCCACAAAGCTGGAGGATCCCGAAGATCTTGGAGGTTAGAAATTGATAAAGCAGTCGGTATAGGGCATATGGATGCCTCGAAGTAGCGAATGGACTGACAGATGATGTTTCAAGATTGTTTGACCGGAGAACGATCTTCAGAGAATACAGAACTTGTTCGTTGTTGGTAGACTGGAGTATGTTGGCCGAGGTTGGTTACTTTGGCCAGGAGTGCTATAGAATTCAAATACTTAATACTCCCATTAGGTTCGTTTTTTTTTTCAAACGCACAGAAAGCACAGTGATTTTCCGCCTCGCCTAGTATTAGCCTGATATCAATGTAGCTGGGTGGCACATAGACCGTGCTATTGATACGCAGTCTTTGGGGCTGGAGCAGAATGCTGTCCATGTTGCAGTGTTTCCATGTATGTCCAGGGATACCTTTACGCGACGCTCTTGGTAATAGCGAGAAAGGAGAGCAACCGCTTAATTCAGTCTTCTAGGCTTAGAAGCGGCTACCCAGCTGCAGAAGCACAAAGGGATTCTACCCAAAGTTATCTGTGACCTTCAGTGGGAGTGAATTTCATGGGGTAGCTTCATAAAGGATTACCTATCGATACACCTACAGATTAAATTCAGATGATGGACATGTCTGCGTGGTTTGTGGAGCGCTCTCCATCCTCAACATGTTTCTCCTCTGGCATGGCTCTCGGTTCCAAGGCGGCACCTGTCGTGGTTCATGATTTATGGACTATGGCCACTGTAGCCAAGGTGCCAATGCACGCAGCTGCAAGGAGATAAAGTACTCCAGCTGTCTAGCGTACCAAGTTGCGGCGTGTTCGCCTTCGCATCAGGTTCTCCGTGCCAGCCCAGCTCCAAGTTCGAATGACTTTTCCGGACCCTCTCTGAAAAGGGCAGGTTGATCCTGTAGTATCAAAGTCGCACAGTGTGGTGTGACTCGACATAAGTATGACACAGCAACAATTGAGTGGAGGGCCTCGCAGCCGGCGGGGCTCGGATCCCTATCGTAGGGTCAAATAGAGAATCTCGTGTAGAGCCTGGCCGTAGAACGAGATTGAACGCCGCAAAAACGCATATCACTACAGCGCCCTATGGGCACTAGAACGGCTATTAAAGCGAGCTCTAGTACAGCTGACCTTGAGCGATGGCCGGACAAACAGACATCACTGCGCGAACCTCGCTCGACTCAACGCCACGGTGCCACATGACCTTCTCCATGCTAGCCGATGCATCGACAATGAGTAGTAGAAGAAACCAAGCTGACCCCTCGCAAGGCACTCACTTTGATCCTTCTATCTACGCGCTCTGACGGCGCTTGTTTCCAGGAGAAAATCCATCAAGCTCTCTACCTTTACAGCACTGATTTCAGAGACGTCAAGGCATCATGACTATGACAATATACACCATCACTATCCCAGAGACCGCGATGATATGTTCGACGTGGCCTTCTCCTCGCCGGGCAGGAGAGCGATGGCCTGATAACTGGCTAGACAAGTACGGCGGCTACTTGATCGAAGACAACGGCATCATCGTCATGGAGTGTGATGACGAATTTTGTGCCCAAATCGAAGAAGCCGAGAAGAAGACTGGTTTATTCCCTGAAGAGTATGGGTTGGAGACGACTTCGAAAGAGCCTGGAACTACCCTCAGAGAGACAAGTGGTGAAGCGCAGAGCTTCGACCAGGAAGAGGAATCTCCGAAGGCGTGAAATGCTGATGATGCCTGGTATGCAGAACGCACTCTGTGAGCTTAATGCGAAGCTGAATCGCCCTGATAATTGATAAACACAGGCACCTTATCTTTGACGAGTCCGTTTTTGGCTAGCGCTTGTACAATACGAATGCACTTCATGCTCACAGCTCGTTGTTCTGCACTCAAGTAACCATCCGTTCTGTTCGCTCTCCAGTCCATGCACACAATTACTCTCCGGGCTCGCTGGGGATATCACACCAAGCTTGTGGACCTGGCGCACTAACCTGTTATTGAAAGAATGGATTTCTCATCACAAGAGTTGGTACAAGTGTAATTCCAAACACCCTCGAATGTGTTGGGTATGTTATTCTGCATGCAATGTTTCTGAAGTATGAGCACGGCGCTGGATGCTGCATGAGGCGGGATAGCTGAGCACGTCCAGCTATAGCGACACAGGAGGTATCCGATGTGATATGAAGCCGGCAGATCAATGACGTGCACCGGCTATCGCCGACTCTGATCGACATCAGTGCACCCTGCTGCATTACTTGAGTGCCTTGTATGCAAATCGAACCAGATACATATCATCCCATCTGAGCCACAATGCAAACAAGTGTGCAATTGCATCCCATTGGCTCTCAAGCGCCGAGTGGCGTGACACTCCTTTCTCTTGCTTGAGATCAGACCTGCAATCTATGCCAGAGCAGAGACTGATATGGCGCGACCGTAAAACACCTTATTCGATCGTCCTGGGATCTCTCATCGATGGCCTTCTATATATCAGTGCGTGCACTAAGTGCCTGCAAGGCTGTAATCATCGAGCGCCAACCATGTAATGCGTAGTGTCTTCGATTCCCGCCCACATACGCCACTGGAAAAGGCAGCAGTCGCGTGAAGCACTGCCTCTGTCGTAAGCTTCAACAATATCGTGATCGAGCCGTCAGGGCACTGCAAATGGTAGTCCGCCAATAGGACCTTCCGCATTAGCTTCTTGGAGCTGACACTTCATCATAGGGTGATGTGTACTTTGCTTTCACCGAAGAGATCATGATTCGAGAGCCTAGGTAACGCTACGGTAGAGGTCTGAGAACGACCCTGCGCTCGGTGGTCATTGCCTCGTATGCAAGTGCATGCGTCGGCGATTCTAGACCGGTCCCCACATCTGGTGAGACTGGATGTTGGATCGTATCCTGAGCAGTGGAGTGAGATATGCGGCTCGTACACCACAAGCAAGAGCATCTGACTTGGGTTTAGATGATGATCCTTCACTCTTCGTCTACTACGAAACATTTGAAAATATAAGTATCCTCTCACCTTCGTCGACACCACCACTTTTTCTCTACCTTCAATTGCTAAACTACCAAGCTGCATCAACGTATCTCCTACAATCAGTTCATACCACTCCACCCTTGAGATGTCTGCTAACAGCCATCGTCATTCCGGTTCGGGATGTTGTTCTATCATCCCTCCACACATCTTGGAGCACGTAGCCCATGCTCCTGGTGTGAACGAGAAGCAGCGGACTATTGCTTCCAACACTCTCAGGGCTATTCACAACGTCCATGGTGTCCGTAAAGGCCTTGGATCGGCTGCTCTCGCTTCGTCCAGTGGGCCTGCTCCTCAACCTCTGATCCCCTCATACGTCTACTCAGAGATTGCAAAAGCCGAAGGCATCTCTGAGCAGACTAAGAAACGGGTAGAGTTCAACATCAAAAGGCTAAGCGCCCTGCAAACTGCAGGAAAGCTCCGTCCGACCAAGCGACCAGTGCCTGGACACTTGTCCCGGGTTGTGCGCGACGCACACCAGACGGACGAGAAGACTGGCGATATCGTCATCAAAGACGCCGAAGAGTGGAAAGTCTCAAAGGATGAGGGAGCCAAGCGGATCTGGGATTACCTTGGCCAGATCTTCGACTTCTTCCATGAGGTCTATGGTCGCAACTCCATCGACGACAAAGGATTCCAGCTCGTTGCCACTGTCCACTGGGATGACGACAACGGCATTACACCAGGATACATGAACGCATTCTGGGACCCCCAAAGCTCGGAATGGTACTTCGGCGACGGCGACGGCGCCATCTTCAACGATTTCACCAAGAGCCTTGACGTGGCTGGGCATGAATACGCACATGCTGTCACGCAGTTTACTGCTGATCTGCCGTACCAATGGCAAGCTGGTGCCTTGAATGAGCATTTCTCCGATGTCTTCGGATCACTGATCAAGCAATACTACCTTCACCAGAGCGCCAAGGATGCAGACTGGCTGATCGGTCAAGGTATATTCTTGAATGACAAAGCGCCCGCGCTGCGCAGCATGAAGGCTCCAGGCACTGCCTACGACTGGCCCGAAGTTGTTGGAAAAGACCCTCAACCAGCCGACATGGACGGATACAAGGAGCTTCCCATGAGCCGAGACAACGGTGGCGTCCATATCTACTCGGGCATTCCGAACCGCGCTTTCTACCTCGTTGCCACTGCCTTCGGCGGAAATGCTTGGGAGAAAGCTGGCAAGATCTGGTATGATGCACTTCTGGATCCGGCTCTGAAGGCCAAGTTCGACCCGGACAAGGTCAATGGCCGCACTTTTGACAAGAACTGCAAGAACGCCTTCAAGATGATGGCGGATCTGACGTGCCAGCATGCGGAGGCCCTTTATGGACAGACTGGTCGCAACACCGTGCGCAAGGCTTGGGAGGACGTGAAGGTGTTGCCCACTCGCTCGATGCTCTAGGTTATGTAGTCGTCTACAATATCATATCTTTCTGATCCAGTACATTGATAAGTTTTAGAGCTTGACTTAAACCTCGATGGCATGATGTAGCGAAGTCTTGACGGTGCCTGCATGACATGCCTGACCTTACGAGCACGGAAAACTTTTTGAAATGATTCGTGATGCGATACAGTACATAAATGGCGCCAATGAACAATCGAAACAGCTGAACAGGTTCCATGCTTCATCGTTCACCACGGAATCGGTTTGTTCTCTCTAGTCACAAACATCCCGCTCTGCTCAGGCTTCATTCCTTCGATGATCGGCAGCATCATGGCAATAGCCTCATCCGCATCGATAGCACCATCTTCCCGAACATGTGTCATTCGACTCTCCACTTTACCAGGATGAATGATACCAAAGGTGACTTCTGGCACATCTCCAACGAAGCTCTTGACAACATAGTTCAGACCAGCCTTACTGGCGCCGTACGCATAAGCACCACCCTTGTTGTTAGCTATACTACCCATGCCAGAGCCCATCACGATCACTTTGGGAGATTTCGCGGCTTTCAGATTGGGCAGTACAGCGCGAATGAGCATGAACGTCCCCACAGTGTTGACTGTGAGTGTCTGTGTGAAGATCTCTGCGTCAATGACATCCAGCAATTCTGCGTTTGCCGGATTGTCGTCTTTCTTCTGGATTTCCGGGTTGAGACCACGAATGGCGGCGGAGTGAATGAAGAGGTCAATTGGAGTGTTGCCGAGTTTGGAAGTCAATTCGTCCAGAGACTCCTTGGAGGCACTATCGACTGTGTAAGTCGTGATATTGGCGGCAGCTTCGCGAGTCTTCACATCTTCCGACCACGAGACGTCAAGAGCGTGGATCGTGTTGGCGCTGTCTTTTGCGTAGTGTTCCAGAAAGGTGTTGCCAATGCCGGAGCCGGCGCCGGATATAAGAATAACAGGCATAGTGATCGTTAGGTGGCGATTGAGGTAAGAATTGAGTGATCACAGTGTATTTCGTGAAGTATTTGAGAGTGCTTTGAAATGTAGAGTAGGTTGGGATAGAAGATGGTGACTTACTTCTTCAACTTGAGTGAAGTGTTGTGTGTAACTACCTCCATACGCAACAACGACGAATAGGTACGTCACGCTGTGCGCATGATCGGCTGCTTGCCCAGCATTTCGGAACCCAGTATGGTGCTCCATTCCATTCTGAGTATGTACATTTGATAGGCCGCATGCTCTGTAACCGGGTGCCAATGGTGTTGATCCATTATCTATGGTACCTTTGCTCTCAGTCTGGCGAACGAAGTGAATGGCGGATTTGGTGCAGGCCCTATAAATGAAGCCACTGAGACGATAGTTGCTGTCCATAGGTCTACGTACTACTTGGCCACTCCTAGATATAACACGTATGATGCGCGAGATCTGTTATGCTCAATACTATATAGAAGCATCACATAGACGGTCACCGGAGTGCATTAGCCATTCTTAGGCGTAATTAGGGGGATTTAGTAGGAAAGTCGTATGTGAATTTATGCGGCCTTCAGCTATGATTATGTAAGGTATTGACCTTGAATTCGTTCGCCGATTGCGGCTTCTCCCAACCCCAGGACCTGTCTTGTTATTATAATACCACTCTCAGTCCTTAGTCTCATGGTGAGCTGACCACAATTGTAGGACCATAGCTCGCTCCCTCTTTTAATTGGAAACCTCTTCGATCCACTTGATTGACATGCGATGGACATCCCTGTTGCAGCCAATGTCCTAGGGACTCTAGGAGCTGTATTCTGGTCCGTCCAATTGATCCCACAGATCGTGGTCAACTACAGAAGACACAATGCTACCGGACTTCAGCCATCCATGGTACGGGTACTTCTGATAACTGCACGAGGCCAGACACACTGACCGTGTATTAAAGATGATGCTATGGGCGTGGGCGGGTGTTCCTTTGGGAGTCTACACCATCGTCGAACAATTCAACGTCGCATTGCAAATACAACCCCAAATGCTAGCATTCCTGAGCCTCGTCACATGGATCCAATGCTACTATTACGAGCATAAATGGGGCGTGCCAAAAGCTCTGGCTGTTGTGCTACCCATCGGATGCGCCATGGCCGGCATCGAAATCGGTCTAATCTTCGCCCTGAGGAAGGGCAAGCAGAGAGGTGTGGAGTGGCCCGTAACGCTTATGGCTGTACTAGCCGCAACATTCTTAGCTCTGGGAGTGCTCCGCCATTATTGGGATATCTATCAGCATCGCACCGTTAGAGGCATCTCATTCTTCTTTGTCGGCCTGGACGCTATGGGCGATCTGACCTCCATACTATCGGTGCTCTTTCAGCCATCTCTAGATGTCCTCGGGCTGGTACGTGAACGAATGATATGAACCAAACTCGTGGTCTAGGTTCAGACTCCGTACTAGTCTCTCAGCGGGAGCGGGAGCAGTGCAGATTTTGAAGCGAGACCATGATCCCATACAATGTCTGTGACACCACACTGACTTCAGCCCTTCGCTCTGCAGATCATATACGGCGTAGAGCTCATTTTGTGGATTGGGATCTTCGCCTGCGGAGGTTACTACAACCTGCGACCTTGGCTGCAAGCAAAGATGGGTGCTGAACGCAGTGAGGACCCCGGGCCGACGCCAGGTATTGCTTTGCATGACCTCCCGTCCTCGACTTCGGTCTTCCGTACGACTTCTGGGTATTCGAACGAGATGCGCCACAGAAATACTCCGGCAGCAAGCAAGCTACCGACCTGATCACATCTGGCGGCTGCTGAGTGACTGAAGACACGGAGCGACCCTCGAATGCTAAGATGTCCCAAACTTCGGACCAGAAAGATGGCTGGCTTGTGATACCCTGGCATGACCATCTGTGTCAAGTTCTTTTGGCCTGCCAGCAAGCTAAGACTCGGATTGTGTTGGCAATGGATCAGACTTCGCAGCGTATAGCGCCAACATCAACGGCTAAATGTGTATGAATACAGCATTGCGTTGTTTGAACAACCATCTATTGAGCAAAGTGCACACTGCCTCTGACTTGAAGAGCATGTATTGAGCTCATCACTGCGAATAGTGAGTTGTCCCCGTCGCATGAATGCTTCTGTCTGAAGGCTCATGCCCGTGAAAGCTTTGATGGTCATTGTACTGCGTGATAATAAGCTGTGTGAATGTATTGTGAACGGTACAACTCACACTCTCGTCAATCTCTGTCTATTCACCAGTGACGAGCGGCTGCAAATATAGTCACCGTACGTTCACGTGACCCGACCGTCGGACCTAGTGAAGTGCAACAAGCAGCTTTCAACCTCACTCTGATATCTCCACACCGCTTCGCTCGCAACCACCGCCACCACAACACGCACAACCACTCGCCCGAAAAGAACAAAATAACCCACACCAGAACCCACGATGAACACCAAAGACGGAGAACGCAGCGGCTACAGTAGCTCTACCTCACCCCCCTCCCCATCCCCATACCACCATCGGTGCACTCAACTAACAAGAAACAGACTCTCCCGAAATGCCACCCACCCCGGCAACGAGCCATCGCCTCAAACGCACCCTGAGCCAAGAGACCCTCGCGACAACCATATCCGACGTCTCATCCTCCCCGTCGCTCATCTACCCGAACGCGCCGCTCAACACGCCCGCCACCCGCTCCATCGCAGGCGACGTCCTTATGAGTACCGCCGCGGACTTTGAAACCGTCACCGACCGCCTGCAGCGCTCCAGCTCCAGCCCGCCCGTCAGTCCCTCCTCGGGCCCCGGCGAAGACCTTGTCTCGAGCGCCGGCTCAGGCTCCGGCGACATCGACATCGACCTGGACATCGACGACGACCCGTTGAAGGAAGGTAAGGCTCACCTGCGCGCGCTCGTGCGCGAAGACGCCGAGCTCGGCCGCCAGCTGTTCAAGTCTCCCGAGCGCAAGCGTCCCTTGTCGAAACATGAGTTGCTAAGGAAGTACGGTGCGCGAACAGATCGCTCCATCACGCCGACGCGCCTGAGCTTCGTCACCGCTGCTGCTGCTGCTGCTGCCGCTGCTGCCACCGCCGCTCCTACTACGACCACTGCCGCCACCGCCGCTGCGACGCCGAAGCCCGGCGTGCTCGAGTACACTACTTGGGGCCCGGTGGCAGAGGAGGACACGGAGCGCGCGCTGAAGCGCATGGCGATGCTGGCTCGCGACGAGCATCAGAAGGATCCGAGCTTCAGTGTTGAGGAGTACTACAGCATGCGTCTTGCCAAGCTGATTGAGGAGGCCGAGATCTCGTTCGATGCTACCCACCTTCACTGAGAGATGCGAGCGGACAGACAGCGAGACCGAGGATGGCTGATGGCAGGAGGTTATTTGCGTTGTCGGGTTACTGTTCGGAGTTTGGATTGGCGACTACTACTAATGGATGACACCCAAATGAGATTAGCAGGGAGTATGGCTGATGACCGTATGCAATGCAAAGCCGAGATAGGCAGGAACGATGAAGCATGCAACCGCCAAGCGCGAGCTTGCTTTTATGTCTTCACCTCACTTGATCTTAACCTGCACCGGGCCTTTTTTTTCAGTCTTGCAACATGGTGTTCTGGATCTGATTGATACAATAAAACAATACAGCGCCACAGGGTATAGTACAGCACAAGAGGTGAGTTCGAGCAGACAGCCTTCCAAAATCAAGATTTTCGCCCGCCCATATCATCAACACTGCAAGTTATCAATAGGGCTTGCCACCCAAATGCGCCTGTTCCGTAAAAAGTTCCTCGCTTGCACCTGACTAGGCCTGTGCAGTCTGTGTGTTCATGCCGTTCATCGAATTCATCTGGTTGGTCCTGGGAGATCCAGCACTCTGTGCCATGCGGGCGTCGTTCCCTGCCCAGCCGGGGAAGAGCTCCCTTAGCTGATCGTACTTTGATTGAAGTTGAGGCATGTGTGCTGGAGGCGTCATGTGGGCCGGACCCGGTGGCGCTTTCATCGCCTGTTGGGTATCTGCTCTGGGTGCAAGGTAGGCAAGGTTTGCCTGGACTCTGCGCAGACATTGGATGTACTCTTCCGCAGCCATGGAGTCGTCCATGTTCTGCTGCCGTAACGACTGCTGGTGCTGAGGGTTCATTGCACCGCCACGACCTTGCGCTTGCAGGCTGTTGATCTCCTGCAGGAGCTCGACATTGATTTCGAGGAGCATGTCGACACGCTTCTGCTCGCGTGCCTGGGTGCCGGGAGACTGCGGCGCTTGAGGTGAGACAGCAGCATTTGCACCTGCGTGCTGGACGGCACTGGGCGTCTGCGGCAGAGGCGGCGCTGCCATTGGGTACCGGGTGGGAGGCGTTTGCTGTTTGGGAGTCTGCTGTTGGACTTGGTGCTGTTGTTGGCCGGGCTGTTGGTACTGCTGATGTTGGGGCCCCGCATATGGCGAGTTCAGCTGCTGGGGAGACGCGCTATGCCTGACGGCCTGCTGCTGTTGCTGCAAGGGCGGCGTCGGCGTAGTGCTGGTCGCGGTCACGGACTGGTTAAAGGGCGCCGAGGTATAGGGACTCTGCTGGCCGCCTGCATTGGAGATGTCAGCACGAGGTACAAGGCTATGACAGCTACGGCACGCGGCGGCACTACTGGCCACATGGCACTAATAAGAGGGGACAGGAAGGTGGCAGGACAGGTGGTAGAGGGTGGAAGGGTACAGGCAGGAGTCGGGGAGGGCCACTCACCAGCAAACGAGGCCGCGGGGGAGAAGTGAGATGCCTGCTGCATGAGGCCATCGTGGAACTGTGGAGGCGGCGGTCTGGAGAGGTTGTGACCGGGATACGAAGGGGCGGGCGCGAAAGCTTGCGATTGCGGTGCAGCAGACGAGACTCCTGACACCGGGGTAGGAGGTTGCTGGTGTGAGCCTGTGGCCAGAGTGGCGGATGGAGAAGGGTTAAACTGGTGAGGGTTGGGAGATTGGGCATACACCTGCTGCTGCTGCTGCTGCTGCTGCTGGTGCTGCTGGGAGGTGGCCTGCTGCTGAGGTTGCTGCTGCATCTGCTGCTGCTGCTGCTGCTGCGAGGCAAAGGGCCCCGGGTGGAACGGGGTCTGGTATTCTAAGTGGCTCATCCTGGGACAGTGCAAGTAATCGCAATCGCGGTAATCAAAGACCTGCGCGTGCTCGGTGATTGGCTAGTCAGGCTCCAAACGCTCTTTCCGTGGTGCAGAGCGACCGCAGACCTCACCAAGTTGGCGAGACGTGACCTGCGAGGAGAGAGATTTCTCGCTTCCCGCATAGGCGTCCGGCAATGGCGTTTTTAGCGCGCCCGCTATCCCCACTTGGTCGAACCCTGTCATTTAGATCGCGGACGAGAAGGCTGCAGACCGCGAACAATGCTGCACCACCCAGCCGATCCCAGCAGAGGCGATGACAATCCCTTGCCACACCACAAGAGGCGCCTGCAGTATCGTCACTCGAACCATCATGGCAGGTGAGTCTGGCCTGCGTCACGTGTTCTGCGTTACTTACGCTCACTCACTCCTCTCATCCCCATGCTAATCAATCCTTCCCGCAGCCAGATCACGTGGCCGTGGCGGAAGAGGCGCCTACTACAAAGCCAAGTACGGCGGTGGAGGCGGCCGCTCAAATGATAACGCAAGCGAGAATGCTGGTCCCACACCGCGAAACACAGGCCCACGCGACTGGGATTCACTGCAGCGCGACCTGAAGAGCATTGACGGACAGCAGTATGGTGAGCAGCAACTCCTCCTACTTCAAATCCCAAACTTCCAGCGCCGGCAAACTCGACTGGGAGTTTCACGTTCGCTCGCCATGACGTACGCAACGTTTTGACGTTCCGGCAAACTTCATGCTCGCGCAAATCTAACGGTTCCACCAGGCGCATACAAGAGATTACTTGGGCGGTACGACCACAGCGGTCCGTCCTTCTCACTTTCTGTCGACCACGTCCAGGGTGATGCATACGCCGCTCCGTCCCGCGTGCGGGCGGTGATGCCCTTGTCGCAAACCGGGTTCCCACCTAAATACTTGCAGTCGGATGTTGCTAGAGTAGCGCTTTGCGATTTTCTGACCAGAACAACTGCTTCGATCCTTCGCGACAAGCACCTGGACAAGAACGTTGGCAACTCAAATGGTGGTTGGCATTCCGTCAAGGGTGGAGCTTTCAACATCCATGCACCCGGTCAGGAGGTTTTGCCACGCACCAGTGCGCTCATCAATGGCGATGAGACCATCGAGCTGCGGTTCACCGTTGCGTTGCCGGCTGCTGGCAGAACCGTACTTGGTCAGCAAGCGAATCAGATCCTTGCATTGAACCTGGTTGAACTGGTCAAGAACACGCTTCTGTACAAAAGCCTGGACGAGAAGAAGCTTGCCCGTCACATCACTTGTGTTGAGAACCAACATCACCTTCGTCAGCAGCTCAGTGCGAACAATCTCATCGCTTTTGTGGCGAATGGCTCGATCCTCCCTCGTGCATCCGGAGCTTCTGCAACTCCAATGGTGGACTCCGGTGTGGTCCCATTCCAGTCTCCGCCAGAGTTGACGGTGAAATTGACTCAACTCGATGGCACCGTTGTTCCCGGGATGGGAATCAAGAAGGGGATCACACTGCTGACTGGAGGTGGCTTCCATGGCAAGTCTACTCTGCTTGAAGCTCTCCAGTTAGGCGTGTACGATCACATTCCGAATGACGGCCGTGAACAGATCGTCACCGACGTTTCTGCGGTTAAGATTCGTGCTGAAGACGGTCGACGCGTGAGCGGCACTGACATTAGCCCATTCATTTCTTCCCTACCAGGCGGCAAAGATCCAAAGAGCTTCTTGACAGACGATGCGTCTGGCTCCACTTCAATGGCTGCCAATATTCAAGAGGCGCTGGAGGCGGGCAGCAAATGTCTCTTGATTGATGAGGATTCGTCTGCTACTAACCTCCTTGTCCGCGATGCTCGCATGCAAGCTTTGATCAAGAATGAGCCCATCACACCATACGTGAGCAAGGTACGAGCCTTGTATAACCAATACGGCGTCAGCACCGTGATGGTTGTCGGCGGCTTAGGCGACTGGCTCAGTGTTGCAGACAATGTCATTGCAATGGACCACTATGTGCCTCGTCTCATCACATCGGAGGTTCAAGCCGTGCTGAAGAAGTTCCCGAGCGAGGTGGCACAGGATGCGCAGTACGGCTCCATCCCACAGAGGAATGTCCAAGTGCGCATTGATGGAGAGATCTCGCCTTACAAGGCAAGCAGATCTCACATTGCCATCAAGCCCGCAGTCAAAAACCCCGTACATGACCCTTCCCAGGCGCAGGATGGTATCGATCTTCAATTCGTGGATCAGATTGTTGAAACCGGGCAAGCGAGGATGCTTGCTGGTACTTTGCAGCGGTTTGTGAACGCCACTGCTGGGCAACCGTAAGTCAAAAAAAAAGAAAAATAGAAACCGAAGTCTACTTGAGAAGTCACCTGCTAACAAAACATAGTGTCGACATCGACTTCCTCCTCTCCACCCTGGAGCAGGAAATCAACCTAGACTGCTGCATGCCTGCGGCTTTGAGCGGCGGTGAGCTGGTGGCTGTGAGAAAGTATGAAGTCGCTGCTGCGCTGTCACGCTTGAGAGGCTTGCATGTCGCTTAGCCGGAGGTGTTATCGGTATCTCTCAGTGAGGCGAAGTAAGACATGGGCTTGAGCAAGGGGTCATGCGTAAAGACACATGCATCAGGAGGTATATCAAAGACAAGCGTGATGAATCTAGCCACCGCCTTCGCACTCGCGTTTGTTGACGGTGAAGATAGTCGTGCTAGTGGTTTTTGGGCAGCACAGTCCTCTTGCTCGCTTCTGTAGCTATCTTGACGGCAAAGTATCCACAAAGGGATTTTCTTCGTTGTGTATCTACGATATGACCGTTGTCAACAATGACTACAGACATCATCATTGAGCTATAGAGATCCTTCATTGGTAGTGTTAATGCCGAATGTACAAATGTCTCTCAAACGCCAATTGCGGAATACATCTCCTGTCAATAACGCATCCTTGCAACACGTGCGTTCTACAAAATTATCCCACTTGCGAAGCATCTCTCGAAATCCCGCACAGGCGTCCAATAAATCACTCGCTCACTATCGCATGTTCCAGACAGCAGCTCGATAAACCCTCATTCGAAAAAAAAGCTCTCCGGCACCAGTCGATGCTACTAGTGAAGATGTCTATTTCTGTCATCGTCCATAAACCCAATAGCCATGCGCTAAACTGTCACACTGCCCTGCCCTGCCCTGCAGAACCACAGAACTCCGGTTCCTTCTTGAAGGCAAGGCACATGCGATAGCATGTGGCCACCCGCGATAATGCCGAGAGTCAATGTACGAGGTTGTGATGGTTGGTTGCTAGGTGTGCAAGGCGCTGGGTTGACTGCGCCTCTCTTCCTCCGTCTCCATAGGTCGGAGCTATCCAACCAAATATGCAAGAGAACAAATGGAAGAGGCCGAGAAGCTGTAAACAGACTCCCACAGGGCAGGGCAGAGCAATCATGCCTGAGGATCGTCACGCAAACCTTCCCCAGGATCCGCGGCATGGCATTGGCGTACCGAGACCCCCAAAGAGGGAGACAAGGGCTCAGCTGCAAAGTCTCGTCATCCACGAGGCCGTGACATCCGAACGCGTGAGGTCGTGAGGACCGAGGAGCAAGTTGCACGATCCGTGCTGGATGTACAGTGTACGATGGCTGCAGTGCGCGCAACGAGGTCGTGGCACCATCGGCAATGCGAAGGGCTTGGTATGGACTAGGCAGACATTGTTATCAGGTCATGACCTGCGCCAAGGGGTCGGCCGTCTCTTCGTTCTCTAGATTGTGAACGATGGATGTTGTGCTTGCTGCTAGAGCTCCACTTCGAGCGCGCCGGGCAGAGGCCGTTCTGCCTTACGGGGCTGTGTGAAGGGCTGTAGAGGGCACGATCAAAGCGACCTGTCGCATTTTGGCTTTTGCGCGGAGCACAGCGCTGAGGACCATGACACAAAGTATGTGCCAGAGCGCATGCGTGAATGCCTTGTCTGTACCCACCCGGCACCGCTTCCGACCTGGTGTGCAATCCTTCGAGGCTTTGTGGGCATGAGATGCTTTGGCAATCGAGGCTCATCGCAGTCACGAGACTGGAAAGTGGAGCCCGGCACGATGCACAGCCGCCAAGCAAGGGTAGAGCTGTTGATCTCTGGCATGTCTCCGATGGGTTGCTTGGAGGTGACGCTTTACATATTAGAGCTACTGGGCGCCGCGTTGTCTGGTAGTTGTCTTCTAGATACATACACAATTTCCATCGTTGAAAGACTATCCCATATCTTCTTCGACAATTGCTTGCTTCTTTCTCACATTGAGATCCATCGATCATTGATCAACGTCATTCCAATCAACACTTCACAACAACAACAACAACAACAAACAGGCATACAAACACGACCGCCACAATGAGCCTTCCCCAAACCAACGGCGACTCCGTCAAGAGGTCGTCCAACGGTGACGCTTCAGCGCCCGTCAGAGGTCCCAATGATCCTATCATCAATGTGCAGCCACCGCGTCGCGAAGACCTTCAGCCATCGTATGCGCAAATCATCAAAGCTGATACTGAGGATGCCTCTGGCACCGGCTGGTACGGCGGCATGATCAACACTCTCGGTTCTGCTATCGGTACTCTCGGAGCGATTCCTTGCTGTATCTGCTGCCCCAACCCGTATAAGCCAGTCGAGCAGGGTAACGTTGGTCTCGTCACCAAGTTCGGTCGTTTCGCTCGCGCCGTCGACCCTGGTCTCGTCAAGATCAACCCGCTCTCCGAATCGCTCGTACAGGTCGATGTCAAGATTCAGATTGTGGAGGTGCCGAAGCAGGTTTGCATGACCAAAGGTAAGAAACACTAAGACGTCAACATCGTTGAATTTCAAGGATACTTCACTAACACAACGCGCGAACAGACAACGTCAACCTCCAACTCACATCCGTCATCTACTATCACATTACCTCCCCCCACAAAGCCGCCTTCGGCATCTCCAACATCCGCCAGGCCCTCATCGAGCGCACGCAGACCACTCTCCGCCACGTCATCGGCGCGCGCGTGCTGCAAGACGTGATCGAGCGCCGCGAGGAGATCGCACAATCGATCCGCGAGATCATCGAAGAGACCGCCACCGGCTGGGGCGCACAGGTCGAGAGCATGCTGGTCAAGGACATCATCTTCAGCCAGGACCTACAGGACTCGCTGTCCATGGCCGCGCAGAGCAAGCGCACCGGAGAGGCCAAGGTCATCTCTGCCCGTGCCGAAGTCGAGTCCGCGAAGCTTATGCGCCAGGCTGCTGATATCTTGAGCTCGGCGCCCGCTATGCAGATCAGATACCTCGAGGCGATGCAGCAGATGGCTAAGCAGGCCAACTCGAAGGTGATTTTCATGCCGAGCGCGCCTCAGGATCCGGCGGGATCAATGCACAGACAGCTCGACCAAGTTGGCGAGGGTCCCAGCTCGTACCAGGACTACGGCACCAACTCCCCGGGTCCCGTCATCCGCAGCGACAACACGGGAAACAACCCTTTCGGTGGACAGGCCTTCAACAACGCTGTCCAAGCGGGCAACGTTCAGAACATCTGAGCATTTCGTTGAGAGATGAGTATCGAGGGTGTTTGAGAAAAGGGAGGGTGGAAGGTTGAAGAACGACGGGGAGGATGATGAACTTTTGATACCCATTTCTTATCTCTGATTGATTGGCTGCACGAGAGGAGTTTGTGATGAATTAATCGGAATAATGACACTTTTGAAAACGTCTCTTTTTGTGTTCTGCGTGGATTATATGCTTGGCGATGAATCCAAGTTCTTGTACGACTAAAATTTCCCCAACGCCGTTTAAATGATGTACTTGATCGAGCTTAGAAGACTGTAGGTCTTGGCTCTGCCTTGATGACTAACAAACAGCTGCACAGGCAGCTACCATAAGTCGTTTTCAAAAAGATCCAATAACGAGGAAGTCATTTGATATCCGGACTAGAGTGAAGAGCGTAAGGCGGTGACAATGGTATGTGACGCAGCCAGATTTGATGAGTTCAAAAGGGATGTACTGTTACGGATGCCTCCGCCCTGCAGATGACGGATGGAAATCCAGAAAAGAAAATAGATCGCACGTGGCAATGTGCGCACTCAGTCTGACACTGACACCGACCTCGATTTATGTGCGGAGTACAAGCGGGAGAGTGGCGAATATGTACCGTACGGCACTCCATCGAACTTCCAGACATTCGAAGTTGCAGGAGATCATCTAAGTAGTAACATTTCTCTTTGCATGTTTGATGCTAAGATCTCTGTACATACACTCATGCACAGAGATTGTAGTAGCTATGCCACTTTCACGCAGCGCCTCTCAGTCCAGAGCCGGCGCAGAAGGCGGTGCCGAGCTACCTACAGTCTTCTGTTCCCTCTTCTTCGCGGCAAAAGGATTGTTGCCGCCCATGAGCATGTTGCTCATCATGTCGAACATAGGGTTGCTCTGGCTGGGGATCTTGATGCTGAAGTACATCTCGCCAATCTGCGCCAGAGCCTCCTCCCAATTTGTCTCCTGCAGGTTGCTGGCATAGTGTGATTTCAGCTGCTTGAAGTAATCGGCGCTACCGCGTTGGATGGCAAGAAGCAGGAGGCCGAGGAAGTTGAGAAGTGGCAGGGAAGGGTAGATGCGGATGTCGGATGCCGAGGATGATATACTCTGCACGCCGAGACCTGGGTGGGAGGCTGAAAGTTTTGAGGTGAAGAGGAGGAGAGCCTTATTCGCGGCGCGTGTGTTGCCGATGAGCAGGTATGGTAGGACTGTGCGAGCGGCGTAGAAGGGCGCGGTGGAGGGTTCGTCGCTACTGTACCATTCGTATTCCATATCAGAGAAGACCTGGGCAGAGTCGGAGGTGCCGAGAGTCAGGTGGCGCTCAGCGTCGTATACCTCGCCTTCTTCAGCGAAGAGAGAACCGACGACATGGTGCAGCTCCGGATCGCCAGCTGGGTATTCTCCGAACTTGCTTGACCATCTATTGGCTTGTTAGCCTCTTGTCCAATCCAAACGTGCAGCGTGTATGTCTTGTCTTACTCAGTGATGCCGCCCACAAACTTCTTCTTGCCCGGCTCATTCTCAGGGAAGGAGCGCAGGAGACTCACCAGGCGTGCCTTGTTGGCGACGTCTGGCTTCATCTCCGCCTTGTTGTACACTTCCATCAGGTAGACGCAAAGGTCTGAGCCAGAGCCGCCCTGGCCCGCCTTGAGCAGCATGCCCGCGCCTGTGCCTAGCAGGTCGACGGCGGAGGCGAAGTCTTGGGATCTGACATAGCGGTTTGCGATTGTTCGGATTTGCTGATGGGCCTCGTAGTAGTCGCCTTCCTCGATTCTGGGCAGGCAAGTCAGATGCGGTGAAAGGGTAAAGAGCTTGTGGTCGGACCATCTCACCTGGACTTCTGGCGCGCGATCACCTTCTGGATCTTAGCAGACATGGTGGGCAGTAGGTAGATGTGAGTAGCGGTGTTGCCTATGAGGTATTGAATCTATGAACAGGCAGACAAATCAAGCAGCATGTTGGAAAGCGCATGTGCAACCAGCGGGGTCTTGAGCAGCTGCCCTTTCGTCATCAGAGCTCTCGGACGGGATGCTTCACATACATGTATGTGCAAGTGAACAACACGCTCTAGACCTGCTAGATACACATACATACTTGATATTCTGCACGTCTCATGAAATCCGTGAATCGCCAACTTCCTACAGTTTCAGCCATACCATTTGCAAAAACTCGCAGCCATGCTCCACTGGCAAAGACAACCAATAGCTCTTCCGCGTAAGTTTGTGTACAGCGCAGCGGTCTCGCCAGATTCTGTGCCAGTACCACCGGTTATCTTTGTCATTGTATGTACGATGGCCATTGATATACTTCTGCTCACATCCGCATATCAAGGACTAGTGTGCTAGTAGAGCTGGCATTAACCGTACTTTACAACGCGACACTAAGGTATTCTACCGTACACAGACTTCCGCGCGGCGACAGTATGCTCGGTCATAGTGCACCCGAAAACAATCGGGCTGTGGTCCACAACCCGAATGCCCAGAGAGTGCCATTAACTACAACGCCTGACTAAGTTACCATGTGGCTTAGCTTACACTTCTGGGTGAAGGCAAAACAGCGAAAACACTCTGGAGTGGATCGATCTCCCCGCTCTCCAACCTGTGTCTTCCCCAGCCTCACATCCCCCTCACTGCTGGAGTTTGCCGCAAGGGTACGCTGTTGCACGGATCATGGTGCATGCATTGTCTGCTATGTAGATCCCCGGCCCCATATAAGATGGCAGGAAAGCTATCCACGAGCACACCTGCTTCTATCATCTCTTTTTGCAACATTGGGTCATCTTCCACTCGTCGACTTCTCATAACAACATGGTTGCAATCGGGCTTTTGGCACTGTTCACAGGACTGCTGTCTTCGGTCACAGCCCAGAACAATTCAGCTTCGGGCACTTTCACGAATCCAGTACTTAATGAAGTCGGAGCAGATCCCTTTGTCGTTAGGGACGATGACTACTACTACCTGACCTACACTACGATGACGAACATCACCATTCTGAGGAGTACCAGCCTGACTGATTGGGACAATGCTGAGGTCAAATTGGCTTTCGATCCACCAGTACGGTTCATTGTCAAATACACGTGAAAGATGATGTTGACTAACGCAACCCTAGCCTGGACAAGCATACTCCACCGATCTCTGGTAAGGCTTAAGAAAGGCTCACCCAGAGGCAAACATCAATGCTGACTTTACGCTTCAAGGGCTCCCGAGCTTCACAAAATCGATGATAAATGGCACATCATCTTCACTGGCGATCCCAACTATGGTGCGTGTCCACGGCTCTTTGTTAACGATCACTACTTACAAACATGACAGACACCCCTTCCCCGGAGATTGATGCATTCTGTCCGTTCAACTGCCCTGCTGTCTACCATCGCATGTTCGTGTTGGAGAGCAGCGGTAGTGATCCATGGACAAGCAACTACACAATCAAGCCGGAGTTGAACACTTACGACCAGTTCGCCATCGACGGAACCTACTTCAGACACACTACCGGACTCTACCATGTTTATTCGTGCTGGTACTTAACACATTGCAGTCAAAAAAAGAATCGTTCCCAGAGCTAATTGCGTCTTCATAGGTACCACGCATACTCGTCTTGGCCCGCAAACCTCTGTATCACTAAAATGGACGACCCATGGACTGTTGCATCGAACCTCACCCAGAGACAAATCATCAGGTAAGCTTCAAGTTTCTGTCTGTCGGATTATTTCGTATGCTTACATGTGCTTCTGCAGCGTGCCAGAAAACGCCTGGGAACAAACTCCTTACGGTCGCCGTGAAAACTACCGCCTCGCATCGAACGAAGGCCCGCAACAACTTACGAACCCCAAGACAGGCCAAGAATTCATCATCTACTCCGCCGCTCGTAGCGACAATCGCAACTACTGCCTCGGCCAACTCGAACTCGTTGGTGAGGACCCAATGAACCCAGGAGACTGGAAGAAGAACAACGAGGGCTGCATCTTCTACCAAAACCCTTCGGAAGAGGCTTACGGCGTGGGCCACGCTAGCTTCACCACTAGCCCGGACGGCAGCGAAGACTGGATCGTCTACCATGGCATGAGGAACTACATGAGTGGTTGGGGCCAGAGGACTATCCGTGCCCAGAAGTTCACCTGGAACGAGGACGGCTCGCCCAACTTCCCGCGACCTGGTTATGGTCCTTACGATGTGCCTAGCGGGCAGAATGCTAGCATGAAGATGTTTTGAGAATGTTGGAACAGGTGAGGCATATGTAGAGTTCCCCTCTAAATTTGCTACATGAAGTAGTGCATATCTCTGGCAAGACACGCTCGACAATTGTATAAGAGCAACGATATACGTGCAAACTCGCTCGCGTTGTGCCTCGGTCAGATCGACACCAGTGCTGACGATCACATCACACTCACTTCCACCAATTCACAATTTTGCGCAGGTGTCTGCACATGCATATCATACATTCATAACATCCGACCCAGTCGATATCCAAGCCTTTCACCAAGGATTCGAAAAAGAAAAAAAAACTCGATTCCCAGCTTCATTACCTCTACGACTGCTTGGGAAACTTGACGCCAACAATGCGGTCGTTGTCCAAATCCACGCTGATCACGAAAACTTCCGACTTCTGCTTTCCCATCACCACTTCAAAAGCCTTCAAACCCTCTCCTGCCTCTGCAACCATCTGCTTCACGGCCTCGAATCCAGAAGGCCACTGCACCTCTTCGATGTTCGCCGGCTGCGCGCGCGCAGGACCTTCAGGCTTGAGTCCCTTCTTCACGAGGTCTTCAAACTTGCTGTCGTTGGGGTATGTCGCCGGATCGATGCTCTCGGAGTTCTTCTCGCGGCTGTCTCTTGTGTCGAGGCCGAGAACGAAAGCTTCGAAGGGTTCGGGAAGGTTGGAGAGGGATTCTGGGAGGGTGTCCAGGGTAGAGTTCTTGACCATTGATCCGCTTTGGGGCACCTGAGGTTGGGAAGGCTGCTTGTTTAGAGGCTCCATGCAGGTGGCTTCTTCGGCGGAGCGAACAGTGGGGTTGTCGTGGTCTTGACCCATTGTGATTGTTGTTGGTGGCGTAAGTTGAGAGGAGTCGTGGGTTGGTTATTGGCTTGTAAATGGTACTTCGTGTTTCGTGGAAGTATGGTATAGCTATTGAGTATGTTACAGTAAAGTAGATATAGCTATAGGAATTCTGCAACCTTTTGAGATTCGATCAATCGATCAGAATGTTTTTGTGTGAGCGTCTGACATCATTGTGATGACGTTCGATAGAGAATCAAACCGCCAGCGTGGACAACATCAGGCACAATGGAGGTTCTGCAATCAGTTTGTACACCTGAGGATGTAGCTTGTTCGTGATTGCATATTTAATTATAGACCGTACTCAAGGTGTGAATGCGGAGGGTATGATGAATTTGTTGTTGCCTCGACTTAATCCGTCAATAATCTGAACGGACTTCATGCCGACGAAACAGCGTTTTCCGAATGCGTATTGAAAGCACCTTTCCATGCTCTGATGATGTTATCGAGTGCTTATGACCTGAATGGGCACAGACCAAAACTCCCTCCAAGTGAGTCGTACTTAACAAACGGGAGGGCGATCGTTCAAAAGGCAAAGCAACTAATTCACAGTTTGGGGTTATCAGGGTTAGACCATGATCTTGGTCCACGGGCTCTGTTGCTCTTGTTGTGGCCCCAAGGACTGACGGAAGGATCCATTCACTCTGTATCTGCCGTAAAATGATTACTGTGTACGTATGTATGCTCTCCGCCCGCACGGCAGAGTGCAATGGTAGGTCCGTGTCACGACTCTGAAATCAAGAACGCGCGGCAACATCGATTTGTGCGTTTCTTATGATAGCGGTAACATAAATGTCAATTGAAAGTGACCAAGTCTACCTTGAGAGCTGTAGGTTTCCCATCGACCGACCCTTGAGATGCACCCGCCGCAGCAGCAGCCTCAATGTTTCCGATAGCCTTGACCAGCGTCTCATCAAGGGTCTGAGTCCCTGGAATGCGAGTAGAGAGAGCGGCAGGCAGGAGCACTGCCTCCTCAATCTCCCAATGGCGTGCCTCCTCGGAGTATATCACCTGTCCTGTTCGAGTGCGATCCGCCATCAGCAACGCCGCTGACGGCGCGACATCAGCCGCTGTCTGTATGGCTCCCCCAGCGGAAGTGATCATCTCTCTGGGGAACAAAGCAGTCTCTGTCCACCCAGGCGTGATAGTGTTGATGCGGACGGGAATGCTAGAGAGCTGCAAAGAAGTCTTGAGACCACGCATGAAGCCGAGCACGCCGTGTTTGGACGAGGTGTAGTCAGGGCTGGCTAACGGCTGGAAGCTGGAAGCTGATCCGGTCATCACGACGTCTCCGCCATTTGGTTGATGGCGCATGTGGTGGATTGCTAATGTGACGGTGTTTACGACGGCTCGCAGATTGATGTCGAAGTTCAAGAAAGATGGCTCGAGCAAATCGCCTTGTTCGTCAAGGTTCTCCCCCAGATAGTCAGCGCGGCCGGTAATGCCGGCGTTTGCGAAGACATGATCAATTGTCGAGTGGATCCGTTTGGCTTCTTTGAACAGGTTTGAGAGATCAGACCAGGATGTCACATCGGTCCGTTGGAACGTGAGTGAAGGGTGTGATATCGCTGGAGGATTGAGATCGCCGATGAGCACAAGAGCGCCGTGTTTGAGTAGCAGCTCTGCTGTGGCAAGCCCAATCCCTGACGAACCACCTAGCCTTGTCTTAGCATGCAGTCTTCATGGCAGTCGATAAAATGGTTACTTACCAGTGATGACGGCCAGACTGTCTTTGAGTGACGTGAAGTCCAGACTTTTGACTACGATTTCCGACATTTCGAGGGTAAGTGTGTAGTGGCGGCAACAGAAGAAGCGTACCAAGCTCCAACTTTAACTTGATGGAAGCAGACGAAGCGAACAACGGTTGAAGATGACCGCAGACACAATATTGAATGGGTTAATGATACGACGTGCACATCATTTCATGTCCCTCGGCCACAACCCAGACACTCGGCTAACGTCTCCTCACTTCGGGCGAAGCGAAGTGAGGAGGCGCATCCTTGTACGAACCCTCCATCCCAAATGAGCTAGGCATCCTAACTGCTTATTGTCCATAAAGCAAAACCAGCCATAGCGCAACAACACCCTAACGCCTCGCTTAACCAAGCAAATCACCAAATCCGCATCCTTCGTGAGCTGGTGCTGTACTGTGCCATGAGCCTACCCCGCCACTGCTGTCTGCTGACGTGCTAAGCTTTCGCCTTCTCCATCATGCCAACACCATTCCTAACCACACCAACTAATCCGCCTGTCTGAACGCTTTCGCTGCCACCTCCACTGAGTCTGTACTCGATCTCCGCAAGACCCTCGAGCCACGCGACACGAGTTTGTGCAGGCACATCGACTTCAGCAAGGTGATCGCCAAGCGCTGTCAAGATGTCCGCTAACGCTAAGCCCTTCGACTTCTTGAGCGTGTTGATAGTGTTCAAGCAAGAGCCAATGTTTGATGTTGTGAGTAGCGTCTGCGCGATAGTAGCGATGTCGCCTGGGTGTGGAGCGGCGATGCAGTCGTAGATAGTCTCTTGCGTAATTAAGTCACGCTTGATGTCCTTGTCATCTTTCAGAGGTTCTCCAGGAACGTGTAGTGGGGTGCTGCTTGCGTGGCATGCTTGGAGCACGTTCAAGGCACGTCTCATGTCTCCTTTGGAAAGTGTGACGAGGCTGTCAATAGCATCCGGTGCAATGTTGACAGATTCCTCAACGACCACCTTGTCCACCAAGACTCTAATATCCTTCTCCTTCAATGGCGAGAAGCGGAACCTGGTGCAACGAGAGAGAAGCGCAGGGCTCAACTTGTGGGTGTAGTTGGCAATAACACAGAATCTGGTGTTCGCAGTGTATTTCTCCATGATTCTCCTCAGCGCCATTTGTGCGGTCGACGTCATTGCATCCGCCTCGTCAAGAATGATGAGCTTAAAATTGGCGATGCTGTCCGAATTGCTCTTGTCGAAGCTGCCTGCGAAGATCTGCTTGGTAGACGAGAAAGTCTTGATCTGCTCTCTGACCACATCGATGCCTCTGTCGTCGGATGCGTTCAGCTCCAACACCATCTGGCGCATGTTCTTGTTCCCATAGATCTTTCGTGCCAGGGCGAGCACAGTGGAGGTCTTGCCTGTACCAGGAGGACCATAGAGCAAGAGATGTGGAAGTCGGTTCGCATCGACGAACTTGTTGATGGTGGCGAGAATATCTTGGTGACCGCTCACGTCGGCAAGGGAGTTCGGTCGGTATTTCTCCACCCATGGCAGGTTGTCTTCGATCTCCACGGGCAAATTGGCGGCACTGCGTTTTCCCTTATTGCCTGTGTTGGAAGAGGAGAACTGGATATCGGAGTCGGGGTTCTTTTGGACGTCAACGTCCATCTCATCTTCGTAGTCGGACATGATTGTGATGTATGTTGGGCTGTGTTGGCAGATGGGCTTGTGTGTAAATGTGCAATGCGAGCAAGCACTTTGGAAGCTGTTTTTGGAGACGCGCCATGATTTGGCAAGGCGCGACTAAGGGAACGCGACGGACACTGAAAGTGCGGACAGCTTCCGCTCTGTAGCGGCATGACGAAGACAGCCTGGCATCGGAGCTGCTGCTCCTCTAGCTGGCGCACGAGGCAGGCTACTACTGACCCCACGACAACTCACTATTGCACCACCATTGAGCGCTCCAACACCCCAGCGACAACTCAATCACTCTCGAGAACGTACGGAATACTACGCAACAGAAATACACATACCATCGGGCATCGCAAACATGCCTGCCTACCATTCCATCTTCCTGGAAGAGCCCAACCAGCAGCTCATCGGCAACTTTGCTCTCCTTCCATTGCGCACGCGCACCAGAGGTCCCGCGCAACAGCTCCCTGCTCTGCCTGCCGATATATCTGAGCTAGATGTCGACCCTTCTTCCGAATCCTACGACCCGCTCGACGAGGTGCTCTCCCTCTTCCGCGCCAACACCTTCTTCCGCAACTTCGAGATCAAGGGTCCTGCCGACCGTGTGTTGATCTATGGCATTCTGTTCGTGAGCGAGGCTCTATCAAAGATCAAGCCTGGCATGTCACGGAGGGAGGCCGAAAAGAGCGTCTTCAACGTATCGCTTGACACCAACTTCGCCATCCCCGGCGATGCAGGCTTCCCCTTGAACCAGGCATATGAGACACCCAGAGATAGGAACGAGGCGGAAGTTCTGAGGCAGTACATCATGCAGATGAGGCAGGAGCTTGCGGCAAGACTATTGAACAGGGTCTACGCGGACCCCTCTGGGCAACCGAGCAAGGTAAGTCGAAACAAACACAAGTCGATGATTCCAGGGCGATATGACGGTTGACTAACGTTAATGAAGTGGTGGCTGAGCTTCCAGAAGCGGAAGTTCATGGGCAAGCAGTTGTAAGCTCGAGCTCAAAATAATGTCAGACATGCACAGACACGACAATAGAAATGCACCAAGTGCGACACATACAGAGATCATCGCAACGTCAACGAGTATTGACCCGTGGAAACACCGTCGAAGCCAGTCTAGACCTGGAGATGAGGCATCATGCGAGCTCCGCCTCCGCCACTGTCATAAGGAGGCATCGTTCTGCAGCTGTTATCATATAACGACTGGCTTGAAACTTGCTCAGCGTCAATGCCTCAGGTCAATATCACTTCCATGGGTATGATCCGAAGCCCAATTGTGCCACCTTTCGTTCTGTTTGCCTGGTCACAGCTCTTTGACAAGCAGCTCCCGTCAAATGGCAACGCATCACCTTCAGTTTTCCCACTGAGATGCATGAGCGCAGCCCTCGCTTCAAACTGCATGACCTGCCACTTCGGCAATCTCGTTACTTCTCGGTCTAGACTGATGCGTTGCCAAGGAGGCTTGCAATATCGTGTCCGATCTTGGCATGCGCTGGCCGTTCGTTTGACCTTTGCTCTGCCGGAAGAAATGTTTCGTTAGTATATGTACATGATTATCGCAGCACTGGACTGTGTAATGCCGGTTCTTTCCCACCAACGAGCATGAAGCGATACGCGCTTCGACAGGCTCTCGTCCCGCATCTCCAGCTTGCCATGCGCCATGAACGCCCTCGCGCTGTAAGTATATGCACCGTATGACTGCTCAGCCTCCTTACTCTGGGGTATCAGATGACGACTCGCTTGCACGTCTGAAGTGCCGCTCATGCAACGTGATGTCTTTCATGCAAATTATAAGCAATGTGCGCTTCGTTGATATATCAGACACTATATTCAAAAGCTTGTGACATCAATATTACATCGAACACTGCCTCGCGCGCCGGTGGAATGCGTTGATCATCATTGTGTACTATGTCATTGCTCTGTTCTGTTGAAAACGATTTCCTGTCGATTGTAACACTCAACTGATTCAGCGACAAATATTTATGTTCGACGACTGTTTTACGAGTGCAAATCGATTTCCAGATCGAGTGATCTAAGTGATGAGCCAGGGTTTGACCCACACTCAGCTCAATCGCGTGTACAGCTGAACCAGCTTTGAAAGCTTCTTCGTGAAATCCTTCGGCCTTCGCTAGGACATTCTAGCGCAGAATCTATCCACCCGACACGACACAGCCTCCGCCTTCGTGCCGACTTGCGCAGCCAGTACCCTGTTACTCGAGTGGTGCCGTAGCAAGTAGTTTCGCATGGTAAACCGTCCTACGCGCCGGTGAAGCAGCGATGTTGAGGCGCAGTCTATCTCGTTTCGCTCGGAGCGCTTCCTTCCGACGACAAGACAGCATGCCTTATACTGCAAGTACACCTCGTCTTTACTCGGAACCTAGCCTCTCTTTTCTTCAGAGAACCTTACTTTTTGCCACTAGTATCCAGACAACATGCCTGGCAGGTTATCCGGCATCTTCGCTCGCTCGACCAAGGAGCAGGAAGCAAAGGCTGAAGAGGCAGCTAACCACAGCAACGGCCAGACCTCAGATCCAGTCCCGCACTACAGTATATCGGAGGTTCCTCCACCAGACTATCAGGCCGATGAAGATGCTGTTGCACCTCCAGACTATACTGCCGGCTTCGCCAATCTCACCATATCGGATGCACCAACCTCAGCCATTCCATCTGTCGACGAAACGATTGCACATCTGAAGACGCTGGAGTGCTTTTCTCGTCTGAGAAAATCAGTTGCTTCCACCGACGGCCTCTTTGGCATCGACAATGCTACGATCGTCGACATTGCACGGACATCCAGTCTGGCCAACGGCGAGGGTGCAGACGAGCTTCTCCCAAGGCTTGCAGAGAAGCGCTGGGCCGTCTACATCACTCGCGCAGTCGACCGATTCCACGCCTGGATCTCAGTCGCAGTACCAGCCAGTCCACTGCCGACGATGGCGGAGATCGAGCGTGATGGTGCGACTGATCAAATCACGAAACCAGGCTATGTAAAGACAGCAATGCAGCCTATCGGGCCTCTCAACATGCCACCATTGGATGTGTTGATGGTCTGGCACGCGTACATGCTCAACCCCAGAGCTTATTTGGAAGACTGTATCAGGCTTGGAAGGATGACTCTTTGGCACACGAAAATGCCGTGGGATGCAATCGCTAAATGCATTAATCCTTCGACATTTGCTTTCAAAGTAGGCGCTGTTGCTGAAGGATCATTCACACGTCTGACTGGACGATACGTGAGTACAAAGCAAGGCATCACATAGAGATTTGATCGCTGACGTGTGTTGATCAATACAGTGGGACAACCTCGTTGATGGCGAGACCAGAAAGATGAACTGTCCGAGTTGTGATGCCGATGTGCACGTGCCTTGGACCACTTGCTGTCAGCATGCGACGGAGAAGTCGAGTGCAGACTTTAAGCTAGCTGACAATGTCGACACGATACTCGCGTCTGGTGAAGGCTTCGCAGATCGCGACTTCAGGAGCCCTTGCTCCGGTTGCGGAATCACACTCACCCACGACCTTCTGCGCGCCGACAAATTCTGCACCGATGTGAAGCAATTGCTGTCGAACAAAAACCCGATGCCTGGTACGATTCTTGGACTCAGGGGTCTGCCATTCAAGGTCGGCATTTATCACGAGATCAAGTGGTATGGTGTCTTCAACAAGGTGAACAATCTCCTCCTCTTTGGTCTGGGTCAGCGGATATTGGATCAGCCAAGGCTCGGTGGCGAAGGCTTCAACGAAAGCATGTCACGAATTCGTGACATGATCGGCGAGACCATGACTGAAAACCACAAGTATATGCGCACAGTTCGCGACAGTGCTACTCATCGTATGACGCGGCTGGAGCGCGTAGGCTTCCGCAAGATGATGAGCCGCTACTGGGAGAACTCTTCGCCGTTCGCCCTCGATTTAGTAGGAGCAGTCGTAAGGCAGGGAGGCTTTATCGAAAAGATGCACAACATCGACTGGCTCCACTCGCCAGCATTGCCCGCAACGATGACTCGACTTATTCTCAAGTACGAACGCTTCGTCAGCATCATGGAAGACGCGACGAACATGGCAGTTCCTACTCTTGACGTCGATCTAGCATGGCACACCCATCAACTCAATCCGCCAAGCTACTTCAAGTACGTCGTTACCAAAACCAGACAGTTCATCGACCACGACGACAAAGTCGCTGAAGTCGCTCTGAACGATGCTTTCGCCTGGACGTGCAAGACGTATGAGAAGAAATACGGTGGCCAGTACTCTGAATGCACATGCTGGTACTGTGAATCTGTGCGTGAGCAGAACATATCGAAGGCATCGCGCATCTTCTCGTCGAAGGGCAAGCAAACTGTGCACGATACTGAGCAGGATCCCAAGAAGTCTATCCATATCTCTGCGCACAATGCCGTCCGGCCAACAGGCAACCCCGAATACACCGCCGAGGCCCAAGCCCAAGCAGACAAGCTGGAGGCTGCTTACCAGAAAGCGTGCGAAAGAGCAAAGAAAAAGGGCACGAAGCCTCCCAGACGGGACGACTACTACTGGTCGACGGCATATGGTAAGCAATCATCTGGATCCGTCAACACAATAAACCGCAGTTCACTGACCGTCCATCCAGGCTACCCGGTTTTCATCCCTGCGTACTCACCCTTCATTTACATGCCCTACAGTCCTACTTATTACCCCACAACACCCGGATGTATGTCTTTCTCGCACGGAGCAGGCGGCACATGCGCAGCAGGAACTTGCTCTGGTGCCGTTTCGGCCGGTAGCTGTGGAGCTGGGCACTGTGGTGGAGGTATGACCGGAGGTGAGCCTGATTTCAATATACCCATGAACTGAACGACTGGATCGCTGACTTTCATTCTAGGCTGTGGTGGTGGGCAGACACTCGGCACCTGCGGTGGGATTGGTTGCGGCGGCGGCGGTGGCGGCGGTGGCGGTTGTGGTGGTGGAGGTGGAGGCAGCTAGTGTGGTCTTGGTCCTTATATCCTCTTCAGTCGTTCATGTTTGGTGATGCTGGATTGGTGGCCAGAAGCGCGCTAACGGCGAATGATTAATGATACCAGTGATGAAGAGAACGAATCGATTTTTCTAACAAGCTGATATACATATTCCAATCGTCCATCTACAAAACACCATCCAATGCTCTACAATAAGCCAATGTGAGCAATCGCTTTCGTACATATCCAAGTCCTATTTCCAAAAGTCCATCTCTCAAAGATGAATCGTTACCATGCACACTCTACGCAAAATCTAGAGATATTTCTTAGGCGCGTTCGCGCGGCGCTTCTTGTACACAATGTAAGCGCCAGCGAGCATGATCTGCACAGCGACAACGACCGCGATGTACTTGCCCATCTTAGGAGCGGAGGAAGTGACGACTAGATCACGGGTCAGCCTTTGAAAATTTCCATTAAAGGTATTGGGGAAAACTCACTCTGACCAAGTGTAGCTGGCAGATGTTCGGTAAGGCCGCCCTTAACGCTGTCCATCGTTGACTGCAGCTCAGTCAGATGCACGCGGTAGTCCTTGCTTTCCACATCCCTCAACACACGGTCGACGTTGCGCTCGATGTTTTCAATACGGCGATCAAGACGATCGAGGGTGTCACGCGGCACGCTTTGCTGAACAACCGAAGCCGCAATCTCTTGGTGACGCTCATCGATCTTCTTGCCAATGATGTCGAACAAAGCGTACATGTCGGCGATCTGATGGGTCAGACCTTGCAAGCGATTGTGCAGGTCGTTGAATTGCTCACTCTGGGTCTTGAGTGACTCGGCATCGGTGTCGGGCAGTACCTCGGGTGATCCGGGCAGAATGTTGAGCTTCTCAGAATCGGGACGGTGTTGACGGACTGGCGGGCCTGTGTGATATTCCCCACCTCGATTAGAGGCGGAGGATGCAATGAACTTGTAGATCTCAAACGAGTCAGGGGACTCGGAAGTTGCTGCTGTGATACCGAAGAAATAGTTTGACGGCAGGTCGATCCGGTTTGTGCTGAAGCACACACGGTCGTCGATTGAGACAGTAAGGCCGTTCTGCGAAGTCACACGGAGCTTCGATGTTCGGCCAAGGTTGCGGTAGCTGTAGTCGCAGTGTCCAAAAGCGAGTGCTTCGACAGAAGCATGAGACTTGAAGTTCTGGCTGCCATCGTTGAGGAAACCGCGAATGCTGCCGCCACGGCCGCCATACTGATCGATGACGATCGCTAGTCCATCGAACTTCTCGACTGTGTAAATGCTGTTTGTCTCAACCTGCTTCTTCTCCTTCGTAAGCCACAGTTGAAGGTTTCCAGAACCTTGGTCTTGGCCATTGGTACGGAACTCGAAGTCCACGGTCCAGTCGCGAGTCGTGACAGCATTGTCTGCCCAGAGAGCTCCACGGGTGCCAGCAGGAACCGGGGGAGTCAAGATGATGCGGTCGCTCAGGAGTTGTGGTTGGTTGTTCTCGGACAGTACACTCCAGCCAGGCAAGCCTCTGCCGTTTGGTGATATCCGGTCATTCTGGCCAAAGGATATGTTGTCGATGACCTGAGCCGACGCAGACGAGGCGAGAAGCAGTGAGAGCAAGGATTGGCTAAGCATGGACCGCATGATCGCGGCTGGGTTCAGGGTGTTGGAATGTTTGGATCAATGGATGCTGAGTAGTATACATTAGATATCTGGTCATGTGATACGGTATCGAGATTCTCCCCGAAGGCGCTCTTGCTTGCTTGCACGTACAATGTCCTGACCAGATCGATATCCTCCTATTCCCTCCTATTTCCAAAGCTCCCAAGCAATCCACGCGCGACGGTCACTGTGATCCAGCCAGCGACGACGATGGTAACGATAAGTCGGGCCTCACGGGCGATGTCGACGGCGGAAGAAGAGAAGTTGACGGTGTGGACGTGAGAGAGCGAGCCAGAGTGAGCGACCGCGAATGATTCCATCTTGCACCTCACTGGCAACGGCGTGCTCCCACCTCACTCTCTTGTGAAAGCTGGCCTGGCCTCCCGTTTGGGAAAGCTCCGCACGCCTTCCGGGGAAGGCGCTACCCGCGTCGCAGCTTGCACCAGCCAGCGAGAGAGAGCATCATCCAACCACAGCGACACCTGAGCTTCCGCCATCGCCGTCCGCCACTACACACAACACCCTCCATACCCCTCCGCCCGACCAAAACCATCCAAAATGGGTGACCCAAGACAGATGTGGGAGAACATGCAGAAGACCCTTCAGAGGGCGCAGAGGCAGGGACCGAAGTACGCATCCACTCGAGGCAAACGCATACGATGAGATAGAACTGCATACTGACGCAGTGGAATAGCTTTGGCGGCGCAGGAGGACCCGGAGGCAACCCCAAGGCCGCTCTTGGTGGCGTGGGTCTGCTCATCGCCGGTACTGGTGCGCTCTGGTTGTTCAACAATGCCCTCTTCAACGGTACGAAACGCGCTTGCGCATACGAGATGGAATGGGGCTAAGAATAATTGCAGTTGACGGTGGTCATCGCGCGATCAAGTACACCCGTATTGGAGGTGTTAGCAAGGAGATCTACGCCGAAGGCACGCACATCAACATTCCCTGGTTCGAGACACCCATCGACTACGATGTCCGCGCGAAACCCCGCAATGTCGCCTCCCTCACTGGCACCAAGGACTTGCAGATGGTCAACATCACCTGCCGTGTTCTGTCCAGGCCTCGTGTCGATGCGCTCCCCCAGATCTACCGCACACTCGGAACCGACTACGACGAGCGAGTACTGCCCAGCATTGTCAACGAGGTGTTGAAGAGCGTCGTCGCACAGTTCAACGCCAGCCAGTTGATCACACAAAGAGAGAACGTGTCAAGGCTTGTGAGGGACAACCTGGTGCGGAGAGCGGCGCGTTTCAACATCCTCCTCGATGACGTTTCATTAACAGTACGCATTCATGTACCCACACACAAGTGATCAGTAGCTAATGAGACACCCAGCACCTTGCCTTCTCGCCCGAGTTCACCGCCGCTGTCGAAGCCAAGCAGGTTGCTCAGCAAGATGCACAGCGTGCCGCCTTCGTCGTTGACAAGGCCAGGCAAGAGAAGCAAGCCATGGTCGTCAGAGCCCAGGGTGAGGCCCGTTCTGCCGAGCTCATCGGTGACGCCGTCAAGAAGAGCAGATCTTACATCGACCTGCGTGAGTTCGACAACGCGAAGTCGATTGCCTCGATCCTCGAGAAGGGTAACAACAAGGTCTACCTCGACACCGAGGGTCTCGGTCTCAACATTAGCCACAACTCCCAGAAGAACAACAGGAACGAAAAGTAAACTTGACTTGTGCGGGTTATGGGGTTTGATGTGTAGGATGGTAGAAGGGCTTTCAGAGCAAGGCGTGAGCGGGCGCAAAAAAGGTTCAGTCTTTGTATGTATAATTCCTCCGTCGGAGGGTATGGGAACGCTACTCCGGAGCTTATTTCGAAAGAGATCAAATCTCTTGTGTGAACACTATTCTTTTTATCCAACATCATCTCGATTCGTTCTTGCAATCCCTAGTTTGGAGGCAAGGCTGGATTTGCATCGGTTGTCAGGCTGCAACACGCGAAGGAAGGTCATCTCTCTTAATGTAGCGGCCAAAACTTCCATCACTGGCGAAGTGAACAGTGAAGAGAATAGGAGAGAGGAGTTGCAAGGGAGATCATAGATTACATGTGCATACATACATGCGTGCTATCTCGAAGCTCGAAAATGCTGTAAGTTTGCGTGCTGACATGCGCATAGTACCTCCTATTATTGTCCAGATGCTTGTTATGGCCAGGTGCGCAATCTTCTATGCTTGCTCCGCGGCCGACTGCGCTGCTGGCAACGCAAAGGCCACCATATCGAAGGTTGCTGCACCCCTGAAGAGCACTTGTTTGTGGCAATTAATTGATGGCGGAGGACTTTCTCAGCATAGCACTAACCAAGACGAAATACAAGGCTTTGTCTTCGAAGGGTATCTTTGAAGCATGGTTGACGTGCTCTGCCACACGCGATGCTGTAGATTAAGTGTTTGTGCGCTTGGGCTAAATCTGCGCCGCCGTCGTCATTATGATCTGTTAGTGTGAATCGGACGTTGGGTGGCCGTTTCGACAATCTCGCTGGGAGTGTTCGAGAATGGGTGGTCCGCAGCAACGGGAAGGTAGCGCTTTTTGTATGGGATGGTTGATCACGTGGGAAGAAAGATATCTTGCGTGCACAGTAGACAAGAGGCAACGCGCTTCAAGGCAGGCACGATTAGAGCCGAAAGGGTGCCGCCGAACGAGACCAACGGTGCGAACTAGAGAGATCTGCAACATTGCGTCCACGGCGTCTGGCCCGGTTGACGTGTGGGGTGTTCGCGAAGACTAGATGCTTTCGGCATCCTTACGAATCACCGAGCACCAGATCAATCATCAACAACACTCCCGAGCTCCTATCTCACCTGCATCGCCTTCGTGGACTCGCCGCACGCCTCCCATCCGCAATCGCCACTGGACACGGACATAGATACCACTGCTACTCTACACTCCAGGCATACTCACAAACCCTCTACGCCAGACGCACGCCGACTATCGCCCTGGAGACTATGCTGTTTGCGCGCTGCTTGGAATGATCGGCGCAAAGTGCAGCCCCAACGAGATACGTGGTGTATCGGCACTTTGAGTCGCGGCACAAGATGGAGACCATACGGGAGAGTCAAGGTAAAGGCGGGACGAGGTCAGAGTCGGTATGCAGCCTCGCCTCTTCGACACGCGCAGGCCTGCCGGTGAGCCCCGGGGAGGAGGAGCTCGATGTGGGAAGCTCTCTGGACCGGGTCACATCTTTCGACCAACGCACAACACGAGGAAGCAAGCATTCGTCAGGTGATGGAATGAACAGCCTCGTCGGCAAGTTCAGGGTTAAACATGGACACACTGAGTTAATCGCGATATCTGGAGCGGCCGGCTGTGGGAAGAGCTCTTTGGTGCAGAATGTCGCCAGTACAGCGCGCACACACGGCTACTTTACCAGTGCCAAGTTCGACCAAGTGAAGAAGACGCCCTTCGAGCCGTTGATGAAGGTGCTCTCTTCTCTCTTCCGCCAAATCTTCAGCGAGGAGGATGTCAGCACGCCTTTCCACAACAACGTGAGACATCTGGTTCAGCCTTTCTGGCCAGTCTTGCACACATACATGGACCTTCCCGAGTGGCTGCTTGTACGAGATCTGAATGGTCAAACAGGGACAATTCACTCGAACCACGCAAAGGCCCAAGGGCCAGGGTACTCCGGTAAAAACACATGCAACGCGGCGTCAACACACGAGTGGCTTCGTGCTGGTGGAAACAACAAGTCATCTCGCTTTGTGGCTATCTTCCTCGATGTGCTTCGGCTACTCTCATTGCAGAAGTTCATCTGCTTTTGTTTGGACGACCTACAATTTGCAGATAGCGAGAGTCTAGAGCTCGTTCAACATATCGTCGCGGCTCGTATTCCGATAGTGCTCATTGTCACACATCGAGGCGAGGAGTCTCTACCCGCGAAGACGCGACAACTGCTTCAGAAAGCAACAAAGGTCGAGGTCGGCAACTTTGAGGACGACGACACCGCGCAGTATGTCTCGGACACTCTGATGAGACCTAGAGACTACTGCATGCCTCTAGCCGCTGTGATCCAGGAGAAGACAAATGGTTCGCCATTCTTTGTAAAGGAGATGCTCGATTCTTGCTACCGGAAGAAGTGTGTCTATTACTGTTGGAGGTGTACGCAGTGGGAGTTTGACTTGAACAAAGTTTTTGACGAGTTCTCAAGTCCCGATGAGGCGAAATTCTCTTCAAACGACTTCATAGCACGACGCTTGCAGGAACTGCCAACCGAGGCGCGCACATTCTTAGCGTGGGCCGCGACTATTGGACACCACTTCAGGTTCAGCCTCATGAAATACGTGATGAGCTGCGAATGCTCCAGAGCTTCTCCGCCAGAGCTTTTGCCCCCTAAAGCCCAAGATCCAGTGAATGGACTGCAAGTGGCTTTGAAAAGTTTCTTGATCATGGCGACCGAGGACGACGATACTTTCAAGTTTGCACATGACAGGTACCTCTCGGCTGCGTTGTCATTAACTGATGACTACAACCGAGAGGAAATGCACTATGTGCTAGCTGTTGCTCAGCTGAAGCACGAGCCTTACGATTTCAGCACACAGCCCAACGTGGTGTTGTATGACCAGGCTAGACATGTCATGCAGAGTCTTGAGGTAATCAAGCGTCGCCAGAAGGTACGATACGCTTTCCGTGATCTGTTATACCAGGCCGCAGAAGCAGCACGCGAAGCAGGTGCGCGACGCATGTGCCTGAATTACTACCAAAGTTGCATTGCCCTTCTGCAAGACGACGCATGGGACGAGAGTTCTGAGGATGTAAGCTACGGCGAAACTCTATCTCTTCATACCAAGATTGCTGAGGCGTATTGGTACATGAGCGACTTCGCCAATTCCAGCAGAGTCCTCGAGCTCATCTTTGCCAAAGCGAAAAGCCCCGCTGACAAGGCTCCTGCGTCGATCATCCACAGTCGCATGTGCGCTACACGGGGGAACAGCAAAGCTGCATTGGTCGCACTTAAAGACTCACTAGCACAGCTCGGTATGGAGATGCCGGACACCACGTGGGAGGAATGCGACGAGAAGTTCCACGAACAACTACCCTTGTTGCAGGCCAGCACGTTTGATATTGATAACATCGCGAACGAGCCTGGGAACACAGACTTGACTATCTTGGGAGCAGTGCTCATGGAGACGATTTCCGCGTGCTACTGGACTGATGCCTTACTATTCTACCAGTCGACGTTGATGCTGATGGACGTCTATCTGAATCGCGGCACGATTCCTCAGATTGGACTCGGATTCGTGCACTTTGCAACAATCTGTATTCATCGATTCTCCTTGATCAAGACTGGTAGTGATTTCGGCAAAGTTGCGCACAGCTTACTTGCAGCCTACACCCAGGAATCTTACACTGCTGGCAGGGGCTTTACTTTGCACCCCATGTTCATTGGTCACATGGAGACTGATCTCAAGACTCAACTTGAAGTGCTGAATCGAGGTCTCGAAGCATCGAATGCTGGTGGTGACAGGATTCTGCATCTCCTAAACCTCGGTATTGGTGCAGCTTTCCGTATTTGGGCGGCCGAAGATCTTCAAGAAATCGAAAGCTTCATTGCCTCGGTATCAGACGAAGCTCCTGATTGGCAAGAAAGCATCCGAGGCGGTGGATTCCTGATGGCTGCACGGCAATACACGCGCGCTCTACAAGGCAAGACCTCCACCAAAGTGCCGTCAATGGTGATGTCCGACGAAGAACACTCTACCGATGCGTATTGCAAGTGGGTGTCGACTAGGGCTTCCAACCCAATAATCACGCTGTCAGTCTACAAGAGCTATAAGTTGGACTGCCTCTATCGATTTGGACATTTCCGCGAAGCGTTGGCGTTGGGTGAAGAGATAGTAGAAAACGGTGACCATATGTGGAGTGTGCGCTTCAACTACACTAATATGTTCTTCATCTCGCTCTCGCTAGTGGCAGCCATTCGCGAAGACCCAACCACTGCCAAACGCGACGAATACCTGGAGAGGATTGCCGGCTATCGCACTCGTATCGAGCTAATCTCAAGCTTGAACCCTGTCAACTACTACACCTGGTTACAACTGATCGATGCCGAAGTGGCAGACGTGACGCATCAGTATGACAAGAGCTTGCCAAGCTACGAGGACGCGATAGATCACGCTGTACTGCATGGCTTCACACTCGACGAAGCGCTGAGTATGGAGCTTTACGCCGACTTCCTCATCCGAAACGGTGCCAAGAGGCCGGCGAGAGGAGTCGTCCTCGAATGTCTCTCAGCCTACCGCCGTATCTCTGCCTTCGGCTTGGTCGACCACGTAGCCGAGAAATACCAATTCTTGTTATTCGGCACACGAACAGGTGCCAGCAAAGACATGGGTGTTCAGACAGACTTCAATGATGAGGCTACCATTCCATACCGTCCTGTGGACAACACCGCACAGCACCGTCCGCAAACTTCGGCGGAGAGGACCAGCGATTGGGTTGACCCTGGCGCTGCACAGCAGAAAGAAATTAACAATAAGCTCTCTGGCGCGATGGTATCTCCTGGTGGCTATTCTGCAGTCGGGCTGGACATGCTTGACCTCGCTAGCATCTTGGAGTCCTCGCAGTTACTATCATCCGAGCTCGACATTGACCGCCTTCTCAACAAGCTTACCGAGATCATTGTTGACTCTACCGGTGCCACAAAGGTTGGACTATGCGTTGAGCAAGAGGGTGGCGGTTGGTATGTTGCAGCAACTGGAGCCCCTGAAGGCATCGAACAACCCGTCGCTGGAATCTCGCTGGAAGAAGTCGATGATCCTGTTGCGAAGCAGGTGACGATGTACTGTCTCCGCTTCCAAGATTCGCTGTTTCTGCGCAACGTTCTCGACGACGATCGCTTCGCAAACGTACCTGCATCGTGGCTGAAAGAAAACCCGGATGGCGTCTCGACGATCACCATGCCAATTTTGCACGGCGACAATGTCCTCCTCGGAAGCGTTCATTGTCAAGCTCCACCCAATTCGTTCACTGAGCGGACTGTTACTCTTCTCCGCCTGCTTGTGAACCAGATCGCCATCTCCATTGCCAATGCTTTGCTGTTCAAGCGTGTCGAAAAAGTGTCAGCAAGCAACTCCGCTATGCTTGACGTGCAGAAACAAGCTCTTGCCCAAGCACGCGATGCAGAGAAGAAAGCCAAGGCCGCAGAAGCCAAAGCCATGGACATGGTCCGACTCAAGGAAGAGGCTGCCAAGGCGAAGTCCATGTTCCTGGCAAACGTCTCGCACGAGCTGCGCACGCCGCTGAACGGTGTCATCGGCATGTCAGAGATGCTCAAAGCTACGAATCTGAGCAAAGAGCAAGAGGAGCACGCCGACTCCATCCGGGTCTGTGCTGACACGCTTCTCAGCGTCATCAATGACATCCTCGACTTCTCCAAGTTGGAGGCGGGCAAGATGAATGTGTTCTCCGTACCATTGTCGCTGAACGAGACGATATCAGAGGTCGTCCGGGCACTATCATACACCAATATTGAGAAGGGTCTGAAGACGGTTGAAGAACTCAATCTTGACAGCGAGCTGATTGTCATGGGTGATCCGGTCCGTCTGCATCAGATCCTGTTCAATCTCATGAGCAACTCCTTCAAGTTCACGAGCCAGGGTAGTGTCACTGTACGTGCTGTTATTGAAAGCGAGGACGCAGAGAGCATTCACGCGATCATATCCGTCGCAGATACCGGTATCGGCATCTCAGATGAACAACAAAAGAACCTCTTCTTGCCGTTCTCACAGGCCGACTCGAGTACGGCACGCTCGTATGGCGGAACAGGTCTTGGCCTGTCAATCTGCAAAGCCATCATCGAGAACGTCATGCATGGCCGTATCTGGCTTGATAGCAAGCCTGGAGTTGGCACAACTGTGTCGTTCTCACTTCCATTCAAGAAGGTCCACCCAAGTGCCAACGGTGAAAAGCCCGAAACTCGAAACTCGAACACCCAAGCTGATCCAATGGCCATATTTACACCTCCTGCTGTGGAAGGTGGACCTGGATCAAGGGCTTTGGTGTCCCTGGCTGGCATTCCACGGGACCAGCTTAGAGTCTGTATTGCAGAGGACAACCCTATCAACCAGAAGATTGCTATCAGCTTCGTAAAGAAACTTGGCTTCCACTGCCAGGCCTTCGGTGATGGCCAGCAAGCAGTGGACGCCTTAGGCAAAGCCAGTAAAGAAGGAAACCCATTCCACCTGGTCCTGATGGACGTCCAGATGCCGGTCCTGGACGGCTACAACGCCACGAGAGCAATTCGCAAACACCCGGACCCCAAGGTGAGCGACATCCTCGTCATCGCCATGACCGCTAGCGCCATCCGCGGCGACCGCGAAAAGTGCCTCGAAGCAGGCATGAATAACTATCTCGCCAAACCCGTGCGCGCGGACACGCTCAAACAAATGCTGGAAAGCTACCTCAACCAAGAAACCATCCCCATCCCGAACCTCCAAGAAGAAGCGAACAACCTCGTCAACACCGTCATCAAGCAGGGCCCCAAAGACAGCACAAGCACCAGCACCAGCACTTCCGCCAGCGACGGAGAAAACGCCGCCCCTGTGCCATCTCGCTCGCCCGCAAGGCCCAAGAATCCTCGCCACTACGAGACCGAGATTCACCTCAGTCCAGAGGAAATGGCGAAATTGCCACCGAAAATGGACGCCAAAGTCCAGGTTGCCATGAGTAACATGCGTAGGCAGCTGCCGGGCCGACCAAAAGCGTTGAGCGAACGCGGCGACGACAAGCCAACCCTTTGAACGGGCGTGGCAGGTTGAAGCCTGTCTGTTTTTGTTTTCGGTGTCACTCTGATTAGCGTTGGCGTTTTTTTCTTCTTCTCTTTTTTGCGATGTATGTATTGCTTCTTTCTTTTGATGTGCGATGGTCTCATGTTTTCTGTTTTGGGGCTTCGAGCGACTGACTGCCTCGTTCCACTGCGTTCTGCCGCAGATGGAGACGGACATGGTCTCTGCTTCCGGGTCTGTATATCCTGATGGGACACGGGTGGGCGCCTCGCATTCTATAGATACCTATTCTTTTCTTCTTCTTCTTCTTCTTCTTCTTCGTCGCCGCGGGGCTTTGGCGTCATCGGGCAGGAGCAGAGAGCGAGTTGCTTCATGGAAGGGGGATTCGGCATTATTTGTGTAGATATTGTTCTATAGGAGGCGTTTATCACACCTGACTTTCTTCGGCACAGAATCACTATCCTTTGTTTCCACAGCCTGAACTATTGTGTGTTTTACATTGAGCGATAAGCACGGTTTGATTGTATTGTGCGTTTCGACTCGTTCGTTGTGTTATGTCTGCAAGGAACCAAGGAGTCTGTCGACCGTGCATGGATAAAAAAAATCTAGCCTTGACTGTTGCGGAAAAACTTTCGTAATGTTTGAATTTTGTTCTTCCGGTCATTTTCGTATACTCGTATCTTCACCTTTCATGCTTTTCGTCGTACTCTCATGCATTCCCCGCTACCTCATGCTCCTTCTTCCCAAACTCCACTCGCTCTACGCTTCAATCACATCCACACACCCGTCCAAGACATCGGACTAAACACATCCGCATCCGCCATCCACTCAAGCGCCCTCACGCCTGAAGAAGTAAATGTACGCAAACTTCTTCATCTCCTCCACGTCGCCGCCCAGCGCGACTTTTTCGTCGTTGAACAGCGTCCAGCCCTTGCCTTGACCTTCAGGCAGATCCTTCTTGACGAACGCAACGTAGTGACCCGCGTGGATCGATGTGCCCTTGTGGCAGACAATGCTGCTGAGGCTGAACTGCGCGGGCTTGGTGTCCTCGACTTCGGAGGGTTTGCTGGCCCGCGCATCTGCAGCAGGAGCGCTGGCTTCGTCGTCGCCGAAATCGCCAGTGGCTTCGGGATGGTTGAAGAGCCAGTCGACAGCGCGCTCGATGTCGCCGCCGGTTTCCTTGAGGGCTTGACGTGCTAGAGGGGCGGAGAAGCCCATGCCACCGATCATTTCGATCTTCTCTGGATCTGCTGTGTTGCTGCCACTGCCCGCTGCACCGCTTCCGATGTCAGATTCAATGGGTGCGTCGATGTCGGCGTCTTCCATGTGCTCAAAGTACCAGGCAGTAGCCGCCTCAGGGTCTTGGTTTCCTGTGGCATGCAGGGCCCTTTCTCCACGGTTCTTGGGGATGCCCATGCTCATGAGCATCTCCAGCGCAACTTCGTTGGCGACGAACTTGTTTGAGCCCGCCGCACCTGCATCTTGGTCTTCCGGGAGCTCCTCTTCACCAGCCTGTTTGCCCTTGCTGCGGTACTTCTCGAAGTCGATGACAGTATCCTCGACAATAACGGGGACGTCCTGCTTCGTGGGTACCCAGTTGACAATCTCGAAGCGACGGGCGTTGACCGCGAGGACAGTAGGGAAGGTCTTGAAGAGAGACTGCTTGGTGAAGCCTTTGCCGTTGCATGAAGAGCAGGTCAGCTCGACACTCTCTGCAACTGTGAAATCGTCCAGGCATTGCTGCAGGGTAACAGGCTCGAACTCCTCTTTGTCCTTCTTCTCATCTGTCTCCTTAACTCCATCGCCCATTTGAGTGTCTTTCTGAGCAATTCGCTGGATGGGCACCGCCACGGAGATGTTCTCCATCTCATCCTGGCGATAGCGCACCTTCTTGCAGCTCTGACATTGTAGCTTCTGCTCCATGACGAATCGGAAAGCATCGACTGGGTCCGAAACGTCTTTATATTGACCCCGAGCGGATTGTTGCGAACGGCTGACGAGTTTGAGAAGATGGAGGAGGAATTCGAAGGCGTCCTGTTGGCGCATCGTACTAAATTCCTCGTGACCACGTCCAATGAGATGCTTGAGCATGGCGGGCGCCAATCCCTTCTGGTGAGGTTGCTCAGTCGTCTCTTCCGAGGCGAAGACGTCTGTGTCTGGGTGGCTGTAGCGGCCGGACAAGAGGCCATCAGCAACCTTCCGGAGCTGGATCTCAAGGTCTTCAGCTGGCTTGCTGGTCGGAGGAAGAGGCTCATCTGGTCGGTAGTATCTGCTCACAAACTCTGGTGTGCTGAAAAGAGCTTGTACGATGGAGTTCAAGTAGCAGCTGTTACCCAAGTTCTTCAAACCAGTGAAAGCAGGCCCGAACATAGGCTTCAGGTCTTGACCATCTGCTGTTGTCATGCTGAACTCCCAGCGAAGGTTTTGTTCGATGTTCAGTTCAGTCATACTCTTTTCTGTCTTTTGACGTCCGGAAAGATCGATTCCCCAGTGTGCCAAATGTGCAACGAGTTCTGGATCTATGCGCTCGTCGTCGCAAGAGTAGCAGTAGATGTCCGCACTGCCTTCAGCTGAGATACTGCCCAGCTTCACGGCGACAGGGTGACCTGTAGCTGCGTTGTGCTCCACCTGGTGGTTGTTTCCTGGCGCACCGCCTCCGTACTGTGTTCTGCCGCATCCCAGGTTGCCACACGTCAAGCACAGCCAGAGGTTCTCTTTCAGGTCACAGCCTACACAGTGACCGAGATCGCCGCTGGCAATCTGCCTCGCAGCATCCTGCTCTAGGCAAAGAGTGTGCTCACAGGCCGTCATTTCCTGCTCCCATGCCTTGACTTCTTCTTGCTTCGCGAACGTGTTGGCTTTCAAGACGCCGTCGACCACCTCGGCGACCTTTCCTTGCTTCTCGATACCCTCCACTCCACACTCGAAGCACTTTATCTCTGCTCTTGTCTCATAGCGATCCTCCTCGGTCTCGGCGGCAATAGCAAGCTTGGTGAGCTTTTGAGGCGGCTCGTCGCGGTGCTTGCGCTTGCGGGTGCGTCTGATGTTCACAGCGAGAGGATGCTGCGACTGTTGTGCGTGCTGGCGGCCGTGGACACGCTCCCCTGCGCAGCCGCCGTTGAAGCAGTGCAGGCAAACATCGAGACCGGCGGGCTGATCGATGTTGTCGAAGCAGAGGGTGCAGTCTTCGCGGTAAACAGAGTCGGAGGGTCTAGGCGGGGCGATGTTGGCGGCGTCGATGTGCGGACAGGCGGCCATGTTGGGTGGTGGGGGGTTGCCAGATGGTGGCTGTCGTTTGCGTGTGGCGAGGTTGATCAGCAACAGGTAGCGTGGCGCTGTTGTAGATGCAAGGCAAGGTAAGGTACGGAGCTTGGCCGCGTGCAATCAGATCAGATCAGATCGTCTGTTGTTTGCCTCCGACTGCACATGCCCTGATGCCCTGCCCTGCCCTGACATATCACGCCATGACGCAGTTGCTGGGCAAAAGCTTCTTTCGACAGTAGAGCGCCAGAAGTTTGCATGCGCCATCGTCGGGCCTCCGAAGGCTTCACAGCTGTTGGGGGGTAACAAACATCCACCAAGACCAACCAATCCGTCTGCAAGCCATTCGGACCACCGCCACAGAACATGGCCGCCCATCACTGCTTTCCGCACTCGGCTTGGTATGCAGAGTAACGAACGCATAGTCGGCTCGATGTCATCTGCCGTGTCATCATACACAGACTTATCCTCACGAGCTTCGGCCCTCTTTGGCCCTCGGCACGATTAGCAAGGCGGGGTCGAAGATATGAGAAGACGCCGGCTTCTCGAAAACATGAGAATGATCCTGCTTGTCGCAACCATATATCTCTTGTCCAAGGATGCGCAATGCCGTTGGCTTGCGGAAGGACCAGGCATGGGCAGCGGGAGCGTCTCGCATGTGGAATCCTTGCCATGCGTGCAACAAGGGCCCTTCCCGACAGAGCGGATAATGCACGATCTCTACCCGGCATTTCGATATCGACCCTGCGACCAGCGAGCTTGTGACGACGCTGGGGTGGGGTTGATTAGGTGAGCAGCCAGCAAAGAGACCAAGGTCGGTATGCCCATGAGTCGCCGTCGGCTTCCGTAGCTATGACCCGCTACATCTGCCGCCATGGCAATCCATAAAAGATTCCATTGCTTCCGTCTGCAAACATCCACACCCAAAACCTAACCCTCTAACCTCCAACCTTCAATCTCAAACCCATACCAAAACACCATAATGGCCTCCAACCCTCCCGGCAGATGCTGCACCATTGGTGTCAAGCACGAGGGTGAAGCAAAGGGCGAGCTCAAGACCATCGACGGCGGTATGCTTCCTCCTCGCCAAATCCTCTCAGTCACTCAATCTGACCAGCCTCTCAAGTCCCCGCCTACGTCTCCTACCCCGAGTCCAAGGACACCTCCACCACCATCGTCATCCTCCCCGACGTGATCGGCCATGAGTTCATCAACGCCCAGCTCATCGCCGACCAGTTCGCCGCCAACGGCTACTTCGTCGTCATGCCCGATCTCTTCCAGGGCGACCCCCTCCAGCTCAACCGCCCCGAGGGCTTCGACTTCATGGCCTGGCTGCAGAAGGGTGGCCCTGAAGGCAAGGGCCACCTTCCCGACCAAGTCGACCCGATCGTCGAGAAGACTCTGGCATACGTGAAAGAGCAGGGCGCGAAGAAGATCGGTGCCGTCGGATACTGCTTTGGCGGCAAGTACGTCGCTCGCTTCTTGGCCAAGGGCAAGGGCGTCGATGTCGGATACACTGCACACCCGTCTTTCGTCGACGAGGAGGAGATCAAGGGCATGACTGGCCCTCTCTCCATTGCCGCTGCCGGTATGTTTGATCCATGATTTTTTTCTCCATAACGACCCGAAGCGACAAATGCTAACTTTACTTCTCCCAACCAGAAACCGACCAGATCTTCCCCGAAGAGAAGCGCCACAAGACCGAGCAGCTGCTCAAGGAAATGGGCACCATCCCCTACCAAGTCGTCCTCTACTCCGGTGTCGAGCACGGTTTCGCTGTTCGCGCCGATCTCAGCAAGAATGACGTCAAGTTCGCCAAGGAGGCTGCGTTCCTGCAAGCCGTGCAGTGGTTCGACGAGTTCCTCAAGAAGGACCGCAAGAGCGCTTCGTAAGTCTGCACTCTTGAGCTCGTCTCGCAGACTGTCGTTGAATCAAGGAGGTAATGCTGAGATGGAATGGAAAGACCGGCGAGGTTGTAAATATCTTGGCTCGCTTGAAGCGCGATCCTCGTGAGGCGGTCTGTTGATAATGATTGGAATACATGAATGACCCATCCAATGCCCGGATCTTTTCAGTACCGAGTTCGTGACGTGAAACTGTATATCTCCAGATTGATCGTTCTGATGTTGAGCCTTGAAACTTCACGTGTGTGACCGTCGAATCACGCTTTCGATAAATACCAGCATAAGAGTTTCTTCATTCTAGTCATGAAACGCAATCACGAAACCTCAACCCAGGACCAAACAGCGCCATAACTCGCTAAAGAAGAACTTCAGCAAGAACGCAGAACAAACAGCAACGCTTTCGAAAGAAAACACTCGCGCAGATGAAAGTGCAACAGGCCGTCATCTCATAAACGTCTTTCATCCTGCAAATCGTCCGCTGCAACACGATCACCAGGACAGAATCTCCGGCACCGACCCACCGCAAGCAAGACCATTGCAAATCTCCATGTCGCTCTCGCTCACCGCGTCCTTGGGAAGCTGCTGTCTCGCGGGCCAAATCTCGCGGCCCTCCAGTTTTTCGCGCTGAAAGTGCTCGGTGATGACTTCGCGGACCTGGGATTGGAAGTGCAGAGGGCCTGGTTTCACGAGAGTTAGCGTCCCTTCTGTGCCTCATCTGCTTCGACTGTTCCGTACCTTTCTCCCACCTGGGGTGCAGCTCGCCATTGACAAACACGCCAGCGTTGAGGTTCGCTTGCGCGCGGTCGCAGAGCGCTTTGTCCTCTTTCATGACGCGGGCGTAGGTGTCTGCGATCGTGCGGAAGTCTTCCTCGGAGGACTCCTTGTTGCGGTAGACTTCGTAGTGGACTTTGGTGTGGGTGGCAGATGAAGGCATGAATTTCTGGATCATCATGAAGTGCGGACTGGGCGAGGTTAGCTTCACGTATTATTATAACTCGGCCGGTTGACAAAAGCCGAGGTACTTACGAAACAGACATGGAGACGTTGGGGAAGTAGTAGGTCGAGTTGACGTCGAAGCCTTTCGCTTTCTGCTCTTCCGTCGGCGCTTGGTCGTGCTCCATGTATCCCTTCTTGAGTTCTACGTCGTGGCTGTCGATGGTGAGGAATGTTGGGACGTCTGGGTGTGTGGTCTTGCAGTGGTAGCACTCGTTGAAGTTATCCGATGCGATTTTCCAATTGTAATTTGCGTCGAGTTCGTATGTGTGGTCAAGCTTGTAGTTGTTGAAATTGAACTTCTCGAATCGCTTCTGCTCATCCGCGCCAGCGAAGGAGTCGTCCCAGGGGACTTCGGGCGTCTCTTTGGAATCAAGATTGACCCAGATGAAGCCCTTCGTATCGATGTGGACATGGACAGGGAAGAGGCCATTTTGTGACTTGTCGAAGTATTTGAGCGTGTCATAGTCAGGTGCCTTCGCGAGTTTGCCATTCAGACCATAAGACCAGCCGTGATAGCGACAAGACAGAATGCTTGCTCTACCTTGATCCTTCTCGACGACTGTATATGCGCGATGGCGGCAGACGTTGTGGAAGGCGTTGATCTTGTTGGTGCGATCCATAAGGACCACGAAGTCGTATCCAGCCACTGTATAGCGAAGGAAGTCACCAGGCTGCTGCAGCCGTGAAGTGTGGGTGAGGAATAGCCATTGACGGGAGAAGATGGCTCTCCGTTCGAACTCGTACATTTCGCGAGTCGTGTACCATGCTGCTGGCAATGCTCGCACAGGCGCCTTCTTGCCAGAGTCCACGGAAGGTTTCGGCTGTGTGCCGGAGCTTAGGAAGTTGAACATGTTTGTGTGCGGTATCTTGAATAGTTTTGTTCGCCCTGTGGCTGGACTTGAAGAATGTGAATGATATCCTACCTTGTTGCTCATATGGCAAGCCCATGGCGCTTTTTTGTGTTCTACAGCCCTCGCCACAGATACGGCACATCAACGCCTACTTACCGCATCGAGCAATTCTGACTGGTGAGATGAAGGTCACCATGACCACAATCTCATGGATACTCGATCCAGACACAGGAATGCTTGCGCTGCAGCGTAACGTCGATATCATGAGATCAACAGATAGCCGTATCAAAAGGGAAAAATCGCCGAAAGAGGCAATTCGGGATTTGCGGTACGCTAGATCACGTAAGGGCAGCCAATAGCAGTGCGACAGGTCAGCCTCTGGGAACGTATGTCCTAGAAGAGTTTTGGAGTCCATAGGATATGATGAGTCTTTGCTGTAACCGTTATCATTGAAGGGCGGTGTGTTTGCGTGGCCGGTCATGGGATTCGGAGGGCTAGATTCTGGCGGTAATCATGAGGCTGCTCGCAGATAGGGCAAGAGGTCTTGCATGAAGACAGGCGACTTGAGGTTGTAACAAGGAGTAACTCTGAACAATTCTGAGAGTTCTTGCGGTTTTGATGGGTATCTGCTCCAGCGTCGAGTGTTCGAAGAGGCTTACAATCCAGATCTAGCAAGCACGAGAAGAGATCCAAAATCCGAATGGACGAGCCGTCTGACTGTGGACTTGTTATAAAGGCGTTTCTAGAGTTCCACGGGCCCTTATCGCATCTGTAATACCAGATTGGATGTGATATCCGTCTCGAGGAGCAAGTGAGGTCGAGCACATGAGCAGCCGGCCTGCACGCTGTGGACCAGTGAGACGCATGAACTTCCATCACGCGGTGCATTGCTGTTGAAGGGCAGTTCCCTTGGATCGCGCACTCTGTCATAATTAAGTGAGTTATCGTAATGCCAGTTGGAAGCGTGTTCAATAGCAAAGTTAGAGTTCAGTCGCGTGTCATCAGTCGCGTCTTCCTGGGAAATTGAATTTGGGGTTCACTCACCACCCCGCGTTTTCTTGTCCACGACCACCATGCGCCGTCAGATTGAGACAGCACACCATGGACGACATCGCCGACATCCTTGCCTCGGTCTCCGGCGGCCCATTGATCCCTCAAGCAACTCTTGACCTACAGGCACTCACGCGGGCATGGGTCAACGAGCGGACGGCGCCAGAGCTGTTGCCCTATCCGGCAGACCTGGTGGATAGAACGATGGAAAGAGTGGCTAGACAGGTACGCTGCACGTCTTTAGCAGAAGTTCGACGACTCGTGCTGATTGTGATGTTGAAGATAGAAGCCATTGAGACTATGAACGCGACAGCGGATCCGTCGGCGAACTTCCGACTGGTCATTGTCCAGACAGAGTTGGAGAGGTTCAAGTTCCTTGTCCGCTCACTCCTCAGAGCTCGGATGGCGAAGGTACGTATCACGGCTACAAGTATACTAGAATACTATGCTGACACCATCGTCCAGATCGACACATATCCACTTCATTCCCTTGCCCTCTCCCAAGCCTCTCCAACCGCACTTTCACAACTTGAAAGGCAATACTTGGATCACCACCAATACCTCCTCTCATCACATTACAACACTGCATTCCTTTCCTCGTTTCCCGTGGGTTTGCGGAAGTTGGACGATACCGCAGGAGGAATTAGCATGATCGACAAGCCAGACGAAGACAACGCAGTCTTCTGTCGTGTATTAAGAGATGCTGGACAAGTCGAGGTGCAAGGAGAACAAGGAGCAGGAACAGTGGAACTCAATCGAGGAGATGTCTGGGTTTTGAGATGGAGAGACGTCAAGGACGGTGTGGAGAGAGGCGATATCGAGCTGATATGATAGCCAGAGTACGTATGGCGGACCTCTGAGACGAAGAACAATGATACCCAGGAGCAATGACATGGAATGCAGCTTTCGATCTGGTCGTGGCCTTGTTCTTCATTCCCTCGCAGGAATTGCAAATCCCGTCGGCAAAGCGCTCTGTCCGAGGGACCCAAATTCGAAAAGTTTTGCCCGTAAGCACCACCTCACGCCAAGACGCCTCCAATGGTATCACATTTGGCAGCATTCGTGCCCGCCAAATCCCACTTGGATCCTCTTGGATTCTTACGCCCGAACGCGAATTTGATGCCATAAGCGCCGAACGCTTGTGACGACCTAGCTCGAGCATATGCCGTGGACATTTACAAGGCAGTCTAATCTTTTGCTGCGAGCACATGGTCATCCGTTGCGGCCACCGCCATTCACGAGTCTGTCGAGGTCGATCACGGTCATGCTCTTGTTGACAATATCACAAACTGTGACGTACACCGAGAGGCGAATGAAACATGCCCATCTATAGCAAACGCCGTGCGAAGGACGTCCTGCTCAGAGCCTGCGTCGTGGACAGTAGGTATGTAGATGCAGACCGAGAGCGACAAAGAGCCTTCAGTCGACTACCTGCATAAGCCAATATCACACTTCACCGGTCGCTCGAATGGCACGATACCAGTGCCATAAAGGAGTGAAAACTTGCTCACGTGACTTTCACATGCTCACTTTGGCATCAAACCGACCAAAAACGGAAGGAGCGATGGCGATGGCCCTCAACACACATTGCTGCATGTGAATGTTGACCTCGTTTGCGAGAAGCATAAAGTCCTTCTGCCGTTAACGCTCTTTCCCTACCACCTCCACCACCACCTCAACAATCAACAAGCAGACAATGCCTTGAGTGAGGCCCCTCGACAATAGCTTTGCTTCCCCCTTCGCCACGACAATAAGATCACATTGCCACACGCCGGCGCCGTACTCCTTCTTTAGAGGTACACCGGGTAGGTCTACATTGCGCCCTTGAGCGCTCCTGAAGCGGCTCTTCCATCAAGTTTGGGAACCACGGTCGTCCTTCGTGGTAGCGCCCTGCATCGGAACGCTCACTTTGCCTGACCACTCCTACCTTTGCGCGCTCAACCCACGCATTGTCGCAGCCATACTCCTGGTCCTATACTGACACCTCGACGCCCCTAGCACTGGATCGCCATGCCTTACCCAAAGAACAATGCGCCGTTCGTTGACGACGGTGTCTACGAGGACGACGATGGCGATGACGGCAGCTACGAGCCTGACTCCGAAGAAAAGAGCAAGAAGAAGCAGACCCGCAAGAGCACCAAGGGCCGTAAGCTGAAACGCTGGGATGGTGAGTTTAGACAAGGAGATGTGGCGATGTCCACCGCTTCGCGTCACAGATGCTAACAACTCCTGCAGCCGACGAAGACCAGAAGCTGTTGCTCTACATCGACTACGTGTGCACCGAGAAGGGTGTGGTTTTGCCATGGGACTCGATCGCTGCAACCATGGAGCCTCGCGATGCGGCAAAGGGCGAAAAGCCGATGACTGGTGAGGCTATCAAGCAGCACCTGGCGAAGCTGCGCGACCACCGCGAGGGTGAGGGCCATGCTGTGCCACCAAAGCTCGATCGTGGCGCCAGACGTTCAACGGTGAGTAAGAACACACCCTCGACCCCGGCCCCTACTCCACGCAAATCATCAGGTTCCAGTGGGTCGCCGGTGTTCCCGAAGATGTTCAGTTTCGGGCATGGCAAAGTTCAGGGAGCTGAGAAAGAGACTCCGGTCAAGAAGAGGTCTAGCTTGGTAGCGCCAGTGAGCAAGAGCAAGCAGAAGAAGGCGGAGAAGGCCATGAGAGAGGCACTCTTGAGCAGTGGATCTGGCGGTACGACTGCAACTAATGCGGGTGGCGGCAAGCTGGTTGGTGGCCTCAAGCCCATTACAGGTAAGCGCGGCCGTCGTCAGGCGCCAGCAGCAGCTGTACTGGCAACAGGAGACGAGGATCGCGACGATACTGCGAGCAGCGGTGCAGTTCGAGGCAAGCATCCACGCCGCCCCGAGCATGAGAACCCCGCTGGAATGGCTTCTGACCTTGTGGAGCTTGGCATTAAGGACGAGCCTGAGTCAGAAGACGATCTGCCCCTTTCGAAGAGGCGCAACACAGCGCAGAGGATTGGAGGCAGGAAGAAGGCCGCGACCGGCCTCATGGGCGACACGGTGCAGATGTGGCAGAACCGCAACTGGAAGGCGACCACGGATGCGAGTGCAGCACAATCTCCGGACATCCATCAAAGCACCGAGCAGATCGTTGGTGTGCCCAGCCATGGCAATGGCATCGGCGACAACCAAGAGGGACACGCTGGCCTCTCACAGGCGACTCTCGATGGGTTACTCAACGATGGCGGCTTTCTCAGTGGCGGTGGCCACTACCAGAATGACTTCCATCTTCCACATGCGATCGTTGGCGGCAACTCTCAGGAGATGAGCACTGCCTTCAATCCCGCCAACTACCAGGCCCACGGCGTGCAATGCCATCTAGACCAGCAGCTCGGCGGTGATACGTTGGGCGCTGTCTATCCGCAGATCCAGTCCGGCCACCCTAGTCCGATGGACTATGATATCTCGGAGTATCAGGCATACGGTCGCCGTAACGGTGCCCCAGGCCAGATCTCCGTCCCTCGTCACTCAAACAACTATATGGGCCAGCTTAGCAACGATCACCCATTCACTAGCTCTCCGGTCTATGATAGCGTGAGCTCTGCCACCTTCCCTGGGTCCGACGCGTCCCAGTCAGCAAGCAGAAAGACTTCTACCAACACTTCTTTCTCAAACACTCAGGAGCTTGCGGATCCGTTCCCTGCAAACGACTGCCACGGGTACTTCGTTGGACCACCAGCTCAAGATCTGCCATCATTGGGGAATTGGGGCGCACAGTCTAATCAGACAGCTGCTGTGGCTAGCTTCGACGCAGAACATCAGTATCCCGGCTACAACGATAGTCAGATCCCATCCGGCTATGGCAACCTAACCCTCACCACGCCTGCCTCTGGCCCTGACCCGGGCATTTCGCAGCCGCACTCGGCTGGTAACGGTTTCGGACATTCCGCTGAGATCAAGGCTGATCATGCATTCCCTCCCAATCCGTACCTCGACCAAGCTGTGACTCCGACCTTTGGTACGGCCATGGGTAGTTCTGACCTTGGCGACCCATACGCTCCGTCCTTCGGTATGAACGATCTCTTCAATGAGAACTTCTTGGAACCAATTCACGGCAACGACTGTGACGGCTGAGTGATTTGCATTCCAACTCCGGGAAACAATGAAAGGTGTCTTTATGACTTTGCAGGCGCCCCAACACGTCTCACGGCCTGAGTGACCTCGTTGACAATGGGGTCTACTTGAGTACAGTCCGCCATAACGACTTCGATGGCTGAAGTGCCTTTGACCAAACTTTTGAAAACACCAAATAAAACTTGACACACCCCAAAAAGACAAAATCATGTTCTGGCGAGGACCACGCCGAGAATGTGGCTATGACATGAGAATGTGAAACTTCTGCTGTGTGATAAGCGCGGAAGCACTTGGAAAGCTCGAGCAAACTCAACAGGAAATGCACCAAGGCTTGATCAACTCAACAGGAAATGCATCGAGACTTGATCAGACTCAAGGACAATCAGGCATTTCTAACGACATTGAGGATGGCACGATATGCTCAAAAGGAGCGTACCTCAAAGCATGGACACAATGGATGGCTAGCTCAGCAGTATAGCCTCAAAAATTGAAGTCCGCAATTTTTATCTGACAGTTTTGATTCCATTAATATCAATATGTATGCGTCACGAAGTGAGATCTGTTCGTTCGATGTGATGTTGTTCCACGCGTTATCTTGGATCTGAGGCCACCATCGCTCGCTTCGCGCCAAATTGATTGAAAGCCCCGCACTGCCAGCACCAGAAGACCCCTCGGTCGGCAGGTGGATCTGCGCGAAAACAGTCACGTTAACAAACGAAATACGGCTCAAATATATTGTGCTTTGAGCGATTGACTACTACAACACAAGCTGCACACGCTGGTCCGCCACTGAAAATCGCCACAAACATCTTGAAACACACACTACACATCAAACACCGCCAAAATGCTGGACATCAACGACTTCATCAAGGAGCGCGGCGGCAACCCAGAGAAGATCAAGGAGTCGCAGCGCCGCCGCCATGCGCCCGAGGAGGTTGTCGACGAGATCATTGCGATGTTCGAGGACCACCGTAAGACCCAGTACACCGCCGCGACCGAGATGGGCGCCAAGATCAACAAGGTGCAGAAGGAGATGGGCCTCAACAAGAAGAACAAGGGCGACCCTGCCGAGTTTGAGAAGCTGAAGGCTGAGAAGGACGCTCTTACAAAGGAGAAGCAGGAGCTCGAGGATCTGGCCAAGAGCAAGTACGCGGAACTCATGAAGAAGACCAAGTCGGTGGGCAACTACGTGCACGAGTCCGTGCCGGTCAGCGACAACGAGGACAACAACAAGCTGGAGCGTACCTGGGCACCCGAGGGCGTGAAGGTGGAGAAGAAGGACGTTCTGTCGCACCACGAGGTCCTCCACAGACTGGACGGCTACGACCCTGAGCGCGGTGTGAAGATTGTCGGACACAGAGGTTACTGCTTGACTGGCTACGGTCTCTTCCTCAACTTGGCTCTGGTCAACTACGGTCTGGAGTTCCTCTTCAACAAGGGCTACAAGCCCAACCAGCCTCCATTCTTCATGCTCCGTGAGGCCATGGCCAAGACCGCACAGCTCGAACAGTTCGACGAGGAGCTGTACAAGGTCACCGAGAAGGAGAACGACCCTGCGACCGACAAGTACTTGATCGCAACCTCCGAGCAGCCCATCTCTGCCATGCACGAGGCCGAGTGGCTCAACGACAAGGACCTCCCCATCAAGTACGCCGGCTACTCCACCAACTTCCGCAAAGAGGCTGGCTCCCACGGCAAGGACGCCTGGGGTCTCTTCCGTGTTCACCAGTTCGAGAAGATTGAGCAGTTCATCTTCTGCAAGCCCGAGGACTCATGGACTCACTTCGATCAGATGATCGACACTTCCGAGGAGTTCTACAAGTCCCTCGGCATCCCCCACCGTGTCGTCGGTATTGTCTCTGGTGCCCTCAACAACGCTGCCGCCAAGAAGTACGATCTCGAGGCCTGGTTCCCCTTCCAGGGCGAGTACAAGGAGCTCGTCTCCTGCTCCAACTGCACCGACTACCAGACCCGCGAGCTTGAGATCAGGTACGTTACCTTACTCCCTATAACTTAGAATATCACAGAACTAACACATCATACAACAGATATGGTCAAAAGAAGCAAACCGACGCCTCCTTCCAAAAGACCTACACCCACGCCCTCAACTCCACACTCTGCGCCACCGAGCGTGCTCTTTGCTGTGTTCTCGAGAACTACCAGACCGAAGAGGGCCTCAACGTCCCCGAAGTGCTCCGCAAGTACATTCCCGGCCAGCCCGAATTCCTGCCTTTCGTCAAGGAGCTCCCCAAGGACTCCACCAGCTTGAAGGCCAAGGGCAAGGCCGAGATGAAGGGCGGCGCTGCACCTAAGATCCCTGGCGAGAGCGAGGTTGTTGAGAGGCCCAAGGCCGTTGCTGAGGAGAAGAGGTCGTAGAGGATTCGAGAGATGATATGAAAAAAAGTTAGATTGCTTTCTAGATGATTAGCATGGTAGATGAGAATATGAGCATCGTTCTGCGCGAATTTTGAGAGTGGCTTGCACAACTAGCTAAGGTATACGTGAGAGCATGATGATAGTGGTATGCAACTTAGCGAATCACATAACAACGTCAGCTGAACAAAACAGGCTGATATCTATGACGATGGTCTGAGTATTATAATATATATAAGAGTCGAGAGACCATAAGTGCGATCCGAACAGACAGACATCAATTCTGTGCGCCCACGCTACCCTTCACGTCATACCTTCGTGTGCAGCTCACGAGTTTCCATCACTCAGGCTTCTCAAACAAATAATGGCAAACTCCCCACTCATCGCCACCATCCCAAGCAAAAAGCTCCGCGCAAGCAAGGTAGAACACCTGCCACCTGTAAAACCACTTGCTCACGCCCTCCGCACCATACGTCTCGATCAAATGCGGCCAAATCTCACTCTTAGCAGCCGTCATCTTCGCATACCAGTCCTCGCACGTCTTCGCATAGTGCTTGCCATTGACCCACCACTGATGCTCGAGCTTGAGATCCCGCTGGAAGTACAGCAGCAGATCGGCCGAAGGCATAGTCCCGCCAGTGAAGAAGTGCTCCGTCATCCAGCCGGACTCGAAATCGTAGGGCGTGCTCTTGTGCGCGAAAAGGTGCACGAAGAGTTTCCCGCGGGGCTTGAGCAGCGAGGAGACTTTGGCGAGGAGCAGCTCGTAGTTTTTCATGTGCTCGAAGAGCTCGATACTGAGGACACGGTCGTAGGCGCCTTCTTGGGGTGTGCCAGCGAAGGAGTGCGTGGCGATGTCGCCGGTGATGACTTCGAGGTTTTTGAAACCTGCTTTTTGAGCTTGGCCGTCGATGTACTGCTTTTGGGTGCGCGAGTTGGAGAAGGCGGTGATTTGGCTGTTGGGGAAGACTTCGGCGAGGTAGAGACTGAGGGAGCCCCAGCCGCAGCTATATGGGTATTGTCAGTCGGGTTAGGCGAACGACAGAAAGAGTTCGCCACTTCTTAAGACTCAAACTCACCCAAGATCAAAAATCCTCATCCCATCCTTCAATCCTGCCCTCTCAACGTACAACTCCAGCATCGCAATCTCCGCCTGCGCCAGCGTCTCGCCGCCCTTGGGATACAAACAACAAGAATACTTCATCCTAGGGCCCAGACTTTCCGACAGCACGCCCGTACCAACCTCATAATGTTGGGTGTTGGCGTCGTCGGTGTTAATAGCAATGGGACGCTTGCGGAGCAATTCTACGTAAGCCATTTTGGTCTCGAGGGCGGATTGCATGGATGTCGTGGCGATGGTGTTGATGCGGTCTTGCAGCTGCGCGCGGATGCCGCGGCGCAGCAGGAAGGTGGGTAGATAGCCACCATCTACGATAGTTTCGACGAGGGAGTCTGTTGTTGTTTAGTAAATGTGAGGTCCTGGGGGCCGTGGAGAGGGGCATAGGATGGGTTGTATACCGTAGTTCATGGTTGCTTTTGAGATAGGTCTAGCTCGATCACGGGAGAATCGGGGCTTGTGTCAATCAGGCGGGTATCTGGATCTAGATAGCGAGTGGCAAAGATCAAGGCGTTTGCGGCTTAAAAGACAGGACAGTTGTTCAACTGTATATCAAGGTTCGGTGAGGCTCAAAGGATCGCGTTAGTATGCTTGCATGTGAACGCACATGCACGCGAGAGCACGCTAAGTGCTTGAGATGACATCACGACTGGTTCTATCTCAACCTCCAACATGAGGTTTTATACTCTTTTGATGAACAACATGAACATACAACACAGACTAATTGACTTATCTTGTGATCGAAGCTGGTGGATCTTGTCAGAGACTTTTCAGTGATAGAAACTATCAACACCAATGGCACATTTTTAGCGGAAGAACACAGACAGCTTCGAAAGCAAGTTCAATAAATTCATATGCATAACCTGGGGGTATTATTACTACTTTCGCTGCCAAAAGACAAAAACAATACTGCCAGCCCCTATGGGCTACTGATATAAGTTACTAGCAGGTCGAGACAACTTTGCATTTCCAACGAATGCATGTTATTGTAGTCAAAAACCGTCAGGCCTCAATCGTTGCCGGAACCAATATCGTAACAAGAGCAAAAAGTTCAATCGCGCCGTCTGCTCAAAATTCACAATCCAGTCGTGTGCGAAAACAAATCATCCTAAGCTCCTGCCGAGCTGCAAGTATTCGGGCCACAGAGCCGGGTTGTTTCGTCAAAAGGAAAGTCGTCAATGCGTAGCAATTTTGCTTTGGGTGTCCAGCTGGGAATCGTTCCATATGAGCCGGGGTATCATACTTTGTGGTGTTCGTAGCACTCGTCTCCAACGGGGCGCTGTGTGCATTTGGTTGTTGAGTGGTGTTCCTACCACCTGCTTGACCAGCTTCTTCCAAGTGCTGGCCTTGCGGGAGGCGGCATGGCTCTACTGGCCTCAGATTTGCGCACAGGGCTGCCGGTAGACCTGTCACTGGCAGCGATCAGGGCAGGCATTCCACCTCCGATCTTACCGAAGTCTTGGAAGAGATCGATGCCCTCCTCGCTGCCATCAGATGGAAGAAGAGTCTCGAGGCCGAAAAGGGTGGCCGCGTCTTTGTTATCCGCTGTACGCTTGTCCGTCTTTGCGCTCGTGGGTGCAGTTGTGTGTGGGCGGACAATTGGCTCGTTTTCGAAGCCCAAGCCACAGTCAGCGTCAAAGGCGGACCAGAAATCGTTGGCTTCAGGTGTGCCACTAGATGCAGTGTGTGACTGTCTCAGGGGTGATCCAAGTGTGTTGGTCTTTCTCTTAGCGGGCGAGGGACCGAGGTTCGGTTTGTTGAGGAAGGGTGAGATGGTGGTGCTTGCTGCAGAAGAACCGAGGTTGATGTTGTTGCTCTTGGAGCTGCCGGTAATATCGGCGAGAACACCAGAGCTGGTAGCAGCACGTGCTAGCGAGGGACGATGGGAAGATCGCTTTTCCGGCGATCCACGCGCGGTCAGGTCCTCATCTGGCCCGTCGATGAAGACATCGAACAGCTGAGATGCAGCGTTCAAGTTGTTGTTATCAACATTGGGCGCGTCACCGAAGCATGGCTTCCAAGGCGTACGAGCAGCTTTGAAGGGAGACACAAAGAATCCACTGCTGCTATCATCAGCAGTCAGGTTGAATGCCGGGCTCCAGGTGCCTGCTTCAGGAAGAGGCGAAAGGGTTTTGGCAGGAGAGCCAAGCAGAGCACGTATCCTGTTTCGGTGGTTGCGAAGGTTGGTATTGGGAGACACAGACATGGGTGCCTTCACAGGACGCTTGAACACGACTGCAGGTGTCAGAGGATCAGCATCCTGTCTCGTTGGTGAGGATGATAGTCGCGACGCGCTGGCGCGGCTTTCGCGTCTGTCTTTGGTGGGACTATCGAAGGATGAGCTGCGGATACGAGCAATCTCGGCTTCCGCGCGTCCTTTGCGGATGCGAGATCGAGAAGCGTCTGCCTCGGAGGTGAGCTGGTGGTTCATGCCACGAGCAGCTGAGGACTCAATCGATGACCAGTAGCCACTGTCGTTGAGGCCGCCAAACTTTTGACGACGTCCAGCGGAGCGGCTGTGAAACTGGAATCGTGGTGCAGGCGGCGGCGTCCCTTTGCGGCTCACTTCGGACGCCATTGGCGGCGGAGACGAGCCAAATTCGTGCGGAGGTGGTGAGGAGCGCATAGGAGCAGGGGGCGGAGGCATGGTCGAGTTGTCGTGGTCATCTTCAGCCAGAGCTGGATCCGACGCGTCGATTGTACCGTCTGATGAAAGAAGTTCAGACTCGTCAGGGAACTTGGCGGAGTCAATTGCCTTGACCTCGGACTTCTTGACGGGGTTCGGCGCAAGTGTGAAGTGGCCAATGGCTGGTGCAGTCGAAGGCCTGTAGACGGACGAAGAGGAGAATTCCTGGGGCAATGCTTGGAGGTATTGAGAGCCATCCGGGTTGGTGATGCGACGAATGGGGTTCTTCTTGTCTTGCAGGAACGGACGCTCCTGGCCAGGCTTGATAGCCCAATAGTTGCCTTTGCCAGGGTCGTCCTTCGGGCGCTCGATCTTGATAAAGTTCTTGTTAAGACTGAGGTTGTGACGAATGCTGTTTTGCCAGCCGCTCTCCGCCAAGCGATAGAAAACGAAGTTGTCCGAGATCCATTTGTAGATTTGAGCAAGTGTGAGTCGGCGATTCTGAGATCTCAAGATAGCCATGCCGATCAATGTGGCGTAGCTGTAAGATGGCTTGGCTCCATCATCGGTGACAGAAGGCATTTCGCTAGGATCGGGTAGGTCGAATGGCTCCTCTTCTTCGTACTTTTGTTTTTGCTTCTTCGAGCTCGGGCGATCGCTCGAGGGCAACATCTCGGAGTTGGTACGCTTCATGGGCGCCTTGTAGCCGTAGTCAACTTCCACAACCGGCATGGCAGTCAAGTCGCCGAATGATCCACCCTGGAATGTGTTCTCCTTGCCCAATGGCTGGGCACTGGGGAATTGAGAGTAGAGCGCCTTTTGTGGTATGGGCGCGTTTTGCATGTAGTTGTGGTAGAAGTTGCCGTTCTTTTGCGGCGAGTCGGTGAACACAGGTTGCGGAGGTGGAGAGATCTTGACGCTGGCGAGACCGTTCGAGTGAATGGGTCGGAGTGGTGAGCTGTCTGACTTTGTTGGAGAGACTCCGTCGGAGCCAGATGTGGTGGGGTTAAGGTTGAGGCTGGACGCGTCGCTGAGCGGACGTAGGGCGTTTAGAAGCGCGGCTTCGACGTCGTGCTCGGGGAGCGTGGGAATGGTCGCTGTGGGCTCGTGGAAAAGGTCCATTGGCGGTGGACAACGCGTCGACATGGAGTCGACTTGAAATGTGAGTAGCTCAGGCGCAGTCGGAGGCGGTAGGTGGACGGAATGCACGCGTCGGGAGCAGATATCGGGCCAGTGCGGCGTGTGCTGGAGTCGAGAAGATAGGCCGCCGGCGGAGGGTTATGGTGTCGTTTGTATCGTGTTCGGGAGGTCGTCAGTGCCAGCTCGGAGTCGAGGTTGGCGGGAGAGTCGCAGAGCTGCGCGAAGGGTGGGTTAGAAGGATGTTCTCAGGCGCAAGTAGTAGGCCAGCTCGGTCTAGTGCGTCTGGTCTGTGCCTGGGACTGGCTGCAAGGGCGGGCGCGTGCCCACGAGCGTTGGATGATGGATGGCCCTTGCCCTTGCGGTGCGCACCGGCAATGGCAAAGTTGGAATTCGCCCTACTGGACTCACCTGCGGCTACGTCGATCGATCTCGAGGGCGTGCAGCGATTGCTCGCAAGACGGCGAGCGCGTGTGCGGATGCAGAGGGGAGAGGTTTCACGGCGGATGTTTTGGAGTCAACAACAACAACAACGGGGAAGACGTGTCTGTACGCGGCAGACTGCTGCAGCTGAGGAGCCGCTGAAGAGCAAGCAGAGAGCTATCCAAGGTACCGTGCCTTGCCGTCCTGAACTGCTGCACCTCTGTGGCCATTCAGCTCCCAATCACTCCTCCCTCCCATGCAACTGCTGCGGGGCGGCGGTGCGAAGAGGTCGCAGGCTCAGGCGCCGAAGCTGGGAAGCAAGGCACGAGGGAGCATTAATTAGTGGACGCCCTCGGGCCTAGCGCACCCACCCCAGCAGCGAGCAGACTCGCCCACGGCCAATGGATGGCGCCTCTTGCACAGCGCTCCTTGCTTCGCGTACGCCCGCTCGTCCCAAAGTGCGTTGGCCGCAGCAGGCTGAGCTGCTGTGCTGTGTCTTTCATGATCGATGATCGACTGAGACGCGGAGAGATTTGGCCCTCAAACCGCCCACCCACCCCTGCGCGTACAGCGCATGAACAATGGTCTTGGGTCGCGTGGTACTTTTGTTCTTTTTTTTTCCTTTTCGAACTAGACCTCTGCGTGTGTGTATGTGTGCAACATGGCACACGTTGCAGGCCAGGCCCATGGAAGAAGCGAAGGCTTCGGCTTCAGCAGCGCAATCGCACGCCACGACACACACGCCCAGCAGGCTTTACGCATCGCTGCAGGGATACCGTTGGCTCCTCGTCCTTAACGCACTCCCGCGCACTCCCGTCTCGCGCTTGCCGTCACTCAAACGGCGCGTCGAGAAGTGACGGGGGACTCGTTTAACCTTTGCCTCATCTTGCAACGCTCAAACTCTCCCACCAAAACTCCCATCTGCCTTTCCGGTAAATTGGACCTCACATGCACATCCGCCGAGGATCGCATTTTCCTAGCCTCGTGCGGGGCCGTCTTTTCGCGATGCCACTTGCTCGTCAGCGATCGATCTGGCCCCGTCACCAAGTCCTGTTCGCGCGGTCTTCGCTCCGGACGTTCGCTTCAATTTGACAACGCATCGTGTTGTCGTGTATCGTTCAAGCGGACGCGCTCGCGCTGCTAGCCAATTCGCTGTGCATTAGCTTGCTTGCACCGGTTCGCTCGCATGCAAAGGCGCATCCCTCGCGAGCGCATCTGCCTATCTACCTACTAACCTTATTCCCACCGCCCTCCATCGATTCCTGCAAGCAGGGAATCCCGACTGCACATCTACACATCATACCACGTCTAACCAACTTCTTGCCTCCTCCTCATCTCCCAACAAGCCTCCCCGCCAGTCATACAACAACCACTACACCCATCCGTGCCCGCAAGCCAACACCGCCTTTTCCAGAACGAAAAAAGAAGGACCTGCCATAGTCCATGCTCACGGCAACACAGACACCAGAGCAGCCCGCGTGCCGAAAGGATTTAGGAGACCTTACTCAGGGACACCAGCGAATGTGGCGGTCTAGAGTAAAATTGTCTTTTCCACGTCATAAGCTAGTCTTACTAAGTCGATGCTGCTGCCTGCGCTGCCCTTGTAAAATTTGTCAGAAGTCCTGGGCTGTGGTTTTTGGGCGCCAATGGTGATCGCTTCGGTTGGTTTGTGTTCAGTGCGTACTTTGTCCCTGGTCCGGCGTCGGGCTGGAAGAGTCGTGGGCCAGATAAGATCGCAACAAGCCCAAAGCCGCGAGTGAGCGTAAGGGAGCACGCTGCCGCCGTCAAATCCGCAAGAGAAATTTCCTGTTCAAACAGACAAGCGACAATGACCCGAGCAACACCACGCAGAAGACAGCCTGCCAGCGATGATCCGAAGAAACGTTCATGCCCTCACTGCGGGCGGCGATGCAAGAGTCCACACGTCCAACGGCAACTAGCCCACTAACTGCCGAGAATCCTGTGTCCAACCCTAGATATATGTTACGTTCTGGTATGGCTCTTTCAAACAGCACACAACACGACCGTCAAGCTCTGATACCTTGGCAGCACTGCTAGTAAAAGGAGTCTTGAAGACCGTGAACATGAAACTCATACCAATAATATTCGTGATGTCTCGCATTTTCCTTTCGGTGTGACGTCTACCCAGAGAGCATGGGCGTATATGCGACAGGCAGATTTAAGGAGGTGAATGGTTCGAAACATCATTGTAACTCCTGCGGAGATTATACCGTCGCTTAGTCCCTCCTATGGCGAACGACAAGAAGTAGTCAAGTAAGCAGTCTTCTCCTTGCCGACTCCCCGTCACTCATGTCCCCAACCTTAACCTCACCATTCGAATCATCGACTACCTTCTCCCGTCCTCATGCCATCAAACGACCACACCTCCCCACGAGCACGAAGGCAAACGACAGGAACAAAACAGCAACGCACGCCCAAAAAGGAGAAGAAAAAAAAGGAAAAGAAGTTCGCAAATCACAAGCGAAACAGCGCCCGCGGCGTCTCTTTTCATTTTTCCATTACACAATACCCTCTCTCCCCAACACCATCCCTATCCTGTGCCTTCCAAAACCAACCGACCATTCCGAGGAAAAAGAAAAGTTGCCCCAGATGCCCGAATCCCTGACTTATGTACATCCCCAGCCGGGTCAATCGGACCACCAGCTGTTCCAAAGCACATATAAAAATATATGGAAAAACGAAAGAATGGGCTAGGAGACCACCCATGACGATTGAAGACGACATCAGCTCCGCCCAGCTTTTTTTTTGTCTCGCTGCCCAGGCGAAAAAAACGAGAGGAAGAAAAAAAGAATCGCTCAAAGTCGCTTTATAGTTGAGAAGGAAGAGAAACAAGCGCGCCGGGCCCAGAGTTCTGAGGAATAACAAAAAAAGAAAAACGAGAAAACGCGAAAGTGTCGGAGAAGAAATGGTCGATGCTGCCCGCACATCCGCAATCTTGGCCATCGATCGCAGTCGTTGCCAGCCTCTTATCTCGCAGGAACGAAGTTGAGGCGAGGAGCGCCCACGGTCGCCTGTCGAGGCGTATCCGGCTCGTCATCCATGCTTTCAGGCCCGTCGAACGTGCGAACTTGCTTGAGCTCGCCTGCCAGGTCGCTGTCGACGTCAGGGCTGGTATCGAGGATGAAGTGTTTGAAAGAGCCGTGCACGGCGCTGGACTTGCGAGATCCACGCTTTTCGTCTGATATCAGAGGAGAGTCCGAGATGGACGGCTGACGGGAAGTGGGCGATGGACTTCTGGTGCCTCCGAGGATGAAACTGGTCGGTTCCTCAAAGTACGTCGTGCGTTCCGCGCGAGGCGTCTCATCGTACTTGATCTCGGCGAGCATTCTGCCTAGACTTCCAGAGGAGCCTGGACGCTCAAACTTCTCGTCTGGTTCCAAGATGTTCATGTTCGTTGGGATGGCGTTTAGTAAGCACCAGTTGCGGTCAAGGTATTGTGCCAAGCGATAACATTGACGATCCCATTGTTCGCTAAGCATCTGTTGTGTGGTCTGGATGTCTTGCACAGAGAACGCCGAAGGTGCAGCAGCAGCCACTGGTCCAGTGTGGGAAGCCTGTCGAGACCTAGGAGGGGGCGACATAGCGTTGTTGCCGGGTTTCTGCGGACGAGGTAGGGATGGTGTGTACACTGATGCTCTTTGTGCCGTGCGACGGATACTGGTGAAACCACGCTTCATAGCGAACGAAGAGGTTGAAAGACCGGAACTCTTCACAGGCGCCAAGGTTGGGGTCTGGTCGAAGTCGGACACCGCCTTCATGGTCGTCTCGGCGGATCGTAAAGCAGCGGCGCGTCCATCGTCCATTGTGGGCAGGTGAATTATATTAGTATTGTCAACAATGGAATTGACAAGGTCCGTCAAACCTGTCAGAGGAATTTCGTTGTTGTTGCAATAAAGCTCAGCGAGTGTGGTGTTCTCCTTGAGTACTCCAGCAAGCGTGCTGGCTCCTTGGATGCCCAGTTTCTGGTTCTCGATGTGGAGAATTCGCATCGTCTTATTGTGCTTGAGACCGAGCAGCGCATCATTGATCCCCGAACCAAAACGTGACGTTGCCAGTCTTGATTCCTCGCCAGACAGATTCAGCTCAACGATGGTGTCATTCTCTGCAAACAATTTCTTGAAAGCTCGACATGTGTCTTCGCTTGCAGCACCAGGCAATGCTGTCTGCGAGATGTCCAGATATCGAATACTCTTGTTGACTGTAAGAGCGCTGAGGATCTTTCTGAAAGTCGATTGCTCTCTATACTCCACGGCCCGCATGCTGAGATGTGACGGCGCCATACTGTTGGAGATCGCTTGGGTGACGTATTCTAGGTCCTTGGTGATGTGACTTTGGCTAATGTCCAAATGGAGGTCACGGTGATTGCCTTCGCCTTGCATCATACTATGAAGAAGGGTTGCAACATCGCGACCCGCTAGATAACTGTTATCGAGATATAGCTCGTGCAAGCAACTCGATTGCGGATGCGCAAGATACGTCGCAAGAGCATCTATGGTCGCTGTGTTCAGCGTTGTCCCGCTGAGTCGCAGTTCCGAGAGACGCCAAGTCAACAATGTTTCGGGCTGAAGGAGTGGCTCCGATCCTGAAGTTCGTGAAATGTAGGATAGATTCAGCTTGCGAATAAAACCAAAGATACCAAGCTGACTGTCAAATGTGGCTGGGTTGAGGCGGGCTGTATTACCGGCGATTTCGATGGCTTCCAGGGTGTTATCTTGCGCACGTAATGCATCCAGAATCAGTCCGAGGCTTCGATCAGTCAGACCACAGCGGCTCAATTCGATGGCACGTAGGTGGCAGGCTTTTTCCACAGCAGCTGCGACCAAGTAGTCGAGATCAGTCTCGCTGAGATAGATTCCATTCAGACAGATCCAGTCCACGTTCGTATTCTGGTGGCGGCAGAGAGGGAACAGTGCCTCCACAATGCCACAACCAATATCGTTTTGCTTGACTGGTTCCTCGTTTCGACCAGCTTTTACTATCGCGGGCTTGGCCGTTATGCACCCAGAGAAGTCCATGCGACGGAGCTTCCTGCTGGTTGCTGCCATGGCCCGGACCTCTTGCACAAGTAGACATGATTTTTCCAGCTCTTCCCATGACATTTTTATCGATGTACCCGCCTTCGTCTTGGAGCAGACATGCTCACAGCCGTAGTTATCGTGAAGTCCGTTCAATCCATCGAGTGGTATGTGGGCGAAAGAAATGCTGCCGAATGTTTCATTGTATCGTAGGGTTCGCATGATGGCAAGGCACTCCAGCGGTGAGTATTGCGGTCGTCTAGTGTCTGCAGGTGGTAACAGTTCAAATCCAGGGCCGTCTTCACATTCGTAATTAATATAGTAGCGAACATTCGCCGGGTTTACATCATACGCAACGCAGTATGCAGTCATGGTGCGGTGCAGGCAGCTGTGTTCTTCCTCGTGTGACGAAACTGGAGGTGCCAGCAACTCCTCCACAGGAGCTGGCGCCGTGAACTTGAGCAACCGAGACTGATACTCAGGCCGCAGGAAGTTCTCCGCATGGTGAAGTCTAGCCGCAATTTCATGTGAAGCTGATGATGCAAGGTACAGGCGCTTTGGGGCCTGTAATGGCTGACGGAAGGTCAATTCAAATGTGTCGTCCGAGCTGCTCACTCTTACTCCAACCAGAGTCAATATTCCGAACGCGCATTGCGTAGACATGTTGTTCAAGGATGTGCTCGAAGAGCGCGCAAGCGTTTTGGCATTAGGTATAATGTGAACCTTGTGCACGCCAATGGCCAAGAAGCAGACAGAGGAGTTTTGTTTGGAAATGTCGTCCGAGGAAGACTGTTTGCCGGATTTGCTAGGTTGGAGCCGTTGCACCACTTTGTAGACCGCACAGTTCGCTGGATCGTAGTCGTTTGCACGCTCGATAATACGAGCCGCAAGTCCGATGTTCGCGCTGGAAATGTACTTGTCGTCATGCAAACGAGCCTCCTTGACTGCGTTGCGAATAATCCTTAGCCAGACAGTCCGCTCCTCGGGGTTGCCAAACTGCAGAACCATAGCAGATGCTTGGCTGCTGTCCTCATCCAGATAGCAGACCTCAATTGCAAAGTATGGTTTGCCATCGTCCAATCTATGGATAGCCACCACCTGCCGCAGAGGCACCCGGCCATCCTTGTCGCCCGATGCGTCCGAGAGGGTTTGCAAATCACTTGCTGAGCCGAGAGAAGACATGTGTCCATGTTTGCCTGATGGGCTCCGACCGACAGGGTTTGGTATACTGCTGAAGAATTCTGACGCTTTTGCCTGGCTCTTGTATCTCGTCATTGATTGTTCCGTCAGGACCAAGTATTCCTTCTTCTTTCTGAACATTCCTGTCGTCGTTTGTACTTCGCCGTGCATCAGGACGTGCCTCGTGGGCCATTGTGCATCCAGGCTGGTATCGACACTACGTAACGACGTCGCAGTGGTGTTCACGGCGCTCAAAGGCTCTCCCAGAAAATCGGCGCTGTCATGGTGGCTTCGCATGCTAGGCTTCAACGAGCCAAACATGGAAGGAGGTCGTTTCGAGGTGGTGACCCGCAACTCCGGCCGACGTGGCTTGGGTGAGCATTGTGAAGTAGACTTGGCCGTGCCTTCATGGCCTCCTCGTGGGATGTCGGGGTGTTCGAGGGCATTGCCGACCGAGGCCCTCTTCTTGTGCTTCATTTCTTTCTTCAGCGTGCGCGGCGAGTGGGCGACGCCGTCCGGATCGCTGGAGGAGTGGGTTAAAGTGGATAGGGCGAAAAGACCGGACTTTCTCCTCCCCCAAGAGCCGTACGCGGAATCGTTGCTGCTCCTCGACATGGCGGGCGACGCAGAGGAGCGCAAGCGGCGGCGGCGGCGACGACGACGGTCGCAACTTGCGAGCGCGACAGTATGTACGGTATGAAATGCGCGCTCACACGGCTGGTGCCGGGCGATCTAAAAGCGTGAATAGATAGCGTGGTATGAGGGTGGAGCGATTAGAAAGGCAGAGCGGCGATAGCGGCAGTGAACATGTCGTTTGTTGCTTGGTGGCCAGCACCGTGGGATTGGAGACGAACAGATGAACTACTGCAAGAGACAGGACACGCCTAAGAAGCTCCAGTCCCCGCCGTGAGGAGAATATGTGAAAGGGAAGGGATGCGGAGCGAATGCTATTCACGGCGCCAAAGGTAATCGCATAGGCAGAAAGGCGTTGCAGCCGTCGTCCCAACCCAGCGAGCTAGCAGCCTTCTACACGCCCACCAAGCAGCAGCAGCACCGTGGCACGTCCCCTCGACGTACCTCATCGCCCTGCAGCTCGCGCCGATCAGCACCGCTCGGAGCGGATTGCGCCCTCGCGAGCAGAGCCGTGGTACCTTCGCTCATGCCAGTTCCGCACCATCGACGCTTTGATCGCGGCATCTGGCGACATCCTGCGCACTGCAGCGACCAAGGGACATTACCACCCTTGTAAAGGGATACGGATTCGCACGCGCGGGTGTCCGCGGGCAGAAGACACTGCGGCCGCGCTATCGTATGTCTATTTTGGCATGACAGCGAAACAACAATGACAAAATGGTGAGAGTGAGGGCGGGGAGGCTGCTCCGTGCCAATGCGATTCGTACTCGATCTAACCTAGACGTCCATCCAGACGGACGGAGCGACACGGCAGAGATCGAGGTGACCTTGCTGTAGGTACTCGATCTTTCCGTGGTCCCTTGAATACCTCATTACTCGCGGCCTGCTAGAGATCTGCAACACAAGCATCCGTATCCCACGTCCTTGCCGACCTGCAATTAATATGCGAGCCGCGGACAGCATGTAGGGCAAAATTCAGCCCGATCGTGGCGAGAGCTATCTTACGAGTAAAGCTTCCGAGCTTGTAGCTTCGACACGAGAAAGCTACTGCTACAACACATCTCAAAGCTCCTTGTGAAGAAAAATCGCCGCTGACGCTACGGTTTGCTAAAGACTTTCTGTTCAGAAGCCGTTTCTGGGGCGGGATTAAAACAAGCCGATTGCCCAACGTAAGATGATGTAGTGGGTCATGTCGTGCTCGTGCCGGGTTGGCAGAACCCTGGGGGAACTCGTATGTGGCTTGTGAATATGATGTGGCTGGTTCATGCTTTGCCGAGTACCTCCGCGATCGTGATGTAGCATTGGAAGCCAAGACGCGTGAATCCAAGCGCAACTTTGGTGATTGACAAATGACTTTGGTGATAATCATAAATACCATTAACCAATCTGTCATGGTATGAGCTGGTGTTAGGCTGTCGAAGATTTGGTCGTCGAGGCTTCTTGTAGCCAGCAGAAAGATGCATTATTCTTAGGAGTCCAGCCAGCCAATCGGCAAACCTTCGCATCCGCCTCAGAGACCATAACAGAAGTTGTAGCGTCTACAGAGTGCAACAAACATGATATGATATGGTTTTGTCCAGGCACGCCTCGGAACCTTGCAGAATCTCGACCAGTCTCTGTGTGTGTGTGTGCGCACAGAGAGCCTCTATACGCATGTATCATGCTCTACACTCCGTCCATCACCGGGAAGCGAGCAAGGAGCGGCTAACAGATGTTACTACTCCCAGTGCGTAGGAGCATCCACAGAACACACTTACCCATGTGGTACCACTCACAAACATCAAGACCAGGAATTGAGAGTGCAATCAACATAACCAAGCGATCTTGGAGAACATTTGCTACCTTGCAATGCTACCATTGATTCCTTATCTACACCTCCTCGAAGCTCCCACGTTGTCTCCGCCCGCAATGATGCGACTCAAGAATCAAGTGTCTACGACCTATGGCATGATACAGACGGCTGATCATCAATTCTTAAAGCTTGCCAGTCTTCAATTCGCACACTCAAATGGATGCTCAAATGGCCATATCAGCAGGTATAGTCTCACCCCTAACTAACTATTTGAGCATCAAAGGCTACAACGGCTTTCTCATTGCCAGCTAAGTATCACGTGCCACTTTCGTTCCATCTCTACTAGGCCTCGTTCACTCGCTTGACTGATTTTCAAAAGGCGTCGTCATTGTCGTTCGACGTATTGGCAGTCATGCATATATTGCTACCATAATTTTGTTCAGATCAAAGCATCGCTAACACATATCTAGTGCTTCTCGGAGGATGCAGTTTGGTCTTGACTGCATGACTATGCTTCCAACAGTACTCAGCCAGAGAAACACAAGAACAAGTGCGATGCAAGCAGTACATTTTGTTTTCCAAGCCCCAAAACAATGTTGTCCATCACATCGCGGCCAGCCAGCCAGCAAAGGGTCTCTGACGATAGGTGGGGTGAGTATTCCAGAACAGACTTGGGAAGCGGCGTTGGACCGTGCCGAGCGTGCTTGCTGCTGCTTGCGTGCCAGGCCTTGCCTTCCCGCGTCGCTTCCTACCACGCGTTTCTCGACAACATTCACACCAAATACTCGACCCACCGTTCACGACTTCGCGATTACCGAACATCATTACTCATACACCAACAATCCGAACACTTGACAATTTGAAATGGCTGGCGGCAAAGGTACGCTCACCACCTTCACGCCGACGCGCTGCTTGCGCGCGAGGACCTACGTGTCGCATAGCACTGACACAATCCTCTACAGGAAAGACTGGCGGAAAGACCGGCGGTAAGGCCGGTGGTGACTCGACTGGAAAGACCCAGAAGTCGCACTCTGCAAAGGCTGGACTTCAGGTATGTGACACGCAATCTTGAGATGGAAATGGATGAATGCGCAAGCTGTCGCGTGGCGCTTCGCGAGTCTGCGCAGATTCTGCTTGTACACAGAATGCGACGCGACTGCGATAGCGGCGCAAGACTAGACACACGCGCTCCCACCATTCCCATGGAACGACACACAGCTAACATTTTTCTTCCCTCACCAGTTCCCCTGCGGTCGTGTGAAGCGTTTCCTCAAGTCGCAAACTCAGAACAAGATGCGCGTCGGCGCCAAAGCTGCCGTCTACGTCACAGCAGTGTTGGAATACCTGACCGCCGAAGTTCTCGAACTGGCAGGCAACGCCGCCAAGGATCTCAAGGTCAAGCGCATTACACCCCGACACTTGCAACTCGCCATCCGAGGCGACGAGGAGCTTGATACTCTCATTCACGCCACGATCGCCTTTGGTGGTGTTCTGCCTCACATCAACCGCGCACTCCTCCTCAAGGTTGAACAGAAGAAGAAGGGCGCCCAGGCTGCCGCGTAAGCGCGTGGCTACGCGAACGAGAACCGCACCGCCTCGCAGCCAGCATAGGCAAAAACGACCACCTGCCACGGAATAGCACACAGTGACAAATCTTGGGGGTCTTGGAGTCTACAAGAAAAAGATGGCTACGCAAGCGGGGTCTTTTCCTTTCTTCTTTCGATAAGTGTTTTGGGTGCTTGCAGTGTGGAATACCAAGGTCTTCGAAGACCATTCGGCGTATAATGGCTTTAAAGGGGTGTGTCGGCGACTACTGGATTACGGTGGCTTCATGTTTTCTCCCTTCTGACGTTTTATGTTTTTTTGCGGAGTTCAGGTAGTGTGACGATAGACACATTACAATTTTTTGAAGCAATTGTTATGACTCACCGGAGTGAGACGTGGCGTTTGTATTCTGTTCTGAAATCATGATCAACCTGATATATGATATGTGTCTCTGCGTGCAGCCATACAGTGTATACATTCCGCAGTCATGAGAGCTGTTCCAGCAGCTCTATCGCCAACACCCATATGCTATCACATCGCTTGATTCGTGAATGACCCGTTTCCCTCCATATATGCCTCACTTTGCATACTTGGCCGCATCCTCAAAGCTGCCCAACCACCTCCAATCCTTCGCCACCGCGTCCAAATCCTGCAAAGCCTCATTCACAGGCCCTCCCTGGTTCGGCGCCCTCTTGCGGCCCTTGAACTCGACAAAGAACACATAGTGCCAGCTCGCTTCGCCACTAGGCCTCGAGTTGATACTCGTCAGCGTGATCTTGTGCTTCTTGAACACGGCCAAGCAGTCCGCCAACGCGCCAGGAGCCCCATGCTGCGCGACCGTGAACGAGACCAGAGTCTTGTACATGTCCCACTCGACCGGCTCGTCGACGAACGTCCGCATGTCGAGCGAAGCCGTCTCGCTCGCGCGGCGGATAACGAGGAAGCGCGTCGTGTTCTCGCTCGAATCCTGGATGTTGGGCGCGAGGACTGCGAGCCCGTTTTCCTTCGCCGCCAGCGCGGAACTGATGGCTGCGGTATGCGTGTCGGCAGGGTTGGCGGCCACGAGAGCGGCGCCGCGCGACGTCGACGACACGTCTTGCTTCTCGGCGTGCTTGAAGTTGGCGCCGAGGAACTGCTTGCACTGGCCCCAGGCTTGCGGGTGCGAGTAGAGTTTGGTGATGTGGCTCCAGTCTCCTCCTGTGGATGGTGGCGCGGCGGCCGGATGGCCGACGACGCAGTGGTTGACACGGACGTAAGCCTCGTTGACGACGACGATGTCGCCATACTTGCCCGAGAGGTTCGCGAAGAGGTCGAAGGTGAAAACTACGGAGCCATTGCTGGAGTTCTCGAAAGGAACCACGCCTCGCGAGGCCGAGCCGTCGGCCACAGCGGCGAAGACATCCTCGATGGAGGTCTCAGGGCGGAGGGTGAATCTGGGTTCGGTGAAGGAGTCCAGGGCTGCTTGGTGGGTATATGATGCTACCGGGCCAAGGTACGCTACGTAGACTTCTTCTTCCATTGGCGAGGTTGGGGATTGGGAGCGTGACATCGTGATGTCTGTATGTGCGTTTTGGTTGTATTTTGACCTGCAAGCAGGAATCTGTCAATTAATGCGAGTTTTGTTGAAGGTAATGATTTTGAGGTGGCAGTGTTTGTCGTAGATTCCATCCAGTCTTTACAATGGTTGGTGTTGGGATCTTTTTATGCAGTCGACGTGTGACAGTATGTACGTTTAGAAGCTCGTCACTCACGTTGGCTTTTATGAGCGTGGGATCAATTACTATACGCCATTAGCTAACGACACACTGCCCGCATAATCGGCTTTCCAGACTCACCAGAGGGGAATGCGAAATACAAAGGTGTATATATGGTAAGTGACACTCTGTGGCCAGATATACGTAAAGTTGAGGTATTTACGAAAGCAGGAGCCCTCAACCTTGATAGTGCCATAGGGTTATACCACTAACCCTAATACTATATGTTCGGTCGCAAATTGTTGGAACATGATGATCGTGTCGGCACAAGAGACATGAGATACATGTACGTGTATATGTATATTTAGGTGTTCTTACATGTACGTATACATGATATTCGTGGTACATAGGACATGCATTTGACACATTACAGACTTGAGATTACATCTATTCACAGTAGTCATAGCACAACAAACACCTCGTAAAGTCGGACTCTTATTCAAAAGACAGGCGATAGTTGGATATCCATAATGTACGCGAGCAAAAACCAGCAACAAGCAGTCATGATTCAATCTGAGCAACACTTCAATCCCCTCTGGGCCATCCTTGCATACTTCGTAAACTAAAGATGATGCCACATGTGAACACCGCATTACTCATAATCACATTCGGGAGGCAATCAGGCCGCAGCGCCTATTGCAGTTGTCGCCATGAGTAAGATTGGGTGCGAGGTGTGACCAGTGCTGGGTACTGGCTGGTCAACACCTGGGCTCATGCGGAATCGGAGTGATGCCTTGTGAATGTCAGTACGCTATAACGAAGGATTACAGAGTTTGAACGGTGGAGACATACGGGTTGCTGGTATGCGATTGAACGTGGCGTCGAGTTGTCACGGCCACGAAGACCAGTCACGCGCAGCTCGGAGGGGCGGCGTGCGGCGAGCGTTGTGCTCTCGATGAGGTTTGTCTCACAGTCTGCCGAGACAGGAATGGCAGCCGCAGGCTGGTCTAGCAGCTGCGGGCGAAGCGCCGTCAGGCCTTGCGCAGGGAGCGTCAAGTCTGGAACGGATGCCTCGCTATTGTTGGCGAGGGTGCAGCACCGTCAATCATCGTAGTACTCGTCATCGTCACTGACCTCCTGGAGCTGTTCGAAGTTGAGCTTGTAACGGAGGATGCAGCCGATACCACCGAAGCCCTTGACGAACTGGTTGCCCTCGGAGGAACGGTCACTGACAAACTCCAGGTTGGTACCGAACTCGCGGAAGTGCTCAGCCAACCACTCGAGGAAAGGCATCTGGTCGACGATTTCCATCTCCTGGCCGGTCTCAGCGTCCATGAACTGCTCACGGTTCTGCTCCTGCAGCTTGGTAGTGTGCAGAATGATCTGCGCGCCCTCGCTAGTCTTGAGCTCCCAGCGGGTGATCTCCAAGTTCTCGAAGACAATCAGAGTCTCAGCCGCACCAGCGTCGAGAGCCTTGAGGGTGTCCTCAATACCGTAGCAGATCTTGCCACTGTCCATGCTGATCTCGTCGAAGTACTTGTTGATGAGCTTCTTCTCCTGGATGAACTTGACGTTGCCGAGGGTCTCAGTGGAAAGCTCGATGGCCTGGTTGAAACCGTTCTCGCCTCCGTAGGAAACATCGACAATCTTGATGACCTTAGCTGCCAGACGGCCGTCGAACAGGTCGGACTGGTTGAGATCGTTCTTGAAGTCGGCGCTACCAGCCAGAACAAGACCAGCGCAGTTGCACTTGTTGTCGGTGATGAAGTTCTGCACAGCCAACTCGGCGACCTTGCGGACGTAGTTGTGACGCTTCTCCTCACGCAGACGGGCGAAACGCAGGGCGGACTGACCACCACGACCGTGCTTCTTGGGCAGATCAACAGAGAACTTCTGCAGGATTTCTCTGGTGTTGCCGGAAAGGGTACCGAAGAGGGCACCGTTACCGTCCATGATGATGAAACCGTACTTGGAGTCGGACTCGAGCAGCTCGCTCAAGGCCTCGGTGTGGAACTTGTTGTCACAGAGGTAGAGCGATGTGTTGATCGGCTTGAAGGGCTCAAAGTCGATGTTGATCTTCCTCTCCTTGCCTTCGGATGTGATGATTTCACCGCAGTAGACGACCAGGCCGTTCGGGGGGACCTTGGAGTAGAGCTTGAGCCTCTGCTGGGTGGAGGTGATGGCGGACAGGACGGAGAGACGGTTGACGCGCGACTTGATGTTGGAGGCGGTTCCGAATTCTTCAGCCAACATCTTTGCGGCGCGCGACACCTGATCCTTGGGCGGGATGATGAGGGAAATCATGGAGGTTCCATTTCCACGGGCGGCTTCCAGACGCTTGATGAGCTTCTTGACCTTCCAGATCTCGATGTTCTTGTCGGCCTCGGCGCCGTTGGCGCCGCCTTCCTGTGCGGCGGGCATGTTGGTGGTGCTGAAGGGGGAGGGTGGATGACTTGCGGTGAGAAGGTGAAGTGGTCGCGAGAGAAGAGAGAGTGAGCCCGGCGACGTGTGTGGGGCTTAAATTTGGCACCAGACACTTCACCCACCAACAAAGGACGACACGACACTCGATCTGCGGCTGTGAGGCTGCGTGGCATGGCAGTGACTCGAGACGGACTTATTTATCACTGTTACCCAACATGAATCAGAGGGACACTGAGCAGCTCACTCGCATGGCTGCTCCAGTAAATGGCAGCAAACAGCACCGAGACACTTTTCTCATCCACCCACTCGTCCAGAGCGGCATGCGCACGCGACGGGAGAAAACCGATGAGACGTCATTTCTCACGATGGGCACTGCCAGGGTGCAGATGTTTGCATATATGGCTGAGATGGGCGCACACGGAGCTCGGAATATCAATACACATGTCGCTCGATTGTGGTTGTGTTCCGCACGATGGATCAGTCATACTGTTCACTAAGAAATTCGACCCGAGGGAACACCACCCTGACCATACTAGAAGATATCAACATGCAGAAACATCAAGACGTACGTACAACTACGCTCAACAAGAACACCTGCCAGCGGTCTGTGTTGAGCACGGCGGGTATATGCGGGATGTGCCACCGCCTCCAGCCAACGGGAATCTACTACAGACGAGCGCGAACCCCACCTTGTGCCATGACCGAGTCCACATGCGAGCGTGACACGGCTCTTGACAAACCATCAAACGCCGGCTGATGCAACGCACACCATTATCTCGCTGTCGCTGCCCTGCTGCCCCCTATCTCCATCTATCTCTGTCGACCAGGTGGAACGGCACGTTGCAAATGTGACGCTCTCGAACCTGGCGAGCTGCTATGCTTTCCTCTCATGCGTTAGCCGGCGCCAACCGCACAGGGCAAGGCCAGCCTTAGATTGATATGTTCTTCTTCTGACCCAGCGCGCAAGATAAGCAATGCTTGAGCGGCCTCTCTCCCCGACACTTCCCTGTTCCTAGCGCCAACATATATCCCCTTGTAATAACCCGATCACACATCGACGTCTCCCTCTTGAAACGCTTTGCATCTCATTTCTACCCATTGCTGCTTTTTCCCCAAGCTTCTCCGCTTTCTGCATAGGCGAAAGTCTAGAACAGCATCACAAGACCTGATCGGTTTTATAGCAACCACGGCACTGGAGAAGCTCCTCCTTGACTCGCTCCAACCACAATGCCGGCCAAGAGGCAGCCCATACCGCCGACCTGGGGTTCGTATGAGCGAGGTGGTCGCACAGCGTCCTCAGACTCCGATTTGAGCCACAACCACATTCACTTCGATGAAGGAAGCGAGCAACACGCCGACGGAACTGCAAGTGGAGCCGGCGGAGCATACGAGCATGGAGGTAACGCAGAACACGGCTTGAAGGCGCGCAGGTCTTCCATGTCTATGCGTATCAATTCAATCCGTCAAGCGGGCGGTGTGAACAGCATCGACAACTTTGCGCGCTCGTGGCAGAGAGCCGCAGGATTCTACGAAATTGCTCCTGTGCGCAACAGCTTCAGACACAGCGACGCAGGCGAGGGTGATTTTGGTAGAGAGAGCGTCGACGGAACGCCTAGGGATCCCAGGTCCCTGTTGCGACAGGCTTTCCAAGAGCATGAGAGAAACAGGACTGGGGGCGCAAACACGGGCGAGGCCCTGGAAGAGGATTATGAGGACGACAACGGACACGCTAGCAACAGCAAGAGTGGAAGCTCGAACTCGGGAACAGTGAGAGGAGAGAACCAGCCATTGCTACAGGAGAGGCTCTCTGGAGTTCACGATGATAGCATCTTTTCGATCGAGCCGCAGCTTGCTTCGCCGTTCGGCGGCTCTTACGGAAGCACATGGGGCTCGTTGAAGTCCAACTTGAACGAGCCAGCGATGCGCCACGCTGGTCGTCTTTTCCGTCAACAACAAATTTCTGGTTCCACTGATCCGGATAAAGAGCGCGAGCCTCTGCTAGTCAAACAGATCGAAGAAGACGATGGACGTGTCGTCACCGTCGTTGTCGGCCAATCGACCCTCCCGCAGACCATTTTCAACTCGGTGAACGTCCTCATTGGCGTCGGTCTGCTCGCCCTCCCTCTCGCAATGCGCTACGCTGGCTGGATTCCAGGTCTGATCTTCTTCTTCTTTGCTGCCGCCAGCACAAAGTACACCGCCAAAATTTTGGCCAAGTGCCTCGACGTCGACAACAGTCTCATTACCTTCGCTGACCTTGCATACGTCTCCTTCGGATCCAAGGCTCGCATCGCGACATCAATCCTGTTCACTCTAGAACTCCTCGCGAGCTGCGTTGCCCTCGTCGTCCTATTCTCCGACTCCCTCAACGCTCTTACCCATGGCTCGCTTGGTCTAACTACCTGGAAGATCGTTTGCGGCATCATCCTGGTCCCGCTCTCCTTCCTCCCTCTGCGCTTCCTGTCTTTCACCTCGGTCATGGGCATCTTGTCCTGCTTCCTGATCGTTGCTGCCGTCTTCATCGATGGCCTCATTAAACAAGACTCACCGGGCTCGCTCTGGGTGCCCGCACCGCAGCATCTCTTCCCTACCAACTGGGGCACACTGCCGCTCTCTTTCGGTCTCCTCATGTCCCCATGGGGCGGCCACAGCGTCTTCCCCAACATCTACCGCGACATGCGCCACCCGTACAAATACCGTCGCGGCGTCGACATCAGCTATGCCTTCACTTTTACCCTGGACCTCTTCATGGCCTGCGTCGGCCTCCTGATGTACGGAGACGGCGTCAAGGACGAGATCACCCGCAATATCCTCCTCACCGAGGGTGCCCCCGAATGGCTGTCCTTGATCATCGTGATCTGCGTCGCCATCATCCCGCTCACGAAAGTGCCTCTCAATGCCCGCCCTATTGTCAGCACCCTCGAACTCTTCCTCGGCCTCGACGCCCGTGCTATGGGCCCGGAGCCATCGACTGGGCTGTCCAGCCTGTCACGAGGAATCCTCAAGGTCATAGTGCGCATTCTGTGTGTTGTCACATTTGTCGTGCTTGCCATTCTCGTGCCTGACTTTGACCGCATTATGAGTCTGATGGGTGCTGTTGCTTGCTTCACGATCTGCATTATGCTTCCGGCGGCTTTCCACCTCAAGCTCTTCGGCGACAGCTTGACCAAGATGGAGAAGACGAAAGATTGGGCGCTGGTTATTGTCAGTGGTGTCATGGCGGTTGTGAGCACGGCGTTCAACTTTGTGCCCAAGGAGAAGTTGGGTCTTTGATGAATGGACACAAAAGATGAAGTTAAAGAGTGAGCGTTACTTGTAATATCAGTGGTTTTCTGGCAGGGTGTCTGGGTTTCTTGAGTAATAGCGGCCTCTTTCAGCTCGCTTGATCATGAGTCTGCTATTGTTATTCAGCCTGTCTTGTACACTTTTAGCATACGTACATATTTAGTCTTTCCCGGTTATAACGGTTCCCTTGACAGCTACACCTCCCTCAGGCGTCTCGCTCCATACTTCCCACTTTCCATCACCAGTACGCGCTCCGCAGAACTTGACCTCCTCATTGCAATACAATGGCGCAAGGTTCCTGTACTCCACTTCTCTGATTACCTCGCCACGGCCTTGCTTTTTCAATTCTTGCTGCAACAGTGTAATCATAAACACAAAGCTCAATGGCCCGTGGAACAACCGCTCCTTGTGTCCTTCCACTTCACGACAGTACTCTGGATCCAAATGAATAGCATGCGCATTGAAAGTCAACGCCGAGAACCGGAACAACAGCTTAGGATCCGGCATGACCGTATGCGACCACTCTGCTTCCCGCTGTGGTCTCAACTTCTTGCCAGCCGACTTGGCCGCCTCAGCAGCCGCTTCTTCCTTTGACCGCGGTTGCAAGAACACAATGTTGCGCGTCTCGATCACACTGCAAGGCCCAAAGTCCGTATCCGAGTCCCTCCACAACCGCTGCCTCACTCTGTGCTCTAGCGTCTTGCGCACCTCCTCGTTGCCCTCCGCGGCCGCCAGCTCAGCGACTTCGTCTGCGCTCGCGCGCGCGAGCCGCCGCTCGATGCGCACGAAGAGCTTCTCTTGCCCTTCTTTGCCTTTGCTCTGCACGGAGCGGATGAACTCAGCGCAGACGCCGCGGCTGCCGTCGAGGAGGAGTGGGTTGGTCGGATTGTAGAGCACGTGGCCGCCGGCCCACATGCGGCGGGTGTAAGGCGCTCCGGGCGATTGGTCTGGGTTTGTGCCGTCGGGGAGCATTGTTGAGGCGGGTTTCGTGGGCTCGAAGTAGATCAGGTGGTGGGGGATCGGGAGGGCGAGTGTAGAGGTTGAGGCTGGGAGGATGGGTGGTGGACTGGAGGGGTTTTGTTAATTGGACTGGATAGGCTATGGATGTATGGTATTGTGGTGTGTACTTTGTTGCTGGGAGGTAGTCTGCCAGACTCATGTCGAGCCTGTAGCTCTGTTGGGGGCTGAGGTCGTCGAAGATGGGCTGGATCTTTCGGAGAGGCATCTCCTGCTGCAGGTGGGCGAGGGAGGATTGCCATCTTGTATTGATGGGTCTGAATGTGCTTGTCTTGAGCCATTGGGCTCTCAGTGTTCGTGTGCAGAATGCCATTGTGTGTGTCGAAGGTGGAGGTTGTAGTGTTCGCTAGGACCTCCATATCAGACATCCTGGAGCTTTACAGCTATATTTACTGACGCAAGCACCTCGGTAGACTATCAGATCGTTATCGCGCTTCCCATTATTCCCGACGCGGGGATAGTTTCGGCACTATTGGATTAACCAAAACCTTCCAGTGTATTTGTGACAAGGTGTTTCGATACATGGATTTCGATGTTGGTGTCAACGTTGAGACTTACTTGGCCTTTGGAGTCTTATGAATCGCAATCTAATCACGCCTACGGTAAGCGAAAGGAAGTCCCGTTTAGTACGCGCTATGGAATTTGAAGAGACAGCCCGACTGCTGCCTACGCCAACCGTGTTTATTGACACCGATTATGATCCTTCGCCTCGTCTGACTCGCGCTATTTTTCTAATCTCAAGCGATTTCACACTTTCGAAGCATATCTTACTAGAGTGACTACCTATATCATTATGGATCCGAACGCTCGACCTACTACCAGAGCATACAGGGCCGCTCGTCGAGCACAGCGCTCCTTTCTCGACAACGTTGAGAACGACAATGCTCTGTCGGCCTCCTCAGCAGATGGTGTACCAAGTTCTACCGAAGAAATCGACGACGATGACCTGTGTCCCATTTGCCAGATGCTGCTACACGAACCTGTAACAACGACATGCCGCCACACTCTTTGTAGATTCTGCATGGCAACTTGGGCCTCCACATCTCAGGAAGCGCCCATGACAATTGTCGATGTCGACTCAGAACCGGTTCCCTTCGATGTAGTCTCGGGACTCGAAGCACGATGCCCAATGTGTCGCACCCTGACTTCAGCTCTGCCTGACGCCCAGCGAGACGGAACTCTCCGATCGAAGTACCCCCAGACATGGACTCAACGCTACCGCAAAACGGCGGCAGAGCAGAGCACAGAATCATCAGGAAGCATACAGACAATCACAGTCCACATCGGCAACCGCCACACGCTCATCCCACCACGCGCAGGCGAACTGGCCGAGAACCAGCACGAATGGGACTTCTTTGTGAAACCCTCTCGCACCGACATTATCAAGGAAGTGCATATCCATCTCCATCCCACGTTCCGCCAGAACCATGTCATCAAGACCCGTGCGCCTTATTCTGTATCACGCATAGGCTGGGGTCATTTCACCATTACGACTCAAGTGGTTCTCAAGGCTGGCTATAGCTGGGTGTCGGAAGATGCTGAGGACTCACCAGACGGTACGGCAAAGGGGAGTTTGCCGCTAGAATGGACTCTGGATTTCGATGGCTTCGGAGGTAAAGGAAGCATGGGCCGGTGTCAATTGAAAGTGAGAACGACTGAGAATGGGACGCGGACGCGGACGCGGAGCCGAAGAGGGATCAGCTGAAACTAGGAAGGTTTGTGAAGTAGTAGGAGAGAGATGACGATTATGAGCCAGAGGACGGTTGAGGGAATCGAGCAACATTGCGCCTTGGTCGCATAGAAGATTTGTATAAGACGGCCTTTTACAAGAAGCAGACGAAGACGCGATGCACGCGTGGTGCCATTTCGTGTGTAATGACTATTTGAGTTCGGTCAGCGTGCTTTGAGCCAGATAGCATCCTGCTTCGGTCGGTGCCAGAGCGTTGCTGGAGGCTCAGGGTGATATGTCGTCATGCCACCACAACCCAATCATTTTGCAGTCTGTCCGGAACAAATCAAGGCCCTGGTCGTCACTTCTTTGTAATGAACCCAGGTTTCGTGAAGATCCAACTTTCTCGCGACATCGAATAATCCCAGTACAGCAGTCGGCACAGGTCACGAAAACCCGGGTTGCAGTCTCAATTGCAGGATTTGTACGCGCAGCTTCATTTCACCTTTTCAGCCGTATGTGTAGAAGAATTGTCATGTTCATTCGCATCTTAATCTCCCGAAAACCCTAGCGGTATGTGCTGGTTTTAGGCGATTCCATATGCGTTACGCCCAACGCCCGGTCTCTGCTGCTGCGGTATATATACATGGCTTTTTCGCTCTGTCGCAGTAGACTCCTGTTTGTTTCCCTTCCCTCTCGTACGCTCGTGTTCAGTGGTCCCAGGGGTGCTTGAGGCCGAGGAGCGCCTGGCCGTCGTGGTAGGCTCTGAACATCAGCTGTTTTGACTTGTTAGCTGCTTGTTTCCAGAGCAGAATCGCTTCCTCACGAAGAACATACGAAGAACCACATGGATGCGCCGAGACCGCGGGCAGCGACTCTGTAAAGAGGCCTGACAGGTGGGATGCGGATGGGGTGGCCGCCGTGTGCGTTCGGGAAGGGGTTGGTGCCGGCCATTGCGGTGTGAGGTTGCTGTGCGGGAGTCAGCGACGACTTGGTGTGAGTGTGTGTGTTTGCGCGTACCGTATGTGGTATGGGTATATGGAGCGGGTGGCCGTGTAAAGCTGCTTCACTAATACCGCGCTCTCCACTGGTATCTCTCGTCGACTGAGGTTCGATTCTAGCGGCGGGATTGGCCGGAGCTCTCCGCACGCTTGGTTTCAGAAGGAGCGAGCGTCGCAAGCACGGCCAGCCGGCGTCATTGGAGAGTGAAGTGTGCTGGAAAACAATAATCCATCCTCTCTCTCGTTCATCCACTTCACTTGACCTCCCCCACCCGCTCACTGGCGCGCGCGGAGCCTGTTGTGATTCGAGAACATGCCACAATAGCTTATCTGCCGCCACCTAACTGCCATCAAAACGCCAACTGCTCCCCATCGTGGGACACGACTTCTTTCAACTCACTTCCAAGCCTCACTAAGAGATACTACCATCGAAATCTGGAAAATCAATATCGCGACGCGCCACTTTTCTACTCCAACCGCGCATCAACACACACAACATGGCGCTGGCCGCCGCACCGCCTGCCGGCATGACAGACCCGACGCAGCGCCGTTTCCGCGGTGCCGCCAGAATCAACGAATACGAAGTAATGAAAGAAAAACTGGGAGAAGGAACCTTTGGTGTTGTGTCGAAGGGCATTAGCAAGCGCTCAGGAAAGGTCTTCGCGCTGAAGAAGATCTTGATGCACAACGAGAAGGATGGCTTCCCCATTACGGCTTTGCGCGAAGTGAAGCTGTTGAAGATGCTGAGCCATCCCAATATTCTCAAGCTGGAGGAAATGGCTGTTGAGAGGCAGGCTGGTACGATCTCCATGCGTAAAACCGGCAGTATCAAGGTCATTGCTAACTAGCAGGATTTCAGCGGACGAGAAGGGCAGCAAGGGCAAGAAGCGCGCCACTCTTTACATGGTGTCGCCTTACGCCGACCACGATCTTAGCGGCATGCTCACAAACCCCGACATCCGCTTCAACGAAGCGCAGATCAAATGCTACATGCAACAGCTCCTTGAGGGACTGAGATATCTTCATGACGTTAGTCCTTCTCCTCCATGTCCGTGCAGGCGCAAGTTCTAACAACAGGCAGTCGCACATCCTACACCGCGACATGAAAGCGGCAAACATCCTGATTTCGAATTCGGGAATCTTACAAATTGCTGACTTTGGTCTTGCCCGCCACTACGAAGGCTTGGTGCCGCAGCCCGGAAAGGGCAATGGTGAAGCGGTTCGTGATTACACTAGCCTTGTCGTCACGAGATGGTACCGTCCTCCGGAGCTTCTCCTCACTTTGAAGAAGTATACCCCTGCTATCGACATGTGGGGTGTTGGGTGAGTTTTGTCCTTCCAAATAATCGCATAAGGAACGCTACTAACAATTTAAAGATGCGTCTTTGGTGAGATGTTCGAGAGGAAGCCAATTCTTGAAGGTCGCACAGACATCGATCAGTGCGTCCGAATCTTCAAGCTCGTCGGCTCGCCAACCGAAACTACCATGCCGGGCTGGTCTTCTTTGCCAGGCTGCGAGGGACAGAAGGAGTGGGAACACAAGAGAGGCGACATCGACCAGCGCTTTGGCCAACATTTGAAGCCTGAAGGACTCGATCTCCTCAAAAGCCTTCTCTGCCTGGACTACAAGAAACGCATCAACGCGTTCGATGCCCTTCAACATGACTACTTCAAGGTCGCTCCACTACCAGCCAGACCCGAGGATCTCCCCAGGTACCAGGATAGCCACGAATTGGACTCCCGTCGCAGAGGCCAAGAAAAGAAGAACAACCTGCCGCCGGCTCCAGCAGGCGGCACTGTTGGCATGGGACCTGATGAGTGGAACCCTCAAGGGCCTCACTACAGTGGTAATGGCTACCACAACGGTCCTATGTATGGTGGCAGGGATCGCGGACCTGCTGGACCTCCACGCCCACGCTACGATGACAGGAGAGGACCTCCGCCACCTGATGCCTCCAGGCAGCCGCCGCAGTGGCGTCAGGACAGGGACAGGCGCGCTCCGCCGCCTACAAACGGTCATAACCTGCCACCTCCATCTGCACACCTGCCACGCCGACCCGACGTCGTCATGCCGCCTAATCGTGGCCCGCCCTTACCGCCATCCATAGCTGCGGGTGGTGCACGTGGTGGTGGAGCGCCCAATGTCGATACCTACATACCAAGCTACAACTCACGCCCAAATGACGCAGGCGACCGCGGGCGCCGAGGTTCCAGAGATTCGTATCGCGACCCGGATGCAGCGCCATCCTCGAGAAGCTACAGGGACGACCCACCTCGAGGAGGATATAGGGACATGGACGGGCCGTCTTCCCAAAGAGATCCGTACCGCGAGCGTGATCCGCACGGCGGACACGACAGATCCAGACGTACGCGCAGCAGAAGCCCTGAACACGACGACCACCGCAGGGCAAGACTGCAGAACCGCGAGAAGGACTTTTACGCGCGGTAGACGCTCTGCTAGTAATTCTTAAGGTGTTGTGCAAGACGGTGAGGGTTGTCACTTGGTAATGCCTATGGACAGTGGCTGGCACCAAGGGAAGCTGTAAGATTAGTCCTCATGATGCGAGAGTATGATACCCAGAAGTGAAATACATTCTTAAGACAGTTGCGCCATGTGTAACAGAGCTGGAATTTGATGCAGTATCAAATCGGTGGCTTGATTTCTTTTGTTTCTGTGTATGTCTTATGCTATGGCACGTCCTTAACAGATCTCAGTAAAGATCTCGTTTCCGTCTGTTTCACTTGAATGTGTCGACGCACGTCTCGTAAAGGATTTCTCCCTCGTTTTTCCTGCATGAAACTCATGATACTGGTTCGTGTACCGACACTGTCGTATCTCTACAGCTGTCATTTCTGAACCTTCTGCAGGACCTGTGTTTTCACTTGCGAGGTGTAGTCTCGCCTACCGCTTGCCAGAGTGCTGGCGGAAGGCACTAATACTGGCGCGCCTCCCTGTAGCCAGTGGTTTCCATACATAGCCTTGCACTCATCTCTGCTCGCAAAAGAGTTCAGAAGGGAGTGTCACCGCTTGGCTGTCTTCTCATTGTAATGCAAATGAGACTGCAGCGCCAGCAATGTTGGCCACCTGTGATGTGGTCTGGCGTCGCCCTCCATCGGCGGATGATGGCTGTTGCAACGCTTGCAAGCCGAAACATCACATCTGGTGGGTGATGAGTTGTGGAGATCCCAGCGATATGTTGGCGCGCTCACTTTTCGGTCGATCATGAGTCGCTACCGGGCCACCATGCGTGCCCGATATCCTTTATAGCCAGAAAGCAATGATGAACCTCAAGTCAAAGTTTAATCTGAGTTTGCTGCAAGCGTTGCGCAGTTCGGCGCAATCCATGCGCGAAGCAATGCCGACGGCTGTTAAAGTATGATGAATGTGGCTCCAAAGCCTACACAATCAATGTCACAATGTGGTCTTCACCCGTAGCTTGACTTTGACTTAGAAGACTGTCCTTCAGGGACCACCTCTCGCAATGCCGCTTCCAGATCCATGGTTTCCGAGGCGCCATTAGCTTGCGGCTTGGTCCAGTCTCGAGCCATATGCTGCCCAGCGTTCTCATGAACGAATTCGGATGGGTTGCTGATGTCGAGAGCATCAAGCTTCTGCTCTTCCTTCTTCCTCCGGGCCTGAGCTGGATCGCTAAAGTCGCTGAATTCGCCTCGTAGCCCATCGCTAGGCAGGCTGCCGATGCGTTGCAGCTTGAACTGCTTCAGGCGGTCGAGAGCGGTTTTGAAATCGTCCAGGATGATAGTGTCGGTGAAGCACTTGAACGCAAATGCCATTTTCCAGAAAGGGTTGATGCCATCGGGGAGACCAGAGCCTTTGACGACGTGGGTTACGGCGAGAACATCGACGATGATGAAGGCGATGCCGATAAGCATCGTGGCGAGTAGGAGGGCGAAGCGGGGCGAGACGCGCATGAGCTCGATGTAACCGAATTCATAGCGAGTTTTAATGTTGTACAACAGCGATAGGACGGTGAAGATCCACCATGGGTCGCGGAACAGGGCCTCATAGGGGCGTGTGTAGACGAAGAGGCGACTTTGGCCGCTAAAATATAGGCTTTGGCATGTTGTTAGTGTTGTGATTTCGAGAATAGTAAATCGTGAGACATACAAATTTGCCGTTATTTCCAGGACCCAGTAAGGCTGAACAAGTATAACGGTTGAAATGTAGAAAATGCTGCCCCATCGAGGCAGGAACGGCTTGTTCTTGATCCAAGCGATGACGTTATGGAGCGACCAAGATGCGTTGAGTAAGATGGATGTTGCACTGAGGTACCAGTTGTAGACCGGGGGCTCGACGAACATGAACGTGCCGTGCAGCATGCCCAAGAAAAGCTGGAATTCATGTCAGACTGCATGTTCGACATGTATGGTACGCAGAGCGATGCCCGCGTGTACTCACCTCGATGATGATCAGCTTGTGTAGCAAGACATGGGAGCGCATGTTGGCAAACGTCACCCCAGCCATCACCATAAGGCTACCGACCAAAAAGCCTTGGGCCCATGATTCCAGAGTCACTCCAGTGGGATCGGTAGGCTTGTCCACCACGAAGACCATTGTGCCTGCGGACACGGTGGCTCTGCGGCGAAAAGGCGCGTCCCAGATTTGGAACTTGAAGGTTGTCGCAGGTCGGAAGTTCATCAGTTGTCGCGGTGTGCCATCGTCCTCTCTCGTACAGAGGCGACTTGCTTGTCAATCTGCAGCAGGTAGATCTCGTGTCGCAAGGGCAGCGACAGCAAGGTCACGGCAGTGGTCCAGTGAGCAAAATGGCAGCGGGATGCCGACCAAATGGAAAAGGCCTTTGGACCTTTGCCTCAGCATCATTATTGCGGGCACCCGAGCAGGGCCGGGCCAGGGCTGGGGTTTGGCGGCTTTTGGTGACATGTTGGTCGACTTGGTCGTGTGGCAAAGCCAGCGAATGGGCGCCCGGCTGGCTTTGCGGGTGTGGATCTTGGGGTCCGCACGTTGAATCAACCACCAAGGCGGAGATTACCTTTCCTTTGCAAGGCTCTTGAAGACGGGGAAGAAAACACATCCACATCTGGAGACGACGCGGCACACCCGGCTCACGTGCGTCTATCTGGGGTCTCTTCGGATGATCGCTGTTGATTGTTGCTTGCGACTTCTATGCGAGACATTCGGCACGCTTTGCCGCAATCGTTCCCATGTCCATACCGTGTACGCTTTCTGCACATTCAAGTGGCGAAGCCTTCACACGGTATTCCTCAACACTAGAGGTGGCACCAAACGCGATTGCGGGTTCGGAGGGGTCTCCGTCGCCCAGAAACCAGTCTATCACCTCAACGTGAAGAGATGGCAATTGGAAGGCTTGGCCTGGGCCTGCAGATGGCTTGAATGCAAGTGGTCCCGAGGAACGACATGTGTTGGGGGAGACGTGTTTACGAGCTTTGTTGCTCCTGCATACGAATGTATGCGGCAGATGTGTGCTCTCTCGCGTTGTACCGACAGGTGAGCTTGACGATCTGTACAATAAGGCAACGGCACGCGTGCTGGTCAAGCATACACGACAGCCTGTTTGGCTTCTGTAGAGAGAGATGTCGTGGAATCGCACTGTACTTGGTATTCGCCTCGCGTTGCTCTCTCTCTCTCTCTCTCTCTCTCTCTCTCTCTCTCCTCTCTCTCTCTACCAAGCCGATGCTGCTGCTGAGACAGGCCAAGGCACGCGAGAAATCTCTAAGGGGCCCGACTCGCTCAAATGCTCGCCTCAATAGGTGCGCATTCGTGTACCATTTAGGTTCGGCAAGGCTCATGTTTTCTGAATTCGGGCATGTGTCGGACCAAGGGACGTGATGGGGATTGGATTTGCGCTCTCCGTGCACCGCTCAAGACATGGTTGGGCCATGCACGCCATGTGGCAGGAAATGTCTCGCTTGCCGTGCCGATGTCCGAGTGCAAATTCCGTGGCGAAAGGTCGTGAGACGGTTCATGCAAACATCTTCATGTCTGCATCGAGCATAAACATGTTGCTGTACGTTCCGCAAAAGCTGTGGTCACTTTCATGTTCCTCTCTTGCATACGATATATGTCAGCCATGAAGATCTGTTGCTCGCGCACCCCAGCCTCGCTCATTAGGGCAGTCTTCATATGCTCCGATGCCTATAGGAGACTAATTACGTGTTGCCAAACTGCCGAGCTGAAAGCGCAGCAGCGCTTTGTCCCTTGCGGAGACGATCGAGCCAGAGCCAGCGCACTACTAGCCTGCTCCTAGTAGTAGAAATCACTCGATCACTGCCTCGAGGGTAGGAAGTGAGAGGTACGAGAAATGAGCTGACTTTCGAGGCGCAGCCTCAGGCGGCTCCTTTGCAGGATCGGGATACGATACGGAAACATGCTATTGACTTTTGCTGTAAGCAATCTCCGTGGCACTATTGGAAGATCATGCCCCTCACGACTCCTATCAAGCGAAGTCGACACAGCCTACGCAGCATCTTCACGCAGTCGCAATCGCTGTGTCCTAACACATGCAGTCAGCTGCCACCATTTTGCCGTTTCTCCTCCTACGCAATAGCACGCAATTGTCGTCGCTCTCCCGTAACCTTGATGATCGTCTTCGCAGCCAATAGCAGACCGGGTTCGCAGTAGACATGGCATCTTATCACGTTGATCTGCTTGCTGCTAGCATCCACACATCCACAACTCCCCACGGCCGAGTAATGGGAGCTTGTCGATGCTTGCATACCCTCCGGACTCTCCGCTCGCCAACACAACAGATGCTACGCTGCGATGCATGCTCGGACGAGTCGGGGTACTTCTTTACATGCCGAGTCACGCGCACCGACCGGTAAGTCAGCTCATTGGAATCCGATGCTGCTACGTCGTCGAAGTCTCCCACCGCAAACAAGATTCAGCGGCGAATACTTTCGGCCCATCGTACCTGGCCTAATGCGCAGTGCCGTCATATCACCTAAAATACGCATACCGCTTCTTTGCGCTGCATAGCCCAAATCCTCCGATCCCTCGTTTAGCTTGGGGTCTAGGATCTCTCTCTACCGAGACAATGTCTCAAGAGTTGATCGACAGTGCATCTTACCTGTGCTGGAGACTGGTGTGCTGAATCAGAGATCGCGCGGAGCACGACGATGTTGGATGTGCTAAGGACCGATGATATGCCTAGACCATCGTGCAGGTCTCATATGGAACGCGCGCTGGCGATTCGTACAAAATGCTCGAATCCGCCCTCCTGTAGGCCAATTCGTTCTGTATCGGCATCAGACAGCTCGAACACCATATCAGAGTCATATCATAAGACAATCAACGCTTGTGCGAAGCCTGCTGCTCGCTTTGTCATACATTCCCACCATGTTACCATCCATTATCTGCGTCGCGCTGCTCAGCTTTGCCTCACCTACCCTTTCACGCCCAGTGGTGTCATCAACAGCTGGCACATATGCCGCTATACGAACCCTTAACAAACGAGCTCCACAAGGACCGAAGATTGGAAACACCAACTTCCCTGGTAAGGCCATAAGGGAGACAAGTGTTTGACCAGCGGTTGATATTTCCATGTAGATCCCGCAATCATCGGCGCTGACAACCGCTGGTATGCCTTTGCAACAAGATCTGTAGGAAACAACGTGCATATCCAAGTCGCAGAATCCGCAGACTTTGACAGCTGGAGCCTGGTGCACAACGGGGATGGTTCCCAGAAAGACGCCTTGCCAGACTTGCCGAGCTGGGTAGACGCCGGCAATGCGAACACTGTGAGCATTCTCAAATAAGAGAACTCTCCATCGCAATTTTACTGACCTTTATACAGTGGGCACCGGACGTTATCAGACTCGTCAGTCACCATACAGTCTCTCTCGCATCGTATAATCTTTACTGACCGACCTTGAAAACAGGACGATGGCAGCTACGTGATGTACTACAGTGCCACAACAAAACAAGACACTTCCAAACATTGCGTTGGTGCAGCGAAAGCAAGCAGCGTCACCGGACCATACACGCCCGTCGGTGACCAGCCTTTGATCTGCCCTCTTGATCAAGGTGGCGCTATCGACTCTGCCGTGTATAACGATAATGGCCAACGCTACATCACTTGGAAAGTCGATGGCAATGCTATCGGCAATGGCGGCGCGTGTGGAAACACTGGTGAGTTGTGTAAGATGATGTCTTGCTTAAACATTCACTAATCGAGAGATGCAGTGGCCCCAATCGTACCCACGCCTCTCCGTGTACAGCGTCTAGCAGGAGACGGCGTCACGCTGCAAGGATCCGCAACTACCATCCTTGATAACGAGGGTGCTTCAGACCAAGGCATCGTCGAGGCTCCAGATCTCCTCCACCGCGAAGGTACCTGGTACCTGTTTTTCTCAGCAAACTGCTACACGACCGAGAATTACAATGTTCGCTACGCGACTGCGACTTCGGTGACGGGTCCCTACACTCGTGCGAAGGAGCCTTTATTCACCACTGGCGATGGGAACGGCTTGGTGGCGCCTGGAGGAGCAGACGTCGATCATGATGGGAAGCACATGCTCTTCCATGCGCAGAATGGTAATGGTGGGAGAGCGATGTATACTGCTCTACTTAAATTTGATGGCACGACCATAACGGCATAGGTACGTAGTGGTGTGTATATTCGTTGATGATCTGGGCGCAACATTCGAGCGAGGAAGCATGTTGAATCTCATAGCAAGCAGTTGGACCAATGAAACGACTCTTGGAAGTTGCAGTTCACACTGAATCTAAGCTAAGCTCGCTCTCCCCGTCGTACGGCTGAAACCGAATTCGAGGGTCGTTTCAAAGGGAGGATCAGCCATTGATACTCCAAGGAAAGACATTGCAGATCACACTTGCTAGCTCGCTTGCTCGCTCCCCTGTAAGCCAAACAGAATGTTGACTGGGTCCACACCTGCAATGTTGGGAGAACTCCCAGCGAATGTATCGCTTGTCTCTCGTGCATATTGTCAGCAGGCGCACCTAATACTTTCTTGGGTGTGCTGAACATCGCAACCGGGCCCGACCACCAGCTCGTTCGCCTAAGTCGAAATTCTTTGAAGGCAAGTTTCTTTGAGGCGACCCGTCTCATTCCTGGCCTTCGCCCGCGCCTTCGCCCACGTCAACCTTAGCCTTCTTGGCTGGAGACTTCTCTTCGTCGTCGTCATCGTCACGCTCCGCAGCCTCTTCACTGTCAGCCTTTACAGCAGCAGCAGCAGCAGCAGCAGCAGCCTTCTTCTTGCCGCGACCGCGCTCAGCAGCCGGGGTAGGCGAATCAGACGGATTAGCAGTCTTGCTAGCGGGAGCCTTGCGCTTTGTGGCACTGCGGATAGGAGTCGACGGGGCGGTGCCGGCGCCCTCGGTGGCAGGCGAGAGCGTTCGGAGCTTCTTGTTATAGTGCTGACTGGGAGGGGTGTTAGCAATTTGCCGAACGCGAGTGCACTGGGTGGAGACGTTCAGTACCTGATGGCGCTGAGAGTCCAGCGGTTGTCGAGGATCGCTCGAGCGGCTTCGAACTGATGCTTCGATGGGCCGTTGGGTGCCATGACTTGGACGAGGGAAAGTAGGAGCGCGCGGTCGTCGTCTGCAGACCGCTGGGCAGGCATGTTTGGATGTTTTATGAAGGGTTGTGTTTGATTTGAGGATGCAATTTGGCTTTATTGATTTCGTCACGGCTGATGGTGTTGATATTGTTGTTGTTGTTGTTGTTGTTGTGTAGGTAGGAAGCGTGGGGCGGTTGTCAAGTGGATGGTTCACTTTCTTCTTATGGTCGCGAGGATGGCCATGTGATGAATATTGTCGCGCGCCAAAGCTCATGCGTGACGCAAGGTCAAGATTGAATCTCAGTGAATGCTACTGCTGCCTGGCTCTCTTGGAATGAGTTTTGATCAGCTGCTGGAACAACCCTATACTGAGCTCATTGTGATCTACCGTCCGCTGCCAATACTCATCTGGGAAACCCCGGAGAGGATCACATGAAGTAAAGTCGACTGGTCGGCTTTGCTGTCAGTAATGTTTTCAGAAGAGCTGTTCATGTCACTGCGGCGCTGTTGAGCGTCAAGAATTTTACAGATGCGCCTTATGTATTGAGCATGCTTGGCAATCTTGATACGAAGATGCTTGCCGTTCGGTTTTGAGTCGATTGGACACGCTTGAGAGGCATTGGAGTAATTGTGGAAAATTCGTTCAGACCCATCTCTCAGGGCTATGATTGCAAGTGAGCGAAATATCGTGAATACAGCCACCGTCCATCTTACTCTGTGTATACCCACCCTGCTACTACCTTCCACCTCTCACCCATTGCATCCATCACTTATTACGTCCAGCCGCGCCTGGTTCCAGTGCGCACTGCTGACATCCAATCAACTTGTATGAAGCTATGCTTTCTCGCGCTGCGCGTCAAGAGAGTGATCCATATCCTATCGAAACCCGTTGATTAGTATGGGCTCAGCGAGCATAGAGGAGTATGCACGACTTACGTAGAGTGGCTCCAGCTTAGCGTTTCGCTGCCACAGAATCCACCTCTTGAACCACCAAGGCGCAGCTTTGCCGGTCTGGTAGGCAATGAACTTCCTGCCGGGTACGGCAAAGATGTAGTCAAGCTCTTCCAGAGTCCTCTGCTTGGTCTCAGGGACAAAGAAGAAGATCATGACGAAAGCACAGACGTTGAGACCAGCATAGAATCCGAAAGCGCCGGTCGGCGTGAAGGCGGCGAGGATGGCGGGGAACGAAATGGAGAGGACTGAAGCCCAGAAGAGACAGGTTGCGACGGCCCAGCCCATGCCTACTTCTCTGTGGGAGAGTGGGAAGACTTCAGCCGAATAGGTGAATGGAACTGGTCCCTCGCCAGGAGAGTAGAACGCAGCGAACAAGTAGATGAAGAATGCGACCAGACCCAGATGAGCGGGATTCTCTCTGGGGATCAAGAAGCAGAAGCCGGCTGCGAGTAGAGTCCAGGCCATGTTCGGGAATGTGAACAGGAGAAGTGAGCGGCGACCAAAAGTATCAATTGTCCAGATGGCGGGCTGCAAGGCTTGTTAGTCGATCATTTCGGTTGTAGGAAATATCAAGATTTGATTACCCAGGCAAAGACGAAGTTGACAAGACCGAAACCGAAGGACGCGATCAGAGCATTACGCTCACTTGCGCCAGCTTGTCTGAACACTGTAGAACTGTAGAAGGCTGCAAAACGTTAATACGTGCTTGGCCCGAAGGAAGTGAACTACGAGGCTTACCAATGATGTTAATACCACACTGCCGCAAGTTAGTGCAATTCCAATGAAACATATCACTATAGAGTTGAACCACTTACCATCTGCTGAGCGATCATGACAACGAAGCTGGCAAGAGTAGCGCGCCTCACGCGAGGAATGGTGAACAGCTGAGCAAAGCGTGTAAAGTAGTTGGTCTTGCCCACAATACTAGCCTCAATCTGCAGCTGACAGTGGATATAGTAGAGGTCACGGGCGGCCTGGATCTCGTGGTGACGGAGACGCAAGAGAGACTTGTACGCTTTCTCGTAGCGATCTTTCTTCATGTACCATCTGGGAGATCTATTGGAAAGGGAGGGTCAGTACAAATTGAAGTTGTTTCATCAGTGGCTAACTTACTCAGGGCAGAAATAGATGCCGATGGTTAGACTGTCCGAACGAGGAACAAAGGTCAGCAAGATGTCTCGGGCTCCATTTTTGGTTCTGTTTCTTGTAACTCACGGAACTGCAGGAATGAAGGCGGAGCCGATTTGAAGTCTCCAAGCAATGTCGCCCACTTGGTAGACGGCAAGATTAGCACAGAAGCCCAAAAAGATACCTGCAGAGCGAAGAGTTTAGGTCAGCAAAGTATCTCAAACATTACGTAAGCTCGTAGTCCGGGCTGTATCCTTCGTTCACGTACCAAATGCCGTCCACATTTGCCATGACATGACAAGGGCGCCCCGAATCCTAGCTGGAGAGTTCTCAGCGGCAAAAATAGGCACGCTCGAACCCTTGAGTCCCATGCCGATGCCCATAAGCAGGCGAGTGATGAATAGTTGTTCCCATGTCTGCGATAGCGCTCCACCAATGGGTGTGAGTAGGCAGAATATGGCGCTGATAAATATCGTCTAAGGTAATGTCAGCACATGAACTCCCACGTGATGATGTGTTATAGGGATCACGAACTCCACGGCGACCGAAGTAGTAGTTGCAGGGGTCAGACACCCAGCATCCAATGAAAGCACTTTTACAAGTAAGTCACAATGTACTCCAGAGAGGGTTGACATCATAAGTTACCTTCCGATGTATGGACCTGCGTTGACGAGTCCCACGAGCCAACTGTCGCGAACCTGGTTCGGCGCGCCTTCAGTCTCGCCTTCTCCAATACCGAATTCCTAACAAGTGTCAACAAACTGCCGCACGAAAAGTCCATGGTTCGACCTACAACTGGGAAGCTCAAATTGGCACCGTTCGAACCAGTCTGGTCCCATCCTTGAACAGCAGCACCGATAGAGCAGACAATAATCGTGAAGTAAAGCGCCAGAGGGTGGCGCCAGCGATGAGCAGCTTCGAATCGGAGAGCCTCACGCTCGGGCTCGGACAAAGTCTCGATATGTTCATAGCCCGTCGGATTTTGTGCAACTAGAGCACCTCTCTTGATCAAATCGACACGCTCTGTCAGGCCTTTTTCGTTGCAAAAGACCTCGACATCGTGCATCAAATCCGTGTGCGAGACATCTGCCAACGGGTTTGAGACCCTTGGCTTGTGGGTCAGCGATGAGCTTGATAAAGAGGGTCTCTATTGCTTGCGTTGTGAAGACTCACTTGGCGCTCAGGTTCTTGTTCAAGTCGACTTCAGTAAACGATACTCTCCTAGGTGAGGCGTCGTGGAGTTCCTTCTGGAGGCTGACGCCATCCTTCTCCGACATCATCGATGCAAGCTAAGGCAGTGTTGGGCACAGGTCGAAGAAAGAGCAATGGAAAAAATCACACGAAACGACACCCACCTCGCGTGCGTGCCATGATAATATATCCCTCTGACAGCTCTTTCCCGCACCTTACCCATAAAGGCATCGATGGCCCAGAGATGGATACCCAAGGAACCTGGCCATCCGCCTATCGCGCACTGTCGCTGACCCATAGCCACCCCGGTATCGTTTCGGGGTGCCCATGGGGTGCTACGTCGCACATGCTATAGTTTGGAGGCGTCGACTGGCTTTCTTGGCCATGGGGCAAGCACATAGCGGCGCTGTATCGGCGCAACGAACGCCGCAGCTTTGTTGTTGCTTCGTGCAGGCCAAGTGGAGGTCATCCAAGAAAGCTAAGACATCGGCATTCCGATAGTCTAAGCAGGGAGCAGTCCTTTTCCTGTTGCTATGTTTCTAGTGAACCTGCTACCAGAGCGAGACGTCGCCCGGAAGCTGTATCATGAAGGCCGGTCGCCTGGCGGAGTGCTATAAAGGCTGTGGAGGAGACAGTGGACGTCTGTTATTGTATCTGTCTTCACTAGCTGGGCGAGCTGGGAATCCTCATGAATGACCCCGCTCGCGCCAAGTGATGCCGAGAGTGATGGACGTGGTTGGCCCGCTGTTCAAGCGTGAGTTAACACCGCTGTGACCGGTCAGAAAGACTGGTGTGCGCAAGTTTGGTGATAGGTTGGAATGCAACCTCAGCCTCGTGGCTATGAAGTGAGGACGCAATCTAGTCATGGGAGGCCTAAAGTGGGCGCTAGATATTAAACTTAGCAGGAAGGTTGAGATCTTCGAAAGACCAGCCACGTGCATTCTTGATTTTTTGCAGATTGTTCTTGAGAGGACATCCTGATATTGATCAGTCAGTGTACACGCTTGCTTCAAAGAGTAGCCTTGCTAGAACCTGCGCATTATCTCACCAGCAAACCAGCAACAAGTAAGTGGAGGCGCAGACCATCTCCGGCGTTCCAAACATGTACTGCATCACGACTTGCTTTGACACCAATGAGGCTGAACCTTCAGCGGTTTACAGTTCCAGAGGATTCGGCAGAACCTAAGATAGTATACCGGCTCACAGTTCAAGGGCTCTCTTCCGTGGAGTCCAGGATCATAGCTTGCCATGAGTATTGGAGGCGTACTTATGTACAAGGCTGAGAGCAGAAAGTCTAAACTGTATGCTCACTTTGAGGGGGTTCTAGCCCCGTTTGAAGTATAATCTCCGATCCGCCAAGCAGATGGACATGGAGACAATGCGCGTCTCCCCATGGCCGTCCTGGTCTAGAGCATCTCAAAAAGTGTCCCTCGATCTTTCTGCGTGACATACAGCTCGAACAAAACACCTACGGCGAACTTGACAACGTGGCGCGCAGACAGGACCATATCGATGTTACCTCACTTTGTGCGTAGAGTACTGGGAACGGAAACGGAGGATAGAGAGTGCGCGTGGCGCGTCTACCTTGATTCCAAATGGGGTGTTTCGAGGGCAGCTCCAAGTGAAATCTGAGAGTCAAAATTCTTCTCAAGCGATTAATTTCCACCTCATGGTCAAACCACAAGCAATACGTGTTAGCCACAGCATTCATATAGCTTGTTAGGGGAAAAATTGTATCTACGGTATCCTGAGCTCGTACGCGAGAATCGAAGCACCGAAGGATGAGCTGCTGCTTCGACTTTTGACTGCTGACCAAAATAGACTTTCCCAAGCACGAGTTGGCTTACTCGCGCAACCTCACGATGCTGTGTAACTGCCTGCTGCTGCAAAGTCCCCCTGAGACAATACGACGAGTTTGGAGTGGGTTTTGACCGGCTATCAGATAGTTCACAGCCCGGACTGGCATTTCGCCTACTTCACTTGCATAGATTGGAGCGGAATTAGCATTGCATCTGCATAACCGCGAGGCCGGTTTTGGACATAAGGTGGTCTCTTCTTCAGCTGGCCGTTGCCTTACCTAATCATCTGGATCTGGACTTGGTATATTCGCAAAGCACTTAGCACTACGAGCTGGATATTTAAATCCTTGGTCATCTGGAACTCAAAACAACGCTCCCGATTTCTTTCGACATGGATCAACCACCGCCTAGCACTCTAGCGCTTCGCTTAAACGCTCTCTACATTGCCCTCACCGATCGCCCGGTATTCACCATAGCCGGCCTGCTCATCATCACAATCATCATCACTCGCCTTCTGTCTTCTAAGCAGCCCGAACAAGGCCCCAATGGCTCCAAACGCGTTCCGGCCGTGTCGTACACACTGCCCATCCTGGGCCACCTTCCCTCCATGATATGGGACGCCAAAGCCTTCACCAGCCGCCTTCGAGCAGCCCACCACCCAGCCGGCGCCTACAGTCTCAACTTCGGCGGCACAGTGCACAACGTCCTGTTCGCGCCGCCGCTCGCCACCGCCGCCGTGAACGTGAAAGCCGAGAACGCCAGCGAATTGGAACTTTTCAAAGGTATCATGGGCAAGGTCTTCGGTTTTCCAATGAGCGCCGAAGGTGACAAGTACGACAAAGTCATGCCGGGCCTGAACGCGCTGTACAAACATTTCATGTCCGAGCCCGGGCTGGGCGAGATGACCGAGCGGGCGGCGCAAGCGGTGAAAAGCAGCATCGCGAGCTTCGTCACGGGCTCCAAGTCCCTCGTCGATCAAATGCTGTGGGAGCGCAGCGCGAATGTAGAAATCAAGACGAACGCGGCCGGCGAGAAAGTCGTCGAAGTGGACTTGCTGGACTTGACTCGAGACTGGTGCGCCAGCTGCGCGAACCCTTCGATCTTCGGCTCAGATTTCGTGAACAATTTCCCGGACTACATTCGGGATGTCTTCACGCTGGACGATGGGTTTTTGATGCTTGCTACTGGGTTGCCGAGGTGGGTCCCTATTCCGTCGCTTTTGAAGGCACATATTGCACGCAGGAAGTTGTTGGATCAGCTTATAAAGTTTGAAATTGCTATGGACAAGTGGTCTGTGGGCGAGGATCCCGGCCCCGACTGGCGCGATCTGGACGATGTTGGACCGGTGGTCAAGGGCAGAATTGCGCTGTACAGGGAGTACGGGCTTAGCATGGAGGCGAGAGCCTCCGTAGAGCACGCTTTGTTGTGGGCTGCAAATGCAAACTCGAACGGTGTGGTCTTCTGGATGCTCGAGAGAATCTACTCTGATAAAGCTTTGCTGGCTATGCTGCGCGAAGAGATCGAGCCCTATGTACGGGCTGTTCAGCCGAAGCAGGAATTCATCGTGCCGGATGCGCCTCGTCTTGAGAAGGTCGATGTCGATGGCCTTTGTGCGAATTGTCCTTTGCTGAAAAGCTGTTACATCGAGGTTCTGCGTCTCGATGCCGCGTCTTGGAGTCTTAAAGTCGCCAAGCAGGACTTTGTCCTGACTCCTAGGGATAAGGAAGCGCAGAGTTACATGTTCCGAAAGGGCGAGTACATGCATGTCGCACATGACCTGTACAACACCGACCCGAACGCGTTTGAGGACCCAGACGTCTTCAAGGCGGACCGTCACGTCAAGTACGACGAGAACGGCAAAGGCTCCGCGGACATGGGCAGTATGCGACCTTACGGTATGTTGTCGACGTGAGGCGTGCGCAGGAGACGTTTTGCTGATTAGAATATCGCAGGTGGCGGCCATAGCATGTGCAAAGGACGTGCGTTTGCCTTCAAAGAGATCATGCTGTTTTCAGCAGCTATCATTTCGATGTGGGAGATCGACCCTGTTGACGGTGGCGAATGGAAGATGCCCAAACACCGCAAGGCAACAGCGGTCTACAACACGGATGATTCGACGAGGGTCTGGATCAAGCAGAGGAAGCTGCCAGTGTCGAAAGCATGATCGTGCTCAATAATCTGAGTCCATTTCTTCCATGATTGTCTGGTCGAGAAGGTTGCGAGGGCCCCCTGTGCCGGTTGCGCTGCTGTAGCCGTTGGTGAGTTTGATGGTGGTGTTGCCTGGTGATAGCATCGTAGGCTGCAATCTTGCTTTTTGCTGAGCTTTCTCCTGGCGATATTGCTTGAAAGTCCGTTCTCTGCGAGGCTCAGGCGTAGAGTCGAGACGGAGAAGTCGATGGAAGATGCTGTAAATGTAGAATAGAACCAGTCCGCCAAGGAGACCTATCAGTGCCGCAACACCGATGTAGTTATACAGAGGCTATGACTTAAGCAATTAGAGGTTTTCAACCGACAAACATAATTTCAATTCGCTCTCACCTCGAGTTTGACCAATGCCCTGAAGGGTAGGGCGAGCACTGCGGTGATGAAACGAAGCAGGTGCACCACTGGCTGGAGAATGAAGGCGATTGGCCAGTATACAAGCTTGAGGATGGCGACTACGGCGACGAAAACGTAGAACAGGACGACGCCGATGGGCCAGCTGATCCAATAGAGGATAGTGCCGGTCCAGGCGAGATAGACGTTCATTGCGTATGTATGTTGGAGGCGAGAGTAGAGCCGGTCGTGCAGGTATACCCCTGTCAGTGGAACAGGGCTGGCAGGCCAGAAGTGGATTGGATCGCGTTACTGGCCAGAGATATCTGGTTGGGAAAGAGGCGAAAGCGTACAGCAATCGAACAACGGTAGAAGGAGCAAGGCACGTGATCCTTCACATGTCAGATGGGTACAAAGGCACAAGGCAGTGTGATCCCCCAAGCGGAAGCAGACTAGCCGGGTGTTCGTTTCGTCTCCGCATCCTGCAATGTCAGTGAGAGCGAACGTGCACGGCGAACCCCACCAACGTACCTCATCCCGCCGGATGGCCTGGGCACTGCTGTGCTTGTGATGGGACTGAGGACTGCCTGCCTGCACGACCGTCGTACCGTCGAGATTACCCTCCCCTGTGATTCGCCTTTTCCTTTGCCTGCCACATTTGCCCCGAGTGCCATTCGCCGCCCAAGCCACGGCATGAGCTGCTTGTAGCCGTGCGAAGACGACAGCGCAGCGCAGACGGTGGCCCGCCCGAGTGACCGGAACACAACGCGAGGTGAAGGTGAAGGTGAAGGCTGCTGCTGCTGACCGCGCGGGAGCAAAGACTGGTGACGGGCAAGAAGACGAGGAACAACCTCAGGCATGGGCAACTCGCAGTCCAGCGACAGCAAGAGCAATGCCGCCTCGCCCACCTCGCCCTCCGTAGCCCGGCCGCGCTCCGTCGGACGCAGGAAGAGCGCGCACACCCTCTCCAATGCCAACGCAAAGCTGCCTACTGCCCAGCTCATCTCAAACTCCCACACCGCGACTCAGCCTACCCGAGCCCACGCCCACGGCGCGACCGTCGCACAGAGTCCCTCGCATACCCGCGCCCGCTCCATCACCGCCCAAGGCAGCGCCTCTCGCAACCGCCTCGACGACGCCGCTGCCAGCCAGCGCTCCGACTCCAGCATCATGGGTAGCGAGTCCTCCAAGCACCAGCGTCCGCCGTCTCGCACCTCCACTCTTCCTCCGCCCACACATGCGCAGGCCTCCCATGCTCCCTCGCCTTCGCCCTCCACCCGGCCGTTAGACGTGCCTCAGATCTCTCCAAACACCGACAAAGACACTCGCCAGTTCTATCCTTCCGGACAGCCCGACTCTGGATCTCCCTATGGCTTGCCACCCTCCGACTTCAGTCGGCCGCCTAGACTGCCGCTGCCTATTGAGGAGGTTCACACGCCGGGGTCTCCCATCATCACGCCGCAGGACATTAGCTTGCCGCTTGGCCAGGCTGACATCAATGGACTGCCCAGGCGTGCGAGCGTGCTTAGCTCGACAACAGTAGACGATGAGGACTTGGGAGACAATGAGGCGTTCACGGCAGACCAGGCTTCGCTCGCGCCATCAGTGCCTCTGCCGATATCTTGGAAAGGGCCTGGTGAAAAGGTATATGTCACGGGCACGTTCGTTCAATGGGATCGCAAGTTCAAGCTGCACCGTGATAAGAAGGGCGGATTCTCGACCATCCTGCAATTAAAGCCAGGCACGCATCACTTGAAGTTCCTGGTTGATGGAGATATGACCACTTCACACGAGCTCCCCACCACCGTCGACTACACAAATATCCTCGTGAACTATATCGAGGTTGTGGCGCCGCTTCCCGAATCGTCAGAAAAGCAGGAGCCCGCGCCAGCCGAGCCGATGCCGATACCAGGCGCGGCAATGACCCATGGCCAGGTTCCGGGTACCGTAGAAGCACAGTCGATTCCTGATCGGACAGGCAAGCAGGCATCCGAGACAGCAGCGGGTATTGATGATAGTCGTGGATCTGCCGTGGCGGCTGAAACTCCCAAGCCTATTGCGATACCTTCTTCAGAAACGCCGCACGCACCATCTCCGGCAGAGCAGAAGCGACAGCAAGATCAACAGCAGGAAAAGCAGAAGCCACCTCGCCAGCCTCTTCCCACTGCTACCTACACCAAGCAGATCCCTCAATTCCTACTGGACTTGGATACCTACAACAACCCTAATGACGAGAGATTCCAGCGTTCATCGCGGGTCATCAACACACTCCCACAACCACCCTCGCTACCCATGTTCTTGAGCAAGAGTATTCTTAATGGGACTACTCCCCACAAGGACGATGCTAGCGTGCTCATCATGCCCAATCACACTGTCCTTAATCATCTTGCTACCAGCAGTATTAAGAACGGTGTGCTGGCTACTAGTGGCACGACCAGGTACAAGCGAAAGGTACGTGTATTTTCTACATTAGATCTGTTATTTAGCGGCACTAACAACATTCAGTTCCTCACCACGATCATGTACAAACCAACCTCTGACGAATAGACCGGTACATATTTTCCTTGATGACCACCAAAAGAACCCCACGAAACCTGCCGAGTTATATCAAGGGAACCACTTCCACTTGCCCAAAAATGATAGATTACTTTGCCTTCCGGAGATGAACTTGCGGGAAAAAAGCCTCGCCGGCGAAGGGCATGCGCATACATGTGCAATTGTTGATGAGAAATGCTTTCGGATTTACTCGGATAGATTCCCACTTTGTTGGTTCGAGAGTATAGTAATGCTTGCAAGAAATGATATGATGAACGAAGGCAGTCGAACAAATCCTTTTACCCGGTGCAAGAAAGATACTCGTCAATGTGAGGGACTCCCGCTGCTCTGACTAAGATAGGCACTGGAATCAACCACTGGACGTCAGGGTATAATATATATATCATGTCTTGGGCGGTTCGAGATGACGCTAATGCGCAGTCATGGTCGCAGGCGCTTAGTTCCAGAAGTCGGTAAGTGGTAGCGTGACGCCGAGCGGACGAAATGGTTACATTCCTTTGTCTCCTTCATTCCGCGCACAGACAGGCTGTTTGTTGTGACCTACTCGCGATAGAGTCTGTCACGTCCATGTCACGTCCACGGCGTGACCAACAAAGAGCAACGCCTCATACGCCTCTCGTTTGGTGACTTCGATTATCTACCCACGCATTGTTGAACGCTGCTATTTGTCGATACTGACTCTCGGACGAACGCGACGACTTCAGGCAGCGCTGCAGCACACTCAAATTGGAGGACAGTGGCATGCGCCGTGTACTGTCCGGCCACTTTCTTCGTTAAAGAGGAGGTTGCTGCACTCCAGCTCGATATCATCGCGGACAAACTCCGCCAGCGACAACAACTATGTCGCCAATACTATCTACCCTCGTTCTAGCGTTTACCCTGGCGAGCAGCGTGCAGGCGTTCTTCCGTATCAATTGCGCCAATATCCAGAGAGGTCGCATCGATCCTCTTGTGAACCCAGGGGCATTGGCGGCGCACAGTCACTCCATTGTGGGTGGCTCGAGTAAGTAGTTTCCCATCGCTGGGCGAGACATAGTCGCTGACTTGGTTTCAGATATTGGTGTATACGCGACGTACAACTCCCTGCTAAACTCGCGATGCACATCCTGTGAGGTCGGGACGGACAAGTCGGCATATTGGTCGCCCACACTCTACTACAGATACCCCAATGGCTCCTTCTATGAGGTACACCACAACGGAGCCGTTGTCTACTACCTTGGGCGTGGACCGAATGTCAACCAAACAGTGCCTTTTCCCAAAGGATTCATGATCCTCTCTGGCGACAAATCAGCACGCAGCTACGATAATACGACAATGACATACGGCACAAAGGACTATCCAGGTAGACCTGTTGCGGACCGAGTCAGTTTCAACTGCCTGGACGAAGAGACGATCGAGAAACCCTACATGCACAGCACAAAGTGCAAAAACGGCATGCGTGCTCAAGTCCACTTCCAGAGCTGCTGGAATGGAAGGGATCTGTACAAGCAAGACAACTCGCATGTCGCCTACCAGAGTGGAATTGACAATGGAATCTGCCCGCCTAGCCATCCTGTCCAGATCCCACATATCTTCCTTGAAGTCTTCTACGATGTTAAGGACGTGCCCGACCAGACTCCGGATGGTTTGTTCGTTTTCTCGCAGGGTGATCCCACAGGTTACGGCTTCCACGCTGATTTCCAAAACGGTTGGGATCAGAACGTCCTCGCGAACGCGACAGTCAACTGTCTTGCCACAGACGACTTTGGTCAGATTTCCAACTGTCCAGTCTTGCAGGAAAGCCAGTCGAACGCGTTCGGCTTCAACTGCCCAGAAAGACCACCTCAGATTGACGAAGAGGTGCGCGGTCTCATCCCAAAACTCCCAGGCTGCGTGAAAATCACATACGGCCCCGAAGCCGCAACATCCGCCTCGATGAACTGCGCTCCCGACGTCGTGAAGCCGCAAATCAGACAGACCATCGATTCGACGCCAATGCCCACTTTTAAACCAGTGGTCGGCCAAACATACCCCACGACCAACCAGGTATATCTCGGCTGCTACAACGACAGCGCAGGCGCCAATCGCCCTCTCAACGGCTACTCCACTTCCAACTACACGTTCATGACCGTCGCCTTCTGCCAGGATATTTGCAACAGTCGCGGTTTTCGCCTGAGTGGCGTCGAGTACTCGCAGGAATGCCACTGCGACAACTACATCCACCCGAGCGCCCTCAGCGGCTGGCCGTCGTGCAACTGGAACTGTGGCGGCACCATGAACGACGACCTCCTCGAGATCTGCGGCGGCTATGGCTACATGAGCATTTACAACAACACTGCTAGCGCCGATGATGATCCGCGACTTATGCCCGCGGCACCAAAGCCTTCGGTCGGCAAGTATAAGTTGAAAGGCTGCCTTACAGATCCGGCGAGAGGTGGACGTGCTCTCAATGGGCCTATTACGCGGAACGATGCGATGACGAACGATATGTGCGTCAAGTTCTGCTTGGGTAATCAGATGCGTTATTCCGGGTAAGTGTTTTTTTTCCCGATTTCCAGCAGAGCTCAGATGGAAGTACTTGTGTTGGCATGACCACTTTTTTTGCTAACCAATCTCTCAGACTCGAATTTGGCGCCGAGTGCTACTGCGCCAACGAAATCAACACCGCCAGCGGAGCGCAGATTATCGAGTGTCCGCTGTCGGGCGTTATGATTTGTGCGGGCAATGTGAAACAGCAGTGTGGTGGGCCGAGTCTGATGACATATTTCTATTCGGAGACGCTGTGATCTTGTGAGTTTGTTCTTGTGAATTGGGTCGGAATAGCGAGCATCTGATATTCAGGGGAGGCATTGGTTGCGAGAGATGGCTATGCGAGTTTTACAGTAGAAGAGCAATATTTTCCACAGACTCCATTGGAGAATAGAGAAATGCGTGCCATGATTGTGTGAATTGTTGTGAGATGGATATGTTGGCCTTTGGCTTGCGATGGTTTTGAGGTCAGCGTACTAGACACTGAGAAAGTTGATAAGCCAGGGTAGTATCTCAGTGGCAATGCTGGTCGAGTCGAACACTGTACCTGTAGATAATGCGTTGGCAGCTAAGAAGATCTCTGTACGCATACTTATACGCAGAGACTGTAGAGATGCCACACAGTACGCAGATTATTGATGAGACAACTAGTGGCAAGCAGGAAACAAGTCAACAAGTTTCTGCTGCACTTGGCCTACAAAGTTCCAGAAAGATCGACACGTAAGTTGTATACAACAGCGCTATTGTGGCATGGTGTCGGGGACGATATCGCAATGATGTTGTTCCTACCCCGAGGTTAGGCGCAACGAGCAAGAGCACATTCGTCTAACTTCCCTCCTACCGCGTGATCAGCCTTATCTCAATGGCTGACGTAGTCAATAATGGCAAGAGTGACGTTGAAGTAGCAAGCTCATTGCTTGGATACCATAGAATTCACGCGCTATCTTCATTGCAGTACTACAAAGTTCAGAACGAAGCTTGTTCATGATCCCATAGAACAAGGGAAGTGCTCCATGGCCATTGAGATGCGGTAGGTGAACTTATGCACTGCAAGGGCCCGACCTAAAGAATAGGCGAACAGAATCCAGGGTCACGTGCTTCAAAACGCGCTAGCTTCCGCTGGATCTGCGGGAAAGAGCGTCTTTTCTCTGTGGGCTTCAACTTGGAATTGCGTCTTGGCGCAGCTTTCAACACACCTCGCACAGCCAGGCTCACCAACGTCGGAACTTCGATAGACACGACGTCGCCAGACAACCACTACTAATCTACAGCTTCTTGACATTCCGCAAACATGGCGGTTGGCAAGAACAAGAGATTGTCCAAGGGCAAGAAGGGCCTGAAGAAGAGGACCGACCCCTTCGCTAAGAAGGACTGGTACTCCGTCAAGGCACCCTCCACTTTCGCCGTCAGAGAGTACGCCATCACCCACCCACCGAAACAATGCGATCGAGAGCGAGCGCGAGCGCACGAGGAGGAATAAAAGAAGAAGAAAAAGAGCGCGGGATGCACAGAATACCATACTAACACTCGCTCAGTGTCGGCAAGACCCTCGTCAACCGCACCACCGGTTTGAAAAACGCCAACGACTCTCTCAAGGGCCGTGTCTTCGAGGCTTCCCTCGCCGATCTCCAGAAGGATGAGGACCACAGCTTCCGCAAGATCAAGCTGCGCGTCGACGAGATCCAGGGCAAGAACTGCTTGACCAACTTCTACGGTCTCGACTTCACCCACGACAAGCTCGCTTCCCTCGTCCGCAAGTGGCAGTCCCTCATCGAGGCCAACGTTGTCGTCAAGACCACCGACGACTACCTCCTCCGCCTCTTCGCCATTGCCTTCACCAAGAGGCGCCCCAACCAGATCAAGAAGACCACCTACGCCAGGTCTTCCCAGATCCGCGCCATCCGCAAGAAGATGACCGACATCATGGCTCGTGAGGCTTCAAGCTGCACCCTCAGCCAGCTCACCACCAAGCTCATTCCTGAGGTCATGGGCCGTGAGATCGAGAAGGCCACCCAGGGCATCTACCCCCTTCGCGACGTACGTATTTCCCGATCGCAAATTTGCGCTCGAGTCTGGTTCTAACAATACTTCAGGTCCACGTCCGCAAGGTCAAGCTCCTCAAGGCACCCAAGTTCGACCTCGGCAACCTCCTCTCGCTCCACGGCGAGTCGACCACTGACGAGTCTGGCCAGAAGGTTGAGCGTGAGTTCAAGGAGACCGTCTTGGAGACTGTGTAAGCGCAACGCCAGGATGATTGGGATGAGGTTTTGGCGGCGCGCCGCCTTTGGAACGTGGAAAGTTATAGGCGTTTAGCAGTGCATTTACTCAGTGCTAGCATTGCGGCAAAAGGATTTGCGACGTAGCTAGCCACGGAGTCCAAGAAATCGGTTCGAAAGTCATGCCTGTCCGTCCCGCTACTCTTGCTCTCCTAACGAATTTTTTGATACCCGATTGCACTGCTCTACGTTGTCTCAAACATGTGATGCCTACTGCATGTATGGTACATCTTTGAAAAGACATAAAACCCACATTTGCAAAGGCCAAGACTACATGTACTCGGTGTGGCTTTAGGGTTTGCGGTGTCCGAAACAGGCACAACGCACGCCAGTTTCGCTCTCGAGGAGTCTTTCTTGAATGGTCGGCCAACTACAAGAATCGCGAGAGTGCTTGCATCGTATCGCTGTTAAGTCTATAGAAGATAAAGCGTCACCGACTCTTATCAGCCCCAGAAAACTACCAGATTTTACCCCTCCATTTAAAAATCGACCAACGCTCATCTCGTCACTCCTCCTAAAAATATCAAGGCCTAGTAAATCTTGATATTGACATCACCGCCACCCATCGTGATTTTGCCTCATACCGCACGAAAACTATTCTAGTCCACTCGACAACAATGGCGCCCAAAGAACTCAATTTCATCACTGGCAACAAAAACAAGCTCGCCGAAGTGCAGGCCATTTTGGCCGAGACGCCAGTCAAGCTGCAGTCGCAAGCTGTCGACCTTGTTGAGATTCAGGGTACCATTGAGGAGATTTCGACGGATAAGGCGAAGAGGGCTGCCGAGGCGGTATGTTCAACTATCTTCTTGGCGCGTGAATGGTTACATATTCATGGTTGCTATAATATCTGAGAAGATCTAAAGTACTGACGACGGCACGTGGATAGGTTGGAGGCCCAGTTCTGGTCGAGGATACATGCTTGTGCTTCGATGCTTTCAACGAGCTACCTGGACCTTATGTGTACGCTATATCTAAGACTATGTCTATCTTTGCAACGAGGGTCATATGCTAACAACGCTCCTTCACCATGTAGGAAGTGGTTCCTTCAGTCACTCGGCGTGCGGCAGTTCCATAAGTTACTCGCGGGCTTCGAGAACAAGGGCGCTCAAGCAGTATGCACTTTCGCCTATTGTGAAGGTCCCGGTCACGACCCTATCGTGTTCCAAGGAAGGACGGCGGTACGATACGATCAGAGCAGCGAACCAAGTCACTATAATGCTAATTGCCGATCCAGGGCTCTATCGTGGCAGCTCGTGGACCGACTGACTTCGGTAAGAAAGATTATCACCATTGGACGCTTGAGACGAGATCTGACACTGACACTTCCAAGGCTGGGACGCATGCTTCGAATACGAAGGACAGACGTACGCCGAAATGCCAAAGGCAGAGAAGAACAAGATCTCCCACCGCGGCAGAGCCCTGGCGAAGCTCGTAGAGTGGCTCAAGCAGGAGGTGTAGAAGGCGAAAGCGCTTCACTGATTGGCGTTAGAACGGAAAGCAACAAACTCGGGTCGTATCATAAAACATAAATTGTGTGCTTTTTTCTCTTTAACCGTGAAGGAACGTCGGGTCGTCCTCAGGCTTTCCACCGCTCGATTGCGCCTCAGCCTTGCCATCCTTGCCATGGTCTTTCTTCCAGTTGGTAATCCACTGCTCAATCCTCTCAACGTTCGCCTCGATGTCTTCTGCCTTTTCGCTCCTCAGCTCGACCACGATCTCCTCGTCGTAGGCTTCACGGGCCTCATTGAGCAGGACCTCCATGATCTCGCAGTCCATGTTCTCCTCGAGCTTCTTGCCGCTGTAGCCGCGAGCCTGCAGGCGGTCGTAGAGCAGCTGGTTGTCGCAGCGGATCACACACACCAAGTCAATCATGCTTGGTGGGAAAAGATCGCAGGCGTGCCAGTCGATGATCTGTCCACCCTCTTCCAGGTCGTTCTCTACGCAGTCGAGCAGGCGGTCCTCGTCGACAATTTGAAGGTTGGGGTCGTCTGGATCGTCTGAGGCTTCGCCAATGTTGTGTTTCTTGACTACATCGTTGATGCTGAGGTGGTGCAGGCCGGTCTTGGTTGCGAGCTCTTCGCAGTGGCTTGACTTGCCGGTGCCGGGTGTGCCGGTGATGATAATGTTGGGCTCGGTGCGCAGCATCGTGAACAGTCTTCTAGTCGTTGTCGTAAATGTGGGTGTACGTGCAAACCGTAAGAGAGTCGTTGGTCGTAATAATTTGTACATGGGAATCGAGGAATGACGTGAACCTGCGTTGGAGGGGGAGGGTTCTAAATTTCTAGCTCACCCGACCGAAGAAGCAACAAACAGGATCACGCGCGCCGCTCCTCTGCTCTGCAACAGACCAGCCACAAGTTTGTCAACATGTTCGCACGACGAGCTGGACTTTTGCGCGCTCAGCAGCCGTTCAGGCTGAACGCGTGTCGTCCCTTCTCGACCGCCGAGCTCGACAGCGGCGTCAAGATCGCATACGATTTCTTCGAGCCGGCCAAGGAGGCTATCTCCAAAGATGCTCCCATCGTCTTCATCCACGGCCTGTTCGGGTCGAAGAGGAACAATGGGAGCATGAGTAAGTACGCAGCCTGCGCACTCTAACGCGACCACGTCGCTTACATCCTACCAGAGTCTTTGCCCGCGAGTTGAACCGACCCGTCTACGCGATCGATCTGCGCAACCATGGCGACTCGTCGCACCATCCTAAACACGACTACACTGCTCTCGCCGAGGACGTGGAGGGCTTCCTGCAGAAGAAAAACATCAAGGACAGCACGTTGATCGGACACTCTATGGGCGCAAAGACGGCTATGGCTGTCGCATTGCGCAAGAAGACACCCATCGGCTCCTTGATCAGCGTGGACAATGCGCCTGTTGACGCTGCGCTTCACAGCGGCTTCGCCAAGTACACCCAGGGCATGAAGAGGATCGAAGAGGCACAGCTCAAGAAGCAGAGTGAGGCAGATGCGATCTTGAAGGAATATGAGGAGTCTATGCCTGTCCGCCAATTCCTCCTGACCAACCTTGCACGAGGACCGGATGGTATCATGAAATGGCGCATTCCGATCAAATACCTTTCGGATTCGTTGAACAACATGGCCGACTTCCCGTTCACCAACCCTGACGAGGCGAGGTGGGAAGGCCCTGCGCTGTTTGTTAGAGGAACGAAGAGCCACTATGTCGCGGATGAGATGCTGCCGACTATTGGACGTTTCTTCCCTAGATTCGAACTGAGAGACGTCGACTGTGGCCACTGGGTGATCTCGGAGAAGCCTGAGGATTTCAGAAAAGGTAAGAGTGTCGATATCATTAAACATTTTTGAAGCATGACACTAACCGAGAAATCCAGCTGTTGTTGAGTTCCTTCAAGACCAGGATTAGGTCGGCGTGCCACCAAATTCCTACTTATAGATTAGAATTCCTTTTATTGTATAGTACGGCTTGTACATCATATATCATGGGCGGCAGGAACTTGTACTTCACAATCGATTTCGTTCACATTGTTTCGTAATACAAGTCGACAGCGCTTCCACACAAGACAGAGACTGGACATCACGGTCGGTGAACCTTGTCGAAGTGAGTGTCTGAAACCAGAGCAGATTGTACACATGTGCCCTGTGATACAATCGTGTCATCGTCATTCGAGATATTCTTACGCACAGGTGTTTCGGCGTCCATGCTGAATAGTTCAGCAGCAAAGTTCACGAGATCATCCATCACGATCGAGTGCATCCATTCGTGGATTGGTGTCTTCGACCACAGTTGAAGCCCACCTCCTCCCTGCCTAGCGAGCGTAGATAACATCCGCTTCGCATGCTGGACGACATTGAAAGATACAGCTCTCGAGGCAGGCTCGCTCAAAGTCTACCGAAAGCGGCTAGACTTAGCGAGGCCGGGACTCCACTTCAACAAGCAGAACTCCGGCATCACAGCTGATAGCAACAGCATGTCGCACAAATGTGAAGATCTTGCCTGTCATGGATATTCGACGTCGGCGAGGTCCGTCATGTGTGTAATCGAATTGCTCTCGGTACACAATGAACACAAGTTGAGCAATGTTTACACTCCCACGCCTCCGAGTTCTCAAGAGTGTTTCCCTCGAGGGGTACTGTCAACTCAAGCAATTCCTCCCGCCGCCCACAAACCCATGACCATTCGAATACAAGGCCGTGGCCAGGCGCCGCAACGACGCAAAGTAACCAGCCCGCATTATTCCTGCAAGCTACGATCCCACTAAGGCAATAAGCTATCCAAGCGAGGAGAAGCTCGTGCGCTACGGCATTCCACGGCCGAGTTGCGGCCAGCCACATCCATGCCCATACTCCACCTCGTGGATCGCAGACCTGGAGATACAGTCACCCACAGCGAATGACACGCTGAGCCCGCTGCCCGCAAAGTCAACTGCGAAAGTCATCGGTAGGGCATGGGTGCAGTAGCGTTCCAATGGACAGCCGCAAGCTATCCGCGAGTAAATACGATAGAATCATATCGTTTCCCCTCTTGTCGTCTTCTACGACCTAGTACCATTGAGTGTGTTGTTTCTCCCACCATCGTCTGAAGTCTTCGCAAACATGTTCGCTCTCACCACCCTCGCTCTCGCGGCGCTCCCACTCGCTCTCGCTCAGAGCAGCAGCAGCAACAATGACGAGCAGGTCCTCGGCATCTACATGTTCCACCGCCACGGTGACCGTACAGCAAAGTCCACTCCTCCCGCCAACCTGACAAACCTGGGCTACGAGCAAGTCTACAGGTCTGGGCAGTACTACCGCAACCGCTACATCGCCTCGGACGCCGACTTCCGCATCAATGGCGTCAACAGCGACATCGTCAAGCAGTCTCAGATTGCAGTATCCGCTCCTGCCGATGTTGTCCTGGGCCACTCTGCTCTGGGTTTCTTGCAGGGTTTGTACCCTCAAGTCGGCGAGCAGGAGGGTGTGTCGACTCTGAGAAACGGCACTGAGGTTCCTATTCCTCTGGATGGTTACCAGCTTATTACTGTCTCCGAAGTCGACCAGGGTACTAACAGCGAGAACAACGCTTGGCTGCAGAGTGCGCAGGGCTGTGGCCAGGCTACTTCTAGCTCGAACCAGTACTTCTCCAGCAAAGAGTACAATGATCTCTTGGAGAACACGCGCGACTTCTACGACAGCCTGGCGCCTGTTGTCAGCGGCTCTTTCGACGAGAGCGAGATCAACTACAAGAATGCTTACACGAGTATGTGGTATGGGCATGAAGTTGACATGATACGAGCTAACAGCGTGCTTTAGTCTACGACCTGATCAACGTCGCCCAGATTCACAACTCCAGCTACCCGTCCTCAGAACTCATCACTGACGATGTTTTCGCTCGTCTGCACTCCCTCGCCGACACTCACGAGTGGGGTCTCGCTTACAACGAGAGCGAGAGCGCCGCCGACAATGCCCGTGCGGTGAGCGCCATGGTCCTCGCAGGCGAGATCGTCGAATTCCTCAACCAGACCATCACTGGTGCAGGCAAGCAGAAGGTCGGCATCCAATTCGGTGCATACGCCACTTTCTCGAGCTTCTTCGGTCTTGCAGACCTGGCATCAGCTCACCCTGATCTCCGCGCTGTGGTCGACTATGCCTCGTCCATGACTTTCGAGCTCTTCACCAACGCTTCCACCACCGTCTCCTCGGCCGACTACCCTTCCGCTGACGAGCTTTACGTCCGCTTCCTCTTCTCCAATGGCACTGCTTCCGAGGATGCAGAGCCGACTGCGTATGCGCTGTTCGGAAATGACCAGGAGGTCATCAGCTGGAACGACTTCACTGCCGGCATGAACAAGTTCGCCATCAGCTCCACTGAGCGCTGGTGCGATGTTTGCAGCAACACCGACGGTGCTTGTGCAGCCTACGCTACTGACGACTCCAGCAACGGCGATGTCTCTACCGCGTCCTCCTCGAAGAAGGAGAGTGGCAACGGCCTCAGCCCTGTCGTGAACGGTGTCATCGGTGCCATGGTCACTCTTGCCGTTGTCCTGGGATTGGAGGCTTTAATCCTCCTGGTCGGTGGATACAGAATCGTGAGCAAGAAGGCTCTTGCGACTTCTTCCGTTTCGCACGTAAGTGCTGGTGAGATGAAGAGCGCGGCCTAGTGCGCATCCGAAGTAGAATAGAACACGAACGCTACGACCATGATACGTGGACATGAAATTGCCAAACGTTCTCACATCTCGAATGGGTGATCTAAGTTCCACTGTCGAATGTATGACAAGCCGTCTTCGTCGTCGCCTTCGTGTTCATTGATCTGCGTCTCGAGTTCCATGCGGCCGTGGCCCTGGCTGCTGTACATATCCCAGCACTGATCGGCAATGTTTGCTGGGTTGGTTTCGTTTGATTCCGGGCGGACGAATCCATTCGCCATGGCGAGCGCGCAATGCACTCCTCTGGGCCTCAGTTGCTCGTGTAGGTTGAGGATGATGTTCTGCTGCGCCGCTTTGCAGACTCCCATGGCGAAGTAAGCAGGCTCCGGTTCCAAGGCCAGCCAGCCGCTGGTGACGAAAAAGGCAGGCTTGTATGGTTTAGTACCTGCGATGAATAGTAGCCGTGGTACAGCCCACTTGAGTACAGTGTATAGGCTGATGACGGAGATCTGGGGACCACATGTTAGTATGAGCTTCGACGATGAACAAGATCTCTCCCCGTGTCGATTCTCACCTCAAGGTTGGCCCGCAGGTCAGTCGCTGATTCCTCTAGCAGATTTGTCCGCGACGCTTTCGCCGCGTTGTAGTGTATGCATTCGATCGGTGTGTCTCCAAGTATATCTGCGATGCGTCGAAGAGCACGCTGCACCTCCGCTTGCGAGGCTAGGTCTGCCGCTACAGTGCTGACTTCTACTTGTGGTGCGTTGGAGTAGACGATGAAGGCATCGTTGCGCAGTCTGGCGGCATCCCGGGACAGTAAGATGACTTTCTCGAAGCCACCACGCGCAAAGCGCGAGGCGACGTGGACGCCAATACCAGGTCCAGAGCCGAAGACTACCAGTGCGCCATGACGTTCATTGATCATGATGAGAAAAGTCGAAGGGGGTAAAGTGTATTGTAAAGCTTGTCAACTAACGTGTGAGGTGATCACAGGTAGTCCAACGTCAGGATTGTCAGGATCGTGACGCGCTTTTGGGTAACATCCAAGTATCGTTGCTGCGTGGAATAGTGTACTCCATACGAAAGCTTTAGTACTACGCTCGAGAGTTTCTCGACCTCGCCTTCGGGCTCGCGGTCACAGCTCCGAGCAGCCTGTTAAGACCCTGGGAAGCTGTGGACGGACAACGAAGGACGATGATGCATGACGGTGGGGTCCAAGTCTAAAGGTTCCGGAGATTGAGCCTTGGAGATCTAGGAAGGCTGTAGGCCAAAAGGATGTCGATAGTCGATTGAAAGTCGCGCCGTTTGTAGCAAATCATGGTCTACTTGTTCTCAGTGGGTGGGCAAGCTGTAAGTGAGCATGGATGAAGTGAAGTGGTGTTGAGAGGCAATAGAGAAGTGAAAGTAAATATGTTGGAGGCAACTCCGAACCTATCACAGCTTCCGGAGGCAGGAGCGTCTGCTTAGGTAAGGTTTCGCAACTTCTCACCATCGAGAGACCGACACCTCTTATCGCCTCCACACCAAGCACTTCTCTACTGTGCGCCAGCCACCCACCCAACAAACAAGCCACAGTCACCACCTACACATCACCACTCTCGCCGGCCACCCAAACCGCCACCATGCCCAAAGCCGAAGTCGGCAGCACCAAATATGTCGCCAACAAAATGAAAGCCAAAGGCCTGCAGCGCCTGCGCTGGTTTTGCCAAATCTGCGAAAAGCAATGCCGCGACGAGAACGGCTTCAAGCAGCACACCATGTCCGAGTCGCACGTGCGCGGCATGCTGCAAGTCGGCGAGGACCCGAAAAAGTACATCAACGAGTACAGCAACCAGTTCAGGCGCGACTTCCTGCAGCTCCTCAAAACGTCCCACGGCGAGAAGAAGGTGCACATGAACAATTTCTACCAGGAGTACATCCGCGACAAGGAGCACGTGCACATGAACTCGACCAAGTGGCCGAGCTTGACGGAGTTTGCGAAGTTTCTTGGGCGGGAGGGACTTTGTCGCGTGGAGGAGGGGGAGCGCGGGTTGGAGATTTCGTTTATCGATGATTCGCCGGAGGCGGTGGCGAGGAGAGAGGATGTGAAGAGGAAGGAGAGGCAGGCGAAGGGCGATGAGGATTTGGAGAGCAAGCTGCTGAACCAGCAGATCAAGCGGGCGAAGGAGGCTGCGAAAGAGAAGGAGAGACTAGAGGCAGAGCAGAAGAAATCCGGCGAGGAAGTGCAAAATCGAGAACTTGGAGCAGTCAGCGCGGAGCCGGTGAAATTGAGCTTCAGTCTGGGTGCGAGAGCGGCACAGAAAGCTCCAGAGCCTGCGAAAGAGCCAGAATCAAATGCGCCTGTTGCAATCGACACATTCTCCGCGCAAGACTCTGCTTCCACATCCCTCCCTGAGAAGAAAGACGCAGCCTCAGAAACACCCGCTCTAGCTCCTGCAGTTCCTCCCAAGATCTCTCTGGGTGGCCTAATGGGAAAGAAACCCAACGCTCTCCTTGGGAAACGGCCGAACGCGTTGACAGGCAAGAAGCCGATAGCCGCGCCCGAGCCAGAGAAGAAGATGAGTAATGCAGAGAGAATCATGAGGGAGGAGATGGAGCGCAAGCGGTTCAGAGATGATCGCGGCGGAGGAAATGGTAAGAGGCAGCGTCTGGGCTGAATACCTCCAGAGGTGAGTGCTATATTAAGCATTGAATTGGTTCTGATTTAGCGAGGAGTTTGGGAGTGTAAAAGTCACTCATGCGATACCTGGCAGGCATGCTATTGTGGGTTCAGACACGGATGTTTGAAGAAATTACATGCTTTGGGAACGAGCCTGTGACCTCGAGCCCGAATTATATACATTATGTTCACTGTTGAATTGTCCGTCTTGTTTGCGGTCACCATATCCTCATTTCATCTTACACGTTTGGGCTGATAACTCGTGCCCTTTGCCTCTTCTCTTCCTGTGCCTCATTGACACCGCTTCCTGTCTCATTGATGTGCCTGACCACATCACTGGAAGCCTCAGCTCTCCAGTGCATCATGGCGTGATATAGGAGACTAATCGGCTTCGCTTCTGTTGCGTTCACCACTGGCCTTCGCTCATCCTACAGAACGTAAGGGAGGCCCTCAACATAGCTACATCACGCACGTCGTGGCTCGCTTCTGTCTACCTCAAAAGGATAGAGAAGGATTTTCCAGATCGGTGGGTGATCATTCCTGGGTAAGATCGAGTCCATTGGATTGGCGCGCTTTGCAAAGGCCCGCGGCGAAATTGCTGGTCGCACCCGTCTATGGGCAAGTTCCTTTTCTTTGTAGCCGGACAGCAGATATCGAGGACTGTATTTGCACGGGCGTGCATAGTATGAACTATTGGTTCGGTTGGTCGTCATCATTCGCGCGTCGGATCTATCCAGCCTCTGTCATCGTCTGATCATCAGGCGCAAGATCGATACCAGGATCCGGAATGATAAAGTCCAGCGCCGTAAAACCCGTCCTCCTCGGTTGTACCAGCTTGACCTCGCGTCCTTCTTTCGCCTTCTGTGCATTCCAGTTGTCGACGAAAGTCTCCAAATGCTTTTGGCCAGTTTTTGCGCCGGACAAGCCGAAGTCGTCCCAGATGAAACCCGTAAACACGCCCAGCAGACAGTCAACGAGCGCGCGGAAGGTGAATGGGTTGAAGGCCGCTTCGATGCGAGCGTTGAGATTGGAGATCAGGTAGCGAAAGTCGCTCTCTGAGACTGCTGGGTCGAGGATCTCGGGGTAGAGGTTGGCGTACGTGGGGTATAGGTCGCCGGTCGCTAGCCAGTCTCGTTGCACTCTAATCACACGTGTTTGTATCGCATCTTCGCTGCTGGGACTGCAGTGCGGATTGGGGTGTGGGAAGCATGGGTGGTCGGGTCCCCATTGGAAGTCATCCTCGGAGCCGTCTGTGAGGCCGGACTCGTTGGAGCGGCGGATTGAAGAGGCTGCAGGTTCGCTGGCAGTAACAGTGATATTGTCGTGCGCACGATTTGTCCTCGAGGAACGAGCGGAGTGGTGCGAGCGCTGGCGATTTAAGGGTAGCGAGGCGCGGGATGCGCGATGTGAGAGCTGATGTTCGGTTTCTGGGATAGGCGGAGGTTCTGGGAAGTTGGCTGGTCGTGAGGGCGCGGCCTCGCCGATCTCCTGGTGACCGGTGGCGCGGGCGAAGGTGTCCATTATGTGTGTTGTTGTAGGATACTCGACTCGACTGCGGCGCAGTATGCTGTGCTCTTAAGCGGCGCAGTGGTGTGGTGTGACCGAGGAGTTCCAGTACCAGTTCCAATTGCTGGTCGCAGGGGGTTGGTTGCCTGATGGCTTTGTTCAGCAGCAGTGGTCGTGTAGCAATTGGCCTGCTGGTTCCAGTATGACGACTCGACTGCTACTGCTGTTCACCAATCTCGCAACAGGCCGTCAGAGAGTGTTCTGGATTTGTCGGCGGAGAGGAGCATTTGCAATCAAACGAAATGACCTTGGCCAGAGCACGCTAGAAGGCGGCTTCCTGTGCCCGAGATGAGCTGCGTCAGGGGGCCGAACCCTGCTAACTTACTGGCACGGCCTCATCCTTCCGCTTCCTACCATATTAAATCAGCACATCACTCAAGACGCCTGCATTAATGTATGTTCAAGAGCAGGGTATTTGTTGAAAGAGGGCGATGACGAAGGACCTGACACACGATAAAGGTTGATCCCCATGAACATGACACCATACGTAGAGCCCGATCGTTTCACAACCCAATCTAGTGTTACAGCTCGCTCCACAGCTGATATATTCTCACGACTTCAAAGATACAGAAGCATCCTGGATATTTCATATGATATATCAGCGCTCTGAGGGGAGTCTGATGCTATACAATCGACAATGCTACCGAGAACAAGATCACGGTGCCTTCGCTTGGCTGCCCATCGTTGCCTCTACGACCTCTATCAATTTTACACGAAGACGATGTCGGATGCTTGTCGAGAAGGAATGCCCAAAGCATGTGACTAGATGCTGATCTGGAACTCAGTCAAGTCTATCACCTTGCATTGTTCGTATTCAACATGCACAGTATTGCTCCCAGTCGACCGGCACCCTCATTTCCCTCACCCTCCCGCATTCCTTTCTTCTCAACACGTCCCATCACGTTTACCATGATGTAATAGGTATTTCGACATGCTTCAATATAACAGCTCAGTGACCACGATTTCGTGGACAATGTCTCACGTTAGCTTGTCTCTACAAAGATGTTGCGATCTCTAGTGACTAGCTGCCTCATCTCCGCCTGCTTCCCTGCGGCCGTTCGGGCACAAGATACCAGCCAATCTGGCTCCCATCCTATCACCACAGTCACCGGGCAGTCGACCATTACAGTTGTGCCAGTTCCATATACGACACCCGCCGAAGAGTACCTGCCGGCACCATTAAGCCCAACATGCGACGCTAGTGAGGTCGGATGCCCTGCTTGCAATGGAGAACACGTCGACATCGATGGAGGCTATACGTACAGGATCCACTGCGATGCGGAACTCTCGTCAAACAATTCTATCCTCCAGCCCGCGTATATCACGCCTAATCAATGCCTGGTGGTCTGTGACAGCGCCAGCGATTGCGTAGGAACTACCCTCACCGCCAATGGAAGCTGTGTGCTCGCAATTGGCCGTCCGTATTTCCGTTTGGGTTCATCCATCGGCGACGTTGCGTTTGAGCAAATTCGGTACATCCCAGTGAACTTCACGGGCACTTCAAATTCAAGTGCCTCGGATCCGCTGGCTTCCAAATTCTTTTCGAGTGCGACCATCCCGCTTGTGTATTCCACTTCGTACCCGGATGCCTCAAGCACGCCAACAGTGCACCTACCGAAGCCTTACTACGCCAACTACACTCTACCGAATGCAACACACCCTGTAAACTCGTCGATTCCAACCAACAGCACATGTTCCAGCGCCAACCCAACATGTCCCGCCTGCGATAATCAGATAGTCACGGACAGGCACAACGTCACTTATACCGTCCTCTGCGGCTACAGCCTGGACGCGACGCTCGACTATGCTTTCGGCGAACCTCTGCCAGCTACGTACTGCATGTCAAGATGTGATGAGCGCAACACGACTTGCTTGGGCGCCTCATGGTCAACCGAAGAGTGTGTCCTGGCTCTCGGTTCATATGTCAAGATCGAAGACCCTGACCACATGGCTTTCATTCGAGCAGCAATTCCACCAGCTCCGTATCCAGCACTGTCGACCGGCTCGTTGCCACGACCACCGATCTCCACAGGACTTTCGTACCTCAACATGTCGAGATACGACGGCATCAGCTACCCTCAGCCAACTCTCGTCGGCACAGGGACAGCCGTGATCACACCGTCTGCAGTCACAGCAACAGATCCTCCCTTCTCGACCCTAACCAGTCTCGATCCCTACTGTTCTTATTTATCGGGGGTACCGGTCGCCTGTGCTGGATCGGCTGTCTTTGCCACAGGGTATGCACCCGGGCCAACTCCTACCTCAGACTTCACCACCACATACCGGTTCCAACCATTCACAAGTCTTCCCCCTGGAGCTGCCTCTCACCCAGATCCATATTGCTACTACGTCACCGCGACTACAAAGGGCGCGTTCTCGGCCGTAGTCTGCCAAAGGGGAGGCACCGCGAGCACCGAGTTTGCAACCGCGTCTGAGATTGTGCCGGAAGACTCCAGCACGCCTGCGCCTGCGTCGGACTTCACCACCACCGCTCGGGGGATCACGAATCTTCCCTCTGGAGCTTCGCCCTACCCAGACGACCCGTACTGCTTCTACATAGGAGGCTCCACGCAACTCGTCTGTCAGAGACATGGGCCTGCGTCGGAATCTGAAGGCATCAGCACACCGACGCCGACGCCGACGCCGAGTCAAGGATTGTCGCAACTGTATGGCGGATTCAGAGGACCCTGGGGCGGGTCACCTCCTTGGTCTCACGAAGGAGGCGATTATGGAGTGGATGAGGGCAGTCGACACCATAAGCCTCAGGGGTCCTGGTGGCAGGGAGGCAGGCCGCAGTGGTCGCATTGGGGTTGGGGGAAACCGGGATCTCGTCACGGGCAGAAGGGGCGTGGGGCAAATGAATGATTGACGATAAAATGGAATAAGAACAGGCAGTACTGGATGAGAGAGCGGCAAAGGTGCTCAGTTGTCTCGATAGATAGATAGGAATTGAGAAATGATCTTGAACCAAGGGGCGATCAATTCGTCATGCCAGCCTTGGTCTGTCTTTCCATAGTTGATGCCTATGCAGTGTTACCTCTTTTCCAGTTATAGTCGTACAGGTGACTGGGACAAATCACCTCACGCATGGAAACGTATACATGATGTGTGCATGTACATTCATGTTCAAAGTTCGCTTGCCTGATATTGCCTGGTATAGATCGGGTTAGGGTTGGGGTCCTTGCCCATGGCTACAACGGCGAAGTACTAAACAGTACATGTATGTATGGACCTATAAGATGCTCCAGTAGCTTCTCCTACACATCGGACACCATCTGTGGTGTTACGATATGCCTTACTAGCATTCGTTGTACAAAATGGTCGTTGCCGGCGGTTCGGTGCCAGGAGCGTGTTAGGGTTGTAAGAGTCGAGCTCAAGCTCGGCTGTTCTTTCAACAATCTGCGAACATACCACGCCATCTTAATTAATTTTTTTTAACGAGGAAACTCTGTGTAAGACGGAGTAAACTCACAAGTCGTGAGCTTGACAAATACACTGTATCATGGAATAAATTTCTCGCCGATCTCTCACACGCCACCTCACTTTTGCACAAAAGCTCGAGACAAGATAAGATAAAAAGGGTATCATGGCTATCATATTCAAGCTTCTCTCGGATGTACACATACTTGATCGGTTCGTAGTATGCCTCGCAGGGCAGACGTCGCGCGATAGCTTCATCCCATGAAGAAAAACATGCCCGACGCCAAGCTGACCCTCGTGTCATTGCAAGCTACCGAAGAAGACATCAAAACGCCAAACAGAACCAGCCTCGCATACCATGCGCCGTTGCTTGAAAGAATTCGTATCAAGTAGAGGATGAACGTGGAAGTCCAAGGAATCAGTCTCAGCTGAGCGAGGTGTTGAATTGCCAGTTCTCTGCACATATTGTTAGCAAAGCTTAGCACGGGGTCCGATTGAGTCACATACCCTCTTTAAGGTTCTTGGCGGTGTCGTCGAGAAGAATGATGTGGCGCTGGGTACAGTATGCTGTCTTGTCCATCATCTGGACCTTCAAGCTCGCTAGCTGGTCTGGTTGCTTTTCGAACATCTGCGGATGTGTTAGTCATATCCGATGCAGACAGGACCACGGTGATCGTACCTCGCTCAAGTTCTCCACCGCCATCTCCAGATCCTTCTGGTTGTCTTCGAAGATCTCCGTCTGATTGTTCCGCGCAAGGTAGTAGGCAAAAGCGTACGTCCACTTGAGAGTCTGGCGACACTGTTGTAAGGCCTTGCTGGCGGTCTCCAGGAACTGTACTTCAATCCAAGACATGTTTGATGAGCTCTGCAGTAGAGTCATCTTCTTTTCTGTCTTGTGGAAAATATCCTTGTCCAGTTTAGCACTCTGTTCGTGGTTTGCATAGCGGTTGTAGTAGTGTAAATAGCGTTCCAGAGATTGCCTTGACTTTGCTTGTGAATCGCGGGCCTCGGTGCCAGACTTTTCTTCGTAACGGTTGCAATTGTACCAAGACGTGCCGTGCTCAGACCAAAGACCCATGCACTGTGAGTACCATATTAGCTTGCTGTTAGAAACGGTTCCTGGAGCTTGAACCTACCATCCAGCAGAACTCGTTCCTGCACTTGCGGCATGTCATGTGGTTACATCCACCGTTCTTCTCGATTGTAGACCCACATTTGGGACATTCCTTGGTGTTCGCTGAGATCCAGTTGGCGGTTTCCGAATCGTCCTCACACTTCTTCAACCACTTCTTCACCAGGCTGCATGGGCAGGGCTGGTGATCTGCGAGTGTGCAGCCAAAGCAGAAGCCGTGCTTGCTGTCACACGTCACTGATGGGACGATGCGGTTGAGATCCCGCTTCTTGACACCGCACTCCACAGCGTACTCGCAGTTCGGCGCAGGACACCACTTAAGATTTTCCTTGTCGTCCACGTAGGTGCGCATGAGGAGCTCGTGATAACGGTCGGTGAGATCGGCAGTAACCAGCAAGTTGAGTGACTTGGAGTCTATGATCGAGTTGCAGCCATCTCCAGGACACTTAATCCTTGCCGCCTCGCCTTCTTCCTTGATCTTCTGAGACAGGTACTGCCTGTAACAATCGATGCAGAATCTGTGTTCGCATTTCATCGCGAATGTCTCCAACCCAGGGCCATCTTCACAGCAGATGTCGCACGTGAAGTCATCTTTTGTCTCAATATGCGGTGGGCTGGCACTCATGTCCTGGCCCAGACCAGCCTTACTAAGCACCTCCTCTTGGTTGTCCATGTATTGTTCGATCAGACGTTCCTTGTTCCAGCGGAAATATCGCAGCAGAATCGCCGTAGACTCCTTCGGTTGTTCTAGAAGTCCTGCCACCTCATCGACCTGTTTGTCCTGCTGTGCTTGGATGTCCCGTGGGCTGTAGCACTCAAAATCGACCTCGAAGTACTTCTTCTTTGCTCTTAGGTCCTTATCCTGTGTCTCGAAAGCCGCATCGTCCCCAAAGTCATCGTCAAGCTCGACATCGGAGTCGTCTGATTAATGTTAGTTGCTACCCCGCCACCCCTCGTCGCGGGCTAAGGATGATTGTGGCGACTTACCTCCACCGAGACTGCTGCCGGCATCTTCGCCAAAGTCGTCGCTGCTAGCAACGCTGTTGAAGTCTTCGATATCGGAATCCATGTTTCCGCTGCTGCTGAGAGGCGTAGCCGGCAAAGCGGCGGCCCCTGCGATGTGGAATGTCTTGCTCGCCTTCCTGGCAGGCTGCTGCTCACTCGTAGAAGAGATGGCGGCGGGCGTTTGCTCCGCAGGGTCTTCGTGTTTGCGCTTCTGTGCGCCGAGTGGAGGCGTGGTGGGCGTTTGTGCTGCCTCCGCTACTGTGACGGAAGGCGGAACTGTGAGGATGAGGGAGCGGAGCGGCGAGAACGAGGGATGAGGTCACTGGTGTCGTGGAACGCAAAGTGAAGTGGAGTTGTGAGCCAGTGGTGAGGGTGGTCGGTGTAAGCAGAAACAGAGGTTGTGGCAGATGTTTCGAGGTGCTTGGTGTGTCTTATGATTCGCTTAGAAGTGCCTGCTGCTGCGCGCCTGCCTCGCCCTGTGACGATTGTTCCGCATTTGGACGCTAGCGCCGCGCTCGGGCCCGCGTTATAGCCGAAACTACTTCACTAACCGGCACTACCAAAGGCAACCATGGATGCCTGATCGGGATGGCTAGTCATGGCATTGCGTGTAGTAATAATAAAATGATATCCTTGTATTTTTCGATAGTTCAGTAATCTACTCGTCGTCGTCGTCGTCGCTTTCATCTTCCTCCTCGCTGCTCTCCTCCTCACTGTCGTCACCCATAATCTCCTCGGTCTCGCGCTTGACCTCGATCATCTCCGCGGTAGCACCACTTCTCTCATCCTCGAGCCACTGATGCAACGCCTCGCTCTCGAAGATTTCCAAACTGACCAGGGCGTTGCACACATAAAGCAACACCTTGCCACCTTGGGGTCTGTGCGTGAGGTCGGTCTGGACGAACAGCAAGAACTCAACAGACTCTGGGTTGTCTTCCTCGTCTCTGTCAAGCACTGCACGTTCGATAAGAAGTCGGTTGGGCGAGATCGTCTGTGTGACAGCTTTCTGCGGAGGTAGGCCAGAGTCCAGAAGCGAAGCAATGCGTTTCATCATTGCGACAGCGACAGCACGGCGCACTTGGTTGCCGTCAGCATTACTGCTGAGTGTGAGTGCCTTGAGTTCGAGTTGAATGCTGTCAGGGCTATCGCCGCGCTGCAATGAGTCGAAGATACTGCCCGCAGCTTCGTGGTGGAAGTCTGCAGCACTGCGTCGAGCCTCTGCCTCGCCAGCGCTTTCGTCTGACAGGACGGAGCCGAAGCTTTCCGCTCTGTGAGAGCGAGGCTGGGAGTCGGTTTCGAAATCGGAATCATCTTCCTCATCAGAGTTCAAGGTAGAGATAGAAGCGGCATCGTCGTCGTCGTTGAGCTTGAGCTGCGGGATCAGGCTCTCAAAGTCCTCTTCGTCGTCTGAGTCGGGTTCTTGGTTGAATCCTTCGCCGCCCTCACCAACGATCTTAGGATCTGTTGTACCCTCGACCAACTCGTCCACCTCGTAACCTCGCTTGCGCTTAAATCTTGTGATTCGTCCTGAGCTTTGAACAACTGTGCCATCTGCAACGACAGTGCCGAAGGAAACGAGAGCGCCAGGGGAGATCTTGCAGTTCTTTCCGACAGTTGCTTCGTTTGCCACCACTGCTCTCTCGATCACAGTGTCGTCTCCGATTCTGGCATCATCCCAAATGTAAGCACCGTCAATCTTGACCCTTCGGCCGATGACACATCGTCTGCCGATGACACTGTTGGTGACCACACTGCCTTCTCCAATGCTTGTTGCCTTGCCCAGGACGGTCTTCTTCTTCACGACCGCACTCCTTGCTAGCACCACGCCCTCCTCACGGTAAACTCCGCTTTTTCCGACTGCATAACTCTGCTGCCTAAGCAGATTGGCGTCTGGACACAGCGGGTATGAATACCTGCCCACAATGTCTTTGCTTACCGCATCGTACATTTGCAGACTCTTCACTCTGGCCGCATAGCCTTCAGTGGCCACATGTGTGTGGATGGTCATCCCGTTAAGTTCGTGGTCCTTGAGTGTGCCGTACAAGAAGCCTCTGCGTGGCTGTTGCCAGTCGAAGTTGTCGCTCCACTGGGCTAGAACCTCGGGTGAGCAGATGTCAATACCACAGTCGATAAGATCGGCTCTAACTTCGAGTTCCGGACAGTCGGCCAGAATTTCGCCGTCGATGTTGAGTCGTGGGTGCGTTTGTCCGGGACGCATCTGCTCGTAGTGCAAGCAGCGGTCTTTGGTCGGGTCCATGACGAACACTGGACGGGTACCGTGCGCTTTGGTGCGGTGCTGGTCGCCCGCCTCGCGCAGGACCATGGTCATGACAGCGTTCTTACTCTTCTCTCTCCTCTGCTTGTGCGCACGGATGGCACTTTCGATCCCCACGCTGGCAACCACATCCCCGTACACGCAGACAAAGTCCCCAGTGAGCAAGCCCTTCTGGTCCATGTCGCGCATAGCGTCACCAATAGAGTGGGCAGCGGATGAGCGCACAATCTCAACACTGAAGGGTGAAGTAGCGCGCGTCCACTTGCTGGCCGCGACATAAGCCTCGACCTGCTCAGTGTGGTTGCCACAGCTGATAAACACCTCCTCCACGCCTGCATTCGCCAGGAATTCGAGGGTGTACTCTATCAGTGGCGTGTTTGCTAACGGCAGAAGGCATCGTGGCTTTTCGAGTGTGAAAGGCTCAAACTTGGGCTCGAAAGAATCGGCCAGGATCTGTAATTGACATTTATCAGTTTTTGGTCTTGCGTATGTCCGCTTCAGTGCTGTCGATGCATGACTCGGCACTTTTTTCTTTCGCGTTGAAGGGATAAACATACAAGAGCCTGGAGGGGGTCGGGGCGCTCCTCCTCGCCAGCATTCTTGCCTTTGTCGGCAGCACCGCCTTTCTTGCCAGATTTAGGAGGCATTTTTTTGTCGAGAGGGTGTGGGTGGTGTCGGGGGTGCGAATGGCTCTGCAGATTTCGAGATTCAAGTCGCAAAGTCCCCAGAGTCGAGTCATCTGTGGCGACGCGAACTTCAGACAAGCAAACAACGGAGTGCGATCTTCTTCGCTTTACCTTACACTCCCAGTGATAACATAGCAATCTTCGCAGATTTGCGTGCACATACCATGTTTCATACACGGCTGGGGAATCACCTTGTGGACTGACATACTGATCATGATACAGATACGCGTATGCACACTTTCCATTAATCTGCATATGATACCTGGCTGTGCGCGCTACGATCGTCGGTTGACTATGCAACAGTGAGGCAGCGGCAGCACGCGTATATAGAGTAGCAGGTATGAGCATACACATATCATTCACACCGCAAGGCGTGACAAGACGTCATACTGAGTGTTGAGAATCCAAAGTCGGTGTGCGTATGACTTTATTGGTTAACAGTGTTGTTGGTTGCAGATTGCTCCTGCCTCAGTGGATCAGTCTTCACAAACGAACACCACATACATATACGCCGCGTAGCATGACATTGTCTCTATGCTCTATCTTGAGGGCGCCAGTACGCCTCCACGGTATCCGCCGCGTAACACAGCTCGTCTAAAAGCCATGCGAGATCACACCGGAAATTGGCTTTGTGCTACGGATGAACCTCACCTCGTACCAGCTGGCCCTATCACGAGGCGATCCCACACGCGTCTGGCTCGCCTGGCCAACAGGCCCCAGGCCCCAACACGCATCGCCTAGCCAATTTTTCCAATAAATCCTTTGCGGGGGAATCATCAGCTTGCAGTGCTTGGTGCTTGGTGCAAAGCCCCATACCGTAGTTAACCGGCCGCGGCTGCTAGCGACGATGTGGCTTACATGTCGCCAGCCGACGGCAGAACAGCCTTAGGGCCCTGCTCCTCCAATGGCCTCCAAGACCCTTTGTGTGTGAAGGTTGCCAGTTAATATACGATGATGGACTTAGGACCTGGTGGCACACCTTTCCCCAGTCTGCTAGCACTATTCTACCGCCGAGGCGCAAGGGTCGAGTGAGAGTGCATAGCCGGACGCGCCACACAGTGCACTCATAGCTCGAGCCGGCGATATCCAAACAACTGACAGTCTCTGGACTCTTTGTGAATTCTTGGTTTTGTTCCGGTCCTCCTCAACAAGGGCTTTATCATGGAGCCCACATCTGCCGACGAAGGCTCGCGCAACGGCCATTCCGACACCACTTCCACAACAGCTCCCGAAAGACCAGGGCTGAAGAGGGCACGCTCCTCTTACGACAAGTCTTCAAGCCGAGTTGAAGCCATGGACGAAATGATGTCTGCCGACTATAAGGCCACCGAGTCTGTTGACGGGAAGTCCTTGAGATTTCCCGCCGACCCCCTGGACTACCCTCGACGCAGAGCAACCATTGCTTGTGAAATCTGTCGAAGCCGGAAGTCGAGGTGTGATGGTGGCCGTCCAAAATGCAGGCTGTGCACTGAATTGCACGCCGAGTGCGTGTATCGCGAGCCTGGAATTAAGCTTGATGCTGGAGACAAACTCATTCTTGAACGCCTGGCGCGTATCGAAGTTCTCTTACAGTCTGGTACGAACAGTGCAACAAGCCTGAGCGCAACAAGTGGTCCAATTTCGCCAGCGACTAGTAACACGGCCTCAGAAGATATGCATGTCAAACGAATGAGCACAACAAGTGCGCCCGTGGCCGCCTTGCCACCTCCACCCAGCGGACTCGGCACCTGGCAAGCGAATATCTCGACAATGCCCAAGACTCACACTACACCAGCACTGAACTTACTCCAGTGGCCCATCATTAAAGATCTGGTCTCTCTACAGTGCGACCCTCAGACGCTTTTGCAGCTCGAGATGGCCCGTCCGCCTTTGGAGATGGGCAGATACTCGCTTGATTTTTCCGCCGCTCATGCCTATGCACAGGCATTTTTCCAGCGGGTAAACGTCTGGTATGCGTGCGTCGATCCGGCAACCTGGCATACTTACTATCGCAATGCAATGGCTTCCGGCTGCCGCTCTCTTCCAGACAGCTGCATGGTCCTGCTTGTTCTTGCTCTGGGCCAAGCAGCGCACTCAGGCATCAGTATCTCGCGTGTCCCTGTTGATCAACTACCACCAGGCTTGCCATACTTCGCTGCTGCCTGGAATCTACTACCGAGTCTCCTGACTCGGAATGACATTCTGAGTACTCAGTGTCATATCCTTGCATCCGCCTACCTTCTGTATTTGGTCCGCCCTCTGGAGGCGTGGAACCTCCTACACAATACAAGCATGAAGGTACAGCTGCTACTTTCCTCTCAGCAATCTATCCCGCCTCAGCTGCGTGAACTGAGTGAGCGTGTATACTGGAACACCCTGATGATTGAGTCAGACCTCCTCGCTGAGATGGACCTCCCGCATTCTGGTATTGTCCAGTTCGAGGAAAGCATGCGCCTACCACGTCCATTCCCTTACGATGCTGCAACAGCGTCACCAGAGGATTCGCCTGGCTCAGACGAATTATGGTACTTTCTCGCCGAGATTGCCCTTCGTCGTCTTCTGAACCGGGTGTCCCATCTTATCTACACGACCGAGCGCAGTACTCGCGGCGCAAGTGGTCTCACATCTTCCCTCGACCCGGTAACCGCAGAGCTTGATTTCCAGCTGACACAGTGGTACGAAAATCTACCTTCACCAGTCAAGTTCCCACGCGAACGGCTGCCTGCTAGGACCCAGGTTCAGACAGTCCTTCGCCTCCGCTACTTTGCCTGCCGCACCATCATCTACCGCCCCTACATTCTTGCCGTCTTAGCCGACGAGTCTTGCGCTCAAGAACCCGGCGTGCAAGACGCTTGCAGGAAATGTCTAGAGGCTTGCATCCGCCAACTAGAATACATCACCACGCATCACGACGGCCATATCCCGTACCTGTGGCAGGGAGCCCTAAGCATTGTGTCTCAAGCCCTACTGATCATGGGAGCAACGCTAAGCGGAGCGCTTTCAGCTCTATTGCCACCAGCCCATCAGATGAATGTCATGATCGCCGAAGTGGTTGCTGAGATCGAGCACCTGGCGCACCTGGCACCCAGCATCCAACTATGCGCAGAGCTAATGCGCGAGGCCGAAGAGCGGCGTCAGGCACTGCTGGCGACGCAAGCGCAGGTACAGGTACATGGCCAGGTGTAAGATGCGAATGACCGATCATGTCGGCAGAAAATCCCCCAGAATCGCGTGGGTGGCGCGGTATACTTCGCTCGCTAAAAACAAGGAGAGGCATGTCAGGCTTCCATTTGGCTTCTATAAGATTTCTAGGCACTCGCGGCTGTACGGCCCTCCGCCCCGGCTTTGGGCTGAGTAGGCCGGTATTGCAGCTTCATCCGGACGATCCTTCGAATTATCCGTGTCAATGGTTCGATCGTTCAACAACAGGCGCAGCGCATTGTGTGTGGTGTCGAAGGTGTCGTTGGGAAAAGCCATCATGCAATGACGGTGGTGTCGTGCAACAGCTGGGCACCGGCAGAAATCAACTGATCATCCACGAATCACAAGCATTGGGACATAATCTTCATCCTTGGAGTGGACGATAACTTTCTCCCATGCATCACCAGACCTCTCGCTGATGAACACATCACTGGACATCCGGACAGGCCGTGTCTCCAAGTATACATGCCGCCACCCGGCTCCTCGCAGGTGGAAGAAACCCCGGACAAAAGGGCTCGGCGAGACCGGCAGATCAGCATTCATACGCCGCACGTGAGGAGGCAACGTCCCTGTTGATCTACCATGCCTTGGGCAATCATCCTCAGAGTAGAGTTGGACGTCGCCACTTAGAATGCAGGGCTGATGCTTCTCGGCGGTATTCACAGCTACTGTCACCAGCCCTTAGCACCACCCAAGCAGATACGTTTGTACATATAAATTATATTGAAAAGTATTAGACCACCGACCTCTGATTTACTCGCGTCCAAAATGCTTCCATGCTGTAAGTGCCACTCGACCCAGCTGTTCCTAATCTTCAGACTGCAGGATTGTGTGTGCGAGCCAGAGACTTGCTACATACAGCTCCTGTACTCACAAGCTGTTCCCTAAGCTACCAGCGATACAACTTAGGCGACAACAATGTCACGCGCTAAGCGGCAACGGGGGCGCAAGAATATGCCGCCTTTGGATAGCAGCTGGACGATACAGCAGAAGATTGTTGAGAGAGACCATAACCACCTTGAAGTCAGCTGGCGCCTTCCTTTCTTTTATTACCTCCTAATCGTCGCCCATCCGGAACGCTTTCATGAGAGAGGCAAAGGGGTAAGCATACGTATAAGCATAAGCACAAGCAAAAAACCAAAAAGATAAAAACATACAACAGGCGGGATTCCCAGATGGTCACCCACTCTAGTACTAGTCGCCCGGTTCAGTGCTTATGTATGGCAGAGCGGACGGGATGCCCAGTTTTCACTGACCTATGGTCGTATGTGGCATTGAATCTTGTTATGTGTAACATATACTATGATATTTAGCTGGGTGCGTTCTTTCTTGCTTCTCCGTTTTGCAGGACCATGCTCAAAAGCAGGAGTAGGACAGACGATAGCGTGCATCTCCATGAACGATGATATTCTTCCAAGCAAGCGGAGCGCTGCTCCAAAAACCTTCGCGTTGAGCTTCGCCAATGAAGCAAGGTCTATGGCGACCACGTGTATGTCCTAAGACAAGATATCACCACTAGACATCAGCATGACATGATGTATTATTTCACATATAGTGTGCTACTGAAATGTGGAATGAATAGAGGAAAAGTGGTCGGAGAATATAATAAGTTTGTAATCGGTATCGTTGTTCTTTTTCAGAGAGCACATGTAAAAACACTCTATCTGCAATCCATCATCACGTATTTGGGGTCGTATCCATCGTCCTCGAAGCCTGCCCTTGTATGCGCAGGGCCGAGGCTTACAATTTAGTTTGTCCTCTTTCTTTCAATGTAGTATGCAAAATCTCCTTCGCATGTCACCGAACCGCTTAAGCAGTGTAGGTGGAAGCAGAGACGTCACCGCCACGGCCGGTCCAGTTGACGTGGATGTCCTTGCCCTCAGGGTACTTCTCGCTGGCGAACTCAGGCTTGATGCGGAAGGTGTGGGCACCGAAGTAGTCACGCTGGGCCTGGAGCATGTTGGCGGGGAGGTCCTTGGTGCGGTAACCGTCGTAGAAGGACAGAGCGGTGCTGAAGGCGGGAGTGGGGATACCCCAGAGGGCACCCTTGGAGACAACGTCGCGCCAGCCGTTCTGGGCGGTGTTGATAGCGTTGTGGAAGAAGTCGTCGAAGAGGAGGTTCTCGAGGTCGGGGTTGCTGCGGTAGGCCTTGGTGATGTCCTTGAGGAAGACAGAGCGGATGATGCAGCCACCACGCCACATGAGGGCGATCTCGGGCTTCTGGAGCTTCCAGCCGTACTCCTTGGCAGCCTGAGAGAAAATGTTAGTAGGTTACAGTGATATTTGGAGTTTTCACAATTACTTACGGACTGCATGAGCATGAAGCCCTGGGCGTAGGAGATGATCTTGGAGGCGTAAAGGGCCTGCTCAAGGTTGGCGATGAACTCCTTCTTGTCACCGGTGAAGTTAGGGGTGGGGCCCTGGAGCTTCTGGCTGGCGCGGGTACGCTCGGCCTTGAGGGAGGAAAGGCAGCGGGAGAAGACAGCCTCGCCGATGAGAGTCACGGGCTGGCCGAGGTCAAGAGCGTTGATGGCGGTCCACTTGCCGGTACCCTTCTGGCCAGCAGAGTCGAGGATCTTCTCGAGGAGGGGAGTGCCATCCTCGTCGTTGTAGTACATGATGTCGCGGGTGATCTCAATGAGGAAAGAGTCGAGCACGCCCTTGTTCCACTCAGCGAAGACGTCACCGATCTCCTTGTTGGTCAAGCCAACACCACGCTTGAGGATGTCGTAGGCCTGAAAATTTGTTAGCTTGAGATCTGGTTTGTATGATCTCAATTGTACTGACCTCAGAGATGAGCTGCATGTCACCGTACTCAATACCGTTGTGAACCATCTTGACGTAGTGGCCAGCACCGTTGTCACCGACCCACTGGCAGCAGGCCTCGCCGTCAGACTTGGCGGAGATGTCCTGGAGGATGTCCTTGATGTAAGGCCAGGCCTCCTCGTTACCACCGGGCATGATGGAGGGGCCGTAGCGGGCACCCTCCTCACCGCCAGAGACACCGGAACCGACGAAGCGGATACCCTTGGTCTTGAGGTACTCAGTGCGGCGGTTGGTGTCGGGGTAGTGAGAGTTGCCACCGTCAATGACGATGTCACCCTTCTCGAGACCGTTCTCGAGGAGGAGCTCAATGAAGTCATCGACGGGCTTGCCGGCCATGACGAGGAGCATCATGCGGCGGGGAGTCTTGAGCTTGGAGATGAACTCCTTGATGCTGTGTGCGCCAACAATGCTCTTTCCCTTGGCCTCGTTCTCAAGGAACTTGTCGACCTTGGAGACGGTACGGTTGAAGGCAACGACGGTGTGACCGTGGTCGGCAGCGTTGAGGATCAGGTTCTGGCCCATGACCGCAAGGCCAATGAGACCGAAGTCTCCACTGTGAGAGAAGGATGGTCAGCTGCTGTTTCGCCATGGTGCTTGTGTCTTGAGGCCACGGTGCTGATGGATGCTGGTCTGCAGCGTTGTTGTTGTGTCATACGCCTTAGAATTTTGCGGTGACGTTGCATGGTGCTCGCCAGGAGTATGAACGCTTTTCATGAGCAATGCACGCCTGGAGATGCCTCTCATGACCTCCTGGGCCCGTCTGTCTCAAGAGAAGCACTCCCAAGCGGTATACACAAGATTTCTCGCGGCATCAGAGCGGTGACACGCCATGGCGGGGCCCACGCAAGCAGCGGTGATGGAGGGGTCAGAGGGGGGGGATCAAGGACTTACACAGGCTCGGAAGACATTTTGGTGGGTGTGGTGGTGGTTGGAGTGAGGTGGTGTGAGAGTGTATGGAGGCGACGCTGAGCAGCGGTGTCTGGGTGTGGTGTGGTGTTTGTACTTGGGTGGTGAGCACTGGTAGAAAGTTTGGTTGGGAGTGGCATCGGAGGGGAAGATGAAGGTGGGGGCTTTCCGGACGACGCGGGCGGGTTGGCAATCGATTGCTGGCTGCAGCAAGCGTATCAGGTAAGCAATTGGTCAACGGGCCTTTTGATGCGGCGGCGTGTCAGTTTGGCGCTACACGCGAGACTGCTCAATAATCGCGGTGCTTGTGCGGGTGCGTGTGTACGTGTACGTGGTGCTGCTGGTGATGAAAATGATGTTGGTGTTGTCGTTGAAAAATGCTGCTATCTGCTTCCTCGCCGCCCTCCCTCGACCCAACTGCCACCAGTGTTAACCGCGCAGAGCCGCGGTATCTTCTCATCACAGCACCGACACTACTGACGACCATCAAGCCATCAAGCCAGCGAGCTAGGCCGGCCTCAGCCTCCAGCCTCCAGCCTCAAGCACGCGTTTGCTCTCTCTCCGTTGCCGAAACTTGCCCCACCAACATTAGATCGATCGCGGTGTCATGAGGACGAAACCGCAGTACCGCCGCATTTTCACCTCTTCCCCAGCTCAAACACGAACCTCGAGCATGCTTATCGTGTTGTTCCGCCGCCATCTGCCATCTGCTACACTATTTCGCCGGCCGCTTGGCCACGCACTGATCGTGCAAGCATCTCCGGTGTAGGAGATTCGCCGTCCGCTATGGCGGCCATGACGCTGTCAGAGTAGGCCCACCCGCATAGCAACCGTTTGATTTATCCGCGGGGCTGAGTGGCGGTCCTTGCGAATGGCTATGAAATCATCGCAGCCCATCTCACCGAGCCTCGCGCGCCCACCAAGTCCGGGCGCGCACGCTCTTCTCTCTCGCTGCTCGCAATTGACGCAAGTCCGTCTCGGCAAAACAGGCAAGAGAGGCCGATGGCCGACGTGACCTCTGCTTGTGCTTGTGAGAGCGGTCTGCGGCGATTTGATACAGTTCCTCACGTAGGGCTGACGAATTGGTCGACTGTCACCCTGGTCGCCTGTAAGCCTGCATTCTTCGGCGGCTGAAGAAGCCCTCTTTCTTACGTCGAGTCGGCAGCGGCTAAGTAGCGAACGGATTTTTGGTTTTCCGCCATGGATGCCCGACCTCAATGGTTGAGGGCGTAATTAAGCGACGTTGCGCAAGCAGTACTCGAGAGCCCAAAAGCCGCGTTTCGGTAGTAGACAGCTATTTGCCGACCGGAAACATTGATGAGACGAGTGAGTATAACCGTTCATCGTCTTGTCGTGCTCCTCCACTTTGCCGATAGTTCTTATTTGGGAACAAAGTAGAGCCGCATTTTTAGATTTCGTGACAAGAGTATACCTGAAAGCGTCCTTTACACCACAGAAGAAGTGTTTCGCAGTCTATCCTAAAATCAAGCTGCTACGAATATGGTGTGCAAAACTGTCTGAGGAGGTGAGAACCTTGCTTGTTTGTTTATGGGTTGTGTTTGGTACGGGCGGAGGTGAAGTTGAGGTGAGGTTGACATAGAGTGTTGCCACTTCCTCACTCGCAGCGACCCAGACCAGCACGATCGGCACCGGTGGCTGAGGCCTCAACGAAGCAACAGTACATATTGTTGGCGGTATGCTATCGCTACCGTCTTTGTGGCCCATATCCGACATTTGCCAACATTTTCAGCCAGACCCGTAGTAGCAAACTAGCTTAGCCATGTGTGAGTATGCATTGAAAGTCAAATTCGATGCAGGCAAAAAACGTGGTTGCACACGAGGACATTTTAACATCATCTATCGAAACGCAACGTATGTTGCGTACGGTCGTACGATTCATGACTAAATTTATTGCTATGAGGATCCCGCCTCTCCAACTTTTCCGCATGTTCACCTTCGTCGGTGCTCTCTTGACCGGCTTCTGCTCCTCTCACGACTCCTGTGCCGGTGAGAACGTCGATGTCGCCGGTGTCTATCATGGTCACCACTAGACTCGGTCTTCGGCCCATCGAGATTGAAACCCTCAAGACCATCATGCTCCTCATCCCGCCGACTCCGCTGTCTCGACTCATACTTTCTCTCATGCCTCCCCTTCCTCTCCCCTTCCTTCTTGAGCTGCTGCATTTCGCGGTCTCGCTCTGCCTGCCACTTCCCTCTATCTTCCTCACTACGTTTCAATTGCTTCTGCGCTTGCTGCATCATGGCGAAGGGATCACTGCTCACCAATCGGGTGCGCTCTCGCTCAATCCGACGAGGGTCTTCGTTGCCCCAAACGTCCTTACCTTGGACTTCAGCAAGGACTAGCTCGCTTGTGGGTTTATGGTTGTCTTCACGGGGAGGCCTGTCGGACACAGCGTACCACGGCTTGTTCGTGCCTGTGCGGTACCCAGCAGCGTCACTGAAGCGGATTTCGTGCTGTTGTTCTTCCTCGTCTCTCTTTCGTTTCGCGGCTTTTTCATCCTTTGAAGTCTCGCTCTTGCGTGACTGTTTCTCGTCAGGTCCTGAGAACAGTTGTATGTGGCCTGCATGGTCTTGTAGAGGTGCATCGCTGCCTCCCTTTGATTTTGCCCGCAAAGAATCTCGCACTTGACTGCCAGCCTCGACATCTTCGCGCGCATAGCGTATCTCCCTCTCTGTATCGTCCTCACCTTTCAGCCTCCGCCTCTTACGATCCCGCGGCGCTGCAGCCTCGTCATATCTCCGCCGCGGCCCATGTGCATGCTCATTTTCGTCTGCAAGTACAGGCAGAGCGGGCGGCTCCTCACCTCGCAGTAGCGCGATTCTGCGTTCGGCATCTTGCTCTTGCATTAGCTGTTCCGCAGCCTCTTCCCTCGCCCTTGCATCGGCTTCGTCGCGCCGGACTCGTTCGACATTGTCTGTGTTGTATACGTTCCATGACTTCTTGCCCAAGAGGTGAAGAGGCATGATAGAGGATACGAGGGTGAGATGGTCAGCGTGTCGCCAGGACGACGCAGATGTATTGGCGAAACGGTGTGTCTGCTTGATCTGACAGATCGCGTATCGTTATGGATAGTGCCCAATCACACGACAGGGGTGGTTCCCTCTTTAGGACGATGGCGTAGTTTAGCTCAGCAATCAACGTAGGGATCTTCGGCTTTGAGAGGGGGATTTGCGAATGCTTGCTTGCTTGGTTGGTGATTGAGCGCGCGATGCAAGATGCAAAACTGGAATCACATGCCCGTACGTATCGACTGGAGCTGAGGAACTCAACAATGCGTTGGCAAAAGCCCATTCGCTTGGATCAGGCGTGCCTACTTCCACAAATGCAGCCACATTATTATGCACATATACACGTCGCTGCCACGCTCACAATTCCAGAAGGCTGGTAAAACCGCAGCATTAGCCCAACCTTACATTTGACCTCTGCCCGATGCTCGATTTGCCATACCGCGCACAGTCACTGCATCCTCCTCATATCCTCCTTATGCAAGAGATTGCTGTCGAGCCCCTCCTGTTCTCGTAGTTCCGAGTACTGTGTGGACTGCACTATCCTGCTCTGGACTCGAACATCTTCCCAGTTGCACGCACTCCATCAGGCCACCCGCACGCGGCAAGCACCACCCACACTACCAAGTTATAGGCTTGTTCGCAGCCAACGGCCAATACAGTATCACGGCGCCCAAAACGCGCGTGCGTCAGCTCCACGCGATTGATAACAAGGCCGTACTATTGCCTGCTGCGCTGACCGAGCATCTCCCAAGCCGGCTGCACCTTTGCCTCAAGCAAGAAAGGTCCCGGTCACAGACACCCACGCTGGGATCGCTGATCGCGGTGACACCGTTGCCCATTGTGTGATCAGTCTCTGATACCTTACCTTGTCATTCTCTAAACCGCGCGCGACAGCTGTCACTGTCGCTCTGCCATTGCAACCTCAAACATCGGCGCAGACCCCTTGGTATTGACTTGTATTATACCTCTCGGTACTTCAGCATCTACCAAACCGGCAGCCTATTTTCCCTTCACAGATTGCCAGCTTGGCAAGCAGTTGTTGTCCGCTACTAGGTGTTCTTCGAAACGACGACTTGAAACCATCAAATCGTAGCGCAGCCAGGAGCACGCGTCACGTCATCCGCCGGCTGATCATCGCCTACACGATAGGATGCCGGTCTACTTCATCCATGGCTTCCGCTGGCCGCGCGCCTTGATTCGAATTCACATCATCCTTCACAACCTCGAAGACTCGGCGGCAGAATGGCTGGTCGCGCCGGGTACGACGGCCGAGATGCTGGACAATTTCAACCAGCTGTACCCTGACAGTATGGAGCACTTGAAGCATTTGCGCTTCGTGGAGCAGTACGATCCCGACGACACGGCGGCGGGCTCGGGCAGCCAACCATATGCGTATGTCGCCGACGTGGTGGAAGAGGTCAAATTAGGAGTGGACGTTGATGAAATCCGTGGAAAAGGCGTGCCGAACGATCAATGGGCCGCCATCATGGAGCTACGTGATCAATTGGCACCGGAAGAGAAGGTCGCTTGGTATATCGTCGTCTGCGGAGACGAGGAAAGATGGGCTCCCCGTGCATCAGCAGAGGAGGTACAATGCGCGGAGCCCGTCCAGGCATTACCAATCCGAGAGAGGGAGCCCGAACGTGAAACGGTGACGCCAAACGGCGGAGATGTAGGTTGCGAAGCAATGAACAGATGGATCTGTAGACCATGCCACTGACGAGGCTGCAGGCACAGCAACCCCGGGTCAACAAATCTCCTCAAGAAGAGCAGCCGAAGGGCATCAAGAAGCTCTTCCATTCGGTCAGCAGAAGGAAAAGGTAAGCCTCAGCACTACACAACTATCGTAGTATAACCCGTAAGCTGACTCTGCTCTGTAGCCGATCACGAGTTAGTGGCTCACCAGTAAGCCCGGATGCCCCGTCGGTGCCGTCGCAAGCGTATAGATCGACGACCTAACTATCATAGCCGCTGGGTGGCAACACCAAAACGACAAACGAGAATGGCATCAAATTACAAACTACCAACCTGACTCCAACCGACAGCGGCCCAGAAAGCGGAAACCGTAGCGCCCCGAGTGCAGGCAGCGGCCAAAGTTGGGAGGCCAATGAAGAGCAAGAAGTCATAACTAGCACCACGCCTTACGATGAAGACGATTCACTTGCTGCGCCTTCTCCTACAGTTCGTCAGGGCCCAGAGGTGGACAACGCTATTCGGAAGAAGCGGTTCTCAAAATACTCAGTCTACCCAAACCCTTACAACAGCACCATCCGCCCTGTCGGCCCTGAGGCTGCACGTGCGCTGAGCCCTCAGCGAAAGAGTGAAAACAACATTGCCAGCGCAATCGCCAGTGGCAACAATAGCAAAAGCCCTTCCCGTCGACAATCTCTCAACTTCTCCCGCAACCCTTCCCCACAAGCCCTTTCTCCGTCAGGCACCGTGACACCCGCCACTTTCAAACCAGAGAATGGTTCCAACTCACCCCCATCCGGCGTCTCCACCCCAGCAACCTTCCACACAGCGTACAACCGCCAATCCTACTCCACCGTGTCTCCACACACCTCCTACGCCAGCGCCAACCTCTCCCACCAATCCCTCCCGCCTCCAGCACCTTCCGCCAACATTTCGCGCCAATCCCTGATCATGCCCAACCACCAACAACAGCAGCAACAGCACCCTTTGTCGGCTAGCATGAGCCGCAATTCTCTCCTCTCACAGGCTTCGAGGCAGGCTCCGCTTCAAACGATTCCTTCGGGCTCGTCGACCGATGTGAGCAGGCGCGGCAGCCGGCAGACTTTGAGCGGCATGAGTCCGACGGTGCAGGCGCTTTACGGACAGCATGAGAGAGATTGGCGTAGGAGTCAGGCGGTGTTGCCAGAGGATTTGGTAGCTAAGGGTCTAGATGAGGGTGTATTTGCGGGGCTGAAGTAGGGTCAATTGGATAATATGTCTGTTATGAGACTCAAAGGTTGTCGAGTGACATGGCGCGCTCATTGATACAACGATCGAGACATCTGTTTTTCGTGTCTACAGCGTAGACCAACGAGCGACAGCAATGGATACTGGGAGAATTTCGGAGGCTATCTACGATTTTACGTGGGACTGTCACACGACATATGGCTTGAGGGTTCTTTGCACTATCACTACAGGTTTTCATTTTGATTACATAATAATTCTACACCGCTACACTGCTTTTTCCAGCGGCTTCTCTCCGTCAAGGTTCAGTCTCCACTCACTGAGCTGTGAAGTCAAAGGGCGCAAAAAGCTCCTTGAAAGCCTCACACTCCTTCTCCTCTTCTGCCTTGCTCTGTCCGCAATCCTTCCAATGCGTGCGCTCCTGCAAGCCCAGCAGCTTGCCCAGCACGCGGCGGCCGAACTGTAAGTCGAAGCGGAATGACGCGTTGAGCGGCAACACCATTTCCTTCTGCATCGCTTCCGACCAGATCATGACTTTGAAGTAGTCGCCTTGCTCGGCTTCTGCGACGTCGCTGGCACTTGTGGCGAACTTGGTCGGGTACGAGGAGTTCTCGGCTTCGACGGTGAAACCGGCTTCCACGAGACCTTTAGTGATGAGTTCGGCTGGGACGGGAAGGAACTGCCAGTGCGTGTGCACGCCGCTGCCGCGGGAAATTTCCCATGTGACTGCGCCGAGACGCGCGCGGTCGGTTTCGGGGTCTTTGCTGAGCGAGGAGAGCATGTTGTGCAGGCTGGTACGGTACTTTTGCATTTCTGCTTCGACTTTGGTACGGGATTCGGCGTCGTCTATGCTGGAAATTGTGGGGATGTGAGAGACTGGGATGATGAGGATGTGGCCTGGGAAGGACGGGCCGAGGTCGGGGAAGGTTGTGATTTTTGGCAAGGGACCTTTGGCGGTGGTGAGGTAGGCGTCTTCGCCGATGGACCCGATCATGTGCGACTCGCATTGGGCGTTGGAGAGGCAGAAGTAGCATTGGCCTGGGTCTGTGGGGGCTGCTTTTCTGCGTTTGCCGCCGTGGCGGCCGCGGGGTTCGTTGGTGTTGGAGAAGCGCATGGAGTTGAAGGAGTCTTGTTGGGTGTCGAGTGCTTTGCGCTTGCGCGTTAACAGGAAAGGTGAGGCGGTTGTTTCGGCGGGTAGTTGCTGAGGTGGCTCGGCTGAGGGCTCGAGGGAGAACGCGTAGATCCATTTTGACTTGGCTGCGTTGCCGAAGGGTGCCAGGCTGAGGAAACGAGTGATCGGTCGAGGTGGGTCGGTGTTGTGGAAGAAGGGCTCACGTTCCCAGAAGGTTCCGGATGAGGAGAAGTGGTAGCGAGGCTTCAATGTGGAACATAGTTCTGAAAGTGCCTCAGAACTTGCAGGCTCTGTGATGCCTACAGCGCCCTTTGAGCCATCGCGTACTCCGGCAGGCCATTCACTAGTGACGAGGATGTCGGCATCGTTGTAGCCTTTGGCAGTGTTGGCGTCTTTGTCGCTGTACTTAGCAGCGTAAGATTCCATAGGATCGTCTCCTGCATGATGGCTTCCTCCAATCGCGACAACGTTGAATCCGTCCGAAGTCTTGACGCGGCCTTTGCGTCCGAGTGCTATCAGATTCGTGCACAGCTCGCCGTCGCTGCTGTTCAATTTCTCAACAACTGTGTCTGGTAAGGCGCGTCGGCCGACGGAGAAGTAAGTGGTAACTGGAACCTCGATTTCGCCTTTAATCAATCTGGCCAGGTCTTCAGCATCGCCGGGGGAAGTGGTTTCAGGATCCGCAAAGAGGTTGCCGGCAATGATGGCGAACGCGAATTGCTGTCGTGTTTGGAGAGTGGAGAGTTTTGTGAAGAACTCGCTCAATTTGCCATTGATGTCGCCGGTAACGACGATTTTTTGTGCCATATTTGTGGATGCTACCTACTCACGAAGGAGTGGTTGGTGGTTGGTAGATGTTGAGGTCTCAGTTGCTGAGTGATGTGTTTTTGAGCTGGTTATCAGTGGTGATAAAGACAACTGCAAGCAATGAGAGCGGCTTATACAAAACCGCTTCTGATCGCAAACGCTTTTGAGTGAACTGGTTCATGTCACGTGAAAGAAGTCGAAGTCTGTGAAAGCGCATCTGAAGTCCGGCGGTGGCGCATCTTGCTCGGTCGGCTCGGCTGCAAAACGCCGACCACAGACAAGACGCTCGGACTCTTGCGATGTTCTTGAACTTTTTCCTAGAACTCTGTGAAGCCCGGCTGCCTCTACGAACTCCACATCGGCGGAGGATGTGAAGATGGCCATATCAAAAGGAAAAGTGGCAAAGCCCACTGCGGTGGTGAAGCCCAAGAAGGACACCAAACGAACCACCACAACCACCAAAAATCACCGCTGGCAACCCTTCTCCCAGCGCATCGCAAACCTCAGGATCGACCCGATTAGACGAAAGCGAGCACAAGTGGACTCGGAAGCTCTCTCAGAAGATACAGACACATACTTTGGCAGATCTCTGGCAGAATGGCGGGATTTGAACCTTTCGGAGACGTTCGCTACGTTCGCGAAGGAGGTTGCGCCCTTGTGCGACAACCTACCATCCGTTCTTTACAATGAAGAAAAGCTCATGGATACCTTGATCGAATACATCGCAAAAGCAGATGCTTTGGCCATGGAACCGCTCCTCAGTTTGCTTTCGCGCTTTGCACACGACATGGATACCCGCTTCGAGAAGCACTTTGCAAGAGCTGTGAGCACCGTGGCAAGCGTCGCATCGAAGCATTCCGACCCGGCCGTCGTAGAATGGAGCTTCACATGTCTGGCATGGCTTTTCAAGTACTTGTCACGTCTGTTGACACCCGATCTGCGACCCGTGTACGATCTCATGTCGATCTACATGGGTAAGGAATCGCAGAAGCCTTTCATTGTACGATTTGCTGCAGAGTCGATGAGTTTCTTGGTCAGGAAGGCCGCGACATTGTATGAGAGGGATCCACAAGCCTTGGATCGCATCATCAGCCACATACTGGAGGACTGCGTAGCTTCGGAATCTGTTAAATCAGCAGAGCTGCACCGTCAGGGTGTGATGACTCTGCTGACTGAAGCCGTGAAAGGCATTCAGCACGGAATCCACACGAATGGACTGGCGGTTGTAAAGAGCCTTGTAAAGCTGGTGCGCCAATCGCCCAGTCGTTCAAGCATCCACATTGTGATAGGCTCACTGACCAGCATTATCCACTACACCACTCCTGAGACGTTCCAACCTGTGGCGAAGGTAATTGTCGACGAACTCGCGATCACCGAAGACGTCGTGACGGACGATTTTGCATCGTTTGCAAGCCAGATCGTTTTCGCAATTGTATCAGTACGGAAAGCCGCACGTATCGAGGAATGGTCCGGCATTGTCAAGCTTGTTTCCACGCTGGTGAAGGCAGGAACGAAGCAGCCGCTATACAACGCGAAGACGAAGTCCCAGGTCCTCTCGTCGTTGGCAGTCATCATGCAGTCTGCGCCCATCGAGTCCGTGCTACCAGCTCTTGGACTTCTGGATATGACTCGAAGCCAGGAATGGAACCCGCATTTCCTTGCCTTCTGCGACTTGTTCGCCAGGCTTGGAGATGAGAGATATCAGCAATTTGTCGTTCCTCACCTGCAAAAATTCGTGATCGCGCACTGGAAACAGGATCCAACAACATTGTTGCAGCAGTTGCCTCGTCTGGCTGCATCAGGACCGGACACCAAGATGCAATGCCCGAAAGAGATGCAGCAATATGTTCTAGAGCAGCTAGAATCACTGGACTCAACCAAAGCCGATGTCAGCGCCGAGCAAATTGCGTCTGCAAATCTGGCACTGAACACGTCTCGTATTCTCAAACTGGAGGCTGGGAATGAGGAGCGCTTGAGAAAGATCCTGGCTCGCCTGGTGAAGTCCGGATTGGAGGCCTCGGAAGGATCTACGAATGCGTTGCTCACAGATTTCAGCTTGGGCAATGCCTTGTTCGCTGCAGTGAGCATCTCATCACCAGTAGCTGCGTACTGGTCTCAGCTATGCTCGCACAGCGCTCACGCCTTTGGTCTCCCGCCATTTTATTTCAGTATGCTGAAGTTGATCAAGACAAACAAGGATCTGGACCTTTCAGGAGAGCACATGGACGTACTTATAGATACCCTTGTCCGGTCACTGGCTCTACCTTCTCATCCACTTCGGTCTGACAGCTTGGACATCCTGGAGGCAATCTATAAAGGCAGGGGACAGGATGTACCAGAAACACTCAGCATTGCAGTTTTGATCGAGTCTACACCACTGAACATTGAGACTGCGCGGAGTGTCTCTATGAACATCCGCAGACTGACAACAGCTTACAAGAGTGTTGGAGACGACAAAATCATGCAGAAGGCGATGCCTACATTCTGTTTCGGTCTACTCCATGTCCGACTTTCACAAGCTTGGACCGATTCAATCGAAGCTCTTTCGTCCATGTGCCAGACGGCCCTTGGCGAGGAGACAATTGTTGCGCTTACGCAGTCCTGGCTAGAGGGTCAGAAGAATAAGCAAGACTTGGACGATTCATATCCGCAACCGATCACACTCGACACCGAGCAGGCCCACATTGCATCGGACTTTGAGTGTTCTAATCTGACTCTCGTTGGCTCAATTGCTGAGCAAGCATTCGACGAGCCATATGGTGGCTATCCACCGCCAGAGCTGGCTTTCCGGCTCCACCATCAACGCATGTCCACCAACACTGCTACGACGAGAACGCAAGCTTTGAAGGTGTTGGATAGGAGCCCACATCTTGCGGAAAAGAGGTCTCGTCTGCTCGTTCCCATACTGTTGCAATGGGCCGGATCAGTAGAAGACGAAGACAAGACTTCCGACACCGAACGCTGGGCGCGTAAGGACCAAAAGGCAATGCTTGCAGTGGTCGCCAAATTCAACAACCCGCGGGTGCTGTACCGAGCTCCGGAGGTGCACGAAGCCTTGCTAAAGCTCTGTGCAAATGGTGACGTCGAGATCCAAACGTCAGCACTCAAAGCAATCCTGGCATGGAAGGAACCAGCTCTCAGACGTTCCGAGGAACATCTGAACAACTTCTTGGACGATGCAAGGTTCCGTGAGGAAATATCTGTGTTCTTGCAAGGCGAAGGTGACGAAGCGCTCAAACCTGCCGACCATGCAGCCGTCATGCCTGTCCTACTTCGCCTGTTGTATGGCAGAGCAGTCGGCAGTGCCAAAGACAACCAGAACTCTCGACGCAAGGCTATCTTTGTTGCTCTATCGCGATTTGAGCCACAAGTTCTTGGAGGCTTCATCGATATTGCGACCTCCAAGACTCAGCAAGAGGGCGAGTCCGTTTCTGCTGAGAGTCTCACTATGCCCCTTCGCCAGCAGGTCGGTATGCTCAACATGGTCAACGATATGCTTGCAACTTTGGGATCCGGACTAGAGCCCTATGCGGTTCAATTGGCGAATACAGCACTTCTTTGCACAATGTCCGCCGCTAAGCAGCTCGAAAAGGAAGACAAGGAGGAAATTCAAGACGCGTCACTGTTGAGAGCCATCCGCCAGACTGGTCTGCAGTGTATTGTCAAGATCTTCACCGACAACGAGAACCTTGGTCTGTCAGCTCAAGGCAGGACCACAGTGGCGGAGTTGATCTCGCCGCGCATGGAGAACTTTGCAAGCGAGAACTTGCAAGGTATCTCGGCGATGCTCAAGCTGTTTTCGGCTTGGAGCAAATCTACAGTACATTGCACGCACCTGTTCGAAGATTCTCGCATTCTCAACGGAGTGGCCGAGCTGCTAGGACACTCGGGAGCACAGAATGAAGTGAAGATCTTCATTCTGAAAGAAGTTCTCGACAAGCTGGTGCTGAACAGTGCAGTTACTACCACCTTCCAGCCATACGTGTCAGCATTTGTGGCAAGCATCTCCGGTATTCTGAGCTTGCAGCAGCCTGCAGGTGACTTGCTTTCTACCTGCGTGAAGAGCACTACCAAGCTTGCTGAGCGCATCACTGATCCCAAACAAGCCGAAGAAGTTATTCAGGTCTGCGCGAACCTGCTTCGCCAGCCTGGTAACTTTGTTCATCCTTCTGTGAAGGCTGGTCTCGTCCGTACCATGATGCCTTTGCTGGACACCATGGGCGGTACTACTCCGCCAAAAACAGTCTATGAGTCCATCTCCGGGCTGTTCTCTCGTCTGCGTGATCTCGAGAGTCGCAAGATGTTCTCAGCAGCCCTCGTCAAGCTCTGTAAGGGTGATGAGGCGCTTGCGGAGAGCGCCGAAATCTGCGAGGAGATCAATGCACTTGACCCTTCACGACTCAATGAGCCTGACCATGACCGTAAGGAACATGGCTTTGCCCGAATTTATGAGAACGCAGAGAAATTCTCAACCGACCAGTGGCTTCCTCTGATGCATAACTGCATGCTGTTCATCCGCGATGAAGACGACACGGTCAACCGCTCGAGTGCTGCGCGTGCACTTGAGCTTCTCATCGTAGTATCAAGCAAGACTGGCAACATGGACCTGATAAAGAGTGATCTATTCCCAGCAATCCAACGTGGAATGAGGGAGCCTTCTGAACTGGTGCGTGCTGAATATCTACGTCTACTGGGCCGTATGGTCGAAAGCTGCACCGAGTGGAGCGAGATCAACGACATGGCTGCTCTCACAGTTGAGGGCGATGAAGAAGCTTCGTTCTTCACCAACGTCTTGCATATCCAACAACATCGCCGTCTCCGTGCATTGCGTCGTCTGGCGGAAGAGCCCAAACTCAAGTCTCAGAACGTCAGCCGTATTTTCCTTCCCTTGTTGGAGCAGTTTATCTTTGATCAAGCAGAGGGCGATGCAGGCCGCACATTGTCGGACACGACTGTCATCACGATCGGTTCACTGGCAAAGAACCTCAAATGGTCTGATTACCGCTCTGTGATGAAGCGCTACTTTGGACAACTCAAAAAGAACCCCGATCAAGAAAAGGTTGTCCTCAGATTGATCAGCGCGCTCGTTGATGGTCTGACCGCGAGGATGAACAGTCAGGAGGAGAACTCGATGGCCACCGAGGAGCAGGATGCTTCACGCACAAAGAGGCAGCAGGTGATTATGGAGGAATTCTTGCCTCCATTATCTGAGTACTTGCACCGCAAAGATGAGTCGACCGTCGATCGACGTGTCACTGTCGCCGTTTCCATCACCAAGCTGTTGCGTTTGCTTCCTGAGAATGAGTTTGTCAACAGACTGGCACCCACACTTACCGACATCTCTCATATCTTGAGGAGTCGCGATCTTGAGGCAAGAGAGCAGACACGCCGCACTTTCTCCACGATCTTACGACTTGTTGGGCCAACATACCTCAACTTCATGCTCAAGGAACTTCGCAGCGCACTGCAGCGTGGTTACCAATTGCACGTTCTTTCCTACACTGTGCACTACCTGCTCGTCACCAATGCCGACCAGTTCCAGCCGGGCGATCTGGACGCGTGCCTCGATGAGTTCATGGCTGTGGTCATGGATGACATCTTCGGTGTCACTGGTCAAGAAAAAGAAGCTGAGGATTACACGGCAAGCATGAAGGAAATCAAGAGCAGCAAGAGTTACGACACTACAGAAATTCTCGCTCGCTCTGCTTCGATCAAACACCTCGGCCAGCTCATGATGCCCATTAGGACTTTGTTGTCCGAGAGACTGGACTCCAAGATGGTCAAGAAGATTGACGACCTACTTGTCAGAGTAAGAAAGGGTGTCGATCAAAACCCGGCATCTGACTCGAGGGACATGCTTATCTTCTGTCACGAGATGGTTCGACAAGTCTATGCAGAAGGTTCCAAGCCTGCAAACGCAGCGAAGCCCGAAGATCAGAGGAGAGCTAGGTTCCTCATCGCTTCCGAACAGAAGGCCAACCGCAAGGGCGCTACAACATCATACCTCTTCAAGCTTTCCAGCTTCGCCTTGAACCTGGTGCGAAAGGTGGTTAGGCGCCACGAAGATCTCCAGACTGCTGCCAATATGGCTGGCTACCTCCCGATTGTGGGTGACGCCATTGTTGGATCACAAGAAGAGGTCAAGATTGCTGCTGCCAGGCTGATCACAACAATTATCCGTGTGCCTCTTCCAGCCATTGAAGCCAACGCTCCAGTGTACCTCAAAGAAGCCGTCAACATGATCAAAACCTCCACAAGCAGCACGACTGACTCCGCGAAGGCTGGTCTCGACCTTGTCACTGCTGTCCTTCGTGAGAAGCGATCCGTCAAGGTGAGGGAAAGCGACATTGCAGTGCTGCTCAAGACTTTGAAGCAAGATCTCGATGAGCCAGATCGCCAGGGAATTCTCTTCCGCTTCCTCCGCGCTGTCATTGGCCGCAAGATCGTGATCACAGAGGTGTACGAAGTCATGGACGAGGTAGCCCGCATGATGATCACAAACCCCGATGCATCTGTTCGCCAGAGTGCCCGCAGTGCTTACGTGCAATTCGTGCTGGATTACCCTCAAGGCAAGGACCGCTGGACCAAGACAACTGGTTTCTTGGTCAAGAACCTGGACTACGAGCACGTCGCTGGTCGTCACAGTGTCATGGAAGTCTTGCACACCCTGTTGAGCAAGGTGGGTGAGGAGATTTTGCAACCTCTGTTGCTGACTTTCTTCGTCGGTCTGATTCCCAGACTTGGCTCAGACACCGACAAGTCGTGCAGAGACATGGCCGGCGTGCTCATTGGAAAGGTCTACGAGGCCGCTGATGGCGAGCGGGAGAAGACACTGAGGGAGACTGTCAAGAAGTGGATGGGTGCAGACAAGAAGATTGCGATTAGGAAGGCAGCACTCCAGTGCTGGGCTATCTTCGTCCGATCTGACAAGTCTGCAGACAAGATCGTCGACGGGCTGATGGATGAGCTTGACACCATCGTGGCTACTGAGATTGATCTCGAGTCCGTTGGCGAGCGACAACACCTCCTTGCGGCCCTTGACCTCTTCACTGCCATCTGCGAGGTGCACCCCGAGCGTGCCTTCTCCAAGAAACGAGCTAGCTTGTGGTCAAGCGTACAGCAGAGATCAACTGCACCCGTTGCCGAAACTCAGGAAGCGGCTGCGAAGTTACAGAACATGCTCTACAACGATGTCGCAAGCACGGCATCCAAGACTGAACGTGGGCTGGCCGGACTACCCCTACGTGCCTCGGGTGGTCTCGAGCTGGGTGCTGAGGAGCTCAGATCTACATGCACTATCAACCTACGCGTGCTGCGTTCCAGCTCCGCCAACGCCAACGAGGCCGTCGCAGCAACAGCACGTAACCTCGTCTTCCTTGGTCGAGCATTCTCTGCCAACGGCATGCAATGGAAGGAGAGTGTGGCAGAAGAGGACGCCGAAGAGGACGACGTCGAGGAGGAAGACAAAGCAGATGGCCAGGACACCACTGCCATTGGTTACCTGCTCGCACGTCTCTCGGCCATTGTCCGTCGCGAGAACACCGCGGCAGCCACCCGCACGGCGGCTCTGCAATGTCAGACCGCCCTGCTCAACCACCTTTCCGCTCCTCTACCCAACACAGCTACTCTCATCCGTCCGCTCTACAACCTGACCGACCCGTCTGTGCCGCAGCCTCCTGGAGAGGCGTATGTCACACTTGTAAGCCAGGCACGCGAGACGCTCGACCTCTTGCAGAAGAAGCTTGGATCTGAGGCTTACGTTGCCGAGATGGGCAAAGCCAAGAAGGCGTCGATGGAGAAGCGTGACGAGCGTAGGAGAAAGAGGCGTATCGAGGCCGTCAGTGAGCCTGAGAAGTGGGCCAAGGAGAAGAAGAAGAAGTTTGATGCGAAGAAGGCTAGGATTAAGGAGAAGGGTGCCGAGGAGAGGGGTAAGAGGAGAGGTTGGTAGAGAGATCGTTTCATTTCTTCGGCATTGTATTTGGTAGTTTAGCGTGCGAGTGTGTATTATTGTATACTTTCCATTTGATCACGTCTCTCACTGGCGCGTGTTCGTGTGTATGGATTCATTGGCTCTGGTATGCGCTGCTGCATTTGTGGCTTGCAGATCTTGCCAAACGACATCTCTCTCGCGGTTTGGCTTCGACCTCGATACTGCTTGTCCATGCCGCTGAGAGGCCAGCTGAGGCAGTGGGAAGAATCAAGCTCGTCTAGCTACACATATCAGGCAGCTGTCGCCTGCAAATGAGAACGTGAATTGATATATCTATCTGCGTCGTCGGCCTCGTTGTTCGAGAGAGTTGGTTGCAACTTTAAACTTTTTCTGCCTGATTTCCGTTGCTGCCTAACATGGTCGCACTTTCCTCAAACGCGTCGCGCGCGCGTCGTCGACAGCAGCCGCCCCTCCAAACTTTACCACCATCAAACACCGCTACCGCCACGAGCAACACCACAGCCCTCAACCCTTCTCTGAACAAAACTTTCGACATACTCTTGTGTTTCAACTCGGACGACACCTTCTCATCAGATCACATCATGGACGCGGCCAGCGCTCTCACCCACGGCGCTCTCCGTCGCATCTCCGACGGTGAGGATGTCCACGAGCCTATTGTGCAATGTGTGCAGATCAAGCCCATGGCACCTGGCGCGAACGGACAGGAGCGCTACAGAGTCGTGTGGAACGACTCGCTGAACTTCATCCAGAGCATGATCACTCAGCAGGCAAACTGGATAGTGACCGAAGGAAAGCTCAAGAAAGGCAGCATCTGCAAGCTGAAGCAGTTCCAGGCGAACATGGTCAAGGAGAGGCTCATTCTGGTGGTCATCGACTTAGATGTATTGGAGGAGTATGGCGAGCCGGAAAAGCTTGGACAGCCTACAGCGTTGGAGAGCCCTAAGCAAGAGGGCCAGGAAGAGACGAAGCCACAGGCTCAGCCCGAGAACATTGGCGGAGGCAACTTCTACGGACAGCAGCAGCAGCAAAGAGCACAGCCTCAACAGCCACAGCAACGCAGCCTTCCTTCCAGAGCAACTGGTGGCGGAAGCCACGCGAACATCTTCCCCATCGAAGCTCTGTCACCATACGCGCACAAGTGGACCATCAAGGCGAGATGCTCGCACAAGGGAGAAATCAAGACATGGCACAACAAGAACGGTGAGGGCAAGCTCTTCAGCGTGAACTTCCTGGACGAGTCGGGTGAGATCAGAGCGACAGGCTTCAACGACGCGGTGGATCAGTGGTACGACGTCCTGGTCGAGGGTAACACATACTACGTCTCCGCACCTTGCCGAGTGCAGCTTGCGAAGAAGCAGTTCTCAAACGTCAACAACGACTACGAGCTCACATTTGAGAAAGATACGCAAATCGAGAAGGCCGAGGACGACGCCGGTGTTCCCCAAGTGAGTTATAACTTCACGACTCTTGCGGATCTCCAGACTGTCGAAAAGGATACCACGATCGACTGTATTGGGGTTCTGTCAGAAGTCGGTGAGGTCAACGAGATTGTCTCGAAGACGACTAGCAAGCCGTACAACAAGCGCGAGCTCACTCTGATTGACAACACTGGATTCAATGTCCGCCTCACTATCTGGGGAAACAGCGCACAAAGCTTCGATGCTCAGCCGCAGAGCATCATCGCTTTCAAAGGTGTCAAGGTCTCTGACTTTGGTGGCCGCTCACTATCACTGCTCTCTTCCGGTAGCATGACTGTAGATCCTGACATCGACCAAGCGCACAAGCTCAAGGGTTGGTACGATGCCGGCGGCAGCACGGAGTCCTTCCAGTCTCACGCAAATGTCATGGGCGCAGTCGGTGCTACATCAGGCGGCAGGAACGACCAGCACAAGACGATTGCACAAATCTCAGAGGAGAATCTCGGAATGGGCGAGAACGTCGACTGGTTCAGCGTCAAGGCTACAATCCTGTACGTCAAGAAGGACAATGTGGCATATCCTGCCTGCCAGACCGAGAGCTGCAACAAGAAGGTTGTGGAAATCAACCCTGGCGAGTGGAGGTGTGAGAAGTGCGACAAGACCTGGGACCGTCCCGACTACCGCTACATCATGTCCATCAACGTTGGCGACCACACTGGCCAGCTGTGGCTCTCATGTTTCAACGAGTGCGGAATACAGATCATGGGCGTGCCTGCGAACGACCTTATGGCCATGCGTGAGGAGGGCGAGACCACCAAGGAGGAAGCCTTGTTCACAGACGCCAACTGCAAGACCTTCGTCTTCAAGTGCAAGGCGAGGATGGACACCTTCCAGGACCAGCAGAGGTATAGTCCTCGACAATCGATGATACGGTCTACGTTGCATGCGATACTAATTCCATTCACAGAGTTCGTTACCAGGTGCAATACGCCAACCCGCTCAACTTCGCTGCTGAGGCAAACAAGTTGGCCAACATCATCAAGCTCTACAACCAGGACTCGGATAGCTTGTTCGTGAGATAGATGTTTTTCGAGAAGCGGACAGTATCAACAGCATGACGAAATGAAAATGAGTGGAGCACCGAACGCTAATGCGTGACGGTGCACTCGCCTTTGAATAATGGAGATTGCTGCTTAGCGATATCGTTGAGCAAAAGTCCGTATGCTTGTATGTAGCAAAAGTAATGAGATGATTCCTCAAATGTAATGATTGGCCAGTCTCATCCATGCAGCTCGAGCATGTAGAAGTACGAGTCGTTCGATAATGGTGTGCACCCGTCGTGACAGTTTCCATCTGGCCGGGCGTGGAGGTGGCGGGGCAGCTGGCCGACGATCAATAATCAAGGGACAACACTGCGACATAATACAACCTACATAATAAGCACAACGATTGTTCGCCGAGAGTCCATCGCAAAAAACCCGTCACTCGTAGCTCAAGCGTACCAAGAAGTTTTATCACCCGGAGAGCCACCATTACAGCTCTTCACCCCGTCCATCCCACCACCCAACATCAAACAACCAAACCGACCAACAATGGAAGAACTCCGCACTCTCCCAGAATACCTCAAAGCCAGCAACGCCGACGGCACCGTCATCCTGCAAGCCACGGCCACCTGGTGCTCGCAGTGCAAAGCCATCGCGCCCTTCGTCGACAAGCTCGTCAAGCAGTTCCCCGAAGCCAAATTCTACAAGTACGACACGGATTCCGCGGGCGACATCGCGCAGGAGCTTGGCGTGAGCCAGATGCCGGTGTTTACGATTTTCCAGGACGGCGATTTGGAGGATACGGTTACTGGGGCTAGGGGGAAGGCTTTGGAGGAGGCGGTTAGAAAGGTTTATAAGGGGGAGGTTAGGGCGGAGTGAGGTTGTGAGTATTGCGTGTGTTTGATGGGGGAGTGATGCTTGGGCAGTATGAATGTCCAATTGTTTGGTAATTATATCTTCTAGTCGCATCTGCGTCTATTTGCGTGCGTGCCTATGTTCACATTCGTGCGTGTGACACGAGAAAGAGGCATCACTACTACCAACCCCATACCCTGGTATCTGGAAGACGTTCAGATGTAGATTTCAATAATGATCAAGCAGGTGCAGTTGAAGCCGCCTGGCAGCGTGTTTTTTCCCGTTCGATTGTAACGATAGCTCTATTTCATGGGCAGTAGCACCTCATTATCAATACATATCTCAATAAATACCTACACTTGCATCTATCACCCAACACATGCATGAGAGCTTCCAACACCACGTCATAGTTTGCCCCACTTGGGATGAACCAGACCCTTGTTATTCCATCCGGTATTCACATGATCGGCAGCTGCACAACAAACACACCTTCTGCTCTCTGCTACACTACCACACCCTGCAATACAAAAACATGTCTGAACCCGATATTGCCACACGGGCGCCCGAGAGCGACCTCGCCGAGCAGAGTGCCATCCCTGGCGACACCGCTGTTGACCAAGGTGCCAGTCTTGGAGTATGTGACTATGGTGCCCAAAGGGCAGGTAGAAATGTGCTAATGGTAGGGACAGGAACACTGCCGTACAGACCGACCATCCCGTGAGTTTGCACCCAAGTTTCCCAAGAAACGTAGCTTGCTGACAAACTTGCAGCTGCTGGCGCAAAGCCTACCGGAGTAAGAGCACCATTGAGATGAGAGCTTCGAACTTCAACCTGATACATTGCTACTAGGAGATCACCAAGTTCGATGATGTCGAGGTCTACATAACCAAACCAGCCGACTACCCTCATGCGCCCAGCAAACTACTACTCCTCCTTACTGGAGGCACAGGTGTCCAGAGCACCAACAACCAATTGCAGGCAGACAAGTTCGCTTCAGAAGGCTTCCTCGTGGTCATGCCTGATCAGTATGCTTGCGTCTACATAGACATATTTGCGAGACTTGACTGACACAATCGCATAGATTTGCAGGCGACCCTGCTACGAACACGACCTCTACCGCACCCACTGACCCCAACTCCACCCCTTCCATAATCGAGCAAATCAAGCTTGGCATTGCCAGTGCAGCTAAGTCGTTCACGATCGACATGTGGCTCGCCCGTCACACGCCCGAAAAGGTGCTTCCGATCCTACACCGAGTCCTTACATCAGTCAAGGAAGAGTACGCCGATGCATACGAGAACGGAGGTGGCATTTACGCAGCTGGATACTGCTTCGGTGCAAAGTATGCTCTGCTGCTGGGCAGTGAGCTTCATCAAGACGTCGCACAGGGCCAGCGCGGGCCGGATACCCAGGCAGAGGAGGGCATGGTGAAGCAGGGTCCTATGGTCAAGTGCGCGGCGATTGCACACGGCATCTTGACCAAGTCGGATCTTCAGGGCGTCAAGGTGCCCACGAGTGTGGTTGCTGTGGAAAGCGACCCGCTGTTCCCAGATGAGGTCAGGGAGGCTGGCAAGAAGGACATGGAAGAGAGAGGTCTCGAGCATGAGCTGCAGGTGTACCCTGGTGTGCCGCACGGATTTGCGGTGACGGGCAACTATGAGGATCAGAGCATCGTGCAGGCGCAGAAAGAGGCGTTCTCACAAATGCTCGCGTGGCTGAAGGCCCACTAAGCACTGGTCTGCCCGTTGATCTCAGAGCAGTGTAGCTGCATGGAGCCAGGTGAGATGAGAAGAAGCATGATACCATGATTGATAATTTCTGTTAGTAGCGAGGCGAAATGCGACAAAGCTTCGGCCTTGTCATCCTGCACCCACTAGCGAATGGCTGCTCCCACCGCAGATTGCAGATGCGATGACCATTTGTGACAGCGTTGTGGATGGTGGATAATATGGGCCTCACAACTCTAAAGCTGGTCGTCCTCTCATTATTCTTAGAGCCATATCAAAGAAGAGCTTGTTGGCAAATCTTCACAAATGTTCGCTATCGCTGATCGCACTTTTAAATACGATACCAAGTGCAAACATCTCTGCCATACAAGGTGTCAAAGCAAAAAAGCGCTACAAGAAGCCATCAGGTATTTTGATTCTATAATCCAAAAATACACGCATAAATACGAGCGTGCATGAATAAGCCAGACGTCTGAAACTGACATTTCCATCCCAGCCATGCCTACAATCGCAAGGTCGCTCTTAAAATGCACGGCATACATCGTTCGTACAGTCGTCCTGCTCGCACTCCTGGCAGAAGCGTACAGCTTCATCAACCCGTCAAACTATAACGCATACTACGACACACTCTGGAGCCGTCGATATTACAGCCTCCTCTGGCTAATACTAGCGGCCGTAGGAGACACGCTCCGCCTTATCTTCAAAGCAGTCAGCTTCTGCTTTTCAGTTGATTGCGCCTTGTTGATCTTCGGCGGCGACTGGGGCACTGCTGAGATCGACACACCGCGCGAATGGGGCATGGTGTATTATTTGAAGTTTCCGAGGGGGGTGTATGCTTTTCGCTGGGCTGTACAGCGAGACTTCTCGGTGGGGAGGTGGTTTATTTGGTACACCGATGTAATTGACAGGGCCTTGGATTGGTTGGGAGACTTCGCTATTCAGGCTGAGAACTGAGTTGTGGCGGAGTGAGGACAGTTGGGGTGGACAGCGAGCAAGAGCCACAACATTCTTTTTTGAATCCCAATGATAAGAGATACATTTAGCTGATCAATCATTTAAGGATGCATTGTCGATGAGATCGTCGACACGCCGAGCGTTGGATGATGGTAAGTCTACATCAATTACTTCTCTTCGCAAAGTCGTCGTGGAACATAGAGCCCGGCATTAATCGATTTTGTTGTCCTCTCAACCCTAGACACTGCCTGCTCTCACGAAGCCTAGTGGAGTGAGAATGAAGTTAGATAAGAGTCAGCTCATGTTTGTATTACTATATGTGACTGCAGGGCATTAACGTCACGGACTGTGTTTCACTTCCGTGTCACATGAATGTTCCTGCTTATTGCCTATCGTCGCGCCGCAAGTACATCACTTCTTCAAGCCTCTCGACTTCAGCTCACATAACCAGATTTGCTACCGACATCACAACACACCAAAGGCTTGCTAGAAGCACTGAGACAGGCAAGAGAAGGCTCCATTATCTCCGACACATCGAGTTCAATACTGAATCTGCGACTCCAGCTCCTAGCCTCACGATCTGTTCGATCGCGCCACTTACCAATCCTTAGTTTCCAACTGTCACCAATACGCCAGCTGTTCCGAGTATACGCACAACATACAAGCAAGACACACAAACGCATTACCAAACGAGCATCATGGCCTGTCCACTCCTCGAGAAACTTGCCCCAGAGACACGCAACCTCATCTACGAGTATGCCCTGACGTTCGACACTCCGCTCCAGCACGTCCAGCAGATGCGACCTTTTATCGAGAAGTTCGGCGATACCGACTGGGAAACCAGGGCGGCATTGAGTGAAGAGCACCCTGCCGTGAGTGTTTCTCATCGCGCCAACACATCGATCTTGACCTCGAGCAAGCTCATCTACACCGAGGCGATCGTCGCTTTCTACAAGAGCAATTTTGTCACCATCGATCCGAGGATGTTTGGCACGACCACCAAACATCGTCAAATAGAAAGAATCCTGGCCACCGACCTTGCCTTGGCTACTCAAGTGGTGACAAAGCTCAGACTCAGCTTCGGAACCGCAAAGGAGGCCGAAGTCGTGTTGGGTGGTAGCACAAATCTCCTCATCAAAGGTTATCCGAAGATGTTTCCCAAGCTCCGCGCCGGGAGAGTCAACATCTATACGGACGCCGGTCCCAGGCCAGTGCTTGCTCTCTTCGTCGCAGCAGACGCTATGCGTCACTCGGGAATCTTTCACACGGTGCAATTTGAGGGAGTGGGCTCGGTGGCTGCATACCCCAATGCTTATTCACAGATGAAGATGATGGTCCGGAGTCAGACTTCCATCGATAACTGGGAGAACGACGAAATTGGCCCGACCGGGTTCCCGACCATGTCTGTGAGGGAGCTCCATCGCAACTCGGAAGGAATGCCACCCGGTACCGTGGTCGACGCCGCCCAGGTGCTTTTCAACAGCGGGCAAGATGGTTTCTTGCCACCCGGCTACCCTGACTTTGAAGCTGGTAGTCACGAGTTCTGGACCATCACGAACGAGCTCATGCGTGAAGCAGAGCTCTTTGCGCGAGATATGTTGCGCAATGTTCTCCCCGACCGGGCCTGAGCCCCAGTCTGAATCCGAGCCCGAGTCTCAGTCTGGCTGTTCAGAGGAAGACAGCGATGAGGACGTCTGAGAAGGAGATGGATCCGGCTCTCAAGCGTCAGACTGTTGGACAATCATCAGCGCCGGCACACGCGAGCACTCGTTGTACCCTCGCCGGCATGATAGATCAAACGTCCAGAGGAAGCTTTCATGCTTAGATGTCGTCGAGAAGTGTCTGGTATCCATAGTCGACTGAACGGACAATGGAGGAAGCGAGGGAATGCCACAATCCTGGTTGCAAGGCTTTTTGTTTTGATCAAAGGAAATTCAACAGGAATCGAAAAGTCACAAATTGGCACAGGCAGAGGAGATTGATACTTTAATGAAGCATTTGCTTTTCGAATCGATCCGATGTCGTTCCGTGTTTTGATATCGCGTCCTTCCAGTAAACAGACGTCTCAAAAGCAATCGATGTCATGGTATATAACAAACATATACCTACAGATCATGCACATGCACACAATGCATCATCTATGTCGCCCAGTCTCAGAGTCCCTTTCAAAGATTGCTCCCGAACCATAGTCCCAAACGCCTCGCTTCCCAATAACAAACCCTCTCCTCTCCAATTCACTACCCAACAACCGAATCCTCCATAATCACACCCCTCTTCGTCCAACAATCATACTCCGCCCACCTCACCTTCTTCCTCTTACCCCCTCCACTTACCAGCCTTCCCGGATTAACAACATGACACCCCTCGAACGTCAGCGTGAAAGGCTCCGCGTCTGCATCCGCCAACACCAGAGCGTGCGGCAAAGGATAAATCGAGAGAGCCGAGTGATGCGACCAATGCGTCGGTCTGATCGAAGCCTGGAACGGGGAGAGTGTTGACTGAGGGAGAAGAGAGAGGACGAGCTTTTTCGCTTGCGCGGTAGCGTAGCTGTCTCCTGGAGTCTGAGCAGCTGAAGGCAACGGTGGGATGTCGGGCATTGCGTTGTCTGCTGTTGAGGACATGGGGTCGTCTTCTGTGGTGGGCATGGCGCCGGATTCGCTTTGGGCGTCTTCGTTATTTTGAGTTGCGCCGTTCTCGAGTGGAGTGTCTGTTCGCTGGCGGGTGGCTTGGCCTATGCGGATTGCGTTGCGACGGAGGCGAGATGACATGTCGTCGCGGAAGATTGCAACTTCGTGTGCAGGGCCGAACATGCTGATGCGTGCCGGGTTGGTGGTCCAGATCGCTTCGCCGTCGACTGAGTCTTTTGACACTGGTGCGCCTAGCTCGGTCTTCGCGGTTGCAAACGCACGCTTCACGCGCGAGGTGAAGAAGTCGGGGATGCTGTTTCGAGGAATGAGCGCCGAGGCGCCGGCAGAGAAGGATGATGCCCATGGGTCGTTGTCGCCTGGTACGAAGATCCATGTGCTTGTGCGGAGAAGCGAGAGGAAGTCTGATAGCACCGAGGCAAGCTCGTTAAAGAGTTCCTTGTACTCGATGCTGCCAGTGCCTGCGTTGGCCATAGCAGCCTTAGAAGTGAAGTTCCCGATGATCACAAATGTCATAGGAGGCTCCTCCTCGCTGGAAGAGTAGCGTTGCAGGACCTGCCGTAGAGCGAGAAGAGTCGTGGGCTGGTCCAGTGTTACCTCTCCAAGGACAACCATCTTACGTCGTGTCTCACTGCTCGCATGTGGGCTATCAGGTCCGAGCAGTCTCTGTTCGAGTCTGCGCATGCGCTGTCCGACAGCCCTCTCCGAACCCAATCCCAAGAAGTCTGTCCAGCCAAAGCCACCTCCCAGATCGCCAGTTTTAAGATCAATTCCGAGACTGACGTTCCGCTTCTCAGCTGGAGGGCCACTGATATTGAAGCCCAAGAATCTGCCACCGATCGCTCCTCCGACACCACCATTGTTACCAAGGCCACTTGATCCAGCGCCTGCCCAATCTTCTTCGTACTGTCCTTCGACAAGGATGACCATGCCAGGGCAGAAGAAAGCACTGTCAGGTCCTTGCATTGATTGCGCGTGCTGTAGATCAAGTGTGATGCTTCCTGATGGATCGTTCAAAGCCAACGTTCCTGTAGGCGCAATGTCCAGCATGCCCAAGAGTAAATGCTGGCTACCTCCTCGGCCCAGCAAATTGGCGATTGGCGTAATCTTGTAGAACTGTTGGTTCGTACTGTCTGGTCGCCGAGCCGAGTATGATGGTGCCTGGAAAGCCTCGTTCCGTAGTAGTCGTTGATGAATAACGTTGTATCGATCTCGCGACACCGCTGTCTTCTCCGCAGGTGCTGGGAAGAAAGAAGGCTTCGCCGCAGTCGGTAAGAAATGACTCTTCGCAACATCGTACGTCAATCGTGGCTGCGCGAAAGCAGAGATCGTCTTGATCCACGCTCGAGGGTCCTTGATCGTTTCCTCTTCTTCATCCTCCTGCTCCTCCACGTTCAGCTTGCTCAAACCAAAACTGCTCCCACGGCCATCCAAACTCGGTCTGTGTTCGCCATTGGCAGAGTCGGCTCCTGCTTCACTTCCAAATGCAAAGCTGCTTTGCCTGCTAATGCCGGCCTTGGATTTGATCGCACCGATCCGTCCGCCGACCATGCAGCCTTCCAGCGTCTTGAGTATGCGTTTCAATTGCGTCGAGTCTTCGACGATCACAGGCCCGGATTCGTTCTTCCATAGCTTCGCTACCTCGTCCAGAACTCTCTCGCCCGTGCCTTCTTCCCTCCATCCTGAGCCGCAGTGTTTGCCGATGAAAGTGGCGAGAGCTTGCAGAGCTGAGCCATTCAGAGTGAGGTTGTGCTTCTTGGTGAATGTCCGGAACGCAAGAGGTCGTAGCGTAGGCGGTGGTAGCAGTATAGGCAAGATCGGAGCAGTGGCTGCGGGTCTAAAGGCAGGTTGTGCTAGTGGTCGCCGCGATGCAGGGATGATTGGGTGAACTGGCGTGCCGAATGCCGGTGAGGACGAGAAGACACTTGTGTCTGTCTGCTTTCGTATTGAGTCCATTGTGGTGATTGTATGTGTTGCGGTATTCTTGCTCTTCGACTATGGCGGGCAAGTCGCGTGCTGTAAATTGGAATCGCGTCGCGCGTCGCGTGAACGAAAGTGGTGGCTCGGGCTCAGCCTTTCACATGCTTCGTCTTGTTTCTTGTTTCCTACACCACTCTCACACTCTTTTTCCCTTCACATCCAAACAGAAACAGCCCTCTTCAAAAGCACAGAAACAATTTCCACCATGGCCGAAGCAACATCACCCCCCACCGAGCTTTCTGCCTCTGAACTCCAGACCAAACTCGAGCACCTCAAAGCCAGCGCAACCCAACAATACTCACTCAAAAACTACAGTGCCGCCGCCGAATTTTACTCCGAAGCCGCCGAAGTGCAGGATGCCATTAACGGCGAGATGTCACCTGAAAACGCAGATCTGCTATACCTGTACGGCCGCTGCCTGTACCACGTCGGCGTCAGCAAGAGCGATGTCCTCGGCGGCAAAGTCGCCGGCAACAGTAATGAGGAGCCGAAGCGCAAGAAGAGGAAGACGAAGCAGGCGGAGGATGTTGCGGAGAGCAGTGCGGCTGGTGCTGCGAAGGGAGAGGGCGGCGTGCTTGCGGATGCGATCAAGAACGGCGAGGCGAAGAAGGAGGGAGAGGAGCAGCACAGTGATCTGATCGAGGGCAAGCCCAGCTCCGACAAGCCTTTCTTCCAAATCACAGGCGACGAGAACTGGACCGACTCGGAGGACGAGGATGAAGACGGCGACGACGCCGAAGGCAACGGCGAAGAAGAGGAAGAAGAAGACGACGATTTCGCCATCGCCTACGAGATCCTCGACGTCGCGCGCGTGCTCCTCGGCCGCAAACTGGAGTCTCTCGAAACTGCCAGCGAAAGCAAAGAATCACCCGAGACCCGCCAACTGCGCGAACGCCTCGCCGACACCCACGACCTGCAAGCCGAAATCAAGCTCGAGAACGAGCAATTCGCCGACGCCGTCACAGACGCCCAAGCCGCGCTCAAGTACAAATTACAGCTCTTCCCGCAAGAGAGCGGCATGGTCGCCGAAGCGCACTATAAGCTCGCCATAGCTCTCGACTTCGCCGCGCTGCCAGCTCCACCCACCGGGGAAGAAGAGAACGCAGAAGCAAAGAAGGAAGAAGAGCCCAAAGAAGAGCCCAAAGTCAACGAGGAAATGCGCGCCCAAGCCGCCACCGAAATGGAGAAAGCCATCGCTTCGTGCCAGCTGCGCATCCAGAAGGACACCGAAGCTGGCAAGACGGCTGCGATCGCGGACATCAAGTCCATGGTTGCCGAGATGAAGAACCGCCTCGCGGAGTTGCGCAAGCCGGTGGAGACGATGGCGACTGCTGGGTCTTCTGGACCTGCTCCTGATGGCGCGGACCCGTTGCGCGGTGTGCTGGGCGCGATGCTGGGCGCGAGCAAGGCGGAGCAGGCGAAGGTCTTGCAGCAGGCGACGAGCCAGGCTAATGATCTTAGTGGGTTGGTGAAGAAGAGGAAGGCGAAGGTTGTGGAGGAGGAGCAGGTGGAGGGGAAGGGAAAGAAGGCTAAGGTCGAGGAGAAGTGATTATGAGTTGATGGTTGTGAGGATTTGAGAGAGAGAGAGAGAGTGTGTGTGTGTGTGTTTGTTGAGATTCTTGCTACGATACGATACGATACCCCAAAGGTCGATGTTTGCTTTCACACAATGTTTCTCTGATTTGGTGTTCTTTGCTGTGGCGGAATTTACTCGTTGTTGATACACTATTCCTACAAACTAAATCCAAGCAAAGTACAATTCATGTCCATTCACTAACCTGACACCTTCTCATCACCCTCCACCTGCGGATCTGCCGCCGGACCGCCACCCTCGCCACCCTCATCCACATCATCGATTTTCTTCACCTCGTCCGCCGCATTCGACGACCTCGTCCTCCTCGCCGACCGCTGCCCAGCCGGCAACACCGCCCCAGTCTCCTCAGCCCCAGCTCCAGCTCCAGCATCCGCCTCTTCCCTCCTAGACTTGACAACCTTCGCGGCTTTCGCTGCCGCCAATTTCGACTGCCGCTCCTCGTCCAGCCTTCGCGCTTCCTCCATCTGCGCCGCCGTGCGGCGGCGTTTGCGCGGTCGGTCGCCGCCTTGGATCGAAGAAGCAGCTACGCTTACTTCGCGGGATGGGGAGCGCGCTGGAGTGGCGTTGTTCGTGCTGACGAGGTCTTCTGCGCCTGGTGGTGCAGGGCCGCCTAACCGGGGGTCTAGGGCGAAGGTGTCGCTCGCCGCTGTGGCTGCTGCTTCTGCCTCCGCTCGCAGGGCTCGTTCGGCGTTGCTGGGACGGCCGCGTTTTCGCTTGGGCTGGGAGGGGTCGGTTGTGTTGGTTGTTTCGAGGCCGAGGTTTGAGCGGCGGGCGGCGTTGCTGATTGCTCCGCCGCGAGAGGCGCGGGAGCCGCCTCTTGTGCGTTTGCCGCGGGTGGAAGGCGGAGGAGGAGGAGGAGGTGCTGGTGAGTTCTCTTCTGCTGCTGCGGGCGCAGGTGTCGGTGCTCCTTCGCCGGCGTCTTTGTCTGGTGTTGGTGAGACGCGGTCGATTGTGGGAGTAGGTGCTGGCTGGAGTTCGGCGATCTGGGCACCGTGGGCGGCGCGGAGTTCGTCTGCGTTGTAAGCTCCTTTGTAATAGACGGGGATTTTGCGAGGAATGTCGTGGGCGTCGCTTTCGCCCTTTTTGAGTTTGATGGCTGAGAGGCGCTCCATGAAACTGGCCTGGCCTTGCATGTGGAGGTCGTTCTTGGGAGGTGCGACGACCATTGGCTCATTGGGGTTCTGTTGGGAAGCATCTACGGTTTGAATCCTGCTGTCTGCGTCACTGACGTCGGAAGCAGCATCGTCCTCGATTTCGATGCTTTGAGCAGCAGTTTCGCCTTCGTGATGTTCTGCTTCTGGCGCGTCTCTCTTGCGTTTCAAGTTTGCGGGTTTGGCAACGAGTCTGGTCTGTGATGAGCCGACTACATCAAGAACATGTCCACTCAGTCTAGGATCGCTGACGACGCCAGGGTTGGTGATCCAGAATTGCGTTCCAAGATCCGTAAACCAATGGCAGCTGTAGAAGCCATTGTTGTATTTGACGTATGGCTTTTCTGTATGAAGGTCCAATACCTGGAGCCTGCCTGCTTCTAGGGGTGCAGCATCGTCAACAGCATCATCGTTCTGACGGTCGTCATCTCCGTTCAAGACTGTTTCGCCGTTTGCATCTTCGTCGTGAGGCGCATTCTCAGCACCATTCTTCTCCGGGCCAATGAGCTTGCCATTTTTGGCATACTGTTTTTCCTGGATGGCGTTTGGCACGTGGGTAGTCAAGTCGAGTGTGAAGTATACGTCCTCTGTTTCATGTTCATCGTATTCGTATTCCCAGTCGGACAGCTCGGTGGGATGTGGTGCATTCCTCGCTGCAGGCTGGGAAATGCCTTGCGTGGCCATTGTTTGGGTATATAGTGGCAACGTGCAAGACTACCCGGCGAGCATTGGCCGGGTGGGCGTATCACTCGGTCACGATATGGGTCATGCGCGACTTGCACAAGCCTGGCGGACGCGATTGGAAGGGTGTATCGCGACTTTGTGCATGGCGGCAGAGAGGGCAGTGATTGGCTGGAGAGTTGTGAAGTGAAGGCGGCTTTGCACAGCTCGGGTGGCAGGCGCGGGCGGCAGGTGAGGGAAAGCCGAAGCCGGACGATTCGCGAAGTTCCATGCGGTCCCTTCTTTTTCTTCCTTTAGTGCTGCTTTGCTTGGGCAAACGACTCGCAGGTGCAGCTGGGACACAGGCACACAGGGCTAACAAGGCGACTAACGCAGGCGAGGGTGCGTAAGGCGTGAGCCTCGACCCTTTCCGCCGGCCGCCAGCAGCAGGCGGAGACGGAGCAGCGTGCACATTTCGGCGATATGTATACGCCTACGCGGTGTATGCAACGGCCAGCCAGTCGTTGCAGCACTGCCGACAGCGATTGGACGGAGTTGTCTCGCTCGGGTGTGAATGCTGGTCTGGCAGTGTAGGCAGTATCGTACCATGCGCGGGCTGCAAGGCGTGCGACAAGCCTTCTGTGGCGGTTCCATGCCGAACAATGCCATAATGCCACACTCACAGGTGCTGACCCTTGAATGGCCGGACAGTACGAGGTACATGTGCCTTGCCTATGAGACACGCTTGTCTGCGTGTTGTGCTTAGACATCCATACATTCATGGCCTGCGCATACGCATCCTGCTGACCATCTTCCTGCTCACCACCTGCCACTGCCCGTCTACCTCTCGCTCTCTCTCTCTCTCCAATCCTTCACTCGCGCACGCAAGAATCCCCTCCTCCACCTTCGTCAGCATCCTCTCTTCCCCCGCCCGCAGCGTGCCGCTATCTCCGTGTTGGTGAGCAGATCATCGTCTCAGCACGGCCGCCTGCCCAGCTGCAGCACGAGAAGTCGGTGTCCGGCAGCACCGGATAGCCACCAGGCGTGGTGGTAGCCTGGTACTCTAGAACCTTAAGAGCCAGCCTGCCCAAGCCCTATCGTCACGCGCAAACCATATCCTACCACGCAGTCCTGTCGACCATCCTCTTGCACACTCACTCGCTGCTGCTGTCTCGCGTCTCTCAGCCCGCCGACTCCCACTCCTTGCCTCTGCTGTTGCTATTGCTGCCGCTGCTGCTGGACTGCATTGCTCCAGGCGTTCAATCCCACCCACCAGGCACCCGCTTATCGCTTACTGCTGCAACCCACCTACCGGCTTTGTCCATCACATCACCACTACCAACTACCGGGAGTCAGAACCACACTCCGATCACGGCATTCACCACCGCCCTTACATCACCCCACTGCCACTCTACATTGCATGCATTGTTTGCGACACACATAGCCTTTCGCTAACCACACCCACACCATCCTACCAACACATCCAATGCGCCGGTAGACCTCCGAAAGTCTGCGAACGATCATCGAATGCATACTTGTCGCCAACAACCTTTTGCACCACACAGCCTCCCATGCGAAACTCCGGCCGACGATGCTACGTCGGCTTCATTGTCGTCGCCTTGACCTACATAATCGTCGGCGGTATCATCAACCATGTCACTCCCGACATGACCCCTGCTGAGATCGCCGAGAACGAGGCATGGATCAACAGTGGAAAATTATGGGTAGACCGCCAAATGTGCCGCTGGATAGGCATATGCGGTCTGTTCCACTACCTGAACAGATCCGGATGGACGTGGCAGCATGCCGAGAACCAAATTCCTCCGCCGCAATCAGAGTGGAACGACTTTTGGGTGTCTGGTGAAGGTCCAGAAGCTTGGACCGACGAAGAGCTGGAGTTGCGACAGATTCCGCAGTACGTCTTTGACTACGCGCCTTACGTACATCTTTTCTCGGGCGAGAACTACTGGCCTGGCGATATTGCCGAACACCTGGTTCACACAACACCATACGTAAACTACACCCAACTACAGGAGCTAGAGGACGAACGAAACCTGACAAATCTGAACGAGCTCAACGGTATCGAAGGAGGCCGGAGTGGAAGGTTCGTCTATCTCCAAAGCAAAGACAACGTCGAGGAGCAGCCGCGCTGGCTGAGTGGAAAGAAAAATATTCCCAATGCGCCGGAATTACCTACTGATGGCGACTTTGACAAGCCATGGGCAGATCTCGGTGACTTGGTGGACTTTGACCTAGACAACGCCCAACAGCAGGTCTTGAACGAGCAGAGCAAAGCTAGCACTGCTGCACTTCCGAGGAACCTGCGCGTGACTGAGGATGGTCAATGTGGTGGCAACAGCGGTCTCACTTGCAAGGGAAGCAAATTCGGTCAATGCTGCTCGATTTATGGATTCTGCGGGCAGGAAGATGCGCACTGTGGCGAAGCTTGTGACCCTCTTGCTGGCACTTGTCCCGATCCCCTCAACCCTCCTAGAGGCCCCCACCGCGACCTCAGGAAACGTGATCGAGATTTCGGTGGCGACGTCCATCGTCCTGGAGCGAGCGGACGAAGCAGCGCTCCAGCCATCCTTGTTGTCGTGCCAAAAGAGGATGGCATCGTCGACGCTTTCTGGTTCTTCTTCTACTCGTACAACCTGGGAAATACCGTTCTGAGCGTCCGCTTTGGCAATCACGTTGGTGACTGGGAGCACACTGCCGTCCGTTTCGTCAACGGCACCCCGGAGTCCGTCTATCTCTCCGAGCACAACTTCGGCGCAGCCTACGCCTACCACGCCATCGAGAAATACCTTCCCGCCCAAGACGGTACAGGCACCATGCTCGGTACCTGGTCCAACGCCACCGCTGCCCGCCGCGCCAAACGCCCTGTCGTCTACAGCGCCACAGGCTCTCACGCGATGTACGCAACCCCAGGTCTACACCCCTACGTCCTCCCCTGGGGCCTCCTGCATGACCAGTCCGACCGCGGCCCCCTCTGGGACCCCGCGCAAAACGTCCACGCCTTCACCTATGACCACGCGAACGACATCCTCCGCGCCTCCACTCATTCGCCCAAAGCGCCCGTCAACTGGTTCCACTTCGCCGGCCACTGGGGCGACAAATATTACCCGCTCTCAGACCCCCGCCAATACCGCTTCGCCGGCGAGTATCACTACGTGAACGGTCCGACGGGGCCCAAGTTCAAGAACCTGGGTCGAGACTCGGTGTGTCAGGGTCGCGGGGAGTGCAAGATTAGGCATTGGTTGGGCAGTGGGCGTGGGGCGGATTTCCCTGATCATTTCCCTGCTGAAGAGGAAATCGAGGAGGGCGGGCTGCCTGGCGGCAACATGACTGATCCGTCGTGGCATTGAACGGGATGATAGATGATGAGAGATGGAGATTCCTTGGCTGATGGCTGGAGCTGCGTTACGCGTTTTCCCTTTTCGTTTCGGTGTTTTTTGGGATTTCTGGATGGACTTTGGGATGCTTGGGCTTGGATTTCTCACGGACAATGATTTGACACGACGATACCCCCTCCTACCATATTCATTCTTTGATATGCTTTTGCGGTACTAGCAGAGCGAATGAGGGTTTTATTTTCTGTTTTCCCTGGCTGCGCTTGGAGGAGAGAGAAGAGATATGATAGAATGATACAATGACACTATTACCCCTATGACAACAAACACCCCAATACACCTGAGGCAGACTCCTTTCAATATCACAATCAGTGATCGTTCCAAAGAAGGAAATAAATCATAAACCTCGCCCCTTCACCCATCCATCCCCCACCGCATAACCTCAAACCACAACTCCCCCAGCCTGTCTAGCATCGGCATCGTCGCGTTCTTCACGCTCTCGAAACCCAGACTGTCGTACAGCGGATACCCCGCCGGAGTCGCGAGCAGGGTCACTGGCATTCTCGGCTCCAGCTCAAGCGATAGGTCCTGTCCCCACCGGACGTGTCGCGCTCCGAAGCCGTGGCCGTCCCAGGAGGGGTGCGTGGCGAGGAGGGCGAGGTAGAATTGGTGGGCGTAGGGTTCGAGGAAGTATTTGTGCTCGATGGCGGCGTTTTGGCGGTTGAAGAGGGCGGCGCGGGTGAGGTTCGTTCCTGGGGGGATAGGGCAGGGGGAGGGCGAGCTGAGGATGGAAGAGAGGGAGAAGGAGAAGGGGTGGGTGGCGGTGGTGGTGGTGGTGGTGGTGGATGAGTCTGGTGGGTCGGAGCGGTGACGGATGGACCAGAAGGAGAAGGAGACGGGGATTTCTTGTTCGTTTTCTGGCCCGCCTTGTTCCCTGGGCTCGTCGCTGCTGCTGCTGCTAGGGACCACGGTGATGACTTTGCCGAAAGAGCGGGTTGTGTTGCGGGTCCGCCAGGCGTGTTGGACTTGGTCGTGCAGACAGGTCCAGACTTCGGGTTTGTGGTGTTGGAGGTCGGGCATCAGGTAGTGCCATGCTGCGGAGGGGCTGAAGGCTTCGACTAGGATTGTTGTGATGGCCGGGAGGTCTCCGGGTTGGATGTCGCGGAAGTGCGTTTTGAGTTCATCTTGGACGTGGCCGTTGTTGGTCTTGGAGAGCGGTTGTTGGTGGTAGTCATTTGTGATGGGGAGAGATAGAGATGCGATTGGGGAGATGAGGGCGAGGAGAGGGAGAAGGGAGGAGGTAAGCATCTTGCTTTTCTTTAGAAAGACTGTTTTGGGACCGAATTTGTCTTCGATTCCTCTGAAGCGATAAGTCGTAGGTGGAAAATGTACTGTACCTGGACTCTTGACGGCTGCAATACTTGGTGCCTGGCAGCTGATAGCTGCGTCGTTAGTTGAGAGGGGTTTGAGGTTCGCTAACGATGATGCTGCTGCTCGGTGCTTATCCATCCGAGAAGGATCGTCTTCATCAGCCTGTTATCTCTGGCTCTATGATTGAAGGTTACAAGTACCAAATGCATTGTTGTACAAAGGTATTTCATGTCTATATTTTTAAGCAGTCAAGAAACACCATCGGGCATCGCGGTGACTTCAAAGCCGAAGCTGAGGTGGATACGGACGGCTCTCCAACCAGATTGCCGGGTTCGGCGACACAGCTGCATGTACAACATGTTGCAGGCGTGCTGTGAAATTATCGAGCATTTCATTCTTTTCGATAGCCTCAATTTTGTCAGAAATTAACTCGATTGTGTCAAGTCTTCGTTGCCCTCTCTTCACTACACACATAGATCACCATGGCTTCAACTTCACGCTTCAACAAGCAGGACCTGTACGATGTCAGTGGACTGGTAGCAGTCGTCACTGGAGGTTCGTTTCTACCACCCCATCGTTACGCTACTTCTAACCTCATATGCTGATTTGCTGCGAAAAGGTGGCTCTGGCCTCGGCCTCATCGCCGCCCAAACCCTCGAGAGCAACGGAGCCAAAGTGTACATCACAGGCCGCAACGAAGAACGGTTGCAAGAAGCCGTCAAAACCGCCGTTCGCCACACCGCTCGCAAACGAACCACCTTCAACATCCCTCTCTAACATCAATCACAGCAACACAACAACATCACCGCCATCCAAGGCAGCACAACCTCTCACGCCGACCTCCAACGCGCCGTCGACCTCATCACCCGCGAAACAGGCCACATCGACCTCCTCATCAACAACGCCGGCCAAACGACCTTCGACTCCTCCCCCAACGCCCGCCCCAAACCCACCCCAGAGAGCTCCGCGCAAGAATTCCGCGACTACTACTTCAACTACCGGCCCTCGCAGCTCTGGACCGACACCCTCGAGACCAACGTCGCCGCCGTGTTCACCACCTCCATGGCTTTCCTCGAGCTGCTCGTCGAAGGCAACAAGCGCCGAGTAGGCTCCGGCAGACCGAGCAGCCAGATCGTGGCGATTGGCAGCGTGGGCGGACTGACGCGGTTCACTGACAGTTTTATCTATAATGCTAGCAAGGCGGCGGTGCACCATTTGATGAAGAATCTGGGCGCGCATTTCGTGCCGTTTGACGTCAGGTGCAATGTCATCGCGCCGGGCTGTGAGTCCTCCTCTTCAATATCGATGTGGATATCATTTCTGGGTCATTGCAATCACTGACGATGTGGTTTTCTGGCAGGGTTCCCAACAGACATGACCACGCCCGTCACCAAAGCCTGGGAGCACACCAACGGCGTCATGCCACGCACGCTCGTGCCGGCGCAACGCATGGGCGCCGCAGACGAACTGGCCGGCACGATACTGTACCTTGCTTCCAAAGCCGGAGGCTACACGAACGGCAACATCAGTCTTATCGACGGCGGGTTTTTGGCGAACCACGCTGGCACGTATTAGACCTTGGCGGGTTGTATATGTTTCTGGACAGTGTTTGTGGGCGTGCTGGGAGAGAGGTTGGCGGTGTGTTGTCGAGCACGTGTGTGTTTGTGTGTGTGTGTGTGTGTGTGTGTGTGTGTGTGTGTGTGTGTGTGGATATGGTGTGATGTGCAGAAAGAACGATCGATGGTGGGGAGACTCGCTTGCATCGATGATGTGCTGGCTTGCAGTGCCGGCCGGGCTGGGGAAAAGGTGCACACATGTCTCAGATGCTCCCGGGTTTGGCGGTGAGAGTTGTGGGAGGAAGGTTCAAGCCACGAAAGTCATTCCGAGATTGAGATCGATGTTGGATGTGCATGTGAAGACGAAGAATGCATGAGAAAAGATCTTGCAGGTTTGGTACCAGCGATTCGGGTATACGGTTGGCTTGGGTACATTAGATCCCGAAGACGAATACAGAAAAGAAAAGAGAAAAAAAGCAATAGATACAAAATGGTATGTAGCGTTCGTTGCTTCGAGACCCCACGGCTCCACCAATATGGCAGCCGGAAAGAAAGAGATGGTCGATGTCCATAACGCGAGAATAGATAAGAGGAAAAGACAAGCTGTTGTCTGCTTCAAAAGCGACTCCTGCGTCGTTGTTATTGTTGTCGAGTAGTAACGCCAGCCTATGTGTGGTATATGGTAGGCTCCCAGATATTCGTTCAGAAAACAAGAAAACTCCAGACGCTAATACAAGCATTCGAAATAAAAGTTGATTCAGGCCTGCCTCAGGACTATGTTGAAGTCACAGGCTAGGTCGACGAGCAAGTGTGTGCTCAAGAGTTCTTGCGCTGGGGGAAGCCAAAGACCGAGGCGGGTCTTGAAGGCAGAGGCGATGGTGGAGGGACGCAGATCTCGTCTGCTTGTGCGACACGCAGGGAGAGGTTGTTGCGCGGTTTTGACTCTGAGGCTTGGAAGGCGCGAGCGATGTCGTCTGTGCTGAAAGAGTCGTTGCGAGGAAGACTGGGAGTCTGGGCGGGCTTAGGAAGAGAGGAAGTCATTTTGATTGGAGAGATTGTGTTGTTGATTTCGTGGTTGTTGTTGTTGCTGTTGTTGTTGAAGAGAAGCTTGAGTCGGATCTGAGAGATAGATTCGACTGGCGATTATGTAGTAGCAGCCGCGAAGTAAGTTTGCAGATGCGTAAAAGCGGTGTCGGCGTAGTGAGTCTTAGAGGCCTTTAGTAAGAGGTACTGTTGTAGGCGGCGATAGGCGGATACGACAGAGATGCCTGAAGAAGTAGGTAATATGAGGAGTCTCGTAAGCTAAGCTGCAGGAAGTACAGAGGTAGCTTTGTAACTGAGTGGTCGGCAGTAGTCAGGATTAGGAAGCTAGTTTGAAGGTATGGATGAAGCGAGGAATGCAACGAGGGACAGGCGGCAAGTCCGAGATACTTATCAATCCTGCTGGACACGTCCCTGCACACCTTGCAACACGCAACAAGAAGGGGTGGCCGTTGCGTTTGCGTCGCGCGCCTTCTGCGTAATGGATCGAAAACGAAATTCTTCCAGCAACCAGGGCGGTTTCAAGCACGCACCCGTTTCCTCTCGCACGCCCAGGGAGGGAGAGCGAGTAGGAAGCCTCCCGGCACACGCGTTACACTCCCGCCGAGAAAGGCTCACGATACATGGCACAGCGCACCGAACCACATGGAGCCACCCTCCGCAGCGCCACGTCCGGGGTTGCGGGATGGCTGCCATCCATGTCTGTGCAAATGTGTAACTCGCATGTGTGTGCCAGTGCCGAGGGACGAATGGGACCGCCTACCCGATATTATTGCCTCTGCTTGGTCTCATCTCACCCCGAACACGAACATACGGGGGGTGGGACAAATCGTGGCAGCAGCCTCGCTTGTGTGGTTCTGGAAGGCTCACGGCAGACATGGGGCGGGCAATCAATCATCCTAGTCCACCGGGCGGACTAACTGACTGACAGGCCACAGCACATCATCCGAGAGCAGCACGTACAGCAGCAGCAGCAGCAGCAGCAAATAGGGTTGCTTCTGCTGGTGGCGGATGTGTCGGAGCGAGGCGCCAGCGCTTCACCGCCAGCCTTGGTCTGCATTTAGCCCGAACGGCGACGTGCGCGTCAACATCCTCCATGCAGCAACAATAGTGAGTAAGTGAAGGACATGAGTCTTGCTGCCTGCAAAGGCAAGCTCTGAAGCTCCCGATCGTACAGTAGGCAGGGAGCAGCACATGCAATCGTTGCCCGCTATTATGCCGATCAAGATACCCTATCCTGCGTGCCCGGTTTTGCCTGTCTTGTCTTGTCGCTTGCCTTGCCTCCACACCGTCCGAGTGTCTGTGTCATGTATGTATTTTCGTCGCTGCCCTGCGGTCCACGTATCCCTCGCCTGCCTGTCATGCCTCGCAGAACCCACGAATGATCCTGTGCCAATCTCCTCCTCGGTTGGACACCAGGCCTACCCGAGAGGCGGACGCGCAGCAACAACCACAAATAAACACGCTGCGTCCAGCATATACAAGCATGTACGTCTATCCGACGCAGCACGATGGTAGATAGTCTTGGCCTGCTCCTGCTGGCTCCTGCCCACGCTCTTCCGCGTTCTCGATCAAACGATCGTCAAGCCGCGAGATTGTTCGGTACGCCGCCCCCACACGTCTCATCTCTCTCTCCGCGATCTGTCGAACGGCTTGTGCATCCCAGCAGCAGTGCCAGCACCCGCCGTTGCACCATGTCCACATTCCTTCTTCCACCCGCGAGTTTGTCGTGGCAGTGGCGTTGGCTCGTACCGCGCGGACGCCACGGAGGCGGCTCGGGATCGACTGGCATATGCAGCCCTTCCAAACCGAGATGAAGGGTTGGTGGTTCAGATGGTTTTTTGGTTTGCCAGTCCGTCCGTGGACAATCGACCAACTTACCGATTTCTCGCATCGGCAAGGAAAGAGTCCGTTATGAGCGGTAAAAAAAAAAGTTAAACTGCTACACATCAAGTCTTGCTATCGTCATAGGCGGTATCATCATCTTGTCTGTCTGTCTACTGATCACCCTGCCGTGCGTATCCCTTTTCTTAGACGACGCTGGCACGGACGTCTTGCACCCACGTCATGTCATGGGCTTCACATCACGGGTGCTCAGACGTGCTCAGACATGTGGCATTACATAGAAGTCCTACCGAGATTGACCGTCCTCCTGGGAGGGAGTAGGGGTAAGGGTAAAGAAATAACCCGTTTCGCCCGAGGTTTGGGCTCCCAAAGGTCGGTCATGGCAGTGGCAGAGGAGACTGAGGGCACCGCCGTCTCTTCCAACAGACATCCTCTCCCAAACCACTAGCTAGCATCTGGTTTGCCAACCATCTGAAATGATTTGTTCCGCGAAAGTGGGAACCTTGAGTCTCAGGCCGCGTACGTTGTCTGATTCGGAGTGAGACGCTTCTCTATTTGATTCTTTGGTACGACGGTTGCCGCGACGTGGAGAGGGTATTCCTAGGGTTGGGTGTGGTACCAACTAAGGTACCAAGGGAGTGGCGCCTAGGGAATCAAAGGCTTAATCCTCTGATGTGCAGGCAATGCGGGTGACAGGTGATAGGATCGGTGGTTGGGAGGTGGAGCGGTCATCGGTGTTTGCTCTTAGACTCTTTGTTATCCAGCTGTCACTACTTGTGGGTGGTGTGGCTGTCATCGTGTGTATCACTGTTGATCGGTGTTGCTATCACTCTTTCGCTACATGTGAGACCGTGAGATCTGCAATCTTGCAAATTCTATGGTCCGGTAATCGCGGTCGCGATGTTTGCATGATTGTAGTGGTTGCATGGAGGAGATCGAAGGCATGACCGATCTTGTCTCTCGGCTTGCGGTGAGAAGTCCTATCATGATTTGAAACGTGATGGCGCAAGAGTTGCCAGGGAGCATCCCGATCGTGTCGTTCGTTCCTCACTGATTATGCTAAGCTGCGTGTATCAGCATGACGGACGTGCTTGGGCCAGCAGCGAAGAGTTGCCGTATGCTGATGGTTGCAACGATCAATATGTCGATGTGATCATTTCGGAGGGGAAGGCTTTGGGGATACACTGCCCTGACAAACATGCATTGAACACTCGTAGAGCGGTTTGCAGCTGACTGACACACTGAAGTTCACACGGGCATACATCAAGGTGCCATATTCTATCGTGGACAGATCACACTGCACTCGTGTCGTACTATTATTGGAGTTTGCGGCTTGATTGTGTGCTGCCTGTCTTCGGCATTTGCTAACACGCTAGTCCCTGCACCTTTCCCTCGTGGCCTCGGACCCAGCAGCTGTGCTGGTCTCATCACAGCCTATGCTCCAGCTTGGCCATTCCGGACAGGTCCATTGGGATGACCAAACGCTCGAGGCGCTCTTGCGAATCCCCCTTGCTGTAGGCGAAGCAATCAGAAGTCTTGCCTGCAGCGCTGTGCGCCTTCAACTTCAGCTCTGAATACGCATCATCATGTCGTTGTATAATCCCTCTAGCAAGATCAACCCTCTCTGCCAAACCATCTTTTTGATAACTCCCTGAACGCCCTGCTATGCCGTTCCCAAGCAATTTCTCGATCACAATCCCTGCCTGAGCCTCTCTCCCAGCTTCGCTTTGCCAAACTGGTACAGCTTGAGCAGACCCTCTTCGCTCAGGTCGACGCTCTGCATGTTGGGGGTGTCTTGCGCGGGAGGCTTTGAGACACGGCTGGCGACGACTACGGGATCGGTCTCGAGGATGATGCCGTCGTCGATGATTTCGTCAATTGCGAGGGAGGCGAGGTCGTAGTTCTCGATGAGTGTGCGCTTGTCGACGGAGTTTCTGTAGAAGTGTCGTGGTTAGTCGGTAATCTAGTGGGTATATATGCGTCGCGTGGAGTTCTCACTTGAGGAGGATGTTCAAGCTATCGCGGAGCGCGAGCACAACGCTGTACAGCATAACCTCGTTCTCGTCGGCGGGACCAACGACGTAGAGCATGACGTCGCTCTCGGTCTTGTAGACTACAATCCTGTTGTCGTAGAGAATCACATCGTTTGTTGACTTGGCGGTCTTCTCCAAGAGGCCCTTCTCGAATGCTTTCTGGTCCTTGAGGCCGGGGTATGGGTTTGCGCCAGGGTAGTTGTTGCCGGCGTTCGCAGGAGGGTGAGGAGGAGAGTAGTATTTTGTGAGGATGCGCGAGTTGTCGTCGGCTGCGAGGAGGAGGATGGCGTTCACGCTGAACAGGGACATGTTCGGCGCCATGGTTGCGGTGTGTATGTGCTGGGTTGATCGGAAAGATGTGTGTCTAAGTCCAGTCGGTATGCGTCTATGTAGAGTGGTGTGCTTACAGCAAGTGGGTCGGTTTGATATACCAGTTGGCTTCAGTGTTGGTCGCGAAGCTGCTGCCGCCAGCGGATTGGAGATGAGGTGGCATTCAGGGTAAAGGAATTGGCGCAAGCAAGCTTGTAGCCCGCCGTGCACTCCCGAGACGGTTGTACTTTCACATGAATTACATCGCGATTTGCTTGCGACTGGAGATCTAATCACCTGCAACTCGATGCTCGCCACAAAATTGTCTCGGGCCCAGCTCGAGCTCCAGGCTCACCGGCTATGGCTGAGAAGCTTCAGCCTTGGAGGTAATGCCCGATCGCCCTTCAGCACGACTGCTGCGCAAAGAGATGCTCGACCCGCAGAACCTAAGATCGTTCGAATGAGTGGCGGTGGATATTCAGGGAAACGCACAGGCAAACCAAAGTCACAAAAGCCGTTCGCGCAGAGGAAGAAAGACGATGAATACTCCAAGATCGCCGCGCTGCAAACCAGGATCATAGAAGCAAGCAAAGAGGGCGATTTCGATGCAGCTATGGAGGCCTATCGGGCCATAGAGAACAAAAAGGTCGACCTCGAACATCCGATGATGTGTCTGAGTCAAAACATGTCGTACTGGACAAGGATCCAACAGACAATACATGAGAGCAAACTGGAATCGGAGAAAAGTGAGAAGGTGCAGCAATACGCGGAAGAGTTGGTTAAGGATGTCATGAGAGGTGTAACGTGGCCAATGCCTGGCGTGAGTGCCCACGTACTGGATCTCTTGGTCGCTGCACAAACTTGGGACACCGCCACGAAATTCTGGACGTGGTTGAGGAACCAAGGTGACGAGCACGTGAGTGCCGAGGTCTACGCTTCGGCCATCAGTCTGCTAGCAGCGCAGGATGCTAAGCTCGAGGACTTGGAAGCGTTGTATCAGGAGGGTATGGCCAGGCTCCCTGTTGGTTTCGCTGCATACCACTTCTCGCCTGGCGCTATTGTGCCAGATCGTGAAGGCAAGGCCCCAGCAATACGACCACCTACCGCGCTTCTACAGGCAATCATGGCAGCTCGCTTGATGCGAGGCGATGCGCAGAACGCGTATCTTGTATTGGATGCGATCTCACGCTTGCGGCCAGTTGCCATAGAAAGTCGCTTCTACACCGAATTTCAGAAGGAACGCCCCGTTGCTGAGGCCTACACTGTCTTCGCGTTGGCTTGCAAAGCCGGCACCGTTTTACCTTCCAACGCTTATCGAGCTCTCCTATCGTCGTTGCGAACCAATGTCGATACTAGAGAAATGAGGAAATATGTGCTCACAGTGAGAGCAATGATTTCGGCCACATTCATGTACATCGGTGCTGGAGGCAAGTTGAACAAGAACTCTCTCACTGAAATAATTATCGTCTTGAGCTCCATGCTCCGTGTTCAAGGCGTTTACTCCATGACTACCGAGAACAAACTTCGCGTCGTCGAGGTTGCGCAAGAACTGATAAGCAAGATCGTGGAGGTGGCTGCGCGCTTCAGCGTTGGACCAACCATTGCTGCGTACAATTCGATCATCACGAATCTTGCAGCCGTCGGCAATGCAGAGTCGATCATCATAGCCGCGATCAAGGAGGCCCGGGTGCAGGGCTTGGATCCGACTATCGTGACCAGAAGATCAATCATCGTCGCTGCCGGCAAATCTGGAGACAAAGACCTGACTGAGAGAGCTTGGAAATGGTTGGTAGATTCCCGCGCTAGAGAGGGACAGCTCCCCGATGCGACCGATCTACACATCTTGACCAGAGCATCTGTCCAAACTGGCAACGCCAGCTTCGCGAAGAACGTCGTTACAAGTATGACTCACCTCGAGGACTGGCAAAGAGAAAATCTGCTTGAGAGGATCGATAAGGAGACGGATGCGGTGGCAAGGACAATCAGGCCGGCGGACCTCAACGAACTTCTTGAGGAAGTCGCCAAAATCAAGGCCGACCTCGATCTCTTCGACGAGAGGACCAGCGACGCGCGAGGCGTGCAGGACTTCTCCAAGCAGGTTCTGCCCATGCTAGTCTTCTCCCCAGCACACGATGTGCGTCTCCCGGAAGGTGAAATGAGGGAACTCTACGACCAGCTCACCACCGACCCGAGCGCGCCACAAGACCCCGCCTCGCTCTCGAATGAGGTGGCGATTGCAAGAGGAACCAAGGTTACATTCGGCCAGCTGCGCTACGAAAACTGGAAGTTCATCACATACCTCTTGGCCGAGGCTGACAGGCACGACAAAGCGTACATCCAGGCTGTGGATGCTGCAATCACTAAGGGCGAAAGGCCGCCGCAAAGAAACTATGGAGAGCTCTTCGAGGACGGAGTGGAAATTGCTGGCGTCGGCTTGAGCGACCCCGTGCAGCTGTTCGAGGTCAGTGATCAAGAGATGGATGTAGAGAAGGCGAGGGCGAGGATTTGTGAGTTGAGGAAGGTCGATGTGCCTCCGAGGATTGTCCAGGGAGAGGTGTAGCCAAGCTGCTGTGATTGAGTTTTTGGCTCGAGCGCTAGTGCTGGCGAGCTGAAGTCTACATCCTTTAGAGGAGAGAAGTGTATTTATACGGACAACGATACAATCAAGTCGCTGCCTTCGGCGCAGAATACGGTGTAAGATATGTAACAATAACACGAAATGAAACGAGACTACAGCGACTACAGCGGATTGACTACACGTACACAAACATCGGTACTCGAAGCAATAAGCTAACATCGCAGTGCCAACTATCTCTACGACAAATCCAGGTAAGAAGTCATACTGTAACTTGTGTTGATCGCGCAAGGCGCTCCCGCTCCTCACTTCGCTTCTTGTGCCAATACAGGGCGATCCAAACCACAAAGGTAATGACCAGCAGAGGTAACGACACTGCAAGAAAAAGCGATAGAGCGTCGCGGTTTATGATGCTGTGGCTTTCCGGGTAGTGCAGAATGGGTGTGCTCATCAAGGTCTGCTCTTCGATCAGCTCGAATAGCTTCGAACAATTTGGGTGGACATTTACGGAGACAAAGGTGCCTGGGAGGAATAAAAGTGTCACCAAGGTTATAATACGCATATTGGTAGCTTCCAATCTTGTTTGCTGGGCAAGTGTGTGCATTGCCTCAGTAGATATCTGTGCCCGCTGAGCGTTCTTGCACTGACGCATGATCTCAAGCTATCACACTGCCTCTTCACTATCGTCCAGGATATGTCCTCGTTTCCACACGTTTCACTTACCAATGTTCTGCAATCCGTGAGAAGCCGCAACAGCATCTGCAACCGGGCTTGCTGCATGATCAAATCCTTAGCGGTATTATCCAGATGGCGTCGAAACATAGCCATGGCAAAAACCGATGTTTTGATACACTCTGGAGTGGATCCGAGCGAAGTGGCGACCTCTGCGTAGAAGTCGCGAAGTTCATGGATGACTGCGACATTTGATCGCAGCACCAGAAGGCCTTCATTTGCTTTCTCTTCAACAAAATGAATGTGTTGGACATGCTTGAATGAGAAATAGGCACCGTGCTTCTCTCTAAGCCTCCCGTCGCCGCCAATCAAGTCCGGCATTGATGGGTCCTCTGTTGGAGCTTCTTGAGTTATGGTCCCCACCTTCTCTTTGATGTCGCTGATGTACGATCTCCAGTTCTCACTGGCCCAAGCACACAGCGTCAGATGTGTGCGGAGCGTAGATTCAAACGCATTGTCAACATTTTCCGCAGGGATCAATCGGTAGAGGTCATCATCCTCGCATGTGGGTCTCACACGATCCCTGATGACTGAGTTGGCCTTAGTAACAAGCCACATACTGCGCTGTGATTCAATATCAAAAGAGTGATATGTGACTGACGGCCGCAAGACCCAAGGCCATCTTTGCCGTGATCCGCCGGTAGCATCCACCCTTTCTGCTGTCCTGAGGATGCGGCACAAGCGTATTTCCCAGCCACTACGTCCCAGAGCTGGCAGTGCGAGACAATTTGAGTCTTGACTGAAGTTCATCTCCGACCGAAAGCCACTATGATGGCACACTTCGAGACGCTCCGAGATCCCAAACTCCAGCAAAAATTCGATGATCTCTGGCATCACTTGATGCCACGTCAAGATTTGGGTAAGCAGAGTGTGATCTACGTCGAGTCGATCTCGTGAGCTCGGTGCGGACAGGAAACTTCGAAGGTCTCAGTTCACAACCGACACTTGGAGATGGCCAGGAAAAGGGAAGAGTATGACACTCACATAAAACGACACAGGGGATCGGGCTTGCTCGACCCACAACGTACGCCTGCGGCAGCCAGATCATGTTTGCTCGTCCAACTTTTAGCGACCGGCCGTGAGATTACGTTCGGTAGGTCACAGGCAACAATAAAGCTCACCTTTGTTTTCAGATTCCTTTCCAAAATCACAAAATTCTCATTACCGAACAGTCTCGAACGGTTTCTTCTGATCTGTTGCTCGTACTCTTCCAGCTGGTAGTCATAATTACGCGAGTAAACGATATTCATGGGTTAGCGTTCAGCAATCGTCATGAACTGCTCGAACAAGTCAAGGGCGATGGCCTCATTGTCATCGCCGCTTTGCAAGCTGAAGCGGGCATTGGAATTCATAGTTTCGTTGTTGATGACTCTCCCCAGAGGACTGTTTTAGGGGCAAAGGAGAAAGAAAGAGAAGACCTACCGATAGTATGGTATTTTACGAACAGTTGACTTTCAAATTTGGGAAAGCGCTATTGTGATCAACGACGTTACGTTACATACTATGATTTCTGAGCCTGGCGTGCTAAACCCCTCCAGCGTGACGATGATACATGCCGCGCCACATCAGTCCTCACGGGTTGTGCAGATCGAAAATTCGATGTCGGCGCATGTACTGCAATTTGTTCATGCTGACGCCTTGAGTCTTCCCGGCCGTATAGTTGACTCCAGTCGACCTTGCCTTATCCGACAGTCGCCGTTCGGAATATATGCCTCTCACAATGACATGAGTCGCTCGTCGCATTTCCTGGTCGTGCGGCTTCCATGGACCCACCAATTGGTTGGGCATTTCGGTCCAGGCTGATGGGCTCGGAGTCGAGAAAGATTCCAAAGATCCTACGGTTTGATCGAAAGTCATGTGCATCTCTGCCACAGTAGCTTCAATTTTTCCAAATCGTTTGGGAGGGTGGCGAATCCATCACTGGTGCTAATACCGATTGTCATCATATCTTCGTGAATGGGCCCCTTCAAACAGAGTTGGAGTTATCCTCGCAAGACCATGCGGCCGATCCCCCTGACGTGGCATAAGCATCTATAATTCCCTGCACCGCGCCATAAGTTCCAGCGACCAGGAGGAAAGTTCCGCCAACCAGGATGAAAATGTTGACGCCGACCAAAAAAGTCCACTTCGCGTTGCGGACCTTGCCGTTCCAGTTGTCGTATAGCCACATGCAGGCCATAGGGTGGAAGCACATCAGGGTTCCGAAAAGGGCACCAATGAGGGATACGAGCTCGCCGAAGACCGGGATACCGCTGGCAATGCAGTAGGAGATAACAGTGACGCCGAGGGTGCATGATAGCCATGAAGTCCAGTGGACCATCGAGTTTGATGCGAGGTGCTTGGAGTTCCTCAGAACGCGGACGAAAACGTACTTGGCAGTCAACTATTTTTCGTTAGTCATGTTCGATTCATCAAGGCAACATATTTGTTCAACTTACGTGGATGTACAGAATCTCGGTCACAAGAAGACCGGGAAGAACCAAGCCGTAGCAGACCTTCTTCATGAGAACACCAGCAGATCCAAGTGCAGGCGATCCCACATAAGAACCGCAATAGTAGTAGACAATGACTCCGATGATGATGTAAACGACTGTGGCGGTTCCTTGGCAGATCAGGACGGATCGGGTGTAAAATCGAGGGTCTTTCATCTCAGATGCAATTGAGAAATACGCTGGAATTCCTCCATAGCTGAGAACCAGGGATGCCACAGCGGACATGGCTTGAGCGAACGTAGGCCTACCCACGACCTTCCAGTCAGAGGTCCACGGACCCTCAGAAGGAGCATCGGCTGGGCGATCCTGGACACCAGTGGCGATAGTGAGAGAGAAGACTACCAAAAAGAATCAGCACCTGGAAACATTTGATCTTTGGTTTTGTCATGACTTACTGGACACAAGTACGCAGACCGTGCCGAGCCATGCAAGCCAGCTCATACGGCCAAGCGTGCGGACACTTGCAAAAGCCAGGCCAATTGCGGCAGCTATTGCAACAAATACTGCCGTGCATGTGCCATGCGCAGAGACCGCGTTGAGTCCGATCGACACGCCGAGCATAGCAGAGCCCGAAACGAACAACCAGTAGAGGCAGAACGCGGTAGCGAGAATTTCGCGACCAATTGGTCCAAACATGATACCACCAGCATCATCGATACCATAGACGGAAGGGTGGTTCAGCTTGAATGTGCCGATAACGTATCCAGTCCAGGTGGTGATGGCGGCAACAAGTACGAGGATGATAATTCCAGGTGCCATGCCCAGAGTGTTGAAGGCAGCAGGAACCGAGAGTACACCCAGACCGATCTGTGACTTCAAAAGAAGAATAATCGCGGCGACCCAGCCGACCTACAGTTTGTCAGTATCGATAGCAAAAGCTATACCGTTTGTTTGTCAATCACTTACGCTGCGGTAGTTAGGGCCATCAGCGCCCACTTCGCCGAAGACAGCATCTGTGACCTCGCCTTTCTGAGAAGACTCAGAAGATTCTGGCGAAGAATGTTGATGCATCATCGCAGGCTCCACAAAGACTTCCTCCTCCGGACCGTGGTCGTTCAGATCTCTGGCGGCGTGACCCATTTTCGCTGACCTGACAGACCTTTGCGACTTCTGCGATTCAAGGATATGACTGCGCGACGAGCCTTTGCCAGAACAATAATATGAGGAATAGGCAAGGCAACGACGGCCGACCTTCGGACGGCCTTGGCAAGCTAGTTCGGGAGTATTATGTTTTGTTACCTAAAATTTCAACGGGGTAGACCTCATGTTGGTCAAAGAAAGGCTCCCAGCGGAGTCGGGATCACCGGCAAGTGTGTTCTTGCCATCGCCGTTGCGTCAAGGTGGGTCAATTGCGACCCTGTCTCTGGTCATCATGGTCGTAAGGAATCTCTGAGATACGATGTCATGGGTTGCAGGCACGGTCGCGCGCGTTACGCTGCCATCAGTTGTGCTCATAGCTATAGCTGTCACAGCATGTGGTTTTAGCTGTAGGATTAAGCTCACGCCTAGTCGATCGTGGCGTGTAAGGATGGTTAAAAAGTCTTGTGCAGAGAAGATCATATTTGTGCCGGTGTCGCTGTCAAGTGCCGGGACTAGTGCGCCACAAGCTCTGCGATGTCGCTGGTGGCCTCAATTTCAGCCTTGAGTTCGAAACTGTGCATGGTACACGTAGTCAGTCAGTCCTTGCGATATAGAACATGAAGCATATTGACAAGTCGTCATCTGGCGTCAGTCATGGCGTCTGTCATGATTGGTGTGCAGTGCACGTGAACCTCACACAAGAATGCATGTAAATACATGAATTGGATTTGATATAACCCCAACCCTACCCCTTAGAGTAAATCAAGATCTTTCCGCACCGCGTGAAATGCTTGGAAACGAAGAGCAAAACATAGTTTAGGTCTATTGTTGTTTCGAGTCAGTAATACTTGGGTCACTTGAGTACTTATTCGCTGCGTTTTGGCGTTTGTGGCACTGCTGTCACGATGTGATAATCTAAGCCTCAATATGCCAAAGTACACATCCCTCAGTATACACATGTTGCGCCGCAAACGACACGGAAGTCACAAGTCATTGAGCTTGATTATGTATACGGACTCTTGATGGAGACGAGGTCTCTATGATCAATGAATTTAGGACACTCGCTCGCTCCCAATTTCGGAAGGCACGTTTGATAGCGCGTCAATGGTCGGCCCACCTAGAGATGTACGTGTTGATTATGGAATTAGCATATAGGATAGTAGAACTGCAGCTAACCATAGAATAGGATGCACACGAGGTCGTGTGTGAGGACTGTAGATGGTTAGCACTGTTTTGACCATCCGTACAACAGGCGCGTGCACATCAACAATCTTACATCCACAGCTACGACATTCAATGTGTGAACGTGAGTGCACATCCAGAAGAACACAGATTCTGAGATGTAGCTCCTGTGATAGCCGGAGCGCGTGTCTATGCAATATGAACGTCAGTGTCCACTTCGGATCCCTGAGAGACACGAATCACCATCAGCATGCAATGCAAACAGCAGACCCGACAAGCCGCTAACAGAGTCGGAGTCGGCAAACGGTCAGATCCTGCTCAGGCGTGAAAGTTCGTACAGGACGAAATCATTCTGGGGCCTGTATGTAGAGAAGACCACCTTTGTGCCAAGATCGATCAGGTGGCACACTTTAGGCAACCTCTAGGGCGTGCAACGTTTCAGGTGATCCCTGGTGGTGTCTACTAGACTTTAGTTATGTTGCATCAACCATCTAAGCAACAGGCGGAAGCCACTGTGGTAGGAGGCCGGGCTGAGTGCCGCACGGTCTTGCAATAGCAGCATGCTAGCTTGGGAGGAGAAGTTATCTTTGATATAGGGATGCCACTGATCGTACGCATCGTTACAAACCCATGATCTAGCTTCACGCGCCATCTTCCATGCCGTAAATCACATGCGATCTCCGATAATGCAGACTTTCAGAATTGGACTAGCTGGGGGAGCGGATGGTGTATCAGGGGGTATTCGTGGCACCTGACCACTTGCATAAAATTGTCGTAACTTTGATCGTGTATCTCGTCATCAATGATTCGATGGTTTTCCGAACCCAAACTTCTCACTTCCATCCCCCGTCCACCTTCTCCAGTCAGTCGGGGGCTCCTTTCCAACTTCCGGAGTCTCTGGCCCAGGCAGAATCTCTCTCATCATGGTATTTACATCGTTGCCTGCGTTCTTGGCCTCTTGCCACTGCTTGGGATAGCCAAGACTGACCTCCTCAAACCTGACGCTGTCCTTCCAGTCCGTCCTGCGGACGTGAAGGTGACCGGATACAACGACCTTGGCATTGTAGCGGACATGCCAGTCCTCTGTGAGTTTGGTGCCGCACCATAGACTGAATCGTGGGACCAGGGGAATATAAACCAGATCCTCACGCAGCGGCCAGTGGTTGATGATTACAAGGGGAATTCCAGTAGCCGCAGCAGCCTCGAGCTTGACTGCGGATTGCTGAACAAGATGGTGACACCATTCGTCTCGTGAAGCATAAGGATCTGGGTGTAGTAGGTGCTCGTCTGTGGCGTTGATGCCTTTTTCGAGCGCCCATTCGAGGCACTTTTCGCGTGACACGTCGGCAGGACGGAAAGAGTAGTCGTAAAGTGTGAAGATAGGACAGATCAGAGCGCATTGTTGCTCGCCATTGGCGTCCACGTAGTCCCATGTGGTAAATTCGTCTTCCGGAGTGAGCACGCCCCACTTTTTGGCGGCGAGGATACAGGCCATGTATTTGCTCTCGCCCCTCAGGTGCATCTCGTGTTCCTCGGCACGACTAGAGGAGTAGAGCTCGTGATTGCCAGGGACCCAGTACACTTGCTTGAAGTACCTGGTTGCAATATCAAATACCTCATTCAGCTGGCCCATTGTCTCGCCGACTAGAGATAAGGGTCAGCATTTTGCGTGGATCGATGGACGAGCTCTGTGACACACTGTCTCCGGCCAGGATGAGGCCATCATCAGGCCGGGGCTTGAGGTTTTGGATAGCCTCGCGATTGCTTTTGTAGGAGATGTGAATGTCGGCAATGGCCCAGAGGGACATGGTTCTGTGGCTGGTAGATGGGAATACCCGTCAAGCTTTGGATGGGCGGATGCTAGGGCTGGCGCGGAGTGAAAGGGGTGCAAGATCGGGTCTCGTAGCGGCGAATGGATTAGTGCACAGGCAAGAACAAAGTAGCAAAAGTATGTATCTGGTATGGTCTGCAGTATACGATCTGGTGTACTTTCACGGAGAGTCAGACGGGTGCGTGGCCAGGCAAATTCGTCGCTCAGCGCTTCTGGCTGGACGTCATCAAGGACCTGGTCAGCGGTTTTGGAGGCTGTGTTGAGAGCAGCTTAGCGTGTGCCTATCACACTTCGTCGGCATCAGTTCCCACCGTATCACCGACGACATCATCATCATCGTTGCAATAATCCTTGGAGGCTCCAGTAGTATCTGGGTGTGCCATCGGCGAGCAGCTGCATCGCTGAAACACACCAGACGAGATGCATGTCACTGCGTACCTGCACCTGCAAGTGGCCAGCTGGGCCGCGCACCAGAGCATATCAAATACTGCGGCCTCCCACCAGCTGCTTTTTTGGCTTCAGACGTTACATACAGCACATGCTTTCGCGGCGCGCGCCGGCGAATCCCTCAGTGACCCTCACGCGCTCAGCCACGGCCACCGTCAGCCTGCGTGTACTATATATGAGAACAGGAGGGCGCCACCGAGTGGACACGCGTGGCACCCACCTGGATGGCGGCAGCCCCGTGTGTCGTGCTCGGCCTTGTCGCCATTTTCATGCTTCCGTGGCGGACGCTGTGTACCTGGCGATCGGACCAGGCCTCATCCAAGGGTTTAAATTGCTGCCTCAACATGGCAGATATGAACAGACAGCGCTCGGCACGCACTTCGAGGCACAACGGGAGCCCACGTAATCGTCCGCCCGTGAGTTCTCCCCTACAGACTCTCGATCCCCACGGGCGAGACCACGACAACAAAGGCCCATCGGAGACGTCCTCAAAATAGCCGACTCGCTAGGCCTCATGAGGCAAGGGGCCTGCAACGGTGGCAGGCTGCCCGCGAGGCGCGCGGCCACACGACCCCGGTCATTCTAAACCACCTCATCTCGTATTCTAGCCCTGCATCCCAGCGTGCCATCGCACTCTGCTATCTGCAGCAGAACCTACACACTCGTTTGCTGCAGCTCTGCAGTGTTCTGATACACATCCGTTTTGTACTTGTCCTCTCTCCTTGTACTGCATTTTTGCGCAAACCTTCTAGCCCTTCGTGGTCTCTCGTTTATTTTCTTCAGCCTCACATCTCTCCTTATTCTACACCTACTATCGCTACGCACTTTCTGGAACGAAATCTGAAACGCCTTTTGTGGAGGTCGCTTCTTGTTCTTCCGTTCTCCTCCGCCGTCGACCTCACTCTTTGCTGAACACAACAATACGGACGTGCTTGGTCGAGAGCTTGGGAGTCTAAACCGCCAGGGCTACAGAGGCGTTGCGCCTGCAGACATACACAACCATGCGCCCGACCACAGGCATGCGGGCCTTTACCGCCGCTGCCCTCTTCTCTACCCTACCACTAGGTGTACTCGCTGCAGATGTCTTGTCCACCAACTCCTTCTCCACATGCCTGGACAACAGCGAAATCAGGGTCGACAAACTTGATGTCTCATACAACAAGAACACCAGGAAGATCACATTCAACGTGGCCGGCGAGAGTACAACTGCGCAGAACGTGACCGCAAAGTTAGTGGTGAGCGCGTATGGAAAGCAGTTTTATGAAAAGACATTCAGCCCTTGCGACGAAGGCATGAAGGAGATGTGTCCAGGTATGTCTGACCCTGCACTGGTCTTGTGACCTAGAGACTGACCCTATACAGTGCCCGCTGCCAAATTCGCATCTTCCGGAGAACAGACGGTACCTGAAGAATACGCCAAGCAAATACCTGCGATTGCATTCAATGTACCCGACTTGGACGGCCTAGTGAAGATGCAGCTTATGAGAGACGAGGATAACACCGAACTGGCCTGTATTGAATCGACAGTCGAGAACGGCAAGACTATGGAGGTACCGGCTGTGAAATACGCTGCTGCTGGTATTGCAGCAGCATCCCTGGCGCTTACTGGACTGTCGGCTCTCTCAGCAGCTGGAACACCTGGAGCGGCTGCTCCATCACCCACATTCGGCGAAGTCTTTGGCTGGTTCCAAAGTATGGCTCTAAGTGGCATGATGAGCGTCGAGTATCCCAAAGTCTACCAAAGTTTTAGCAAGAACTTTGGCTTCAGCACTGGTCTGGTCCAGTGGGAAAGCATGCAGACTAGCATCGATAACTTCCGTGCATCTACTGGAGGAAATCTAACCAACAACAACTACGGCTACCTCAAGAACGCCACACTTGTCTTCACCAGCGGCTCGGATGACTCTTCTGCTAGCAACCTGACAAGGCGCGCGATTGAAACTGCCTTCCTATACGCCCGTGATGGCACTACCGTCAGCGTCGACGGCCAGACTGCTAGCGTCGGCGAACAGGCTTCTGATTCCTCTGAATCGACCGAGGACGACTCGAAGGAGCAGAAGTTCGTCAAAGGCATCGAGGCATACGTCGAGCAACTCACCATCCCGTCGCCCAACACCTTCATGACACTGCTGTTGTGTTTCGCCATCGTGGTTGCCGCCATCATTGTACTCATCCTTCTCTTCAAGCTGATTCTCGAGGCCTGGTCGCTGGCGAAGCCGCTGTCGCCTGCTATGGAATCGTGGCGCAAGCGCTACTGGTGGCGTCTGGCTAAAGCTATTACTAACCTCATTCTTCTGCTCTACGGTATCTGGACTCTCTACTGCATCTACCAATTCACGAACGGTGACTCCTGGGCCGCCAAGGTCCTTGCTGGTGTCACATTCGCTCTGTTCACCAGCGTCCTAGGCTGGTTCACGTACATGATCTGGTCCAAGGCTAGGGAAAGTAAGAAGAAGCTAGGCGATTCTAGCGAGCTCTACGAAGACAAGGAAGTCTGGGTCCGCTACTCGCTCCTCTACGACAACTACAAAAAGAACTACTGGTGGATCTTCGTTCCCGTCATCATTTACATGTTCACGCGCGGCTGTGTCATCGCTGGTGCCAACGGCCACGGTCTGATCCAATCTGCCGGCCAGCTTATCGTGGAGGCTTTGATGCTTTGCTTGCTCCTATGGTCACGTCCGTTCAGCTTGAAGAGCAGCAACTGGATCAACTGCATCATCCAGACCGTCCGTGTGATCTCCGTCGTTTGCGTCCTCGTCTTCGTCGAGGAGCTCGGCATGTCAAAAACCACCAAGACTGTCACCGGCGTGGTCCTCATCGTCGTCCAGGGTGTGCTGACCGGTGTCCTCGCCATCCTCATCGCCGTCAACGCCCTCATCTTCTGCATCAAGAAGAACCCTCACCGTGAGGCCCGCAAGGATGCTGAAAAGGCAAGGCTCGCTCGCGACCTCGACAACCTTACTCCTCTCGACGCCCGCAACTCGATGCTCATGGAGCCCATGTCCCAGAAAGACATCTCCTACAAGGCGCCCATCATCTCCGACTCGCCTTTCGCAACGAGCCGTGAGCACAAGGGCGGCTACGACGCTGTTCCAACCAGGGCTGAATCCCCAGACTCTCGCATAGGACGCGGTTTCAGTCGCCCCAACGAGCCTTACCGCGATCACAGTGTCGACGGCCTCGTCGGCGGCGCAGCTAGCATGGGCTACCGGGATCACAGCGAAGTCAGCAGGGAACCTCGCCTGCCAGACATGTACGGTCAAGCTAGATAAGCTGGCGATGAGAGAGAGAGCTCGGAAGCACGCTCGGGAGAGGACTGAGATCTATGTCTGTTTGACCAAATTTGTATGATTTTGAGAAAGCGAATCATGCACGGTGTCGGTGGCGTCTTGTATTTTTTGTTATGTATCTCTTTGTGTCTTTCCGTGCTAGCTTTCGAGCTGCATGCATTTGTTCATACGTTGGATGTTTGATTTTTTGACTGTTTCATCGGTATTACAGACCGCTACTAAGAGAGTATAGACTTATCATTTGGAAAGCATTTTCGTTTCGTTCTACCAATCGGTGAGCTGAGAATTTTTCCCCATGGTTCCCCTTTTCATCTGATCAATCGATTTGATGCCTGTTGCTGCCAGATCTGAGGCATCGCTCAGGGCGCATACTCATTGTCAATCGGCCTCCCATGATGAACATCATAAAAAGCTTACTCGTCCTCGTCTCCGTCCCTAACAACAGTGACCTTCACCTCGCCTTTCGAGTAGACTCTCAGGCCCAAGACGACCATTGCGTTCCACGGGTCGTTTGCAAAGAAATCGAGCTGCGCGGTCGACGAGGTGCGACTCTTGGATCTCGCCGTTGGCCTGTCGTCGTCGGAGCCACATGTTGATGAGTCGGACGCGGAGAGATAGGCGCGCCCGTCGCTGCGTGAATGTCAGTCTGGCTCTGATCCAACAACTTCTATTGGTTGCATCAAAGCGGTACTTACATTTCAGAGTCCCAAGGGAAGTCATCGTCGTGAAGAGAGTAGATTGGTGAGGGCGGCGAGTCAAGTTCTGAGTCTGAATTGTAATTTGAGGATGCTGCGAAAGGGTCAAGCGGTGGGCGCTGATGTTTGATGGTGGTGCGGTCGTCGATCGAGATCTCCACAAGGCCTTGCGTGAGAACTTCGATGGGAGGTTGTGGCGTGTTGGCCGGGACTACCAGCGGAGCTATGGCTGGAGATGGATCGCTCGCTTGGAGGGCTTCCTCTGCGGTGATGGCAGAAATTGGCTCACTGTCCTGAGATTGGCTTTTTTGACTTGTTTCAATAGGCTCAGGTGCCGTTGTGTTGACCATCTCGACATTTTCTGCAGCGCCAACTTCGCTGAGAGGTGTAATGTCGCCCTTGTCTGAACCACTCTCGTTGGCACCCGCAGGCACTCGCCCATCGTCGCGCTGTTCCTTATCCGACTGGTCATTCTCGACCATGCGTTTCACATTCTCCTCGATCACCCGACCCTGTTCTGTGAATTCGATGTCAAAGGCAGTCTGAGCTTGCTTTTCTTCCTTCTTCTTCCGCGCCACCTTCGCTTTACGCTTCTTTCGCCTCTCGCGCTCCTTCTCCAGAGAAACTTTCCTCTTCTCATTGAGCGCATCTGTGATTCTCTTCTTCCTCAGCTTCTCTTTCGCCCGATTCTTCATTTTGACTTCTCTAGACCGCTTCGAAAGGTCCTTCGCCTGCTCGCGGTCATACAGTTTTCTCTGGTGCTCGTGGTTCCGCTCAAAAGCTCGCAGGTTACCCTTCGATTGCGCATAGTCGAATTTGCGCCCGACGTCCAACAACTTTTCCTTGCGGTCGACGGCATACTTCTCAATGGCCTCTGCTGACGTGGTCGTCCCGATTCGCACAGCAGTGACCTTGAAAATCACGCTGTATTTACCGGGCTCCACGTCGTCCAGCTCGGCGGAGACTGATCGCGTATGCACCGCACCGTTGCCGGAGTTGTGCATTGAGCGGAATAAATACGTATCTGAACCCTCCTTGTACACGCGGAAATGCAGAGAGTAAAAGTAGCGACCGGCGAGACCGTAGAAGTACCTGTTGTCCGGCTGGGAAAGTACGACGACCAACGGACCACGCTCAGTGACCGTGATCTCGAACTTGGTGTCGAGGTAGTCTACAGTCCAAGGCACGTCCACGCATGTCCATTGCTGGGCGACTTTCCAGTCCTTGTTGAACAGCCGGACTCGATTGATGTGCGGGAATTCTTTGAGGAAGTCCTTGTAAGAGATCCAGAAGATGCCGTCGTCGCCGAACGTGTGGTCCAGCTTCATCATCAGCTGTGGTGTCCACATTTTGCTGCCGTCACCCCTAGAAACACATTAGATCTCAATGTAGTGCATTGATTTGCTTATCGACAATGAAAGCGAAACGACTGCTGCTTCTGACTTACCAATCTCCTTCCCACTCCGTCTCGCCCCATGGATTTCGCAGTTTCAACAACCTGAGGTCACCTTCCTCATATGTTCGAAGTACTGTGTATGCATGGCCGCCTACGAACCCCCTCGATGGCACAGCTCTCGTGCCGCCACCAAACAGATACTTCTCATTCACCTGGCTCAACTGCTCCTTCCAGAATCTGTCTTTATCCATAATATCTTCCGGGTTGATCACAGTCGCTACGCCACCAGTCAAATCTTCAATCCCTTCACTTGCAGAACCGCCTTCGATCGAGCAGTAATCGCCGTGGGCTTTCGCATATGCTTTCTCAATGAGCGGCAGCCAAGTCTCGTCGGACTTACAGTGTGAGAAGTAGAGGGCCTCGCCGCCGCGCTGGAGAGTGTTCTTGAGCTTGTCTGCATCGTGATGCAAGCTTGTGCCCTCTTTCTTGTCACGATCCCAGTCTCGCAAAACGCTCAAATCGTCATCGTCGCCGACTCGCATGTACAGCTTGTCGTCGATGACCTCGTATACCCATTCGCCATCTGATTAGCTCGGTCAGCAAACACTTCTTCTTCCCAGCAATGGATTCAGACATACCTCTGAAGAACACGAACCCATATACCCCAACCTTCTCATCCCTAGCCACACAAACATCCTCGATCAACTCCTTCTTCGCACTAATAGCCATCAAGGCCGCAAGAAACCAACAATCGCCTCCATTGCCCTGGTGCACATCCGAAGCCGTCGCCCCATCGATGAAAAACTGCGGCTTATCAAAAATATCCTCAACCCGCTTGATCCAAGGCGGCGCATCCACATTGCCCACCGCCCCAGGAAACCCGCCCTCCAAACTCTGGAAGCAATATTGATTGCTCTCCGGATTAAAGCAGGCGTCGCGATACTTTTGATTGAGCCTCTTGCACTCCTCGACGATAGCAGCGACTTTGGCTCGGCATTCGGCCGTCGCTTGCTCCAACGATGTCGCGGCGTTCTCCTCGATTTTGAGGCCTTCGGACGTTGGGCCAGCGGCTACTTCGGCTTTCTCATCTGCTACTTTGCGGGCTGAGCGGGAGACACGCCTGGCTCGTTTGGGTTGCACGGCGAGGAAGCGATCCCAGGCTTGGTAGAAGTAGTCGGTTTTGCGGCCGAGGCGGCCTGGGGGCGGGAGGTCGAGGATGTCTACGGGTGGTGCTGGTGGACGGGGATCGCGGATGATTCGCACTGGGAATGGGACGGGTTGGGGAGGCGGAGGGTCGGGATCTGACATGGAGGAACGGATGGTTACAAAGCCTGTCTTCATGATTGTGGATCAGGCTGTGGGATGGGTTGTTAGGATATATTGGCTGATCGTCGACGAGACGAGAAACGCGAAAAAGCAGGTGATGAGGCTAGCAGATAGCGAACGAAGGACAAAGGAAACGCTCGGGGAGCACACGAGATATCTCAGGCGGTTTGGCGCGGCTGCGCAAAGGTGTCACTGCTCACGCGCAGTAGTTTGCCGTCAAAGCTACAAAGATAAACCTGTGTGGCGGCGAGCTGCAGAGCAAGGCCAGGGTTCTCATTCGAGCGTAGCGGCCTCTGATATAACCCATTTCCTTGTAAAGGCAACGGCTGTGGCCAGCCAGCGAGCGCAGTTGGTGCCTGCTAAGGCGGAGCATCACGGTTGGCGTGCAGGTGGGGACTCATGATGCTGCGAGTCTCTGACGACCGGTGAAGACGGTGGAGGGCTCAGCAGGACGCAGCGTGAGTGGTGGCGTGCTGCTAGCAAGGCGAGGCTGACTGCACAGTGTGTTGCATGAACAGCTATGGGTGGTGGGGTTGTCCGGAGCAGCTTACCAGTCTGGACCGCCTTGGTGATGAGATCGCGACAGCAAGGCCGTATACCTACTTGTATACCAAAGGCGTCCAGATGATCTCTATAGTGGGTCTCATGTCCAGGCGGCGTATGCAGACATGGTTTTGCATGCTTTATCTAGTACACAGAGCCAGCTGCGGTGTGCGGCCCTGCCATTCGTGCTTGCTTGCTTGCCTGGAGATCCATGATCGAGCTGTTAGCAAGATGCAGTACGGCATAAGAGACAGTCATCAAGCGTTCAACATGGAAGCGCGCTCAAGTAGGATCAAGCTCGGGCACAAATTCACCCGGCAGTATTTGGCATGTCATGGCAAAGCAGAGGTGAGGTTGAGAAGTGGAACTGGTCCAGACAGAAGGCTAAGGGGCAGAAGCTCAAATCGTTGGCAACGCGAGGAGTGGCCTGGTTTCAAGGTCCGTATTGCTCGCCTTACCACTGACAGACCAGCATGGAGTTTGAACCTAGACTGCGAGGTGGCCTCGCGATGTTTCGAGCGCGACCCCTTGGCTAACAAAACCTTGTTCACACATCAAGTCATTGGCCACATCTCTCAGGCGTTCCCGTACACGAGTACGACGAGTCATCTCTCTGATCTGCTTGCAATGCGAGTCAGTATGGCGATGCTAGGGAATATCAAGCACGTCACAGGAGAGGACTAGGCGTGCCATGACAATAACAACAACAACAACAACAACAACAACAACAACAACAAAACGCGTCACCACATGCACTGGAAGCTTCCACTAGATTGCTTGCATGGAATAGTTATAGCAGCAGCTATTGATATGATCCCCTTACAACGCCACGCCGTCGGAGCAACCTCTGGGAACTTCGGACAGCGAACGGAAGCACACCACCATAACAAAAAGTGCCTGCCCATGCCCGGCCATCGGGCCGTGGAGTACCTCGTCGGCCGGTGGTTTCGAAAGACAGCCTCCCGCTACACACCTATATCGCAATTGTATATGATCCCGTCGGCCGGGCATCCGAGTTACGGAGGACGGGGCATCCAGTAGTAGTATGTCATCACAGCTTCCGGTTCCAGCAATCAGGAGACCTTGACATGCGTTTCTTCACAATCGCATAAACCCGTGATGCCAAGAGGAAGGCGTTTCGTGGGAAGTCGGATCACACCACTCATGTCCCGACACGCCACCCTTCCTCCTGCATGGAGGATGCTAGAATGCAAGCTATCAGCGGGGTGCTGCAGATGGCCGGAGGTATAATCCTTCGATTGGCGAGGGAGACTGCCATCATGCTCGCACGAGCGTTCGCACCTGTTGTCGTTCGTTCGTTCGTTCGGCGCGCGTCGGGTGGGGGACTTTGGTTTGTCGCAGATGCTGCTGGACCGTTGAGACGGGTTGTGCGAACGTGCGAACGAAGCGCCAGCCACTATTGTTACTACTGCATTCTCGTACAGCGGATGCTAAGGCATGTGCAGTTTAGCCTCTCCTAAACTTGCAGAAATTTACGGCGGCTGCATTGGCTAATTAGAATGATACGGCACATCTGCAAACTCGTGGATGCGTTTCCCTCGTGTTCACAACAAGATCAGATCGCACAGTCTGTGGCGATTGCTAGGGCCTGGCGATCAACCACAGCCACGGGCTCTTGTGGCGCTGGGACGCGGATGATAGGGTTCGATAGGGCAGAGGGAATATTATACATTGTCCAAATGAGGCCATCACACTGCGGGGCCTTCTATATAATATTGGAATCCTTTTAGGCCAGAGAGTCGGCATAGGCTTGTATAGCAGTGTTCCTTCGATGATGCAAGCTGGTCTCGTCGAAACAGGCCCAGGTCGCAGGATAGCGGCCTCTGCCGCATGCATCCGACATGGCGTGTATCCACGGACATGGGTGTATACGGTCTTCAGACGCAGTCAGGGCATGAGCAGCCTGATTGCAGCGAGTAGTGCAGGTGCATACGTATGTTCGTGGAGGGCCGGAAAAACAGGCCCAGGTACCACAGCATCGGGCCCTGCAGAACGAGCAGGCTGTATGTGAATGTGTTTACCGTCTCGCACACGATGGACGACTTGGTAGTGTAGAGGCACGTCTGAGTGCTACAACAACTACCGTACTGTGTTGTCGAGCGATTTTCCGGCGCGTGCCCTAGACCGCCCTCGAGCCTCTCCCCAGTGCCTCGACTCAGTCGGTCGGCTCAACCGCGTGAAATGGAGCAAATAGCGTGTCGGTAGTGCTGTGCTAGTCGAGAGATCCCCAGCGCCGGAGCCCAGGAACGACATGGCGTGTGCCAGCCCCCTGTCTCCTCAAGGCGAGCGCTGGTCCCTGAACTGAGACCGAAGGCCCTCTCGAGCCTACTCTCCGCGACACGCCAGACCGACGACGCTGGAGGTTCCAACACAGGACTGCCACCACTGCCATCATCACCGTCTCTCCGCCACCGCCACCACCGCCGCTCACCCCTTCCCGCCCGCTGCACCAGCCCTGCGCGAACGCCTATATCGTCGCCCTGCTATTGTGCCGCGTGCTGAGTCCTCTACGTACTGCCTGCATACTGTGCCCACCTATTGTCTCCGCGGCCCGCCCTGCCTGCGTCTCCGTCTCCAGTATTCTCTCTTCCTTGCCAGGGATAGTAGAGCGCGCTGCACCACCACCACCCATCGATCTCAAGGACAGGACAACACTGCATCACTGCCCGGACGCCCTATCTGCCATATACAGCGGCGAGAAGCATTGCTGAGACGAAACGAGACGAAACGAGCCCAGGCGAAACCCTTGAATCCACCCGCAGTCCACACCCACACCGACACCCACGACACCCAGACTCTTGGCCGCCCGAAGCAGAACACAGTATACTGCCACCAATTGAATCGCACCGGAAACTGGGAAATAAACGCTATGGACGTTGTTGCGCCGCGCAGTGGCACTTGATCTGGTCGCACGACAGCTCGGAAGGCTGCAGTCGCACAAGCGATCCAGGCATCGCGCTCACTGGCTGCCGACAAACGCACCCCGCCCGTAAACACTACTCTGTGTAGCAGAACTCTTCTCGAATCAGGCCGTCTGCGCTTATACCCCTGCCTCTTGTGCATGAATTGAGAGTGCGCGCAACGTGTTCAGGTGCTTCCACTGTAGGGCTGCAGAAGAGGCGCGTGGTTGAAGACGGCCATACCTCTGCTTCTGGTCTCAAGAGCAGGAGCTATGATGCATGGAAGCAACGCATCTGTTTCAGCGCCAGGCAACCCAGCCAGCGCCTCCCCGGCCAAACGCCGTTCCTCACGGCCCAAGTCTGCGTCCGGCTCCACGATCAAGCGCGCGGCATCTCTCAGCTCTCCTGGTGATAGCGCACGCAACTCTGTGCTCCCGATGGGCCCACAGAGCCCTAGCGACTTGTCGCTTATTGCCCTGCGCGTAGGAGGAGGAACAACACGACGACGAAGGAGTAGTGCAGTGGAGCCCTTTGATAATCCTTCGGGAGAGGGATTGGGCAACCTAAATAGATGGTCGCAGTCAACAGATGCAAGCGGACAATCGCCAGTTGCTCGCCGAAAACGCGCCAGCAGCAGTGCTGCCCTGCCTGGTCTTCACACGCAACAAATGTCTCCTCCGAGGGCTTCTCGACAGCTCATCGACCACTCTCCCAGATCGAGCCCACACCGAAAGGCTGCTTCAGGTCCTGCAAGACAGTACGGCCAGTATGAGAGCCCGGCGAGAGGACGAAGACAGGTGTCAAATCCAATCAACTCAACCGCAACTTCCAAAAACCTTCCGACGCCCTTCACATCGAGACTGCACTTGAATGCAGAGGATGTCGACTCTCCTTCAACCTTGTATGCTGCAACACCTTCAACTTCTGGTCTTGCGACTCCCTCGACACATTCATCATATGCCCACGATTACTTTGGAGGCGACGGATCGCCCGGTATGGGCATTCATGGCGAGAATCTTTCAGGAAGTCGGAGGTCAACAGCACAAGGGCCTCCATTAAACTACTCCCGTATGCCACGTTCAGAAGCACTCCAGGAATCGGCACATCGGCGAAGGCAGTCTGAGATGTTCAGTGGAGCGGACGGTGATATGCATTCGGGTGCTGCCATGGGTTCCATGCACGGTGCAGGTGAACGACGGCCACGAACAAGAGAAAGGACAGAGAAAGACAAAAAGGCGATGCTGTCCAAAGCTTTACAGAAGGCAAATACTGCGGTGTTGCTGGACAACGCACAGAACTTTGAAGCGGCGCTGGAGGCTTACAGCGATGCTTGCCGACTGCTACAGCAAGTCATGGACCGCAGTTCTGGCACCGAGGATAAACGCAAACTAGACGCCATCAAGGTCACCTACACAACAAGAATAGAAGAACTGCAAGAGCTAGAAGACAGCCGACCATCAGCACGGTTAGAAAAGGGTCTACCGACTCGACCAATGAGTGATGATGGCAGCGTGATAAGTCCGAGGATAAGCACAGCTAGCCCCGTGGAAGAATTGAGTGAACTCACCGAAGAGCCAACTGTAATTGAGACGGCACGGATGACGCGCATCGTTGATGTGCCCCAGCTTACCTATCCATTGACCAGTAACCGAGACAGCTTCTTTTCGAGGACCCTTGCCGACGTGGAACGTGTCGGACAGACCAGCGAAGAGCAATCTCGGTCGCCCTACAAAGCTTCGATGAACCTTCACGATGTCATACGTGAAGACGAGGAAACAACCGAGCCCAACACTGCTGCCCAGCTGTCATTACCAGACAACCCGCGCAACACATATATGCCCGCGCCACTTCTTCCACGGAAGCAATCTTCTCCAACTTTGGAATCTGCCAAGGATCAGAGCTGGGGCTCATTAGATCACGAGCCTGTACAACAGGCAGATGACGTCTCAAGAGATCGCACCGAGAGCAATGCTTCGGTATCTTGGCTAGACACGATTGATGAGTCTGGTTCGTCGGACACGTCATCTGTGCATTCACACTCGTCCAACAATGGCCTACATCGCAAGCACATTCGCAATACCAGTGGCGAGACCAATCCCGACTTCGATGCAGCTTTCGATGCCGCCGTTGAAGCTGCTTACAACGAAGGCCTAGAGCCTGATTTCGATGGAAACACCAGGCGTGAGACCTTTCACGCGGATGCCCAATCAGTGTCTACATTCGAGAACGTTTCCCCCATGGATGTCAGGCATCCAACGAAAGGACTGGATGAAGATGAGGAAGAAGAGCGAATTCTCAACGAGTTCACTCAAGATTATGGCCATGGCTTCAAATTCGATCTGGATTCAAAATCAGCTCTGCCCAGGCAGTCTGATTCAAGCGGGTACTCCAGAAGCACATGGCAAAGCTCACAGGTGTCCGATCGCAACACGGCTGGATCTTCGCTGTCAACAGTACCAGAAGACTTGCTGAACGCACGCTTCTCTGGTAAGCCCGCGAGCATTGTCTCATCCGTAAACACCGTGCGGGCCGATGGACCTCCACCAGGACCACCTCCCACTAGTGCTCTCCCTCGGCCACCCAGTCCAAACGACCAGCGTCTTTCTGCGACAGTGCGAGCCAGGCGTCTGTCAGGCCAGAACGCGAAACAGCTTAGGATCGAAACTTCTACAACGCAACCAGGAAACCGCAAGCGCGCATCGACTTTCCATCACTCTCCCGGTGTTTCGATGACGGATGAAGAGCAGCGAAACAGAATCTTTGGCAGTGATGTACTGATCGGCGCTCCTTTGGAGCCTTCAACATCGGACCCTGAGCACGAACAAGTCCTCAGGTCACCACCTTCGATTGATCTCGCATTGCATGTGCCCAACGATGTCAGTGTCTCGAGAGCAGGTTCAGTTCGGGTCAACAATTCAGTTGATCATGGCGGCGAGCTTCGGCCTATGAAGTCCAACCTTTTCCGCAGGAACAAGTCTTCCATCAGCCTGAAAGACCATCAGGGATCATTGCCATTGCGAGATGATTCTGATCATACGGCCTCGACACCAATGAGTGCTACATTCGCCAATCTGCGGACTAAGCGCAGTTTGGAGCCTCTGACGTCGCAGCGTACAAACTTCCCTATGCCGGGTGCGCAGCCCATTGATACTCATGTGAACGGGGCATACCTCTTTGATACGGCGCTAGCGGTTTCCCACGCTCCTGCATCACCAAGAAGCCAGACAGAGACGTCTCAGCCCGCTGGCCTTGAGCCTTGTCCAGAATCGTCTCTCCTACGTCCGTTCTGGCTCATGCGTGCGATAGGCTCGACGATCACTCACCCCCGTGGTGGGTTTGTCACCTCTCGCTTATTTGTACCCCGTGATGTCTGGCAGACCCGCGGCGTCAAGCTTAAGTCGCTCGACGAGAAAGTCGCAAACTGTGACCTCCTTACTGCCGCTCTTGGACGCATTGCAGGTGTTGACACTTATGACGCTGATGCGGTAATGGAAGAACTGCAAGGCTTCGAGGAAGTCATGGAGCGCGTACAAGCGACCTTGACAAAGAAGCTCGGCTCCGACGTAGGCGTTCACGGCGCCATTTCCATGTTCAGAGATGCTACCACCACAAGCGGCACCGGAAATGCGAGCACCGCCAACTCAGATGCAGCTAGCGGCGTGACAGACAAGGCTGCGAAGTCGAACTCTGGCAAATCATACCTCTCTTCATGGCGCAAACTCCGTAGCAAGAGCTCAGGCACACCACTATCAGCACTTAATAACTCGTCCAAGATCAACGTCGGCGCGACCGCCGTGGGCGACAAAGGAGAGCCATACACCATGGCTTCGGTGCCCATGACGAACTTCATTCCGGTCGAGCGTAGAGGCCAGAAGGCCGCGCCAAACCTCAAGGCTATGGCCTTTGAGGGACCGCAGAAGGAGTACATGGGCAGCCTTGCACGTCTGGTGCAAGGCATCAGCATTCTTGGTAAGTCACTTTTCCCCATCACACATCACTCGCAGTTCTTTTATTATTGCGAAACTCGCGTACGTCCCTACAGTGCAGTGCGCGGCTCGCGTGCGTGTAGCCGGCACCGATTTCTACTTTGGACTTGCCGCCGAGCCCTTCCCCGGCGTCACTTTCTATAAGCAGGCATATCCTGGTCTCGCGTGCTTACGCTCGCTTGCACGTTGGCACCAGCCCTGAGGGCAGATGTAACTTGTTTGTTCACCGCGTGCCATCGCAAGCAAACAGCACGAAGCGAACTCAGCGATCATTGATCAGCGCAAAGCTCGCTTAACACACGCTTTGCCTTCGCAGTACACACACCCACCCCACATGCCCACAACAAAGTTTTGATCCTTCGTGGGATCTGCGCCGCTTCCTCCGAACCGAGCCGTTGTCCTTCCCTCGTGCCCTAACTTCTTGCAATCAATCACAGCCCCAAACACAAACCTCACTAGAACAAACACGAACCAACATGCATTAATCTCATCCGAAAAATATCCGCTAACGAGTTTCGTTCTCTCTTCGCAGATCAAATCGCTCGCCAAGTCGAAGATCCGGGCCTCAAGCACTCGTCGCAGACGCACGTCGGCCTGGAGCTCAGCATCCGTCACGCGGCAGAGTTCTTCGCGTTCTTCGTGTGTCGCTTCATCTTGGCCGACTTGGGCCTGCTGATGGACAAGTTCGTCAAGAGGGGTACGGAATGGGCGCTCGCCTAGGTCATGAAGCTGTCGCAATGATATGTTTGATCTCGGCCCTGTGCTATCAGAGCGAGACGAAATGAATTGATTCAAAAGGGGAGGAAAATAGACGAACCGGAAAGGACGACTTTCATTGAAGAGGGGGAGTTGCGATTGACATTTTGTTTTTCTTTTCCTTTTTGCTTCTTTCTTGATGTGGGTTTCTTGCGATGATATCCCCGATGGTCCGCTCGCTTCTGTTTATTCTCTTGGCTTGGATTTCTGGGAGGAAGGATGAGATGTCCCCGCAAAGGAAGGGAAATGCCACTGAATTTCAACTTCCGATTGAGGAACGCGGGCATTGGGAAGAAGAAAGGTTAGGGCAAAGGAACTTCAAGTAGATAAGACGAAACCGACGAGAGAAAAGATTCTTGGACGATACAAAACAAACCAAGCCATGGGGTTTCTTTTCCGCTTCATGTGATACATGCTTAAATTTGCTCAACAATGCAGGATTCGCGAGGAAGAATTGCGCTGAGGCCGAACGAGAGGGTTTTGTTGCTTCAGCTTTCGCAAGGAGGATTTCTCGAGATTCAGGGCATGGGGTGTTTGATTTTCGATGGAAGGATCAATTAGGGCAATTATCTATGCAAGCCGTTCGACAGCAACTACTTCCGACCTCCAGTATGCACTATGGACTTTTTTTCTCCGAGAGATGATCGAAAGTCGCAAACACGTCGGGCAAGCGGCATGGCGCTAGGCTTTTACGTCGCGCGACCTGTAGCGCTGCGTACTAGCTAGTGTGCATTTCTCCTAGCGACGGCACGGCGTTGGAGGATCGTGTCGCGGGTCGTTCGTGCGAGTTCCGAGTGTCCGGATTTACTCCAGGGCTCAGGAGGACTTGCAGTAGAGCGCCAGAGATACGGCCAGAAGCGGCTTTGGCGGTTGTGTTGTCGAGTTGACTGATGTTTGATAGATGCCAAGCGTTGAGGTGGTAAAGATTTTGGGTATTCGACAGTAGGGCGCCAGCGCCAGTGCTACTGGAGGAGTCGATGAAGACGGGTATCGATGAATTACGTCGTGGCGTTCGTTGGATTCGTGTTCGTGATGAGTTTGGTCAGGCGGCGTTGATTGACGGCAGCGGTGACCCGAGTGGCATGAAATGTGTATGCTCGAATGGAGGTTGGATGTCGAATAGGTATGACGCATTATGTATGTTGTCGATGTGTGGTGAGTCCGAAGGAAATCGGTTGCTTTTCAACCGGACCTTGGGCATTGCATGCTTTTCATCAGAGCGTCTTTGCAGGCTGGGTGACCGCAGACGACTCGTTGGAGAGCCTGATAGCGTTGAATGTCATTTGATATGCCTTGAAGGAACGATTGGTACACGATCGAGGAAGGTGCGTTGGTGGTGCTTGGTTTTGTGTTGGCATTGGGCCTGTTGCCATTGGCGTAGTAAATGCAGAAGTGGAGGTCCGTTGCCATTGTGATGAGTCGTTGGTCGATGTTGATGGTCGACGATGATATTGATTGAGAAATGTTCGGGCAACGGTGAGGTGTAGCGAATGATATTAGTAGGCGAGGATGGCAGCAGAGGTATGAGCTCGGAAGATAGCGAGATATCTCTTGCTTCCAACCGAAGGAGCCAACTCACCCTTATATGACTCGCCTGCGATGCAGTGCGCATGTTTGCGTGTGCTGACGCAGCAAATCTCGTCTATAAGGTATTCATCAGTGTCTCGTCCAAGCGCACGCCCAAGCCCACATGGGATACGAAGGGCTGTCACGCGGCCCATACGCACCTCACACCTCCCAGGATTAGTAGGAAGTGTACCTAAGTCGGTAGCTAGCGATATCCCAGGATCGCGCGCGGAGAGACAGCCCCGTCGAGGGCTCTTTCTCACACACTCTGACTACTCTATTTGGCTCATGGTTGAGGGTCTCGGCGCAGCAGCACAGCGCAGCCGACTGGTAGCCTGGTGGACATCTCGATGGGTGCATCCTCCGCGTACATTACTATGATTACCAGCAGGCACAGGGCCGGGCGGCGGCAGCCAACCAGCAGTCAGACGTCAGGTGTCAAATCTGGGTCAGGGCTGCGCTGTGTGTGTGAGGTGCGGCATCGCTGCGACTGCTGCTGTCTACGCGATGCGCGCACGCGAGCGAGCGACAGGGCAGCCGGGCTACCGAGAGGCAGGACCGGTATGGCCCGCCAGCACTCTCTCGTCGTCTGCATTTCTGCCCGGCCAAGGCGTAAGCGATGGGTCTCCGACCCAGGCGAGGCGAGAAAGATGATGCGCGGGCTGGGTTGTTCGCTTGTTGGGCGACAGGTGAGGCTCGCAGGGTCACGAAACTGGTATGCTGCTCCTTCTACCGTGGTGCAGCCGGCGAGGGCGACAAGGGTGCGATGCTGGGATGCCACGCGGTGAGTGTTGGACGGAACTTCACGTCGGAATACTACGCGTCGCCGTCTGATAGCTCGCCTCGCTTGCGGCACAACAGAGGCTGTGAGGTACACCGCACTCGCGCGCGCTGCAAAGGGTGGACCGCCCACCAGCCTACTGCGCAGAGGTCATTACCGACACCTCCAATGAGCGCACATGCGATACGGAGCGCCGTCCACGGTGCATCGCAGCAGCGGCCGAGGCGACACTCCGCGCGCACGCCGTCCTGGAGCATAACAGTATCTCGGTAGCGAGGGCAGGACAAGGCGACTAAGGACGATCACCAAACGGTTTTTGTGGCTTTGGCCTGGAGAAAAAGGCAGGGCCAGCCAGTGCAGCCACCAAGCAATCCTTTCGAGAAGCCTTCCTGCGCCCGGATCGACGAACCCTACTGTGAGCATTGTGCCCTTGGGGCAAGGTGGGATCAAACATTAGATTGAAACCTCGTCAGCATCTGAGACACATGCTGCCCATTCCGCACCATCTTCGCTGCGGTTGCCAAAATCGCGTCTCAATCTACACTACGACGCATGATAGAGCGCTTGTGCGATCGCCGAGGTCTACAGTAGATGAGGCGCCTTGCGCGGTGAAACATCGCTTAGCACGTTGGTTGCGATCTACAGGTGTGCGTCGGTCGCCTCGGTGGGGATTTAAGCCTGCAAGTAACAACACGGTGACGAAGAGATGGGTATTTCTGCGCGTCATGTGGGCTTCGTAGCATGTATGGTAGCAGTGGAGAGTAGTACTCTACTTGTGCGCAGAGGTGAGGGTCCAGGCTCTAGCAGGCACTATAAAATTGTTTGAAAGCCAGTGCGGTTTCAGTTTGATTGCGTCGACTTCTTTCCGTGACGGTTTAGTGAAGCCATGACCGCGGGAAATGCATGTGGCATTTATCATATGGCATACGTATCAGGTTGACGGGAACAAGACGGATAACGACAAGATGCATGCAAAAACGGTCGGCTGGTGTCTCAGCCGCTTCCCGGACCATACGGTACACAACGGCGACGATCGCTGTGAGTGATAGTTGAGACTGTTGAAGTCAAGCACATGTGCACACCACGCACACCAGCAGCGATACGACGATACCGTACACTTCACTTTCCTGCCTGCCCGACGGCTCGCTTGCGTGCCGATGCAAGCGATGCAAACGTGTGGAGCCAGCGAGCAGCGTCACCTCGCATCCGCCTCGTTTAACCGTCGTTAGGTTTTCTACCCGCCGCTCTTGATCCTCTCTCGGCGAATCGTTATCCGAAGTGCATAAGTTACAGCTCTCGATTCTCCGCGTCAATGATACTGGCTTTTTGCTTGCGTGCAGATGACTACAGGCCCGTGGTCGGCGTAATATCGACACTGCATCGGCGCGAGTTGTGCAGTGTCAATCTTGCTCAAATGTATTATTTATCGCTGTGGCACAATCGCACAGCACGAGTCTCCAAGGTGTCAGCCTCGCTACGTTACTTTCAACGTACGGAACCTTGGGATCAAGGATGGCTTGCTCGCCGAGCACGCGCTTCGGCAATCTAGGGGTGCTGATCATCGTTACCCTTTTACAGTGGGTCTGCCCGCCATTCGTTCCTCGGCCAGTCGCCTTCGATACCTAATCTGTCTGTGAATCTGTTGCTTGGGTGCCCGTTGATGTTCTCCTCGTCCTCGTAGAGACAGCCGTTCTGGGCGTGACGTACTCGTTTTGCGAGCTAAAGGAAGTTTTCTCACCACCGCGTGAGCTTGATATCGCCTTCAACACTCCAGTGAGGCCAGCCATTCTCGCTAGCACCACGTGCACCCTGTCGCCACGCGCTTCAGCTGCTCTCCCCCAACATCATCATTGGCGGTCTGGCAGAAGCGGTCGATCACTCCGACACAGCGATATTTGCAGACGGAGATAACCGCACCTATCAAGAACCGGAGTCTTCCAGCAATAATCCTCGTGGAGATCTCTTATATACAGCACGACGCATTCGACCAGTCGCCGAAGTTCCTCACAGACCAGACATTAGTCAGGTCCAGATCCGTGCTCCACCCCGACGCATACATCGGCCATATCTAAGCGAAAACCACAACGCGCCGACATGGTATCTTACCTAGCTCTGGCTTTTGCAGGCCTTGCTGTGGCGTATGTCGTCAACACCTACCGATGCTTTGCCATTAATCTGGCCGCCGCGAAAAAGTCGGGCTTGCCGTACCTTTGCATGCCCGTGTACACCTTCAATAGGTTCTGGTTGACTACCCACGTGATCTGGTTACCCATCATCAGAAAGACGTTACCGAGCTCGTGGACCACCTGGACGGAGTATGTGTCGTCACGCATCCGCTTCGCGGACAATATTATACCGTAACATTTAGCTGACACCAGCCCCGCAGATTCTCTGTCCCAGACTGGGGATGGACCCACAAACATGGCATCTTCGACAAGTTCGGTAGCGATGCCTTCATCATCGTGTCTCCAGGCAGGAATCTCGTATCTGTAGCAGATGCGGAGGCAATTTCTCAAATCACCACTCGTCGGGTCGACTTCCCCAAGCCCATTGACCTATATGGCTCGCTGGACATCTTTGGCAAGAATGTTGTGTCCACCGAGGGCTCGATCTGGAGGCACCATCGCAAGATCTGTAGCCCGCCTTTCACGGAGCGCAACAATCGCGTAGTCTGGCAAGAGTCTCTGCATCAGGCCAAGTCGATGATGGCTGGGTGGATGGCCCCAGATCAGAAAGTCAGCAAATCGCTCTACGATGTATCTGACCAGGCCATGCGTCTGAGTCTGCACGTGATCTCTCGTGCAGGTTTCGGCGTCCGTCTCACGTGGCCTCACGAAGACGAGGGCATCCAGGAAGCCCCCGAAGGCCACAAGATGACTTTCAAGGACGCTCTGACCGAACTTCTCGAGAACCTCCTTGTCGTACTCATCGTGCCCAAGTGGATGATGAAGTGGGTGCCTAACAGAACGATGAACGAAACCTATGTGGCGTACAACGAGTGGGGCCAATACATGCGTGAAATGTACATCAAGAAGCGAGGAGAAATCGAAAGTGGGGAGGCCGGCGATGGCATGGATCTGATGGGCGCGCTCGTCAGAGGCGCTGGCTACTCTGCCGACACCAAAACCGATGTACCACCAGCGTCACCTGGCTTCGCAGAGAAGTCCGCAGGCGGCCCGGCGCCCTCCAAGCCCATTTTCAGCGAAGAAGAGATTCTAGGTAATGCCTTTGTCTTCATCCTGGCCGGGCACGAGACCGCCGCCAACACCATACACTTCGCGTGCATGTTCCTCGCAATGCACCCATCCTCCCAACGTCGCCTGCAGCAAGATCTAGACGCCCTTCTCGGCGATCGCCCCAGCGACGAATGGGACTACGACGATGACGTCCCCAAACTCTTCGGCAACATGTGCGGCGCCGTCATGAACGAGGAACTCCGCGTTCTACCGCCTGTAATCGGCATCCCCAAGACCACCGCCCCGGGCCACGCACAGGGCCTCAACGTCGGCGGCCAACCTTACACCATTCCGGAAAACAGCTTCATCAGCCTCAACACCGCCGGCGCGCACCGCAACCCCAAGTACTGGCCACACACTTCCCTCGAAGACCTCGACGAATTCCGTCCCGAGCGCTGGCTTCTCGATGAGAACACTAGCAAAACCGCCACTGTCGAAGACGAGCCGACCGAGCCTGGCCCCGATGCCGACGGCCCAGACACGCGCTCCGACACCTCCTCAACTCTCTTCCGTCCGGTCAGGGGTTCATATGTTCCCTTCTCCGACGGCTATCGCAGCTGCATCGGCAGACGCTTCGCGCAGGTCGAAATCCTGGCTGTCTTGGCTGTCATCTTCAAAACATGGTCTGTGGAGCTGGACGTGAGCATGTTCTTGAAAGACGGCGAGACAGAAGAGACTCTGAGCGACGAGAGGAAGAAGGAAGTCTGGCAGCTCGCAGATGAGAGGACGAGGGAGTTGATGAGGACGGGCATGGGGACCATTGTGACGATCCAGCTGCGCAAGGGCAAGGTGCCGATGAGATTTGTCAAGAGAGGTAGTGAGAGGTTCTCGCCTGAGCTCGTTGGAAAATGATGAGACGGCTGTGTACAGAAACATACGTTGCGTATAGTTGCGGGATTCTGGTCTTATCTGGACGTTTCTGATTTGGATATGGGCGGTTTTTATTTTGGCATAAGTACATATGATGAGACATATTCCATGATTAATGAAAATATGGGCCACTCGAGCTATGCGCGGTGATGGTCGTGATATGCGACATTCGATTTCCGTAGTATGGCGCGCCATGCTCATGTTTCGTTGAAATAAGGGTGCTGCAACACCTGTGACTTGAATTAGTATAGAGAGCTAGCCTTGAAGTAAGGAATAACATACCTCGACTGCAGAAAGTCTGTTCGCGCTCTCATACGAGACCAGCTTGCTAACCAAGTCGCGCTCTTCATCCTGAACACCAGACAGGATTTCTTCCCATGCTTTGCTGGGATAATCGTTGAATCTCATCTTACCCCAGTCTGGGAGTGATTTTGCTTCCTAAACAACGTGTTAGTGTTTCTCTAACCGTAGATCTAGGATTGTAAGGGCACGGCATACCGGCCAAACCTCAAGATTCGGCGTCCCAAGAGTCTCGAATATACTCTTGATAAGCGCCAACTCACTGCCCAAATCTCCAGAATCAAATAGTGTCTGTTTGCCCAGGCCGAGGACTTGTGCTGCTACGCAGCCTGCAGCCCACATGTCTAGTTTGGTCCCGTAGTCTTGCTTTCCGAACAAGAGCTCAGGAGGCCGATAGCTTGTGGTGCCGACTTCGAGGTGTTTGGTGGTTGCTGATTCGGAGGCAGAATCGGTTGCTGACCATGCGGTGCCAAAGTCGGCTATATATGCTGGTCCACGGAAAGTTGGCAGGAGGATATTGGAGGGCTTGATGTCGCGGTGTATGATTCCTAAAGAGTGCAAGTGTGCGAGGCCAGCGAAGAGGTCACGCAGGATGGTCTTCTTAGATTGCTCTGGAAGCTGGTTCTTGTGAAGCATAGCACCCAAGTCGTAGGGCATGAATGGGAATACGAGAACAAAGCGGTCGTGCTGCTGGAAGGACTTGAATAGAGGAATGATATTGGAGCCTTTTGAGGCGTCCAGGATCCGGGCTTCTCGCACAGAGTCGTGGGGAGCGGTCATCATGGCTGGTGTGGTGACTTTCAAAGCCACGACGGTGCCATATTCGGGGTCTTTGGCTTGGTAGATATCAGAGGAAATGCCGTCTTTCCAGTGATTTGCGTTGACGTATCGACCGATCTGGGTGCCGTGGTTTGGTGAGTCCATTTCAGGTTCAGTAGCCTGTTCCTCGATCTCATTCGTCCGGCTTGAGGCTGAGGCTAAGAGACGTCCGATGGCTTTTGCGCAGTTTGTGTGATACTCTGACTGTGGACACAAAGTCAGGACTGGCTACATGCTACTCAGCCAGGTCGAATCGTACCAGGGTCGATGAGTTGTTGCGACATTTTGTCTCCTCGAGCTTGGCCTGTTTAGTAGCATCCGGCGATCCGCTGTCAGTGTTTGCTTCTTGATACGCTTTTGCACTGTTGGATATTAGTATAAGGTTTTCTCAAGGCCATCATCCACGTGGACACTCACTTGCATTTTGGATATGACTGAGAGTCGATCGGAGAATGTGAGCTGCTTCTGCCAGTCTCCTTGGCTGACCATCTTGCAATATGGACAAGAGACCGATGAAGCTTTATTTGTAGAGGTGTATAACTGTGCAGAGTGTTGGCAACAGCGACTACCTAATCACATGGCAATGGACGAGAAGTAGTGTTGCAGCCTGAGGCAAGAGCAAGTGAGGTCGGCGTGCTGGATCGTACGCAGCAGGCCTTGGTGTGCGGATGACGCTCGTGGTACAGACCAACGACGCGGCAGCACTTCAGCCTGGGAAGCTCCAGCTACCTATCGAGCCAGCAACAACACCAAACGCACCATCACACTCACCACCGCCATCTCCTCACGCCCAGCCACCACTCCTGTTACCTCACACAACCCACAAACACAACCACACATCACCAGCACGATGGATGCGCTCGTAGCGCAGCACTCTCGCCCTCAGCACGCCGCCGAAGGCTACTCGGAAGATGAGCTCCAACACCAGATGTCCTCCGACCTTGCACAGCCGCTGTCATTACAGTTTGCCCTTCCTCCAACCGCCTCGCCTTCACAATGGTTGCGCGCCATGACCGACGACCACTCCAACCCGCAGTGTCCCATCAAGATCGCCCATGGAACCACCACCCTGGCCTTCCGCCACAAGGGCGGCATCGTCGTCGCTACAGATTCGAGAGCCACAGCAGGAGACTGGATTGCCAGTCAGACAGTGAAGAAGGTTATTGAGATCAACAGCTGCTTGCTGGGTACCATGGCCGGTGGTGCGGCGGTATGTCCACAATTGAAGTCTCCCACCAGTTGACAATCACTAACTCTCGCGCTTCAACAGGATTGCCAGTACTGGCTCGCCTACCTCGGCATGCAGTGCCGCCTCCACGAACTCCGTCACAAGCGCCGTATCTCGGTCGCCGCCGCCTCGAAGATCCTCGCCAACCTCGTCTACAGCTACAAGGGCATGGGCCTGTCCATGGGCACCATGTGCGCTGGTGTCACCCCAGAAGAAGGCCCCGCACTCTATTACATCGACTCCGATGGCACACGTCTCCCCGGCAACCTCTTCTGTGTGGGTTCTGGTCAGACATTCGCCTACGGTGTGCTGGACGCCGAGTACCATTACGACCTGGAGGACGACGAGGCGCTTGAGCTTGGAAAGAGAAGTATCTTGGCTGCGACACACAGAGACGCCTTCTCTGGTGGTTACATCAACCTCTACCACGTCAAGGAGGACGGATGGGTGAAGCACGGATTCATGGACACCAACCCCATCTTCTGGGAGACGAAGCTCAAGAAGGGCGAGTTCAGCAACGTCACTGCTCAGCTGGATTAAGGCTGTGGGAGTGTTCTAGACACGAGTATGGAGTGTACATGAGCGTGGGTAGCGTTCGTGAGTGTAGTACTAGAGGCTTGTTGGTCATACTAGCTGATAGGCTGTTAAGCAGCCCGAAATTACATGCATTGAAACTAAGGTCACGATCAAGTCGTGCAAGTGTGAAAGGTAGTGCAGTTGAAAAGGGAAAAACAAACAATACGCTCTCGAAGACCGCACCCCTCGCAGTCCTACGTCGTGATTTCGCTGAGAAAAGTTGCATGGCTGCGTTTGAAGTCTAACCATGTTTCGGTTTTGTTCTGCTGACATATCATTTGAGACAGTCTTGATTCCAATCTCGGTCCCCAAACACGCGACCGTATTGTATCGCTTGTCATCCCTTGCGGTCGATCTTCAGTCCGACTAAGCTGGAGCATACCACACGTAGGGAGACGCCATGTTGGTCCAGTAAACGTAGTCGTTCAGATAAGGCATCGCACGAGTCGGAGAGTGGCGAACCATGGATTCGCGGAAGATATACATGAGCCGACGGGTGGTATCATCTCCAGTATTGTCGAACACCAGTTTGGTCAGGAAAGCTTGATGGGTGAGGTTCGCGAGAGAGTCGTCGTTGGCTCCGAAACTGTGCAGAGGACGCATTCTGGAGGTGGATGACAGGTCGCAGATCTCCTGCCACAATTCGGCGAGTTCCTTGAACCTGACGGTCAAGGTAAGGCCGGAGCGCGTTGAGGCGACGGACTGTCCGACGTTGCAGAAGTCTATGGTCGAGAAGATGCCTGGCGAGTTGTGGCAGTCTTGCAAGATGTCGATGAGGGATGTACAGGGCAACGTCGTTCCGTCTGTGTACACGACGATGCTCTGCAGCTTTGGAAAGGTGGCTCCGCAGCGAGTGAAGAAGTTGCGAAGGTCGATAGTGTTGAAGCTTCGTGCAAGCTGGTCGTCCCATTCAGAAGAGCTGTTGAATGTGACGACGAGTCGTTTGGTGAGCGAGAGATCGCTTGCAGCAGGTGAGTTGACATTACGAAGTTTGAACAGCTCGATGTCGACGCTAATGATGTTCTGATCGTAGAATACTCTGATGGCTGTGGGATGACCTTGTCAGTAACTTTACCTTCAGCCAAGCATTGGCACGATTGTGTCTCGACGGCGAACATGATCGCTTCAGCTTCCGAGGTTGATTTCTCTGGCATGTTAGTCTGCTGTATGTTAGCTTGGCGAGACGTGTCTCGCCGGCAAGCATGATTTATTCAGCGTCTGAACCCGAGGGGGTACGCCTTGTTGTGTTTGAATGGTGAGCAAATCCGGAAACAACGCTGCCACTGCCACTGCCGATGCCGCATTGCCTTTGCCGCTGAAATTTCCAATGCTTCGTCCCATGAACTGTTCTCTCTTCACCTACCTTCGGTGTATGTGGTCTTGCACACGGAAAGAATGCCGGTATCGATTGGTGTATTTCCAAACAGCTCGTCGCCGTCACACATGATCCAGTTCAGCTCTGGATCGCGCTCCTCTGGATCCTCATACGAGAACGGCAGCTCTCCATCGATGCCGGTGAGGGTTTTGACGGAAGGCTGCAGCTGAGTGATGTGTCTCAGCGGCACGTCGTCGAAGTGCAGAACATACTGGTAGATCTTTGCGCGGAGCTCTGCCGGTAGCTTGTTGAGGAGTGGGCACGCCATGTTCGGTTTAGACAGTCGGCGTGGGTCTATGTGCTGATGGTGTAGGAAAGACAACTTTAAGTAGCAGTCGCAACGTCAAACCGGTGAGAGGAGTCTTTGTTTGCAGTGTAACCGACGTCATGCGTAGATTCACTTTCACTTCACTTTTGCCTCATTGCGCTTGTAGCGGGTTTGTGCTTGAAAGTGAATCACCTCAGGGCAAACGCAATTGCCCAATAGCAAGGTTATTGAATCCTAGTATATTGGCCATTAAAATGTATCTCCTGAGTAACTGATATCTCAAGGGCAGGTCGGGCTCGCTCAGCATTTGAGCAACGATGACAGTGGCTCAGTGAGCCAGTGAGCAGGATGTATCTCATTTCTTGAGCGGACGCTTCGCGAGCCATATGTGGTCTTGCCCGTGCTCTGTCCAAGCGAAACATGAACAGGTACAGCGAAAGGAATCAATGCCGATGAGCAATGGTAGAACATCTTGAGAGCATAGAGTTGGATTGATTGTCTCCGTGACGAACACATGAGATCGGGTGGACCGCGGCGTATCAAGCAGTTGTTCCGCGTTGATGTTTGGAAAGAGGCAGTACAACAATACTGCTGCGAACGACTTTTGTAGTATATATGTACGGCACTGACGTGCTATCTCATTATGCGATTACACAGTAAAATAATGGATACAGCTATAGATCTGAAGTCAATTGGCTGCAGCAGTCGGTGAGTTGGAAATCGCGCGAAGTAAGGAAGGAGCGACCGTAGCCTGACCTCACCTCTTCAATCGCTGGCTTTGACACCCAAATATCTGCTACACGAATGTCACTACACTATCCGCATGGACTATTCATTGACCCCCCAATCCGACAGAGACATTGAAGATGATTAGTGCGCATGATTGTGTCACAACATGCTACACTATGGTGCTGCCATATGCTAATCCTCCCTTAGTCGATCTCGATCAATAACACAAACTGCAGTGTTCACACGCCTCCCTAGGACGAATCCTCACTGATGTACGTAAGGCCCTTGCGCTAAACTCTGTCGAATCATAACGTAGGGGCGAGTATACTTTGGCGATTGACGAAATCTCTCGAAAGAACCATAGGTCAACATCGTATTCTTTGAAGCATAAATGGCTTTTGGAAATCACTGCACATCCCGAGACGTGCAGTCGCCGTGAATGTGGCCATGCTACGATCCAAACAGTAGCAGCCGTCGTCTGGCAACAGACGGAGTCAACGGCTCAACTCGGATTGTGCGTTCGCAGACGACGCAGCTCCAAGTTGAGTCACGTCGTCACGAAACCGATGTGTCGTTGTTCTCCGGAGGCAAACAGTTAGTCGATCCGAAGCTTGCAAGAGCTCTCATGTTCCAGGATACGCTGCCGTTCCCGCGTTGCCAAGCGTCGATGTTGCGGAGGAGTTTCTGGCGATTGCACCCACGCAACGACGAGAATGGGTTGTACCCATCCTTATGATCGTTGCCTAGTGCTTCTCGTTGACCGTACGTCTCAACGGAAGCCTACAGACAGCTGTTGGATCGTTCAGGAACCTCCTCCGCCGCCTCATTCCAACATCACGTGACGAACTTCACCGTCCTCATTTCCGTTCGCCGTCTCTTATCACCGATCTCTCCGGCGTCCTAATCGGGCACGCTAGCAGTAACACCGCGCCAAGAGTATGGCCCGTGCCGTGCTCTCGCGAACTATATAGATTTGTTCGTTGCGCCATCTTCTGGTGATCGGACTATCTCAGTGGTTCGTACCCCCTCGACCCCCTACACTTTGGTACACTCGCTAATCCTTTTACAGCACGGGCTTTACGTACATCAGTGAGGATTCGTCCGAGATTACGTTTTTGCTAGTTGAAAACTATCAACTGACTGCTCTTGTTGGTCTTCGGATCGGCAAGGAATTTTTGGATACCATTTATCACGTTGTGATACCTTTTCATCAGTTTGGCTTCGCTTGACCGCGAAGCCCTGGAGAAGAGAGGGGTGTAAAAGCATGGCAAACCAGGTGAACGCTGCAGAGGCACAGCTATGAGTGTATAGTATGGTTGCCGTGGATTAGAAGGTATGTGATGTGATACATGAAGGTTTATTTACTTTGACAAAGAGGCCGCCCAACACAGCGGGCTGGATGGCCACCACGGCTGCACAGCTGTAGGAATGATGCATTCATAAGGCTATGCATTGTCTAAGGACCCTATTCTATTACCTACTGTCACTACATGAGCATACAGTTGATGGTTGCATCGCAGGCTACCTCACCTCTGGTCCCATGAAGTAGTGAAGTCCTGCGACGCTCACCGGAAAGCAAGCTTCAACACGCGAGACCTCATGCGCATCAGCCAGTCAAACGCCACGACACTGCATACACAACGACAACGCACGAACAATGCGACAGGCGCAGCAAACCGAAAGCTCCACAACCAACGCATGAACACAGGCGCGATGTCTGAACACACGCTCGACGACGGCGGCGTCGCGCTCCTCAACGACGTCGACATGGACGACTTCATTGACCTTGCCGAAGCGCTACTTGTGGAATCTGCACCACATGAGCCAGACAATGCACACGACGACGCAGATGCCATGGTCGTTGTTGAGCCGCAAGGCTTGTCAGCAGAAGCGAGCACGAACCAAACCCAAGACTACGCGACCGATCACGCGAGTGCCACGCACGACGTCGATGCCACCCGAGCTGACCCAGAAGCAACTTCAAAGCAGCAAGATCATGCTGTCAGCGACGACGATGCAGTCAGGCCGTGCCTTGAGCAGTTCGAAACCACTTTCGCCACCCAAGAAGTCGAGCTCAAAAGCCTCGCACCACCTCCTCAATGTGCGCAATTCCCTGACCAAGAGGAAGACATCTTGGAAGCATACCTCGACCACGCCACATTCACCGCCAAAATCTGGGTCAACTTTGACGCCGCCGAAAACCTTTTCTTCGAAGGAACCAGAGCAGCCGCGTGCGGCAAACTACAGATCCCCAAAGCTAAGCTCAACTTCCTCCTCCGTATGGACGCAAAAGAGGTCAACTTCCGCAAAGTGCGTCTCGACATCTGCACGCCGTTCCGCACGCTGGCAAGGATCTACATGAACATTCGCGAAAACCACGGCGGCGCTCTGCTTGATGTTCATGGCGAGATGGTGCAACAGCAGCCGCGACGTGCGCTCACCCCTCTTCGCGATTTCCTTGGGAACTGTGTCGGGAGACTCAACAGGGCGGGATGTGATGACAATCTTAGCATGCACGATCTTGTCGAGATTGCTCGTCTATTCCGCCGCAGACACGAGAATGATCAAGATGAAGACGAGTGGGAGAAGCCTTGCTACGAGGGTGGCGAATGGGCAGGCGTGGAAGAGCCGTTCAGAGGTATCAGATGGTAGTCTCAGTGAGGTAAAAGTAGCATAACGAGGCGTTCATGGAGTTCGAGCAGGGAATACCCATCACTGGACATGCATCGGCAGTCATGCGACAAGAAATAAGTACATGTAAATTTTAGCAAAGGGGTATCATAAAAAGACCAATCATTCATAAAAAGACCAATCATTCCACGGCGCCCGACTCCTCTTTCGCAAAGTTGATCAATCAAGCACTCTCCTCTGCTTCTTCCAAGTCGCTGCTCTCTTCCACGTCACTCAGCTCACTCTCCTCTTCTTCGACGAAAGCGTCGGCCTCGACGACCGGCGCAAGGATAACCTTGTTCTTGTCGGCCCACTCCCTCACTCGTCCCTTGTTGACGACTAAACTCCCGCTAGCCGTCTTTCTCGTTTCTAAGCACCCCATCTCTTTCAGCGCCGCAACCACATCCTCCGGCATGATCCACGTGCCGTCACTAATCGTCTTGACGCTCACGGTTTTCTTCCCTGGAGCCTCGACAATGAACCGTGCCACCTCCCTACACCAATAAGCCAAATATCCTTTCAGTCCTTTCGCGCTGAGCGGCTTCTCTGGTCCACCGAATCGCCCTTCCCGCCGACCCAGGACGTATGAAGCGCCCATGAGTAGTTGACCGAGACCTTTGCGTTGCCAGGGTGGAAAGACGAGGATACAGGCTAGGTTGTTGTTGTCCCAGCTCATCTTCTCTTTGCTGTAGAAACCCACGACTTGGCCGTGCGGTGATGCTGGAGCGCCGTTGCTTTGCTGTGAAGAAGCGGCAGGTGGTTGCTGGACCAAAAGGTAGTATAGGAACGAGGAGACGTCGAAGAAGACAGACTTGGTGTCGAGGAAGAGCTTTGCGAAGAGCGAGAGGTTTTGCGCGTAGAGCTGCGAGGAGACATGTCAGTTTCACTCCATCTGTATTCGAACACCCACTGATACAATGCCATCCATACCTTATGCTCCTCCCCATCAATCTTATGAATCGCATACCCATCCTTCTCATACACCACATCCCCAAGCGGCACCTCATCCTTCATAGAACACACTTTCTTCAAAGCACATTCGTTAGCGTAAGCTCTCTCAATCGCAAAGCCCATGCCAAAAGACTTACACAATGCGCCGCATACTTCATAAGCTCATGCGTATACCTTAAACACCAACTGCACACATACAACCACTGTGCCTGGCGCCCTCCAATCAGATCTTCCGGGTAGAAAGACGGATACTCTGGCGAGATGCGCAGATTGCCCAGCACGACGTTGCCGACATTTTGCGGGCCATGCATTGGCGTGCGAGCGGGTGTGCGGTGTTGGGGCGAGGCGATGGCGGGAGGGAGGGCGAGCGCCATCGCGGTGGGTTGGAGGGAAGGGCGATAGGTGAGCTTGAGCGCGAGGCTACATGGTTGTTGCTTTCTAGGAGACGCGTTTGCGCGTAGAGAGGTTGCGTTGGTGGTGGAGATCGGGGGAGGGTTAGGGTTTTAGTATAGGTGCATCCAGTGAGTGCATGTGTTTATGTTTGCATGTGACAGAGTAAGATGTCTCGGCACCAAGAGCCTCTGGAGGCTTTTCGCATGTATGTATATGTCTCGGTGCGTGATACCTGAAAATTTATATGGCCTGCAGCCCAAGTTCAAGCAAGATCGTCATAGATCTGGTCAGCAACCGCGATTACTCTCAGTCATGTCACTCTACACGATGCTCCTCAACAGAGACACCTGAATTGGGCCAGACACACACTTCTACTCGGGCCTTATACCAGATCGCTTTGGGTCGGAACAGAAGGTTGAATCTAAAATTGTCGACGATGCCTTCCATCTGGCGCTCGCGATCTTAAATGGACCTTGGTCGGTTGGTGTAACAGAGACTCAAAGAAATACTCAAGGAAACAGCAACTCCACGCTTACCCAAATAAACCAAGAAACCAGGAAAACGAAAACCGCCTTCCGCCAGCAGGTGGGCTACAATGCGCCGTGCTTCTGCCAGTCACGCAGCATCATCTCAAGAGAACATCACCGCCTTGGAGTCCATGGGTCTCCCGTCAGCTCCGATACCCTCACGCCCAAAGACACCCTCAACATATATCCTCCTGGCCTCGTCAAAAGTGACGCCCCGTCGCTTCATGATAATGTATACATCGCGCTTAGCATTCTCGTCTAGACCTGCGCGCGAATCGCTAGCTTCGATGTTCTCGGCCAGGTTGAAGTTGCTGCTGTGTAGACCTGCTTCGGCGTCGCCAGCAAAGTTTGTGGGTAGACGGGAGTAGCGGACGCGCGCGTATGAGTCGCTGATGGAATCGTGGATGTTGTATAGCCAGTCTGGGATGTGTCCTGGAGCTGTGAGGTAGGGTATGGGTGGTGCGAATGGCTTCCAGATGTTGCGGGTTGCGTAGAGAACTGGAGGTTGTTGTTAGCTGTATTTCGAGGATTGACTTGGAAGATATGCTTGGCTGACCTGTTGCGGTTATGAGAAAGAAAAAGCTGATAGAATAGAAGAGGAAGGCCATGTTGGAAGATGTGCTGGCGCCTTTTGTCGGTAGGTTTGACAGCTGCCTTTGGCTTTGGATGCCGTTGTGGATTACTTGGTAGGTATTGAATTAATGAGAGTGGTATTGTCGCCGTCTTCGTCTCAACTGCTGATGTGTTCAAGGAGAGGTGTCACATCGAGTAACGTGCTCAGCCAAGGTGACAAGACAACGACAACCTCCCTCGCTGTGCTGTCCATCAAACGGCGCCTTGACACCTTCACATGCCGCGCACGCTCGCTGGCGCAGAACCAAGGGAACCCCAGCTCCTAGCTTCCACCAACATCCGGTCCCTTGATGTCGGCTGTTTGAGAGTCGCTGCCTCAGGCACGCGCTCCGCAAGAGTCGGGCTTTCCTTGGCAAAGCACTGCTCTCGCGAATTTCACTTGCGCGAGCGATTGGAGATATCGAGCCCGCCCTTGACGACGACGAATCCGACAAGACGAATTATCGCCCGCACAACCTTCACAATGGCCGCCGTTTACGAGAACCTGAGCTCTGACCTGGTCTGGCAGATCAGCCGTACGTTTCCCACGACAGAAAACAATACACAACCCGGGAGGAGTTAGAGATTGGAGATATTGGTCAAGAGATGGGATGGAGGAAGGGAAATGCTGCGCCGTATTGCTGTCCTGTACTCTGCTACAGACAGACACGCGGCGCGCGGAAGGAGAGCTGTTGCAGGAGCTCATGCGCATTGGAATATTGAAAGACCTATGAACTAATTCGATCTTTTGCACATACAGGCACCCAGAACGCTTTCCTTACCAAGCGTAAGGCTGCTGGCGGTGTCCAGTTCTCCCGCGACCCCCTCAACCTCACCAACAAGCACAGCCGCAAGTGGGCCGGCTATGTCAACGAGCAGGTACGCATTTACCACCGTCGACCCAAGATACACCAGCCAAAGCAACATCCTAACATACATCCTCCTACCAGGCCATCGGCATCAACGCCGACTCCCCCAACACCATCGGCCTGACCACCAAGCTCCCTTCGCGCGCCAACAAGCCCGCCAAGTCCCAGCAGACCTCTTCCTTCTCCGCCAACACCTCCGGCCGCAAGATCTACAAGAGCGTCGTCAACACCACCGCCAAGCGTGGCTACCGCGCCGACCTCCGCGCCGCCGCTGTCGCCCGCGCCTCCGCCGTCAAGCTTTCCCAGCAGCAGAAGAAGGAGCGCGCTGCCTCCAAGCCCCGTGGTGCTTCCGCCAAGAAGGCCGAGGAGAGCTCGTAGAGAGTTTCTCTCTTTGATGTCTTGTCTTCATGATGGTTGATCGCAGGGTTGTTGTGGGGTTTGGCGCAATAGATGCACTGGGCCGGTCTTGCATGAATGTAGCATGCTGAAATATTTATTAAAAAGAAGAAAAAGCTGCTGCACGCCAAAAAGCACAACAAACTCGTATGGTCTCCTCTGATCTCTCAGTTTGCATACCCGATGTGAGTTTGGTTCGACGTCCGGACGTGTGGGAGGTCTTGCATAAATTTGTGGTATTTCGTATTTTCTGCAGTGAAGGTATCTTGAGGGTCTTGTGATCGCAACGCTTCCTCAGATCTTACATTTTGGTGGCTCAAAACCAAGCCGAATGCCAAACAATTTCCTTTCCATGTTGAACGCCTCGCTATGCAAACAATCCCAAATGACGTTCCGAAAGTCAGTGCTTACTTGAACGTTCCTTTAAACATGACCCGAGATGCATCATCGCTGCTGAGGTGGCGGGTAGCCCATTGGGGGCGGGAAACCTGGTGGCGGCGCTCCCATACCGGGAGGTGGACCACCGGGAGGCATACCAGGCATGGCGTTAGGATAGCCCATCGGAGGTTGAGCAACAGGACCACCGTATCCGGCTGCACTTGGTGGAGGCCGAGGAGGCAGACCGGCATTTGAAGGAGCGTGAAGTGGCGACTGGTTGTACTGTCGAGGAGGCATGCCAGGCTGGCTTTGAGGTGGCGGGCCAAAGCCACCAGGACCTTGTGGACTGGGACGATGAGGAGGGGCACCGTTGGCGAAGCCGTAGGGTCCTGAGGGTGGTGGCGCAAAACCTGGGCCTCCAGGCGGGAAGTTGCCGTATGGTGTTTGCGGTGCGCTGGGAGGTCCGCGGGAGCCCATACCTGAAGGTCCGGTGGGAGCGTTTGCGGGCATGACGAGACTGGCGGGCATGGCTGGGATGGCGACTTCGACGTTGTTCTTCTTTGCTTGAGCGGCGAGGGCACGCTCTGCTTGGTCTCCGTGACGTTCGCCTTTGCCGTCTTTCTTGAAGGCGTACTGCACCGTGATTTCCTTGTTCATGAGGTACTGGCCGTGCATGTTTGCGATAGCGTCGTCCGAAGCGTCGAAGGAAGCGTATGAAATGAAACCGTAGCCCTTACTGAGGTTGGCCTCGTCGCGGGCGACCTTGGGAGGCGCAACGAGCGCGCCGAAGCGTGAGAAGGTTTCGAAGAGCATCTTCTCTTCCACCATCGAGTCCAGGTTGCCGATGAACAGCTCTGCTCCCACGCCTGCGCTGCCTCCTAGACCGGCCGCGCCTTCGGGTCCTCCTGCTCCTCCTCGTCGGTCTGCGCTGGCTTTGTTGACTCGGATCGGTTTGCCCCAGAGGCGGATCTGGTTCATGATCTTGACGGCATAATCGGCGTCGTCCTCGGACGCGAACTCGACGAAGCCATAGCCTTGGTGTGTTTGTGTCACGCGGTCCTTGGGTAGATGTACGTTGACGATGGGGCCGGCTTGGAGCATCAGCTCCCAGACTTGCGAGTCGGTGGCTTGCTCTGCGAGGTTGCCGACGTAGAGGGTGCTGTCCTTGTCTTGTTCCCTGCGATGCGCGCGTTAGTAGCGATTACTCGTGGTTGATACGATGAATTGCGGCGGTCCTACCAATGCCTTGCGCCGGACATGTTTGCGACCGCACTTTTGTGCAAAGAGGAGCGGTTTGACGGGGTTGTGCTTAGCGGAGCAGTGGTCGTGTCCAGGTAGTCGCGCGGTCATGTAAAGCTGCTGCTTCTGAGATGGCTTGGCATCAAAAGTTGAGTTACTGTACCGTCTCCCAAGTAGCCGACCAGAACAAGCAGCATCACGATACAACACATCACGCATCTCCCTTCAATCCACCTCAACATAAACACCACATATCCCTCATAATGGCCTGGTTGCAGTTTTCCGAGGAGACCAAGGTACGCTCACCGCACGCTTCTGCGCAAGCCTCCATCGGACCCCCGCCTGGGATAAGGAATCGCATACGCCTTGAGTAGCATGCTAACAGAGACTGCTACAACAGGAGCGCATCGCTCGCGTCATTGGTTTCTCTCAAGTCGCCGTCCACTACGGCTACCTCCCCCTGATCATCTACCTTGGCTACACCCGCAGCAACCCCAGGCCCAGCCTCATCAGGTAAGGACTTCGAAGATAGAGATTAGGATTACGACGGACGAGTTGCTGACGTACGCGACAGGTTGTTCTCTCCCCTCGCCCAGTAGACGGATTCAGCTCGACCCGCAATGATGGAAAAGATGACTTGAGGAGTTGGAAGGGGTGTGTACGATAAGAGGGCGGTAACATGGCCGATGTAAAAAGAAAAGGAGAGGACGAATTCACAGGATGTGGAAGGAAGGCATGCGCCTGTTCTCCGATGTATGCATGGTGTGGCGCTCGGGTTTTGACGAGGATGCTGGTGCGCGCAAATACGGCGGCTCTACTAGCAGAGATGTACAGATATCCCATCGCCGACGAATCGAACGGCGTATTTCTCTTGGCCTACATGTTTCAGGATATTTCTCAGAGGTGACGAGGAAGAAAGCAAAACTCAAGTGAGAAGATGGATAGCATTATTCGTTTGCACTGCACAATGCTCGCCTAAGCAATTGACCGCTCATCCAGATATCAAGACAGGATACCGCCTAACAATCAGTCCATCGATTGTCAATCTGGCACTCAGGACCCGGTTGAAAACACATCAAAACTCCAAGCAGATCTCGCATCAGAGCAATGGGAGGTTGCCGACACCGCTGAGATCCGCATGACCTCGATCACTCAGAGTCCTCCGCCTTGACGCCATCCTCGGCCTCCTCAGCAGCAGCGGCAGCCTCAGCCTCCTTCTGCGCCTTGGTCTTCCTGCCACCCTTCTTCTTCTTCGTCGGAGACTCCTCAGCCTCGCCATCAGCCTCGGCCTCAGCAGTCTTCTCCTTCCTCTTCTTGCCACCGCCACCCTTCTTCGCCGGCGTGGCATCCGCGGCCTCCGGCTCGACGCCGCTCTCCATGGCCTTCTTAATCTTCTTGGTGGTGTTCTGCATGCCCTTCTTGTAGCTGTCGACGGAGGCGGCGCCGTACTCGCGGGTGGCTTTGTCCCAGTCGACCTGCCAGGCGTGGTTAGCGAAACACTCGAGGGATGTGGGGAGAGGACCGGGGTCTTGCTGCTCACTGCGTTGGGCTCGGTCGAGTTGAGGTAGGTGCACACGATGCGGTCTTTCTCGACCTCACTGAGGAGGCCCTTGGCGTGCAAGTAGGAGAGGGTGGAAGACATTGCGTCTGTGGCGGGTGTTTTCGTTTTGGTTGTGATGTTTTTGGTTGAGAATGTGTTCTTGTGGAAGTGTAGTCTTCTGGTGGGAAGAGGAATTGAAATAGCCAATGGCAGAGAAGAATTTTGTGGCTGCGGCTCAGTGATTGTCTGCCTGGGAAGCAGCTAGTATGTGAATGTGACCTGTTCGAAACGAGCCCGTGAAATTTGATACAAGCGTCACTTGTGTCACTACCCGAATTGTCATATCCCAGGCAACAGCGCCCAAACAGTGAAGTGGAAGAACCATACAGTAAGAGTAGAAGCAAGAGTGAAGACATGGTATTTTTGGAATGTCGTTTCATTGAGATATAGTCAGGAAAGCTCGAACAGTAACAACCCGTCTTCCTCTCTGCCCATCTTTCTGTTCGAGGCTGAAGAGCTTCCCGTTCGCTCAAAGCATCACTTCATCACTTCCAGCAGCACTAGCCTCCGGCTGCTCATTGAATCAGAAGTATGCCGTTCATCGTCGAGGTGATCAGAACCAAGTAGTGGTATCCTCCTCGCCCTCGTTAGCGGCCTCATCCTTGACGTCGGCGTCGTCCGCAACGGCAGCTGTAGACATGTTAGTCGAAACCGTTGTCGTAGAAGATCGAAACACAACTCACAGTCAGCTGCGGCCTCGACCTCCTTGTTGTTCTTGCGGCCCTTCTTCTTGACGACTGGGGTTGCCTCCTCGTCATCGTCATTGTCCGCCGGAGTCGCCTTGCGCTTCTTGGCGCGACCCTTCTTCGGAGTCGTAGTCGTAGTCGGAGTGGAGGCAGAGACACTAGTCTTACCACCAGCATTCTCAATCTTCTTGAGAAGGCCGTAGTACAAGGTCTTCATGCTGCTGACAGAAGCACACTGGAATTCAGTGGTGGCCTTGTCCCAATCGAACTACTATGCGATTAGTGATAGGTTTGGAGTGAGGTGAGGGAGGATTAATGCGAACATTGCCATCCGGGCGACGGTTAAGGAAGAGGCAGACCAGGCGGTCTTTGTCCCTGTCGGTAAGGACAGTCTTAGCGATCTGATAGTCGTAAGACATGATGGTGGTAGTGGGCAATCGAGCTTGTGGGTTGTGTACAAAGAGGTGGGAGAATCCGGACAGAGGTTAGTGGTTCGGCGTAATGGTATGAGGTTCAGGTAAGGCTGGCTTAGAGTAAGTGTAGTTGATGGTTTCTTGCAGAGCAAGTTGGGGGGGCAAGTTTGTTAGTCACAAGACTACAGGGCACACTGACATACGCTTCACGCATGTGACAGTGAGTGAACTGCAATTGAGCTCCGTTTGTCCTACGAAATGAGCAAGTTTCATCGCCTCCCTCACGTACCCGTAGCTCACCTGTACTCACCTATGCTCACTAGTCGCTCGACGGCTAGTCCCGGACCTCCCACCTTGCTGCCTATAAAGACCTCGACTACTTCCGCTCTTTCGCTCCCTAGATGCCACCTTCAACTATGATCACCATCCACTAATACCTGTCCCTCCGATACCATCGTCGTCTGAGCTACTTTCACCCCAGGTCATCACACTTCTCCACAACTAATAACTCAACAAACATCAATTACTATGGCCCCAAAGACCGCCGTCGGCCCGGAAGAGGATGTGAAGTTCCTCCTCACCATCATCAAGCAGCTGTCCGGCACTGTCAGTTCCCACTTCGCCGAGAACCATATGGCTGGCCATTCGCTAACTCTTCTTCAGCCGGATTGGCAGAAGGTCACCGAGGAGCTCGACCTGCCGTCCAAGGGCGCCGCGTAAGCCCATCACCCTCCCTCACAGCGTGACATCAAGCGACTGACAATGTCCCAGGGCCAAGCGCTTCTCTCGTCTCCCCGCCAAATACGACATAACCATGCCCAGCAAGACCGCCAGCGCTTCTCCCGACGCTGAAGACGCCCCGAAGACTCCGAAGAAGAGTAAGGGCAAGGCCGCTCCCAAGAAGCCGACCGCCAGTGCCAAGAAGCGCAAGGTTGCTGAGGCTGAGGCCGAGGACGAGGACGCCGAGGAGGACGTCAAGGCTGAGGAGGATGACTGAGCTATCGGTTTACCACTGCAGCAGCACCTCAGCACTGTTTCAGGGTTGAGAATCTCGACTTTCGGTGCTGTTGAGCCTTTCCTCGCATTGCGTAGCAGGTCGAGAAAGATCAGAACAGAAGCCACAGTCTACAATTGGGCGAGTTAGTACATTAAAACGACGCCTTTCGGCCACGATTTGCAAACTCTTCCTCGTCCTATTTGTTTTGAATGTGCTTAACTCAACCAAAATGCCGACCAATGTCGTTAGCGCCAATTTATTTTCCAAGAACGCGCATCCTGCTTACTTGAAGGATGTTAGCCTAAAGTTGTTACCTTCCGCAATGTTTATGATTGGAGAAGAAAGTGGTGCAAGGCAGGGCGGATGAAGTGAAGTCTGAATTGCGCGGGCCAAGCTTTCGATCGCCCGCTTCGCTTTGCCCGACCGACCACGGGACTTCTATCTTCAACCATTCATCAACAACGGAAGCCGGAGACATTGATTCAATGTCGACTGTGTTGGACCCATGTCACTGAATTCTCGCTAGGCTTACTTGTCATTTTCCAACGATTGTACATGTGTCTGACCATGGCCATGCACCGGCACATACCAATGCCGTATAACATCAAAAGCATCAGAACATCCATCGAATCGAAAGTCCAGACACACACGATCGTTGCATGATGTCGTACCGCAGAACCTACCGTAGAGCAACAGCGAGGAAGCGCTTTGTCGATCCATCAAGGTTGAATTCGCACGGGTCCGCCTCACTACTTCTCGCCACGCCTTCATGAAGGCCAAGCGATGGCCAATTCTGCGCACTTTGTCGCAGACGCTCTCGAGAACAGCTAGGTATTAAGGTGTGACACACGATCTCCTGGAGCTTGCCGACTAGGTCGGCGAAGCTGGTATCCAAACTCTGGCCTCGAGCAGTTTGCTCGTGACTATCGCAAGCTTATGGATATACCGTCGCCGCCATGCTGTCGAGTCGGCGCTCTGGATCCCTTGTCCCTACGTAAGTGTGGTCTCTTCAATGATGCTATCATCACGTCTGCACTCGAGAGTCTCTGTATGTAAGCCCCTGGTGCTGTGAATTTTCTAGTCCTCAGCATCGACGTCCCTACCAACGTGCGCAAACAGCTCACTACTGCCATGAATGCAAATGCAAACAACACACGCGTTGTCCTCGCCTTGAAATATGAGGTCCACTGGGTGGGCGTCTTTGCCGACTTGCGTGCCTCTATGTACCATGTCTACAACTCGCTTGGGCTCTGCAACAGTGATAAGACACGTTCTCACCAGGACACGGCAGCTACGGCAGAAGGTGCTCTCGATATCGGATGCAAGTGGAATCTACAGCCGGGGTATATTGAGCTTCAGCCTGATCAGCAGCAGGACAACGCATGGGACTGCCACATCTTTCTCGTTACCGCAGCTTCGGCCTGGCTCCATGGGAACGATCTCCCTCGCCAGCGTGACACCGATGCATGTCGCGCATGGCATGCACGTCTTTGCTGAACACTATGGAGCTTGGAAGAAGGAAGAAAGCGTACCTACTGGCCCTGCACTAAGTACTCTGCGAAGGTCGCCACGCGACGGCACCCCAGGTTGTTTTCGCTGTTGGTACGCTTTTGTGCCAGTGTACACACAAACCTGGGACGAGGGAGCGCGTGCAGCGCAACTTCACTTCTCTGTGTCTTCGGCATGCATGGATGTTCTGTGTATGTTACACCCTTCCCCAACACATAATGGTCTCTTGGAAAGGACTTGGCACCACCGTCTCGGTCATCCGGCCAACCACCACCTTCCTGGACGATCGGCACGTTCACCCCTGTATTACGAAGCAGTGGCGACTACAGAGAAAATCTGCGTGCCCCTGCAGATCGTCAATTGCAGGCAGATATCCGCTGTCCTGCCAAGCACGCGCAAAAGAGCAAACGACGGAAATACAGAGAAAATTTGTAGAAGCAAATGAGCAGCCAGGATTGCTTTCTCATCTCTCAACGGTCGCTGGACCTATGGACTCTGGATTTCTGAGTGTCGTACTTCGGCGATTCGCACAAAGCAGTGTTTGTCATTCCGTGATGGGGTTGTGATCAGGCTCATGTTCTGTCCATCTTAAGATTTCTGGCCAGTAAACTCACGTACGAGTGTACATTCACGGGAACGGCTGCTCACATAAGTAAAGGCATGCGTCCACGCATGTCCAGAACTCGAACCCATCTGGTTTCACGTCTTCAAGCTCCGGAAACCTTGCAATCTTCTTGTGGACGTCGAAGAGACGCTGAGCTGTTCGTCCGTAGACGTTTTGCGAGTCCGCCCTCGAGCCCTGATAAAGTGGGATGGCAGAGGCTTTGTCCGAAACGGCAGGAGCGGCAGGAATCTCAGTGGACCGGGCCCAGGCATCGACGGCACGTTCCGATTGCAGGATGAATTTGAGCCCGGGCACGCGTGTGAGGCAAGCGTGGAACCAACCGACGCCGTCGAATTGAATGTCATTGAATAAGTCCGACTGGCGCATTTTGCAGTACAGAATGATCAGGTCTGTCAAGGGATGTGTTCCCGTGTCTGTGGAGATGTACACGCTGCACGTGCGCGCCTTGGAGAAGATGGTTGGAATGATAGTAAGAGACATGTTCAAGGCCTTGCTAAACCTGTCTTCTAATTCCGGATCCAGTGCGTCGTCCATCTTCACGATGACATGTCTGGCCAGCGAGAGATCAGTCGCACGAGGCAAGACAATATCCTCATTTGCGCACAATTCAGCATCAAAGTGAATTGTGTTGTGCTTGTAGTAGACAGCGATTGCTTCGACATAAATGAGCTTGCTCGCAGCTAGAAGAGAGGTGTTGACACAACGGGAATCCGTGGTGGTCTCGACATCAGAGTCAGTCGTGCCGGAACCTGACTTGGGCTCGATTCCAGTGAGCTTCTCGACGAACGGCTGCATCTTCGTGACGTGTTTGAGGGGCGTATCAAAGGCCAGGACGTACTCATAGATGGTGGTACGGGTTTCGGGTGCCAACTTGTCGAGCGGGCAACACATATTGATTGGACTCAAGCGGACGATGGTGATGGTGTCAGCGAGCGCAGTGGAGAATTGCAGCGCTTTATGGTCTGAATGTTGGTCGCCGTGTAGCAGTAGCAAGCGGCGATGGTATTGGCTTGTGGGGTGGAGAGTAGTAATTGTTTTGGCTCATGATAATGCGGTCCGAGTGTTTGGTCGTCTTGTAGGAAGACCGAGTGGTGGTGGTATTGGCTTGTAAGGTGGAGAGTGGTCGACCTTTTGAGAGGAAGCAACGTGATCCAAGTAGTGGCGTGGTGATGAAGTCGTGAGCTAAAGTTGCCGCATTGTCTGTCACGGATCACATGAAGATTTTGTGGCAGCTTGATGACTGGCAGTGACTTTGAGGCGATGCTGACGTGAAAGTCGAAGCTCAACCCTTGACAGATGTCCGCTAATATTCTTTCACATCCGCGCTGCGAAATACAAACCCGAGCCGACACGCACGTGTAACTCAAACTTCACGGCAAAGTCTGTACGTACGGGAAGCACACTTCATTGAGACTGCATTTTTCTGTCTGCAAGAGCTAATCCACTATTCAAACAAACAAGGCGCCGTTCTGCTTCTCCGACGCATGATGAGCAAAAATGTAAAGCAAGACCAAGCATCCCATTTTACTTTCCTAGCCTTTCCCTAGAGCTACTGCAAGTGCTCCCGTTCACAAGCAAACCTCTGGTCCATGCCAAATCTCTCCTTAGAACCGGCAGCATATTGCGAGCCACAGAAAATTATCCGACCAAAATACCAGCTGCCAAAGCTTGAAGCATTAGGCCTGGACTGTGATATCGGATGACCCAGTCTCTCATACGCAGCTTCAGACAATCCTCGAGTCACACGTCCGGAGATCTGTGCAACTGAGCCTGCTCCATCAAAAGAGGTGACGCGGTAGACAGGGTCGGTACACATCATGGCAGCCAAGTGGAATAGAAATTTCGTGTCCACGTACATGAAGAATTTGCTCAAGCGCAACTTGGGGAAAATGACGGGGATGGCCACCATAGCAACACGGATGGCGTTGAACTCGACGGGCCCGAATTCGCCCTTGTTGGAATTCTGAGACATCTTTGAAAGATCCACCTTTGTCACGACCTGCGTGGCTGATGAGAGATCCGTTGCCTTAGGGGACTGAAGGGCGTCGTAAGGGCAAAACTTGGCATCGATGCTGATGATGTTGCTCTTGTAGAATACGGCAATGGCCTCCGTGTAGATGAGCTTGCTTGCGGTCAAGATGGAAGTGTTGACCAGGCTATGTGGCTCCGGTTCACCTGCTGCCTCTGTGACTGGGCTTGACTTTGGCTCTGCTTCGCTACTCTCAGTGTCCGAGTAGTCTTCTCCGTCGATGCTCTCCCAGTCAGACCCGTTCTCCGCTTCAGTGTTCCCTGTTTCCGAGTTGCTCTTGGCTCCAGGGACCTCTTGAAGAAATGACCGCCAGTTGAGGGTGTGCTTGAAGGGAATTTCCTGTTGCTCCTAGCTGTGAGCTTTTGAAGAAACGGCTGCAAGTTCGTGGCATGCTTGACAGTGGTTCTCGAACGAAAGGACATATTCGTAGAGTAGGACTCGAGTCTCAGGAGACAGCTTGTCAAGAAGTGGGCAAGACATGTCAAGGGTGTCGGAACGAGCGTGTTCGCTCATTTCGACGAGCTGGCGTTTGAGTACAGGTTTGTGTCTGTCGTGTCGCGGGAGGAGGCGCTTTGCGAAGAGTTTGGTGTTGTGTGGCGAGGCGGTGAATGCTTGCTAGAGATTGTTGGAATGCGGATCGAGTTTTGCGCGGTGCGTCGCGATCTAAGCAGGCTCAAGGGCTAGCTTCGCTTTCCGGCAGTGCTCGATAGGTGAGCGCTGCTTAGTGGGTGCTGAGGAGACAATTTTTGAGTCGCTTCTCGGGGTTTATTTTGGTTCGAAGGGTAGTGTCGCGGTTGAAGTAGTGTTAGGGATAAAAGGTCGCAGTCTCGACGAACTTAAGAAAGACTATCACTTCCTAGGTATGTGACACAGGTTCTGTCTTGAAACTGTCGCTATGTCCTGCGCCTCGGTCGGTGTCGGATTGAGTCAACTGGATCAGGAGGTGGTGTCGTGGCTGAGATGAAAGGCCTGAAATTCGAGAAAGCAAGCAGCTGCAGCGCTAAAACTGTCGCCACACTCGCGTTGAAGAAGACGGCAATGCTGAAGTGAAGGTCAGGCCATGGAAGGTATTGCCGGCATTCACATACATACCTGAGGTAACGTCATCTGATCTCGCTCCACTATGCCGGCAAATCCGGTTGTCTGTTCTCATCAGGCAAGTGTCGACATTTGATGCATCAAGTGCGCAGTGCAGATTGCATGTGAATTGTCAGCTCATCATTCACGAACACATGAGATTAAGAGAAATAAGAAAAGGAAACAAGTGGTTCGTTTCGCTCAAGCATGCTTTCATTGTCATCTAGCGGCTCAGAGGCGTTCCGAAAAAAGAAGGGAAGCAAACATATTCTACCAACGCCGGTATACTTTCATGCCTGCCCTCCAACTAGCCTCCTCGCCACCACACCGAATGTCCTTGGACTGGGGTATCTAAGCCTCAGTCTCGAAGGCCTCGGGGAAACGGCGCATGTTGTACTCAAGGGGACCCCTGGTGCTGAGGAACTGGACGTAGGCACCGTCGACACGGACCTGGCCAGACTGGCGCTTGGCGACGTACTCCTCACGGCGGAGGGGAGTGAAGCCCCAGTTCTTGGAGACGATGATCTTTTGGCGACCGGGGAACTTGTACTGGGAGCGACGGAGAGCCTCAATGACGTTGGGGCGAACTGGGTTTTATGTCAGTAATCGTATCTTTGGGTGGCGAAAATCGGGAGATATCTTACGGGCGTCGCGAGTACGGCAAGAAAGGATGATCTGGCCAATGTTGACACGGGCGACAAGGCCGTTGGGCTTGCCGAAGGCACCACGCATACCAGTCTGAAGTCTATCGGCACCGGCGCAAGACAACATCTTGTTGATACGGACGACGTGGTAGGGGTGGGCGCGGACGCGGAGGTGGAAGGCTTCCTTTCCGGCGGTCTTCACCATGTACCTTGAATGTATGTTAGTTTCCAGTCTCGAGGTCTCGGGTGGCTTTCGCATGTCGGTAGGACGTACTTGTTGGCGCAAATACGGGCAGCCTCGAGGGCCTCAGAGGAGACCTGCTCATACTCGTTGGAGACGAGGTGAACGCAGAGGGGGAACTCGTCGACGTTGGCCTTCTTGCGACCGAGATCGAAGATGCGAATCTTGGGGTCGGGGACACCACGGTTGAAGCGCGACTTAGGGTACGGCTGTTATCCATCACAGTCAGTGGTATGTTCTCTCTCGTCGTCGTTGTCCTTTTTGCCTCGCCGCACGCCCCGATTCCATCATCTTTTGCGCTCCAGTGTCTTTCCAGTGGGTTTCATCGGTGTGCGGCGGCAGGCAGAATATTCCGTACCTTGTTCTTGCAGTAACGGTAACATCTCGCAGGACGACGGGCCATTTTGACGGTATTTCGGTGGTCGATTGGCGTGGGTGAGGTCGAGGCTGGAGGCACTGGGTGACGACAAAGTCCACACAAGGCAGATGGAGGGAATTCGACGTTACTCTTGGCGCTTGCTAATCCAGCAGGTGCGACCGAGTCACGTGACGTGAGCTGCGGTTCGGAAGCGAATCAGAACCCCGAAAGCCCGTGGAAGGAACGAGTCAGGGAAAGCGAAGCCGTAATTGGAGGATAATGGCGATTCTTGAGCAACTATGGCTCATCTTCTTATATCAGAGGATCATTGCTTAGAAATACGGCTTTGACTAGTTGATTATCAATCCCGTGTCCGAAACAAACGCAATATTCGACGGGTAGAGAAGGCTTTGGTCGATTTGCCTTTGTTGTTCGAGCACGCAAGATCAATAAGCATCAACTATTCTACTCTCAAGACATGCGACGACCCATAGTAAATCAACGTATGTTAACAACTATATCTCAAAGAGGCGGTGGTTTCTGGAACTTTTGTATGGCAATCTGAGCCTACGGTATGCCACAACGTTTCACGTTCAAAAGTCCAAACTATGGATGTCGCAACTACGAATATATCTCGAAAAGCCAGGCTGTTCCAAGATATATGTCAAGGCTTGCATCGAAGGGATGCAACTGTATAATGGGCATCTGCTTGTACAATGCAATCACCTCAGACCATCATGGCAGGCAAAGGCTACTCCAACTGAAAGATGCCGGTCCTTGTAGATGAGACACTGGGAGGCAGCATTCCGGCTTCATAACTGCTACAGTAACGACCTTTTGATGCCAAGAGCATACTCTACACATATATGTAACTACCCTCTACCATAATCGACTGCAGAAGGCACTATTGCCGGAAGAGAATAGCGTGAAGATCTCACATTCATGCGCGTATTACAGCCCTGAGAAGAGTGTTCACGTCGACCACAGCAAGAATAATGGATGCCAGTAGTTGCAGTCAAAACGTCCAGAAGGACTATTGGATTCAAACCAAAAAAGCATGGGTATCTACGCCTATCTGTCCATCGCCCACACGAACACCGAGCGCCAGTCTTTTGCGACCTCGCTAAAGACGTCCCGTCTGCTGACGGAGCAGGGCGTTGCCGCTTCCAACACGCTTTGACTACATGCTCATATCAACTCGCCGACAGGACGCATTTATGCGGTCTGGGAGGAGAGGATGTCGGAGTCACCGGCGTCGATGATGGCCATGGTGGAGCAACGGAAGAGCTTACCGCAGGCGGTACCGAGCTCGATCTGTATTACGGGAAAAGGTTCAAGTCAGTCAAAGTGGACCCTCCAAAGACTCTTTGCGTGGTTGCAGAGAGAGCTTCTTCTCAGGGCTCCAGAGTATCTATGTCCTCCAGAGCGATGATCAAAGCTCCTTCGCGAGACATGCGATTTTGTTTTTCTGTTCTTTTTTCTCAATCGGGGGTGGTGGAACGTACGTTGTTGCCGGTGAAGTGGTGGACGGCGGTCTTGCCGAGCATGGAGTAGTACTCGAGCTCAGACTTGCGGAGAGGGGGGGTGTTGCCGGCGATGATGATGAGCTTGGCCTTGCCGGAGCGGAGGGCCTTGAGGGTGGACTTGTAACCAAGAGTGACCTTGCCGGACTGTTTTGGGGAGATCTGTTAGTCTGGACGTCCTCGGTGTCGAAATTCGGCGGGCATGCGCACCTTGATAGTCAGCGCCAACTTGGCGTTGATGCTGTCAGCGGTCTTTGCTCCCTTCTTAGGTGCCATTGCGATGGTATTTGGATGGGTGGGTTGGGTGGTGGTCGAAGGTCGTCTTGGTCGTCTGGCTGCTGGAGTCGAAGGAGAGCAAGAATTCAGTCGGCGCAGTGTGTGTGAGAGGGAAAGTTCGATCGAATGTGCGGAGGTCCGAGCGTCTGGGCCTGCGACCCTAACCCTGGATTAGCGCTTTGGTGAGTGCATGGTGTGGAGACACTGAGGTGGAGAGGGCGGTGTTGTTGAGCATGTGAAAGACTGGACTGCGCGTGTCGTTGGAGATATTGCGATTCAACATGAGGGATGCTCCAGAATACAGTGGAAAATCAGACGAACTCAATGATGCTGGCAGATGGACATGCAGGCCTGATGGCACGTGATGATGGCTCATCTACATAGCAAATACAATGTTGGGCACTCTGATCTGGTCGCACGCACCCGGCGCATCTCGACCGGCATACAATACAATTGGATGATGCCTTCTCACAAGACATTGATCAAAGCAACCATGATACTGCCAACCGACACCAACAAACACGAGTAATGTTGGCACCAACACTCCCAAGCACCAGCTGTGGCTGAAGGGCTGGGGCGGGAGTCTTCACACCAACAGGTCCTTGGTCCTGGTCCCTGGTCGCTTGGTCGACGTGAGACGGGGCGGCATGTGCATGTGCTGTGCTGCCTGCTTGCATAGCGTGTCTCTCGCACTTCGTACTACTGCCTGGTTGAGTAGCGTCCAACAACTGTCTGTCTATCTCTCACACCCTGCAAGGCAAGGCGACGCGCAACGCATCAACGTCAAATATTAATCAACAAGCTCGACCTTGTCATCTCGAGGCAGGCTAATTTCCGCCAGACCGCAAGGCGAAACGGCATTAGTTCATTAGCCCGACTGGTCCCCCACGTACGCTTGTCGTCGCCGATCCACCCTCTCTCCCACAGCAGCGCAGTGCAGTGCATCCTCCCTGAAGCTCGCTAGCAAAAGCCTACCGACTTGCACCGCCTCGAATCTCGTGAAATCCCTCGACGCTGCCAGCAGCATCCACCCTATTCTTAGCCAGCATCTTACGCCCGAGCATGCGACGTTAGCTCAGCAGAGATCGCAAGCGCCAGTGAACGACATCCGACCATAAGCAGCCCACCGCCCTCTTCGGCGCCGCCGTCAATACTGCAGCATGTCCTCCGCCACAGCCAAGAAGCCGCCTGTTCCAGGCACCACCACCGCCCGGAGGCAATCTGCAAACCCCACAACGACCACGCCTTCGCGAAGCCCGTCGAGGATAAGCACAGGAAACGCAACTGGAACAGCTGCCGCTCCAGCGGTCAACAGGACGCGCTCTGTCAGGACAAGCACTCCCTTATCTGCCAGGGCTGCTGCGAGAAAGCCAACTGCCGCCAACGACGCCGAGAACGAAGCAAAGGCAGAGATGCAGGTTAAATTGGAAGAATTGCAAGAGCAGCTTCGGTTGGCCGAAGAGAACTCCGCCGACGTTCAAAAGCAGGCCGCCGTACTGCAGGTCAAGCTGGACGAGGCTCTCAAGGAGCAGGGCATGTTGGAAGAGAACGTGCACGAACACACCGAGCGCATCAACGACTTGGAGAATGAGAAGAAGGAGAGTTTGCGAGCTCGCCGTGAAATGGAGCAAATCTACGAGAGCGAGCGCGCGGCATTCATGAAAGAGCGGGAAGAGACACAAACAAAAGAAGAGGAGATGCAGGCCTCCATGCAGCGCATGAAAGAATCTCTTGCACAGCGGGAGATGCGTGCAGGTCTGGACGACGGAAGCAAGCCAAACATGTCTCGCAACTCCAGCTTCCGGAATAGCATGTCTTCGTCGCCCAACCCAGACAACGGCCAGTTCGCACCGCCTTCCGTGCAGCGCAGCGACTCTAGCTCCAGGAACAGCTCCAAGCTGGTAATGCAAAAAGACAAAATTATCGAAGGCTTGCGATTGGAATTGGCAGAGGCGCAGATCCGACTTGTCGAGATGGAGAACATGGGCGGCGGACGACTCCAGAAGATGGAGAACGAGATGTACGATGTCAAGGTCCAGAACGCTCGTCTCATGGAAGAGAACGAGAGCTTCCAACTGCTGCTCAGCGAAAAGACTTTAAACGGTGACTTCTCCAACAGTGAGTTCCTGAGACCACAGTCAAACGCTGGCTCGAGGCCGTCATCAAGCCACCCAACAGGCAACACACTGGCCGACGAGCTTGGAAGCGAAGACGATTCCGATGTGAATGAGGACGTTCGCAAGCTCCAAGCTGAACTCGCTGCCTCGAAGGACCAGAATAAGGCCCTGACACTCTACATTAACAACATCATCTCTCGCCTTTTGCAGCACGATCAATTTGAGCAGATCCTCGACAAGACCCCAGATCTGATGAACGGCGCTCCTACGGCGCCAAAGAAGCCTGCACCCAACACAGAGAAAGAGCTGCCTCCTCCGCCACCAGAGAAGGACGAGCAACCCGCTGGCTTGCTACAACGCGCTCGCAGTGTAATGGGAGGCAAGAAGTCGAGACCACAGTCTCAGATCATCACATCGGATCAAATTCCCAAGCCGAATGAGAACCCCGACACCGCACCACGAGTGTCTCTCACAGATAGACGCAGCATGAGCGGCCATCGTCGGGCAAACTCCGAATTTGGACCTGCAAGCGTGGTTAACAACATGTACCGTGGCCCATCGCCCGGCTCCATGACACCCGGCAGCCCAGGTCTAGGTTCACCGACTGGACGACCTGTCAGCTACTTCGGCACTGCACCACTCGGCGCTCGCATGCCTTCCAACGGACGTGTCCCATCTGGTAACACCGTCCCGACCATCGCCGAAGTCACAGCTTCCACCCCAGGCGCAGAACTCCCCACCGGAGCGGGTCCAACCTCAGCACCAAACCTCAACCGTCTGAGCATGCCTCCAACCTCAGACCCCCAAGACGACAGCGGAGAAACCAGCACGCCTGCTTCTCCCCCTCGCAGCGTCACTTCCAGCGGCGACCGCGAGTCTCGCGCCGGCGCTGGCGGAAGCGGCGCCATCATGATGGGCAGCAAGATGCGCCCGCTTCGCCTCGTCAAGGAGACTGAGGACGAGTCTGCAGCGAAGAAGCAGGCCAACCGCGGCAGCTGGTTCGGCTGGATGAACAAGGGTGGTGCGCCGCCGGCTCCTCAGTAGGACTGGGCGGTTGTTCTCAGGGAAGGAGTCTTTGGGTATTGGTAGGATGAGGATTTGATGTTCTCCCTCACTTGTTGTGATGGTCGCGGTTTGAACTACTGCACGATACCCCCCTTTGGTTTGTTTGGCCGCTGTGGATGAGGCAGATGGCCTGTGGTGTTAGGAGGATGACTTTTTTCTTATACTTTTTTCGTCTTGTGATCTACACCTCATGAGGAGTTTGTTGGATGATACTTTTGGGTGTGCGCTTCGCTGTCACACGACGAGACATTACATTTGGGAAGCAGGATTATGTAGCTTGCATGGTGTATCGCATTCATGTTTCTGTTCTTCTGCATGTTGTGTTTCGGACCCTGGTTTGATCACGCCGTTCGTTTCTCAAAGATCCCCCAAGATATATCCTGCATATCATTGCAAAATGCTTATTGGTCCATACCAAGTATGTTTCTGTTCGTTCAAGAGAAACACATGTCCCTAATAATAAAGATATGTTGACACCAATAATGGAGTGCATACGTCACTCCAAGCCCAAGCACGTGCATCTTCACATGCTAAACCCGTCCCTCGAGTGAACTCGACAACTTCACCTTCACCTCAACTACACCAAGCCATTGAACAACACAACATCGCAACACTCTAAGAACATGCTGCCAAAATGTACTTCCAAACCCTCTCCCTCATCACCAAACCCCTCCTAACAAAAACCCCTCCAGGATCGACCCTTCCACCCGCCTCCGCCGCGCCATCCACCTCAACGACCCCGTCCTCGTCGCCCGCCTCATCCGCCTCCACCCCACCCTCCTCTCGAACCCGGATTTCGCCCATAAATCCAACACCTCCCTACACCTCGCCGCCCTCGCCGGCAGCGTCCCCATCATCACGCTGCTCATCGCCGCCGGCCACGAGCGCGCCGAGATCTCCCGCAACGCCCTGCAAGAAACCCCACTCATGCTCGCCGCGCGCGAGGGCCACGTCCCCGCCGCGCGCGCGCTGGTCGAAGCCTTCCCGAGGTGTGTGGCCATGGTTGACGCGAGAGGCCTGGACGCGCTGGCCGTGTGCGCGCAGAGCGGGAATGGCGAGAGCACGAGTCTCATACCCGTCCTGCTTGCTCTGGAGCCTGGATTGGCGCACGGGCGCGACGCGGACGGCAACACGCCGCTGCACCACGCTTCCGCGGCGGGGAACTTGAGCGCGCTGAGGTTGTTGTTGAGCGCGGGCGCGAATCCGCTGGCGAAGAACGATTGCGATTGGACGCCGTTGGCGTATAGCCAGACGGTGGCGGCGGAGGTGTATTTCAAGAATCTTGTGGCGGAGTTTGAGAGGCGGAAGGTCGAGGGGATGAGGGTTGGGGAGGAGAGGGAGAGGCAGAGGGCGGCGGGGGTGAGGTTGGTTGCTGATGAGGGGGTGGTGCAGCAACAGCAGCAGCAGGTGGTGCAGGATGAGATGGGAGCAAGGCAGTGGAGTCCTGGGAGGGCTGTGGTGAGGGAACGGCGGCCTGAGAGGGGGTTAGGGATCGAAGGGTTGAGGATGAGGGCTGGCAGTACGGATTGAAGGTTGTTGAGTTGAGCGTGTGGTGATGAGAGAGAAAGGGAGGGAGCGTGTGTGTGTGTGTGTGTGTGTGTTTCCTTTTTGGTGGTTGCTCAGCTATACTATGATACCCATGATTTTAAATATGTACTCGAGTCCAAGCCCTAGCTCAGAACTTGCCCTTGGGCATCTTCTTATCCACACCCAGCGCTTCCACATCCTTGGGCTTGTAGTAGTGCGGCGCGACTTCCGTCAGCCATTCAGGCTGCAGCGGCATGACACTACGCATGAACTCCTTGCTCGTCAGCACGAGCTCGTAGAAGATGACCCACTTCGGCTTGCTTTCCAGTAAGACACCGCTGGGGTGCAAGTGAACGGTCATGTTGTTCTTGACGGTGCGGTACGTGTCGCCCGACCTCTGCAGCCTGGCAGCGTTGGGGAAGAAACCTGCCGCGATAGCCTTCTGGATGGGCTGTATGTTGGACGCTCCGCAAGACGAAGGGACGACTTCGACGCGGTCGCACAATTTGATCAGTTGGTCGCGGACGTCGCGCGCTCGTGTAAGAGAGCGCTGTTGCAGGAAGTTTTCCTTTGCCCACACGTAGGAGAAGTCGCTGTCGACCCACTGGTTCCAGATGTTGAGGTAGGTGAGGTGATCGCCGCCCTCTTTGATGGTGAAGCGATTGCGGGCGGCATCGGCTTGCATCTTCTTGTCTTTGGGGCGGTAGAAGAGGGCGCTGGCTTCTCCGAGCATGGCGACAATGCTCAGCACTTCGTCTACGCAGCCTTCCTTGTCGGCGGCGAGAACGGCTTTGGCGAGCATCGGGTCGGTAGGGAACTCGGCCATCTGGCGACCAACCTTAGTCAGCTCGCCTTTGTCGTTGAGAGCACCGAGGGCGTATAGTTGCTCCAATGATCGGATCAACATATCTGGTGCGGGCGGATCCATAAAGTCGAAGGTGATCAGGTCGTTGATGCCTAGTGACTTCAAGAGTAAGACCACACTGTTGAGGTTGGTACGCTGGATTTCAGGAGTGGTGCTCTCCGGCAGATCGTTGTAGTATGCCCACTTGGTGTACAGACGGAAGGCCTTGCCAGGTTGTGTACGACCAGCACGACCAGCACGTTGGTTGGCAGAGGCGCGGGAGATGGGCACAGCCACCAAACTCTCCATATTCGTTGCCGGGGTGTATCGGTTCTCCTTCACATATCCTGGGTCAATCACATACACGATGTTGTCGATCGTGAGGGATGTTTCGGCGATGTTGGTCGCGAGCACAACCTTTCTGGTCTTGGGCGGAGTCGGATCGAAGATTCGTTGTTGTAGATCCGTGGGCAAATTGGCGTAGATAGGACAAATCAGCAGCTCTGGGGCAGCAGCACCTAGCTTCTTCGCTGTTTCTTGTAAAGACTGTTCTGCCTGTTCAATTTCGTCTTGGCCAGTCAAGAATACCAGGATATCGCCAGGCATTGGCTGTGAGAGATGGATCTGGAATACTGTCGTGATCGCGGCTGACAGGTAGTTGGCCTCTGGTTGCATCGAGTAGTTCATCTCAACATCGAACGTACGACCCGGGATATTGAGGATTGGCGCGCCGTCGAAGAACTCGGAGAACTTTTGTGCATCAAGTGTAGCCGATGAGATCAGCAACCTCAAATCCGGACGTCCGCGCGCAATGTCTTTTACCAGACCAAAGAGGATATCTGTGTGAAGTGTACGCTCGTGAGCCTCGTCGATCATCAAAGCGCTGTAGCCGCCGAGATCAGGCTCAGTCAGGAACTCTCTCAACAGCATGCCATCAGTCATGTACTTTAGTGCCGTCTTCTCCGACGTGGCATCCTCGAAACGGATTGAGTAGCCGACTTCATTGCCAACCTTAACGCCTACTTCCTCGGCGACACGAGTAGCGACACTCATGGCTGCTACACGACGGGGCTGCGTACATCCAACCTTCATGCCATTCTTGCAATAACCATCCTCGTACAAATACTGAGGTAGCTGTGTCGTCTTTCCAGATCCGGTCTCACCAACAATGATGAGGACTTGATACTCTTTCACCGCATCAAGGAATTGTTGGCGGTATTGGTATACTGGCAACGTCTTACGCTTTTCCTCCATAGTTTTGGCTTTCCTCTCTGCAGCTAAGAGCTGTTGTGCCATGAGTTGTTCTTCTTGAGATTTCATCTGGTTCATTCCTCCTTTCAAGGCAGCATCCGTCACCCATTTGATTTGTTGTTCCTCGTCAAAGACATATTCATATTCTCGTTCGTTCTGTCGATCCGCGACGATGATCTGCGCTTTCGTCTTTGCGAGCTGCTCTCGTTCCCATTCTTCGTGCTCTGTGACAAACTTCTCGCGGCCTCGTTCGTCTCTTTCAACATATCGGCTGTACAATGCATTCTCCTTCTTTCGCGTGTCCATCTTCCCCTTCTCCGTGATGTAATCGTCCGGCATTGCGTAGCCGTCAACATAGTCGTCGATATTCTCACGCTCCTCTGCGAGTCGCAATGCCTCTCTGTTTCGTGCGAATTCATCCTTCTCTGCTTGCGTCAAAGCAGGATTGTTCCTTTCCTCCTCTTCTTCCTCGATAACTTGTTTTCTCAGCAACATGAGCTCCTGCGCCGATCGCTTTTGAAGGTAGTCCTGCCGCGATCTCAATCTGAGAGCTTTCATTTCTTCTGTTGACAGCTTTCCAGCCTGTGCTCTGCGATCGGCATCAGCTTGCTCACGCTGCGCAGACTTGTCGTCACCAATCTTCTTCGTCGAGCCCGCATCCTTGTTCCGCAGCCGATTTTCAAACTCCTTCCTCTCTCTGCGGTCTCGCTCTTCCTCATCCTCTTCAGGTTCTGGTGTTCGATCCTTTCGTGGAGGTGAGGCAGAACCACCTTCGAACCTGGCGCGCTTTGGAGGTGGAGACGCAAACTCTTCTTCCTCTTCTTCTTCAACTTCCTCGTCACCCCATCTATCGTCAAAGTCGCCGTCTCTGCGTCGTCGTGACTTCTTGCTTGCTCTGTCCCTGCTTCTTGATCTGCGCCTTTCCTTGTCATGTCTGTGTCTTGACTTCCTGTCCTTCTCGCCGTCCGCTTTTGACTCCTTCACCACGACCTCCTCCTCCTCGGGCATATCAACCAGCGCATACTTCTTCTTCGTCGGCTTTGGCTTCGCATTCTGAGGCGCACTGGATCCATTGCTTGGTTTGGCGACTCGGTTGAAGAGATCCTCGCTGAAGCGTCGCAGTTCCGCGTCACCAGATTCCAGCATTCCAGAGAGCTTGTCGAATAGCATCAAAGGCGACTTTGCTGTCTTGGCTGTTTGGAGGACAAAGTCCACCATCATGTTCTCGCTGCCGCCAACCAGCTTGATGAGGTTGTCCGAGACATAGGTACGGGTGTCCATGTTGGGCGAAGGCGGTCGCGTCTACTAGGACGGGCGATCACACAATAGAATGACTTTGCGCCGGGTGTTGTTGCTGTTTCCTGTGCTAGGTTGTCTATGGCGTATGCTGGCAGCGAAAGTTGCACGTGGACGAGTGAGCTTGTACTTGTAGGGTTAGGGCTTTACCCCGAAGCCCAAAGCTAAAATGGACCCTCTGGCAGTCCATCGTCGCAGTATATGTTCACAAGAAATGCTGTAAAGGGAAAACATATCATAGGTGGCGAATTTTGATGGTCTAAGCGCTGTTACCGTCGATTGTGTTCATCTGGTCCAACATAAATTGCCATAGAGATCGTTCCACCCCAACGACGCGGCTTCCGCTCCAGCTCAGATTTGATGACTTTTGCCAACCTCACCGTAGAGTCTGATTTGAGCCCTTCGATTAGCCCAAAAATATTCAGACTCACAGCTGAAGACGGTTGTATACAAGCCGTCAAGGGGCGAGGGTTGCCCCCAATAGGCCGATAGTCTGTCAACCAGCATATGAGTATCGAGCTTCGCTCAGGTAAAACAATGACAGGCTCGTGAACACTGACAAACATGTGAGAACTGAAACAATTGATGGAGTCTAACACGGTTGGATCGCCCCATTCGTACTATTCATGAGCTACTCTTGCCAGTAGATTGCATTCAATTCTGTCCAATGTCCACCATGTAAAAGTTGCTCGATAGATCAATCGATTGATCGATGTTATAGACGTCGACATATCGATCTGTATGACCTTTGGGCTCGAGCTTACAAGCGTAAAGACTGCGCTACAGCTCTCGAGCTTCACTTCACATCATCGCAACACCACAGCTTCACTTGAGCCTCACCCAGTGAATGTTGATTGCACTGACCATCACATGCACCGTTAGGCAAGATCAGGCACTCCGTCAGTGCCGCCGAATGCCAAGAAGTAGTCCGTGCGTAAGCTCCTGTAAGTATAAACATCGTCCTAATGTCGAAATCTCAGGAATTTTTTCCTCCTTCTTCAGCTCTCTTTGCCTTTTGGCTTGTAAGTGGTACCCTTTTGCACCAAAAAACAACAATCGCTAATAATATCACAGAGATCAAGTGTAGTATCTGTTCTTTTCAGTTTAATCTCTGAAACGTTCCTACGGGAACTTTTAAGATTATCTACTTTTTGGATCTATCGAGGGCCGCTCAGCTTGCTGATGCCCTCGGTTAGTGTCGCCAGTATTGCACTACCTCTGGCTGACGCGAACCACCCCTTTTTCATCAGTCATCTTCGCTTGTCGAGGGTATTGGAGAAGAAGCTGTGTATCATGTTGTCTTTGTCACTATCTGCGCGTTGTGCCTGTCATGCCGTTGCCGCCACTGTTGTTTGAAGAAGTGCTAACAGGTCATGCGCGCGCGAGTCGGATGTTGAGCTGCTTTGCTTCTTGAGGGCGTCGCTCTGCTGCTACAAATGCTCACCATGCGCCGGCAGCGCGCACATCACGTAAGAAGACCTTAACCAGTCGGGCGCAAGACGACCTGGAAATGTACGAGCGCGCCGAGATAACCGCTCGCTGCCAGGTGATGGCGCCAGTGCGACCCGACACCATGCTTCGCCACGGGTGGCGAGGAAAGAGTTGTTCCCAATATCCTTCTTGAAGTCCTATGAATGTTCACGACATGATGCGACAACCAAAGGAACACACAGTTTCAGAGACAGTGGCGATTCGCTCGTAGCGCTCGACAGCAATCAAGGAGACCAGGTGACAGGCACTTCAGTCGTCGCACACGGCAGCTCACGACTTACGTGGTCAACATGCGCGCAGCAAAGTAATGGCACACTCAGGGACAGGAAACATGCGACAGGACATGCGCCACAAAAGCAAGGTACGAGGTGCTGTTTCGCGACAGCGGGATGCTCAGACCCATGATGGTAAGAGCCTGTTGGCAAGAAGAGGAGGGCAAGGAGCAGCACGAAGGCAAAAACAAGATCCGAATAACAGAGTACGCAAATACAAGCCGCTTCTCAAGCCTCACACAGCGAGTCACCGCACCGGTAGAAAGAGCATACAATCAAACGATGAAAGGGGTATCATAACAACCAAATGCGCCTCGCCAGTCTAAGTAGAACCAAACAGCTCCTAATCCATATCCACTTTCCCAAGCCCTCTCTCTTGAACAGCGCCCTGCACACTCTCCCTCACTCTCACCAAGGCCTCAGACCACGCCCTATCACCTGCCGTCGACCCTCCTCCTTCCTCGCCACTCTCTTCCTCCAAAACCCAGCCCATCCATCTGACGGCACTCACAGCCTTCTGCAAATCCCGCTCCTCAACGACCACGTCCCTCAAATACTTCGCTAGCGCCGCTACATCCTCGTCGTAAGGCCCTTCAGCGTAAAACTCCCGGTGCCACGCTTTGATCGCGCTCCTCAAATCCGGCAACGAGGACAGCTTCGCAGACGTGAACGTCGGTTTCGGCGCGAGCGGAGGCAACACGAGCGCTCGTGGCTCATCGGCAACCTCAGCTTTCTTCTTGCGTAGAGCTGCTGCTTTCGCGCGCTGCTGCTGATGCAGAGATAAGTCTATGCCGCCGGTGCGCTGCAAGCGGGCCTGGCGTTGCTGATCGAGAATCTCCTGGCGGATGTCTTCAGGCAGAGCTGCGAGGAATTCTGGATCGAGGACTTCGGGCTCGGGCGTGGTGTCGGCTGAGTTCGCTATGTTGTCATCTGGCCGAGCGCGTGCGACGAAGTTTGACTGGGTCAGAGTTGAGTTGTCGCCTGTTTGCGCTGCGCGGAACTTGGTGGCGAGGAGGCCGCCGCCGCGTTTGCGACGGGTGATTTGCTTCGGTGGAGGTATCACGCGGTTTTTTCGTGGGGATTGAGGGAGGACAGATTGGTCGTGCTTTTTACGAGGGGACTTGTAGAAGCCTAGAATCTCGGCGCGGACGTCTTCGGGAAGGGCTTCCATGATTGATGGATCTAGCTGGGACATGTTGGGGAGGGCGACGGCGGGAGATTGACCGCGAGCAATCGGTTTCGCTGGAGCTTTTACGAGATCGTCGTCGACGACAGGCTCGATGGATGGGCGGATATGTCTGGTCAGCTTCGCGCGGATGTCTTCAGGCAGCTCGGCCAGCACCTTCGGGTCAACCTGAGTGGGCATAACAAACTGCGTGCCGAAGACATTCAATGGTTTCTTCGTAGGCGTAGTCACAGTAACCGGCTGGAGATTGACGCTGGGCTGATTGACATCTCTTACACGCAGCTTTTGGGGCGTCTTCACATCATCTTCGATCTCGTCTCTTGCTGGGGGCTCTCTCGCCTTTTCGGTTGGTGTCTTCGAGGCTGACCCGACTTTGAATTGCAGCCGACGCTGGCTACCGTCAGCCTGTCCCTCTGCAACAAACTTCATCGGTTCAAGCTTCTGCATCTGGACCCCAATACCTCTCAGCTCGCCTGGCGAGAAGTTGAACGACCTCATCATCGCAATGGCGTCTTTCGTGAGGGCGGCTGCATCATTGGTCGCCACACCAAGCTGAATGCTTTTGTTGAAGGTGTCGCACTTGCCGTGCCCAAGGTGCTTTGGCGGATCAAGCGGTGCATCGGCTGCCCTTCGCATGACCTTCATAGTCAACTGTTTGCCTTTCACGCGTTCCTTGAGCAGGCGCTTATTAAGCTCTCCGCACAGCCCTTGCATGAACTCATCAACCTGCTCTTGATTCTCGAATCGCACGCCCCAGTTCACTTCCGCAGAGACAGACTTTCTGACGACTCCTTCACCTACTTCGACTCTGTCAATGCCGCGCGAGTAGTCCCAGACCTTCTCGCCAGTCTTTGGCCCGAGAGTGTTGATGAGCCTCTCGCGGGAGCATTCGCGGATATCCTTCACCAGCTTGATGCCAATCTCTTCCAGTTTACCGCCTATACTCCAGGCGATACCCGGGAGGGACTGCACTTCCAGCTGGCCCATGAAGTCAAGCACATCTTCGGGCTTGAGATGGTACTGTCCTGCAGGTTTCGCTTTGCGCAACGCAACCTTGGCCAGCAGGATATTGCCTCCAATACCAACTGACACAGCACATCCTGTCTTTGCCAACACCTCATCGCGCAAAGCCTGCGCAAGCTCATCAGCTTTGCTCTGTTCGCGGTAGTTGCTGCCTTCGCTTCTTTTCACGCCGTCCGTACCGCCCTCCGCGATGCAGATGGCGCTGATGTCAATGAGTGCCTCGTCAATGCTGACGCTCTGGACAATTCCACCGGTGGACAAGATTGAATCGTAAAACAATCTGCTTGCTGCTTCGTATCCGGGAAAGTCGTAAGGAAGAATCTTCACTTCGGGACACAATTCTTGCGCCCGCTTCATCCACATGCCGTTCTTGATGCCATATTTGCGAGCTGGGTAGTTGCAACTCGCAATCTCAGAACCAGAGCCGTTGCCGTGCGCTACGACTGCGGGCTTGTCAACGTACTGTGGGTGTTTCTTGAGTGAAACAGCGGCGAAGAAGCTATCGAAGTCGACGTGCATGATGTATCTTCTTTGTCCTGGGAGTTTCCGTGTTTTCGCTTTCTGTGACGAGGACTTCTCGGCCGCAAGTGCTTGTAGCTGAGATTTGAGGTCGGCTTTCCATGTTGAGAGGTGATGCAGACGTGACTCGCGATAGTATTGCTCAAGGAAGTCTGGATTGACGACTGTTGACTTGCGGATGCGAGGGTCGGATAAAAGTAGCGCATTGTGCTCTTCGGCTGACATTTGAGCCAGTTTCTCGGGAGGGATAGCCTTGAGCGCCGCCGAATCTCGCACTATAGCCATGGAATAGTCAGGCTCTTGAGAGCCTTCTCTTGGGCGAAGCTTAGTTGGATCGTGCTCACTGATAGACTGTTTGGAATTTGTGGCAGTGGTTTTCTCTGGTGTTATCACAGGTGGTGCAGGTGGACTTGACGGCGGTGGCGTTTGCAGGGTGGTGTTTGATTCAGCAATGGTCTCGTCGTCAGGCTCTTTTTCTTCTCCTCCTGCGTCTTCTGGCGGCGGTACATGTTCACTCGGCATTGCAATTTCAAGAGCTTGCTCAACAGAACTGGTGATGTCCAAATCGGGATACTCGTCATCTTCAATTTCTTCGCCGGGTGTGATTGTCTGCGCGAGTGTGGGCGGCTTGAAAGTTTTGCTAGACGATTGCGTGGCGCCCGTCTTGAACTGACTGGTATACCAGCTCCGGTCGGTCTGCTCACGATAGCCGTTACTCTTAGCAGTAGCCTGGCTGACCATCCGACCCTGGTTGAATCCCAGCACTCTCTGCCCAGCACCCTCTTCAATCACACGGTAGGCATCCCATGGAAGGAGCTGGCCTGCTCCAATACTATCAACAACCCAGGCAGGTTTCACAATGCGATACCGCTTGAATTCTTCTTTCTTCTTGGGCGTCAGATTGCTGGCAATGATGTGCGTCACCATGGTCTTGCCGTCCAAGTACTGGATGAAACCACCTCCGTGCTGCACAATCATTGTGTGCAGGTCATTCAACGAGGGCTGAGTGTAGCCGTTGACGTGACAGACAACACCCTTGAAGATGGGTGGCTTGTCCGAGTTGGCGCGCACGTCGGCATCGAGGTTCTGCAGCTTGATCTTCTTGCGGCGAAAGTATTCTGGGAAGCCACCGAAGCTGGACGCGCCATACTCGTCGCCATCTTCGTCTTGGAACTGATGGCCCTCGATGCGTTTGCGCACGAGTTTGGACTTTTCCTCTAGACGAGAGCCCATATTTTCGCGGTCAGGGGCGGTATATCATGGCTTGCGTACAAATTGATGGTTGTTGCGGAAAAACCCCCATCAATTCGCATTGCGTCAATCCAGAGTCGCGTCAATAATCAGTGGTCGCATCGGTAGTATAGGTAATGTTCCGCATACATGCTTCCTTCACACAAGAGACGTGACGCCACTCTACGCGTGCAGCCGTTGCTAGGCTGGACAAAGCGCAGGCGCAAAAAGATGGGGCCGTGCACTTGAAGCTTCGGTTCGCGAGACGAAAGTTCCATCGGTCGGGCCAGGATTTTTCAGAAGCTATTAAGATCTCTACCCTCTTCTCCTCCCTCCCTCTTTACACACTCTACACCTACCACCCCTGCACATCACATACACACACATCATGCCTCTTCTTCCCATGGCTGTCTACGGACTCGAGGTCCCCTGCGGCGATGTCCCCATCCCCGCCGTCCCCGACTTCCCGGCCTCTTTCCAGATCACCATGGCTGCCATTGACCCCAGCGCCATGCCCGAAGGCGAGACTGGCCTCCCTCCCCGCGCCACCCTGAAGATCCTCCGCGCTCCTTTCGGCGATGACGAGGACGGTTCCGACTACGACGGCGACGAGATGGACCGCATGTTCGCTGGCGAGGACAGCGATGAGGAGGACTCAGACGACGATGAGGAGGCCGCTGGCCCCAGCGACCCTTCCAAGAGCAAGAAGGCCCGCAAGGCTGCCGCCATGGAGGCCATCAAGAAGCTCCTCGAGCAGGACGAGATGGAGGTCGACGCCAAGCCTTCCAAGAAGGGCAAGGGCAAGGCTCCCGTCGAGGAGTCTGAGGACGAGGAGGATGACGAGGACATGGAGGACGACGGTGAGGATGAGGAGATTGAGGAGTTCGTTCTCTGCACACTTGACCCCGTCTCTGTAAGTTTTGTCCTCTACTACCGCCCTCGGCGCACAGCTAACAACCCACGCAGCACTTCCAGCAGCCCTTGAACATCACCATTGGCGAGAACGAGCGCGTCTACTTCCAGGTCTCTGGTACCCACAGCGTCTTCCTTACCGGCAACTACGTCGAGCCTGCTCACGACCACGAGCACGGCGAGGAGGGTGAGTCTGATGAGGAGTACTCCGAGGACGAGTACGACTCTGAGGACGACCTCGACGACATGGAGGACCCCCGCATCACCGAGATCACCGAGGAGGAGGAAGAGGCTCCCAAGCTTGTCGAGGCCAAGAAGGGCAAGAACAAGCGCGCCGCCGACGAGTCTCTCGACAACCTGATCACCGAGTCCAAGGCTGAGCCCACTGAGAAGCTCAGCAAGAAGCAGGCCAAGAAGGCCAAGACCGCCGCTGCTGCTGAGGAGGAGGCTCCTTCTTCCGCCAAGTCCGACAAGAAGGTCCAGTTCGCAAAGAACCTCGAGCAGGGCCCTACTCCCACCAAGGCCGCTCCCGCCGCTGAGAAGCCCAAGGCTGCCGCCGGTCCCCGTGTTGTCAACGGTGTCACCATTGACGACAAGAAGGCCGGCACTGGTCCCGCTGCTAAGAACGGTGACCGCGTTGGCATGCGCTACATCGGCAAGCTCCAGAAGAACAACAAGGTCTTCGACAGCAACAAGAAGGGCAAGCCTTTCACCTTCAAGCTTGGCTCCGGCGAGGTCATCAAGGGCTGGGACATCGGTGTCGCCGGCATGGCCGTTGGCGCTGAGCGCAGGATCACCATCCCCGCCCACCACGCCTACGGTGCCCGTGGTGCTCCCCCAGACATTCCCGGCGGCGCCACCCTTGTCTTCGACGTCAAGGTCGTCGAGATCAACAAGGGCAAATAAGCGTCTCGCCCTCGCGACTTGTATCAATCCCCATTGAGTCGCCACAACAGGCGATCAGCTAGGGCTATGCTCTGAACTCTACTTTCCAGAACCCCCAAGTGCTGGAGGGAAAGACGAGTTCATTATTCTTGCCGGCTCTGGCGTTCTTTGGGTTAGCTGTCTTATATACCAAACAACGCTGTTTCTTTTGTCATCTCAGTCAATTGAGCGTTTACGCTTTTTACGATACCCGACTTGCGATATTGTGGCAGGAATGATGGGTCGATCTTGCTGTGAGGAGGAGAATGGAGAAAAAAGTTATTAGGTGAGCAGACGTGTATCTCGTCTGTGTACCGGTATTGTTTCGAAATAAGATACATCTGTATATTCTATGCACATGTTCCTTGGAAAATGTCTTCGGTTCTCACTGTTTCTACTTCACGTTTTATACATCCGATGACCCGCACTAGACGTCGAATCTGGTTGGGCGCTACGTTGTTGTCATCCGGAAATCATCGATGGAACTGATCGCAGTGGTTTGTTGACTTGTCCATAAGATACCAGATAAGAGACAATTGACCACTGAGTTCAGACTTTCGCTGACATTCAAAGTCTTCTTCAAGTTCACAGCCTCTGCCTTATAAACTCCTCCAATGAGGTTGCCTTCACAGTCGGGAACCTCTCATTCTCAATGTTCTTGAGATTCCACCTCCCACTAACACAGTTCTCCATGAACACATGGCGGTGCCACTCCCAGAACCTCCTCAGACCCAACTTGCTTTCCCGCTGAGCGATCGCACGCAGCTGCTCCAGAGATCCTTTCGAATCCCATCCCACCTCCTTCCCTTTCGCTGCTTCGTACTTCGCTTTGATCTCCTTCATGCTGCAGGTCCACGAACACACAGTCACGAAGCCACCCTCTTCGGCCCCATCTGCAGTGATGACCTCAACTCCCCAGCGTCCAGCGTCTTCCTCAGTCGTGAAGTTCCACTCCTCGTCGCCCGTTCCCCATATCTCCATACGCTTGGCAGTCGGATCCCAGACTCCTCCATCCCGGGGCGTGAAGCCATCCTGTCCATCAAGACCGAAGAAGACCTCAGCCAGCATGCCGGAGAAGATATGGCAAGGCTTGATCGTAGATGTCAATGCCACCTGCTGATGGAACATCATAGCTGCGTCGTAAACCGGCTCATCACCAAGTTTCAGCACTCGCCAGTCGTAGTTCCAGCCTGCTGCGAGATACCGCTTGACGCCTGCACGTTCGCAAGCTCGAAGCAAGATCAACTGGGCGTCCAGGTGTAGTTCTGGCATGCCACCGTAGGCACAAATCACCGCGTCAACGCCAGCTACGGCGCGGTCGAGGGCGGCAATGTCATAGTAGGAGCTGCTCGTTACGAAGCTCTCGAGCGCCGCTGCTGTCTTCTCGGGCAGCTTTGTTGGATTGCGACCTAGACCGCGGACAGTGTGGCCCTGTGAGAGAGCATGTGCGGCGGCATAGGCGCCGATGTTTCCGGTGATGCCTGCGATGAGAATGATCATGTTGGTTTTGAGTATTGATATTTGATGATTGTGAATGAATTTGGGTGATATGACCGTTGTCTTGCGATCTTCTGCTTCGCCTTTAACGTACAGAAGTGCGATCACTCATAGGCACTCATGCCATCGATGGTGGGGCTGTGTTCCATCGCTTGAACCTTAGGGCTGCGGTGTCTTAGAACGATCGTAAAGGACATAATCGGGTTTATGGGGGGAAGGGGGGAAGGGGGCAGTCAAATGGTCGATATAGCTGTGGTTCAACTGCTTCTCCTTAGAGTCGCGATGTGGGAAGACGCCACCGCTTCCATGCATGAAATGGAGATGTTGTTGCGCCACTGGAGTCTACACGTATGACTTTTGACTTTCCATTCTAGGACGCTCCAACGATCGACAGGCGGGGGTGTAGCCCAGCAGTATCGATCGTCAGTTCGCTCAGTCATTATCCCCACAAAGAGCGTAAGGCCTCGAGGTTTCTGGCAACATGCATGTGTGCACATGTGTCGAGCCGATGGGGTTACTAGGGTTATCGGACATCAAAAGCTTGGCAGAGCTTGATGGGGGATGCTTCGCGCGGCACTCCAGGTTTTTTACCAAGTAACGAACCCACCTGCCCGATTTGAATGTTGGGCAAAGCTATACGCACTTTTCCGAATGCGAGATAGCTTATGTGAACATTCGGTATCTTGCTGATTCGGAAACGCAGACACTCAGCATACAGGTCACTGGATGTCAGCAGCTACGCTGAGGTAGCATCAACTGAACTGATTTCCCACACGGTTACGGCTACCGTTGAGACACAGGTAGAGCTTGATCTGCATCTCAACATCTAGCAAGCCAATACCATCAGAACCGAGCGTTGAAATGCCCATGCTTGCCATCGAGATACTAGTAGAGCTTCACATGCGTCCTAGCATCTATCATGCTAATGCCATTAGACTCGCATTACGGAAAAATCATGGCTCCCATCGAAACACAACTAGAGCTTCGCTTGTATCTCAGTATTTAATGTGTCGATGCCATTCGACTCAGACTCGAAATGGCCATGTTTGCAGCGAAAGACAGCTACAGCAGCGATCGAAGTTGGACGTCAATAATTACAGACCGGACCGACTTATGCCGAAAGGACTGATCTTGAGCAGTACGCGTAAACGAGCTGCACGCCTGCGCTGTTCGATTTACTGAGGAGCGGAGTGAAAAGAACAAATGTACGCCGTTGCACCGTTTGGATCAAGCAGAATACCACTTTTGACGAAAAGTCAGTGCACAACTGCCCCTCGGCAGGACCACGTGCCGAAAGAGATTAGGGCTGGCCAGCCCCGGCTCGTAAATCGTATCTCGCTTTGCTTCGGATTCTTGGTCGCTTGCGATAAGTTAGCTGTGAGCCCGGAAAATGTCGATAGGTTCGAAACGGTATCGCAGAGCGAAGGTACGACACATCTGTGCCAACTCCAGCGTGATGGTCTCGGGTCCTCGTGGCACATGAGTGGTTTATGTCATCGCCATGTGCGTAAAGCGAGGTCGAAATTCTCTACGAACGCGCGACCGTCGCCTTACCGTACCGACAACGGTTGCGCTAGAGACATGCCGGAAGTGGTGCATCCCGACGCTAGCTTGCCCTTTCGCTAAACAGCCCGCCGTGAGGCGAACTAGACACCGAATGCTCTACGCGGCGACCGTGATACTACTGCAACACCTCCCTTGTACCCTTTCCTTTTCTTCCCTCTACACCTCTTCGCCACTCGTTTTGCCCACTCTATAAATTAACTCCTCTAGATTTGCGTAGACATCATTCTTGAGCTTCAAAACATTTCGGAGACTGAAGAACACACGAATCATACCTCGGCCCGTCAAAACATAGTATATAAACGACTCCACCCTCTCCTATCGGCGACGACCCGGCGATTTCGGCGACAAGATATCTTTTACCTATAGGACTTGAAGTAAAGTCTATGCTCGTTTGACACAACAACACCCATCCACGAGGCCTTCGAGCCACCCAACACCACAATGGCCATCATTGGAGCCGGTGATGGCGAGAAGCAAGTCTCGGACACCTCCAGCAACAACTCCAACCGCGATGTGATCACCGCCGATCAAGAGACTGCTGCACTGGGCCAAGCACCTTTCCCGAACCCTGGAGGCGAGCAACCTGCACCTCTCATCCGACTCGATTCGAAGAAGCCCAAGACGACCGAAGAGAAAGAGAAGGAACACGAAGAGGAAATCGATGTCTTCTCACATCTCCCAGAGCACGAGGCAACAATCTTGAGGCGTCAACTGGAGACACCGCCTGTAAAAGTCACATACTTCCGCCTCTATCGTTATGCTACCACGAACGACAAGATCATAATCGCCATCAGTTCTATTGCTGCCATCGTTGCTGGTGCAGTGCTACCACTCATGACCGTCATTTTCGGTCAGTTGACTGGCAGCATTGGTAATTTCAGCAGTGGTAACAGCGACGATCTTTCAAGTTTCAGCGGCACTGTCAACCACTTGACGCTCTACTTTGTCTACCTGGCAATCGGAGAATTTGTCACGATCTACATTGCAACTGTTGGATTCATCTACACTGGTGAACATATCGCAGCAAAGATCCGCGAGCAGTACCTTAGCGCTATCTTACGCCAGAACATTGCATATTTCGACGCTCGAGGTGCCGGCGAGATCACCACTCGCATTACTGCGGACACCAACTTGGTGCAGGATGGCATTTCGGAGAAAGTCGGCCTTACTCTGACCGCCCTTGCAACCTTCATCACGGCCTACATCATTGGATTCGTCAAATACTGGAAGCTGACGTTGATCCTCACATCCACGATCGTCGCCATTGTTGTCACCATGGGATCTCTTGGCAAGCTGATCGTCAAGTGGCAGAAGGAATCGCTCGCCGCGTACGCTGAGGGTGGCACCGTCGCTGAAGAGGTCATCAGCTCCATTCGCAACGCCGTGGCTTTCGGCACCCAGGACAAGCTCGCTCTGCAATACGACAAGCACCTTACAGAGGCCGAGAGGAGCGGATTTAAGATGAAGGCTATTCTGGGCAGCATGATCGGTTTCCTTATGACTTTTGTCTACCTCAACTACTCACTCAGTTTCTGGCAAGGCTCGCGATACCTGGTGTGGGGCGAGATTGGCCTCAACCAGGTGGTTACAATTCTGTTGGCTGTGATGATTGGTGCATTCTCTCTCGGCAATGTGGCTCCTAACATTGGTGCGTTCACTACAGCGACTGCAGCTGGCGTCAAGATCTTCTCCACCATCGACCGTATTTCGCCTCTGGACCCCAAGTCGGAGACTGGTAAGAAGCTTGACACCGTGGAAGGAAACGTCGAACTCCGCAACATTCGCCACATCTACCCCTCGCGTCCTGAGGTCGTCATCATGGAAGACGTTAGTCTTGTCGTCCCAGCGGGAAAGACTACCGCTCTTGTCGGCGCCTCTGGTAGCGGCAAGAGCACAATCGTGGGACTCGTCGAGCGATTCTACGATCCCGTTGGCGGCTCCGTCTACTTGGACGGCCACGATCTGCAGGATCTCAACCTCCGCTGGCTTCGACAGAACATCAGTCTGGTGTCTCAAGAGCCCACACTCTTCGCTACTACCATCGCTGGCAACATCGCTCATGGGCTTATTGGAACCGCCCACGCAAACGCATCAGGCAAGGAACTTCAGGATCTTATCGAGCAAGCCGCTCGCATGTCCAACGCTCACGACTTCATCACGCAACTCCCCGAGGGATATGAGACCAATGTTGGCGAGCGCGGCTTCTTGCTCAGTGGTGGTCAGAAGCAACGTATTGCTATTGCCAGAGCTATTGTCAGCGACCCCAAGATCCTTCTCCTCGATGAAGCTACTTCTGCTCTCGATACCAAGAGTGAAGGCGTTGTTCAAGCTGCTCTCGATGTAGCTGCACAGGGCCGCACCACCATTGTTATTGCTCACCGTCTTAGTACTATCAAGACTGCCGACAATATCGTCGTCATGTCTCAGGGTCGCATTGTCGAGCAGGGCACCCACGACGTCCTTCTGGAGAAGAGAGCAGCGTACTTCAACCTTGTTGAGGCACAACGTATCGCCCAGGAAACCGAGCGTAAGAATGAGGATGAGATTTCCATCCTTGACGAGAAGGACGCCCAGCTCAACACTCCCGGTCTAGAGAAGAGCGAGGACGATTTCGAGGTCGACCCGAACGATCTTACACTCGGTCGCACCAAGACTGGAAAGTCTGAGTCGAGCAGGATTCTCGAAGAGCGAACTGAAGAGAAAACCCAGAAGTACTCCCTCTGGACATTGGTCAGGCTCGTTGCCTCCTTCAACAAGCCCGAGATGCATTGGATGGTCTTCGGTTTGTTCTGGGCCATAATCTGCGGTGGAGGCAACCCTACCCAGTAAGATTTGCAATCGTTCTTAACTCGAATATGTGTCAAACTCTAACATTTTGTCTTAGGTCTGTCTTCTTCGCCAAGTCCATCATGGCACTCTCACTTCCTCCACCGCTGTACGGCGAATTGCGCAGTGAGGCAAACTTCTGGTCCTGGATGTACTTCATGCTTGCTATGGTCCAGCTCATCTCCTTCCTTGCCCAAGGAACCGCATTTGCCTACTGCAGTGAGCGCCTTGTTCACCGGGCTCGCGATAAGTCCTTCCGCTACATGCTCAGACAAGACATCGAGTTCTTTGACCGCGAAGAGAACACAGCCGGAGCCTTGACATCCTTCCTGAGTACAGAGACCAACCACTTGGCCGGCATGTCTGGTACTACCCTAGGAACGATCCTTCTGGTCACCACTACTCTGGTTGCTTGCTGCGTTATTGCACTTGCCGTTGGCTGGAAGCTTGCTCTCGTCTGTATTGCCACTGTCCCGATCCTCCTTGGATGTGGCTTCTTCCGTTTCTGGATGCTCGCTCGATTCCAAACCACAGCGAAGAAGGCTTATGAGAAATCAGCCTCCTACGCTTGTGAAGCCACATCTGCTATCCGCACCGTTGCTTCCCTCACTCGCGAGGACGACGTGTGGCAGCACTACCACGAACAGCTTGTTGACCAGGGCGCCAAGTCTCTGCACAGCGTCATCTGGTCCTCAACTCTCTACGCCGCTTCGCAGTCACTTTCCTTCCTTTGCATGGCTCTCGGCTTCTGGTACGGCGGCACGCTCATCAGCTCTGGAGAGTACAATGGTTTCCAGTTCTTCCTTGTCTTCACTGCTGTCATCTTTGGTTCGCAGTCCGCGGGTACCATCTTCTCCTTTGCTCCCGACATGGGCAAGGCCAAGCATGCCGCGGCCGAGCTCAAGATCCTTATGGACCGCAAGCCCAAGATCGACACGTGGAGCAACGAAGGCAAGGTTCTTGAGACCATGGAGGGATCTATCGAGTTCCGCGATGTTCACTTCCGCTACCCGACCCGCCCTGAGCAGCCTGTTCTCCGTGGCCTGAATCTCACCGTCAAGCCCGGTCAGTACGTCGCTCTCGTTGGCGCCAGTGGATGCGGCAAGTCGACCACGATTGCCATGCTCGAGCGTTTCTATGATCCTCTGGTCGGCGGAGTCTACGTCGATGGCCACGAAATCAGCAGTCTCAACGTCAACAACTACCGCTCGCACCTCGCTCTCGTCTCACAGGAACCGACCCTCTACCAAGGTACTATCCGCGACAACATCCTCCTCGGCGCAGACACCAAGCCCGAAGACGTCCCCGAGGAGGCCATCGTCCAAGCCTGCAAGGACGCTAACATCTACGAGTTCATCCTCTCGCTTCCCGACGCTTTCAACACCGTCGTCGGAAACAAGGGAAGCATGTTGTCCGGTGGCCAAAAGCAGCGTATCGCCATCGCACGTGCTCTGCTTCGTAAGCCCAAGGTCTTGCTTCTGGACGAGGCTACCAGTGCCCTTGACTCCGAGTCCGAAAAGGTTGTGCAAGCAGCTCTTGACCTCGCCGCCAAGGGCCGCACGACAATTGCTGTCGCGCATCGTCTGTCGACTATTCAGAAGGCCGACATGATCTTCGTCTTCGACCAAGGCAGAGTCGTCGAGAGCGGTACACACAACGAGCTCCTGTCTCAGAAGGGCAGGTATTTCGAGCTGGTGAACCTGCAGAGTCTGGGCAAGCAGCAGTAGACGGCCCGTCTTTGCATATTGTTTCTGTGGGAGCGAAGGCGTCTTGATATCCGAGCATTTTTTCGCATTTTCTCTACTTTTCTCTGGATACCCTTTTGGGATAAAAGCCGATGCATGGCGTGCATATATACATGGGAGCTTCCCACTCTAGTCTTCTTATTATCATTTCTTTCTCGTACGACGGTTGCATATTTGCCTTTGCTGTTTGCCGCCATGGCCAGCTTTCCAAATACTTTAAAATGGCACCGAGAGTACAAGTATATCTCAATGGTTCACAGTGTGCCTTTTTCGGACCGACGTTTCAGGTACCATAGCACATTAGAGCAAATGTTACCAGCGTATTTCAGTGGATGTCCTTGCAGTTTGTGTGGCTAAAGCTTGGAGGGCGAGCGAGGAAGAGAGCATGTACGTGTTTCAACGGCCTTCAACGCGGTTCCTCTAGCCAACGTCTTAGATAGTAAGATCTATCGAGCAGGGAACAATAGTATGTCTCGATGAGTGTGCAATGTAGTTTCTTTAGTCAACTTGTCAGATACGGCGGCACAAGCAACGGAGAAAACTAGCATATTTCAATGGTTAGCACTTTGATCTCTTCGGATGATGTCTCAGACCGCACGGCAATCAATAGGGAGAGAGCGAATGTATTTCAAAAAATGTTACAGCGGCTTCTTTGGTTAAATTTTTGATAGTTGTAGGCAGTATGGCTGTCGACTTAGAGAGCACGAGTGTACTTCAACGGTTATGATGACGAGCGGTTCTACTGACAGTTCTGATGGCACGACATGTTGAGTGGAGAACGTGAGTATATCTCAGCGATCCATTACTGGAATCTCTTCAACGGACATTCTAGGTACCACGATCATCAATGTATCGAGCGGAGAGCACTTGTGTGTCTTGTTGGCTCTCACGGTGATTTCTTCGGCGGAGGTATTAGGTATTACGATATATGCAGCGGAGAGCGGCATGTTCCTCAATGGCTAACTCAAGCGATTTTAGATGACTGGCAAACCAGGTAGCACATCATACAAAAACAAAGTTCCTCTGAGATTCATGCCAGTACTAGCCTTTCCCTCTCAATTACCAATGCTTCAGATACAACAGTACGCTCTCAGCACAACTCAGTATTCAGCACATCAACCATGTCTCAAGTGCTCTCCTCAATCCTCTCCTGCTGGCTTGAATGCCACTTGCCGAACACCGCCACGAAGATGAAAAAGATACAACAGGCGGCGACAACCCAGCACGCCAATTCCCCTAAGAGCCACAATTAGCATCGCGATAACCATCAAGACGTGCAAATACCAATCCATACTCTTCGATCGATTGCCCTTGCGCGTAAGGCGCATCCACACCCGAGGATGAGCAGGAGCGCGGTTAGGGGAAGGTTGTGGAATCCGGACTTCGGTAGTGGTAACGACGTGCGCTCGCTGAGGTGCGTGTACCGGCGCAGGGCCACCAACGAATAAGCTTTCGACGAAATCCAAGGACCGGCGCTCGTTGCGACCTTCTTCTGCGTCGCGGACTCGATCGTTGTTGTTGTCGGTCGAGTTGGGTCGAGTGCTGTAACTTGGTGGCAGACAGTCTTCGGCTTCGCGGTCGTAGTGCGAGACAGACATCACGTTGAAGTTGACGTGGTGGTAAGTGAAGCTAGGTATAATCTTGTGATGGTTACTGTGGTGCCAGGAAGAAGAAGGTGAGGAGGCTCAAGGTTTGAAGGTGAGGATGTTGTCTTGATTGCCAAAGTGGGCTGTGAAAAGGTTTGCATCGATTCTGTGAAGTGGTATAGGTAATACTTTGATCACGTCGACCAAGACTACGTATGGATATGTGCTTATTCACGGATTCGCCGCACGGGATGTGGAGAATTGTTGCTATGAGATATCCGATTAGCAGCTCGACACGCTACGAGTATCATAAGCCTTGACATCTCACAAGCAGAACACCCACCACGAAGGTGGATCAAACACCCAAAGTTCAGAGGAGAATGGGAACGAAAGAAAGATTACAATCCGTCGCAAATGGTTCTTGACCAACAACCAACCAACAGAACCACCACCGAATTCAAGATCAATCAACCAGCCAGACAGCCTGGCTACTCAGGTCTCACTCTCAAGTCATCCGTGAGTTTACCAATCACGAAACCTCCTCCGCCTCTCTATCGTCTAACCGCAACCTCCATGTGCTGCGCCAGCTGCTGCTGCGGCAGCAGCTCCCGCAGCAACAACTACCACACCCCGACAGTGGATCTCCGATTGCTGTCCCTTGTGGCCGTTTTTCCCATAATGAAGCGCGATCAGCGGGAATACGACCATGATGACCGCACACGCTAGGAAGCAGATCAGGAACGCGCGACACTTGTCTCCCTGGGGACCGCATTGGACCAGATCAGAGCACCTGCGTCGACGCGAGCGCCTGGGAGGAGAAGGACGAGGTAGAGGTCTTCTTGGTATTTGGCGGTTGACGTACGGGTGGAGGGCGTTCGGGGCGGGCGCGCAAGGGAGTGGTACACCGTGGTACGAGGGCGGTGGTGTTGATGGCAGTGGCGTGTCGGTGTATGAGGGCGGCGGCGTAAGGTGTGGGTAGGTGACTTGCCCTTGGCCTGCCTCTAGGTCTCCGAGCGGCATGCCTCTAGCTTGGTTGTGCGGCATGGTGTTGTTCGTCGTGGCGTAGTGTTGCGAGAAGGCGTTGTTCTGTGCTCCGTGGGAGCTGTTGGGACTGTATGAGTTGTGGCCGTCGTCGCCACTCCTTTGCTCACGAGCAGCCGTAATTGGAACGTACACGAACGGTATCATGGCTGCGGGCGTATAAAGACCTTGGACTGTTCTAGCAGTGAGCGCTTAGTTGCCGTTAAGTAGATGCAACCCATCTCAGATGGGAGAACTCTCCAGTACTTGAGTCGTTCACAGCAAATATTGGAGCTTGGAGAGAGCCGCATCGTAAGCAAGTCATGTGCCACGTATGTGGTCTTTACACTTCAACCTTAAAGACCAGCCATATCGAATGTTAGCTTTGAGTGAGGGTATTGCCGCTTACATGTATGTCGTTCCCAACGGAAAGCTAAGAAGTGGTCAGCGAGCCAAGCACATACAACGCTAGAACGAGGCTGTGGCAAGATACAACTTGCGCCCCCCTCATGTGCCTTTGTTCAATGTCCTCACATGCAGTGTATTAGTGTAGCCGAAATAATGGGAATGAGTGCTAGATCCGCGCTCCAGAAGGCAGTGTTGGTGTCCAACCACTCGTTCGCGTTGGAAGGCTATCTGGTGCGCATAGCCACAGGCGTTTTTGTCTACTCAGATCATGTACTCGTAGACTACCGTATGTCAGGTTCACATGCGAGCCTCTCGCCACGTCGATGAAATGCCGCAAGCGGTGAAGATGCTGAAGACGGAGGAACATGGGTATTTTTGTTGACGCATCATCGATTTCCGCCCGTCTACACCACACAAAAGCTAGAAAGCAGGATGCCTCTGCCCCTTTCCCATCCCTTGGCGTAAAAAGGAAGAGGCAAAGAAGGGCACATAGCAGGAAGGGAAGTGTTGATTTTGTCTCAGTTCATTTCCGCATCGTAAAAAGAAAACAGCGCCTTCCCCATGCCAAAAAAGAGTCGGGCACAGGTTCGCATCATGGCCGTGGTGATAATGTTTCCCTTTTCCCTTAGCAGTGCCACGCCATGCCTGCTGCCTCGATCTCTACAGTCCGGTCCGAGAAGTGGTTGATGTGAAGGTTGTGTTGGCTCGGTCGACCACGGACATGTGCATCCTGCTCCAGCATCGTAGGCGAGTCGCTTAGATACCGATGCGGGTCTTGCGCCAGTGACGTCTCTTGGCGTTGTACCTGTTGGGCGATGTCGTGGTTAGTGACTGTTTTTTGCATTCTCTTGTCCCGGTGTGGCGTAGCGGTGCGGTCGCAAATTCGAGTCGCAGCCGCCCAACTTCCTCCAAGCCTATCTTGATATCCTCCCAACCAGGGCCTTCACTTTCCGTCCTCCTGTCCAATGCAGCCGGGTGTTTCGAGGCGAGCATACCTGATGGTGTTGTCGGTCTTCAGGCGGATCCACTGGGGGATGGGCCTGTTCTGCTTCTGGGCCTTGGCCAGCTTCTGCTTGGTGCGGAACGACTTGTGGGACTGTCGCAAGAGTTAGCACGGCGTGGTCACGGCATGCTGGGGGTGTGGAATCGTAGGTCGGGTACGTACAGGCATCTTGACGGTGTTGTCTGGATGTCTCTGTGATGATCGATAGGTCGCCTGGGTCGCTGTCACGAAAGCGTCGCTGCAAGCCCAAATTCGACGGCGGAAGGTGCGAGCGCGGGAGTGTGTGCGGGCCGCCGCGGGACTGCGGTGCATCTGCCAAGATTCCACTTCTCGCGTCAAAGTCACGTGCTCTTCATGCTGCACTCACTGAGGGGCATAAACAGACAGCATCAATCGAATGAATATATGAGACTACACGTAGGGTTCTAAAGTAAGATACAGTTGAGAAATTGATGGCCGAGGCAGGTAGAGAGCCAAGTGGCTTTCACATGTGTATAGGTTAGATATCGTTCGTGGTTGATCTCACATGTAAACATACTACAGTGCACCATGTTGTGAGCCACTATCTGCTATTGAGCAATTTAGACTCTCGCATCTCCTCAGGTGTTTATTCATTAAATGAAGAGATAACTACACTCGGAGGCCCACCATATCACATCCAAAAATGCCGGAGAGATCTGCACAAAACCATACGAGCCAAACTAACCACGTTAAGACAATCATAACATTACAACCCGATAAATGTGATTGAAACCCCGCATCTCTCTCAATGCATTATCCTAACAAAGCACCCCCAGATGCGCCATCGTTTCCCAGGTTGAGCTACATGCAGGCCGAGCACTTCGGACCAAGCACCATCTCGTGTCCCCAGCGCATCCAACAGCCAAATCGAAAAAATGAACGCCAGCGCTGTGCATGACTATAAAGGTCTCCAACATATTGCAAGCCAATCCCGCTATTTCTCTACACCTCGTGCCTAGAAACGAGTTCGTACTCTTTCTGAGCGCTGGCACGACGCCAGAAAGGCCAGCGCGCACGGATAGAAGCGCTCTTCCATTTGGGAATGTCGGCGGCTGCAGGATGAGGAGCAAGGACGTAGCGGTGGTAGGACCACCAGCAGATGAATAGGATGGAGCCGCCGAGGGCGAAACCAATTAGAGTAACGAGGACCCAGTTGCGAGCCATCTGTGGAAGAGGGTCAGTATGTGATTTTTGATAAAGCTGTTCAGAAGGCGTAGGAGTCGACGTACCCAGAAGATCAACTGCACATCCGCAGCATGCCACGAGTTGCCCAAGTGGTGCGTGAAGAAACTCCACGAATGTCCATTGTACTCTTCCGGGAAAACGATGCGCACGCGGCCACCGTCAGGCCCGTCGCCTACATTGCCACCGCCGGACACCCAGTGTCTCCACAACACGCTGAGGAAGAGCGGACCAGTGCTGCCCATGACAGTGATGTAGGGCAAAAGCCAGTTGCGATCGTAGTCCTCGATGTGCTTGACCACGTAGTTGAAGAACGGGTGATCAGGGACAGCGCCCATAGCGTCGTTGGAGATTCCCGTCGGCAGAGTCTTGCGCACCCAGGCAGGGTAAGAGAGCAGGGGTTCGAGCTCGCGGTTGCAGCCGTCGTCCAAGTCGAGGTAGATGCCGCCGTAGTGCTTGAGGACGAAGTATCTAATGGCGTCGGCGCGTTGGATGGGGTACGGGTAGTTCCTGAAAGTATCCTCAAACCACTCGTATTCGTCGTGGATGAACTTCAAGCTCATCTCGTCGGTCCACAGCTTGTATTCCCAGTCTGGGTGTAGGTCGATGCATGATTGCTGTGCTTCTTGCCAGACTTCGGGGATGGATGTGTTGATATAAGTTTGGTGGATGATCTTAGGAATCATTTGTGTTCGCTTCTTGTCGGGCTTGCTGCCAATCGCAGGCAGCTCGGATTTCGCGATTGCATCTTCGTGGCCGTCTTTTACGAGGAGTGTGAGGAGGGTCCAGACGGAGTTAACCAGGAACAGGATGATCGCAGTCGCGCAAATGGCGAAGAGCACAACGCCGCGGCGCATGACTGAAGAGGTGAAAGAGGAGTAGTAGGAGGGTCGCGATCAGCGCAAAGGCTGGAGGTGAAGGAAGAGGAGGCAGAACTCGTCGCAGTCGCAGTAGCAGCAGCAGTTGGCAAGCGTTATGTTTCTCTCTCCCAATCTCCCGGCCCACGAGGCTCTGTGCTTCCGTGCTGATGGGAATCGGGGAAATCGCGTGGCCGAGCTGCCGGTGGAGACGGGACAGTCGACAAAAGGGGCCTGGTCGTTTCCAAACTTCGATTCTCTAGGTTGAGGAAGGAATTGAGTTGTTCCAAAGATTCTTCGATCTGTACATAAGACTATGATTCGGAAACTCTCGTATTATAATCACAATAAGACGGGACGGATGGATGTAAGCACGCAGCCAAGAAGACAGCATCATATCGCAGCCTGGCAGGGAAATGGTGACGAGCGAGGCGCAGCCCGGATGGAGCCAGCGCCGGCCTCTTAGCTTTTGGCATAAATTAATGCATCACAAAAACCATTGAGCGAATGAATACATAGCAGCGTCTAATGGCGCAGACGACTGTCTTCGAACGCAAGCTATCTTCTATCACCGTACCGTAGAGGGACCTTCAGGGACACCACTTCAACGGGCATGAAGAATTCAAACTAAGATCAACAAAATATGAGACTACGTCGCACAAGAAAAATTACAACAAAATATTGTTCATTTTTATAGAGTTTTTGCCAGCACACACGCCATGTGCACTTCCTCATCACATTATTGACAACAAGCCCTAACCACCTTTTCCCCGAAGCAAAAGAAAAAGTCCTCACTTATGTAAATAGCCATGACGGTTCGTATCGCCGCATCCCACATCCGACTCAAAGAACGTAGGCGTTCTGCTTATATCAACGAGAGACCAATGGAAGAAAGCAAACAAAAAGAAACAACAATTGCGATTCGCTTTTCGAGAAAATAAAAGGTAGGCCAAAAAGGCCGTTCGAACCATTTGAATGCCCTGCCCTGCGCATCATGGACAGCCAAATTTCAACCAAGAAAATATTTCAACATACAGCAGATGATGCCCGCTATGTTTGTTTCTATCTACGTTCAAGGGCCGCGGTACGGGTCGTAACGCCAGATTCTGGCCTTCATGTCGCCGGAACCAGTGGCGAAGAGACCGCCCACGGGTGAGGGTGCCACGGAGATGACTGGAGTCGTGATTAGCATAGGTTCGTGTACCGCAGCAGAATTGAACTTACCAGAGTTCTTATGGCCCTGGAGCATGAGTTGAGCCTGGCCAGTAGCCGGGTCCCAGAATTGCACACCACGGTCCTTGCTACCGGACATGACCCACTGGCCATCGGGAGTGAGAGCAACGCTGAGGACAAAGTCCTTGTGTCCCTCGAAAGTCTTGATGCACTTGCCGCTCTTGGGCTGGACACCAGCACGGTTGTAGAAGCCTCCGTTGTTGAGCTCCCACATCTTGATGGTCTTGTCAAGCGAACCAGAAACGAGGTGGCGACCATCAGGAGAGAAAGCAACACTGTAAACACTGTCCTTGTGGCCCTGCTCGCCTTCGGTGCGCTCGACAAGAACACCAGTCTGGGTGTCCCAAATGCGGACACTCTTGTCCAAGCTACCGGCAGCGACGAAGCGGTTGTCGGGTGAGATGGCGACCGTGGTGACGCCATCCTCGATCTGAAGAGTGAGGATACACTGGTTCTCTTGGATGTCCCAAAGTCTGATTGTGCGGTCGCCGGAACCAGAGGCGATGTGACGTCCGTCGGACGCGAAGTCGAGAGAGTAGATGTCCTGTTCGTGACCAGAGAACTGGTGAAGGATGCGCTTGGTGGCAATGTCCCAGACCTATTTCAACGTTAGTGGCGCTCACCGAAACGAATTTACAGGTAGAACTTACGCGAATAATCTTGTCCTCAGCACCAGTAGCCAGGAATTTACCGTTGGGGCTGAAGCAGACACTTCTGATGTAGAGATCACCATCCTGGTTGGTGGTGTTGTCGGTCAAGTGGCAAACTTGCTGTCCAGTGACAACATCAAAGATCTGTGCCGACCTGTTGCAACCAGTAGCTACGTACTTGCCGTCCGCGCTGAAGCGAACACAGCACACGACACTCTGGTGAACCAGGTTGTGCACAAGGTCCACATCCAACCTACGCATGACACGCGGGTTGAAGACAGCGTGCCAGTCATCACCGGAACGCTTCAGAGCTGGTGACAGCTTGTCGGGATTGAGGTCCGAAAGCTTGTTTCCGATATCGTCAAGATCAGCCGCGCTGTACTGGAAACCCTCGTGCGCGTTCTGTTGCTGCTGCTGCTGCTGTTGCTGTTGCGGTGGCTGCGGCGGTGGGGCCTGGTGAGCGGGCGGCGGCGTGGGACGGGCTACACTAGGTGAGCCAGGGTACGGATTCGGTTGGCTTTGTTGAGGGGTGGCAAGACCATCAACGCGGCCAGCAGCACCAACGTACGGCTTACCTGGACCTGGTGAAGCCGTCGGTTGTGGCGGCTGAGGACCGTAGCCATTGACGCCAGGTCCTTGAGGCTGTCCTCCGTAGGCGAACGGATTGTGAGGAGGAGCGGGAGGAGCGTTGAAACCAGGAGCACCGCCCGGAGCCTGCATGTGTCCGGGGATGCCAGGCTGGCCTTGCTGCTCTTGAGGCGGCGGAGCAAGACCAGGGCCGCCTCCAGCAGCGCTGCCAGCCATGATGCCTTGGAACAGATTCGCAGGACCGTGGCCAATGGCGGGCGGCTGAGGCTGCGAAGAGCCAGCTGGACCACCGCCAGGGCCTCCGCGCTGCTCTAGCTCGTGTCGCAGGCGCGCGATCTCCTCCTCGTATCTGTGTGAGAGTTAGTGTGATGTTGCGTGAGTAAAGTCTTGATAGACACCAACCTCTGCTTGATGGAGTTGTGCGTTTGCTCGAGCTGGTAGATTTTACTCCTTACCAGCTCCATCTCCTGCATCTGACCATGTACTATGCCCGTAAATAGGTCAGCATGATATCAAGTGCAATGGCGGCCGAATGGCAGAATAGAGCAAGCGCCCACGCGCTCAGCGCAAGATGGATCCCCGCCGAATGCGCGCGTGTGCGCTGCTCCATGCCACCAGTCGACCACACCCATATATTCCGCAGGATGCTTACGTTGATGCTCGTGCTCGTTCGATCTGCCGGCCTGGGTCTCGAACTCGGCGCGCACCTGCTCGAGGAGCTCAGCCAGACGGGTGCCCGGCGGTGCCTGCCCAGGCGGGCCCATGCCGCGATGCGCGTTGTACATGATTGCTCGTGGCTAGTCTAGGCGGACGGTCGCAACAGCTCGCGGGTGTTGCGATGATTGTGTGTTGGATGTGTATATCGTGGGCGGTCTGCAGTGCAGATGGCGGTGCGCCTTCAGCCTTGTCCCTTGTCGCGAGGCCCCAGAAAGGTAAACGCGCTATCGGCGGGTCGGTCGATCCAATGCTGGCGGCGAGGTACTGCCCAAGTGCAGTCAGGCCGGGCGAGGGCGGAGGCGGGTGCGATGGCGGTGGTGGTGATGGGTATTCAGTGCCGGTGCGCGTCCGGAGCGGTCGTTGGGTGCGGTGGTGAGGGTGGCAGGAAGTGTGCGAACGGAGACGCTGGAGATGAAGCCGGCGACCGTTGGCAGTGGCAGCACAGAGCAGCGCTAAGGCTAGTTCCCAAACCCCACTGCCTCTCTCTCTTTAACTCTGGCCTTGCTCTAGCCGCTCTTCGGTTCGCGCCCAGGTATCCGTGTGGGCCACCACCGCCGCCGGGTCGGATCGTACCTTGCGCCATGCATACCGCTGCTGCTGAAGCCCGTGTGTTACATGTTTCTCGGCTCTGTCTTCGCTGTGCCGTGCTGAGTGGCCCCGGTGTAAAGCGTCCGGGCGGCGAGGTTGCACTGCGTCCATTCGCATACACTTGCCACCTCAATGCTCGCGGTAGTACGAGATACACAGCTTGGCCACTAGCAGCTGAAGAGGCGGACCGCAAACGGAGTGGCTCCCCGAGCATGCGTGGAAGCAGGTCATAGCATTGGAACAGCGGGTGACCAGTCCATCGTTAGAACGTGCTTGAGACAGACTTTCTTCGGTAGTGCTTGCTGACCAAAGGTACGGACGGCATGGGCGATACCGCGAACTTATTTTCACACCCCCAGGACCGCGGAGAGTCTTCTGTTCGTTATCAGTTGATGGGCAGTCTCACGTGTTCTGGAAGCTTGGGCATGCTTCGAGCTCGCTTGGTCGAAGAACAGCGTCGCCCGCGAAGTGCGAGCGTGTTGTATGACCTCTCCAGATCACTGGAGTACCCTATATCAGCAATTACGGAGCCAGAGACTACAACGGGTTGCTGCATTGCTGCAGTGCTGCGCGTCGAGTGTCACGCGAGCTGACATTCTCGGGCTGGCTGCGGCGGGAGAACCTCTGACTCCTGGCCACAGACACCAGGTACGATGTCAGATAAATTGCACTTGCGCTCAAGTGCACGTGTAGGACATCCAGAAGTCTCCGATATGGTTACCCGTCGCAGGGTATGAAAATGAACCTCCAAGACGGGATAGCTAATTCGGTGTTGCCATGTTCAAAAGGTGCATGCTGAAAAAGGCCAGAAGTCGCACCACCTTAGAGTTTGTTTGTCACGAACCAGCAAATGCACAACTTCGATTGCGTGAAGCATTAACATTATTAATAAGGGGAATAGAGAACATCAACTCGTGAGACGGCACAAATCACCACAAACTCTCGCTCTCGCCCAAATCACCCGCTTCTTCCATCAACTTCACCCTCTCCTCTTGCGCCACCAAACATGTCCTGAGAACCACCGAATCCTCATTCTCACAGATCTCCACTCCCGCACACCTCATCACAAAAGCACACAGCATCGCCTCCGCTTTCGCCGAACTCTTCGTCAAAGCATGATCGTCGCCATCAAACAGCTTCAGGAACCCCATGTCATCTTTCACATGCCGCTGATACCTCTCCAACAGCCTCTCTGAGCACTCAGGCGCAAGTGTCCGATCCCCTGTCCCATGCAACAAGAGCAAAGGCAAATTCTTCGCCGCGACCCGCTCTATGCCCTCCATCTCAGCAGTCTGCGACGCGATCGTAGCACACCCCACCACTCTATCATCCTGCCCTCCAACAGTCATCACAGGCGCACTTCCAAAGCTCCAGCCCACAAGCACAAACCGACCAACCCCCAATGTCCTCTGCAAGAAATCCATCGCGGCCACAACATCAGCCACGCAGTACTTATTCCGCGCCGGATAGCGGTAATCCATCCTCAGCACAGGAATCCCACGCCGGAGACTGGCAATCTTGTCCGCCATGGAGATATATATCGAACAAGGCCCCGCAACGCCACCAGAAGCGCCGGACATCAGGATGACGGCTGTCTTCTCGCATCGCTCGTCTACTTCGCGGCAGTAGTTCTTGGGCAGGTGTAGGTAGGCTGGGAAGAACCATTCAGAGTCTGGTTTGGGCGAGGAGATCCTGAGGACTTTCACGCTGCAGAGGCGCTTATTTGCTTTCTTGAGGGACTTCGCTGCGGGTGCGTGCTTGAGGCCGTTGAATGTGGGCGCATCGTTGGATTTGGTTGGGTCTGTTTGGAGGGAGAAGTAGCAAGCGCTATCCGTTGATGATGAGTCTGATGACATGGCGGCGTCGCCGAGGAGACCCAGCTTGAGCGTTGATTTGGTAGCCTCTGGGGTTAATTGCCGTTCGGTCGTGTAGGTAGACAGCGTTCTCTGTAACAAGAAATCTTCGAAGGACCTTTCAGGGCGCGGCGTGAGAATACGCACCACTTTCTTTGAAACAATAGCGACAAGCAATTTTATAAGATAACCTACTCGGCAAAGAGATAAGACAACACGCATTATTATTACCAATTCGGCATCCCGCAGCAAGTTCACTGTCACTTTGGTGTAACAGTGATTACACGCTGGTGGGTCCCTGCAACTTGAAACTCATCACAGTGTCGCGAAGGTGATGTCAGCGCGTGGTAAAATCAGGCGAGCGAGCGGTCATATTTTCATAGGGCTTCTCCGTGGCACAGACCGGGTATTTTGATGCATGGTCAGTCGCACAGAGATAGGCTGTTGCTCCCACTCAACAGATGATAGTGCAGGTGAGGTTGAAGGACGGAGGCAACGGCGGCACGGTCGGATATCGTGAAGTTGGATCTTTCGCGTCTCCACTTTTTCTTGCCTCCTGTCGCGGTCCCACAGTGTCACAGATATCTTACCTCAGATGTGCAAAGGTATAGTCCAGGGAGCTCACAAAATAACACCAAGACAAGACACGAGAGGTCCGTATCGTGAGAATAAGCGAGAATAAAAGTATTTTGTAACTTGTATTCTTCATTTATCGTAGCGGTTAGTCGTATAGTCGTAAACGCACTCCAAGGTATCGTGCATACAGCAAAAGTGAGAACGCCAGAAACGCAAGAACAAAGAAAGAGGGAGAAACCCGAATCGCTGCCAAAACCAGAGTAAGACAGCCAACCCAAGACCACGAATACACGTATCCTCTAGCAGGAGAATGAAACCGGCGTGAGCCATCCTCGCAAGTCTAGAAGACTCAATCACATGCTAGGCCTAGGCAGTAACATGCCCTGGCCCGGCGGCGCCATACCCATGGACGGACTCCTTGACGAAGCATCGGTACCCACTAAGCTGTCTCTTCGCCCGAATGTCGAACCATCATGCGGTTGGACGAGCGACGTGTTGCTGATCCTCCTATCTTTACCTCTCCCCTTGATACCCTTGTTGCAGTTCTTGTACAGCCCGACAAAGTACTCCCACATCGACTTCTCCCACTCCTCCACGACGTCTCCTTCGGAGATATTCTCGAAGCGCGCTTTCAGCCGCCTAACGGTGGTGATGTGGAATTTGTTCTGGTGCGATTTTAGATTTCCCAGTTGGGTGAAGTGCTTGCCGCAGTCGTCTAGTTTGCACGTGTAGGGCTTTGCGGCCGTGTGGACGATCTTGTGCGCTCGCACGTTTCCGTGCTGGGCGAAGGTCTTGCCGCAGATGTCGCAGTGGTATGGTCGCTCGCCGGTGTGTCGTCGTTCGTGGGTCTTGAGGTTGCCGAGCTGGCTGAAGCGTTGGCCACAGGTGGGCTCTTTGCAAAGGAACGGCTTGACGCCGGTGTGGGCGCGGGTGTGGATGTCGAGGTGTGTCTTTTGGTGGAAAGCTTTGTCGCACCCGGGGATCGCGCATTGATATCGCTTCTTGAACCTGGGCTTCTGCGGAGAGGCTGAGATTTGAGATGAAGGTGAGCAGGTTGGGTTGTGTTTCTCTTCACGTTTCGGTGATTGCTTCGATTGGATGGCACGCATCAGGGTGTCGATATCTGTGCTGAAGACTGAAGGTTTGGTTTCTTCTAAGCTGTCTATCGAGCTGGAATACTCCGGCGGTGATGCAAAAGCTGTGCTGTCGTAGAGTAGTTGGGATGGATGTACTGGTGCATCTTCCATCTTGATGTAAGGTTCAGATCCCGTGGAGCTATAGCTGGAGTCTCTGACTAGTTGTGGCACGTTCGGCGCAGGCCATGACAGCGATCCGAACATGGCGGCGCCACTTGCTGTACCATGTGCAAGATCGTAGGAGTTGCCAAGAGGCGCGGTCATGTCGTAGTTGGATCCAGAGTCAAATACGTCTCCCGAGTAAAGAGATATGTTCGCAAGAGGCTCTTGAGCGATGGGATTTGGAAGTGGCATAGACACAGACTCGGCAAGTTCTTCTGGCCGGAAGGGCTCGTTGAAAGATGCCATCACGTTCGCCATGTGCATCGCGTCAGGCTGTACGCGACTCATTCTTCGATGGAGCAGCCCACTAGACTGTCCTGCTGCAGAAACGACGGCCATTACTGGGTACGTCCAATCGAACCCGAATCTTTGCTTCTTGATCTGGATCCGGGGCCACAGATCTTGGTTTTCGCTCCGCCGTACTGTTTTGTTCTCGTTAGGAGTCTTCCCAAGCGGGCGTTAAGAAATATCGCTGATGTCAACGGATGAGATATGCCGAATTCCTCAGAGTGTGGGCATGTGACAGGTAGGGGTAAAGGTCAGAGTTTGGGAATAGTCGAGGAGGCTGAAGTATGATACAGTACCAACCCGGAAGGATTGGCAGGTGATATGCGAAGGCATATCCTGCAACATCGCGAAACCAAACTGCTTGCGCAATGGGATGACATCAACGTTGGTGGAGGCCTGTCAATCACCCGCTTGGAGATGGGACGGCAGAGCAAGCCCACCACCAACGACACGGAACACATCAGGCTAACGTTCAGCATGGGAAAGGGCTAAGTTGAGGGTTGGTGGGAATCAGGAGCGAAGACGCCGGCGGTTCAAGTGGTGGTGCAGGAGTGCCGGATTGCAGAGATCGAGATGTAGGTTGCATCACAAGGTGACCGGCGCCCCGACAAGGGTATGGGCGGGAGCAAGGGCGGTAGCGGCACACTAAGGTCGATCTTGACGGTGGTGCACTGCTCGACAGCAGGCATTTACCACTTGAAGGCAGCCCGGGTGAACGCCATCGACCAAAGCGACGGAGTAAGGCCATGCACGTTCGGATCTGGGTGGACAAGTGACATCGGAGTGTCTGTTGAGTGGTCTGCCTGGAGTCCCCGGAGGTGCTCGAGGTTGGTGATGGGAGCAGACGTCTGCATGACACGCGGGATGAGAGTGGGGGACAATCTCCAGCCGGCGGCCAAAGTGCGCGATCGGTTCATGCTTTGACGAGAAAGAGCATGTCCAATAATCACGCGAATCGCACTCTGCGAGAAGCGAAGGATAAATTGCCGTAAATCAACATCGCCATCGCGGAAACGGGAATACCGTTATGCGCATTGAGTGGTGCGTGACAGACCACTAGATCAGCACTGCACTTTCCGTGCTTTGGTAGGCGAGTCTTGGAGCCGCGTCATACTTGATCTGCGATGTGCGATGGCCCTGTACCGCGTGTATAGGAGTTTCAAAAGACCGATCCTGGAGCTAGTGTTGCTGCTGATGCTGCTCTTGAAGAAAACGGTTTTGTTTCCAAGATGACGGTGTATGTCAGATGAGGTGGAGGCTCAGGGAGGCTTGTCGCCTTGCCGTCGATCACCCACGCGCCGCCCACCTCTTCAGCACACCCTCAGGCTCTCTCCCACATCTCCAGTTGCTCTGTAGCCGCGCTGAGATCCCATCATCGATCCAGCCCGTCGGCGCAAGTACGCATGATACTGCCGCCCTTGCCAGCGTGTCGGGGTGCGATAGCACTTCTGCACGTCGCTTGCGCACGGAGGCCCCTTCATAGCGATCTACACTACGTCGCAGGCCTTGTGAGAAGGCAAATATAGGCGAAAGCAAACCATTGGCTGGCATGCTGCACAGCTGAGATCGTTTGTCCTGGATCGAGCCTGCTCATATGCGATGCCTGAAGGGCCAGTGAGCTGCTTGGGGTATCGCTTGCGCGCCGGCTGCTATTGGCTCGTTACCGCTGCGGATACGAAAACACCTGCACCTGGTCTTCGCCAAAACGGGAAAACTGCCAGAAAAGTGTCACTCATGACAGCGTCCCGGACTGTGCCGCAAGGTCGTTACGGGAGGAAGAAGAGACTCATCTGCCGGGCCATGTCCTCTATGCGTGACGGCTGGCATCACTGGAATGTTCAGTCTGATCTGTCAAGGTGAAGGGCCAAAGTCCTAGACGAGATTAATTAACCTAGCCGAACCAGGGTTCGCATACAAGTGGGCTACTTGCAGGAGTCTGACGTTACAGGGTGAGTTGGAATTGCCGTATCTGTCATGGCTCAGCGATGTTGATATTGGTTCTAAAGCTTTAATTAACTGAACGACAGGTGAGGTCATACAACCGAACCACGCATACGCGTCCTACGAAGGAGCCACCGGCGAGGTCTGAAACCGTACATATATTGAACAAACGAGCTGATATTTGTGCAGGTGATGACAAAGGCAGCGAGCGCGACTTCTGAAAACCAAGCTAATCTAATGCTAGAGGAGGACTGGTACTGTACCTTACACTGAAGGCACCTACTCAGCATCATTGCCGCGCGTCGCTATCCTCGAGCCCGCCAAATTTGGCCTTGTACACAGCGCGCGAACAACTTCTCGGCTTTCACACGGCGTTGCTACGAAAGATTTTCGGCCTTTTCATCCCATTCAACGAACAAGGCTTGTTGTTGAAGTAATCCGGTAGGTTCACTGTGAGCCGACCCTCTTCTGTCACATGGCCTGCCAGATCTTTTTAGGTTCGTCAACCTTCATTGTCTTGCCAGGGTATCGGACTGCCCCATGGCGGACAGTGTGTATATGCTCGCGGACCCGGTGCTGCCGTTATCCATATGCCAAAATTTCATATATGTATGTGACCAGTTTCTCACTTGTCTTTCTCCACAACTCGTGAGTCTCATTCTTAGCAATGCCTATGGTAAGCATATCCAGTCCATCGAAGGTGTGGCTAAGCTTGTGTGTTTGTACCAAGCGAGGAGGCGAGGAGCTGACAGATGAGCACAGTGCAGGTATCTGAGAATGAAACACCCATGATTGTTTAAGAAGCATTTTGATATATCTATGACCAGGGAATTCCCGATGCGCTGGGAGCCAGACCTTGGCCCTGCAGAAACAAAAACTCGCGCCCGGTGCTAGCCCGAGGGCCAGCAACCATTGGGTTCCACGCAGAAGATCAAAAACGACAAAACTCCCCAAGAACACCACGCTCGCTGCACCATTGAACCTCCCAATCCCATCCGCCTCCTCCAGCCTCAGCGCTAGACCTCGCGGTCCAGCAGCTACGCGAGTTTCCCACAATCTCCGCCTCCACCACACTCAGCGCTAGAGATCCAGCGACTATGCGGGTCTCCCAATCCCTGAACCAAAGAACATCCACGCTCAGTGCTAGTCCTCTCGCGGACCAGCAGCTATTCGAGCTCTTAACCATTGCCCCATCCTCAAAATCCATCTCCCCGCCATGGAAATACGATGAACATCCTGTCATCAAGCTCCATCGTCTCATCAGCGTGCATCTTTCGCGAAGAGTCTTCCGGTGTCTTTCTTGCGCTGAGCCTGTTCGCTCAGGACCCGCTGCTCATTTGACTCCTGTTGCTTCCTCTTCCTCCTCTCCTTCGGATCTTCTGGCTCCTCTCCCTTACGGTGAGCGATAAAACCATTCTTCATCTTCTCCTTCTTCTGCGGCTGAGGCTTGTCGCCGTTGCTCGCGGACGTGTCTTCAACGTCACCAGTGTTGCCGGAGGCCGTGTCCTTCACTCCGTGTTGCGCATCGTCGCCGGTCGTCTGCTCGCTCTCCGCCGTCTGCTCGTCCTTATCGACGGGACCGGAAGCCTGGGTCCGCGCCTGACTCTGGGGCTGGACCTCGTCCCCACTATCGTACCCACCACTAGGGAGATCGTAATTGTACTGCGTGGTCTGCGTGGCCTGCTGTCTTGGAGCGGCGGCGGCAGCAGCAGCAGCAGCAGCAGCAGCAGCCCTCTGCTGGGCGGCGGCCCTGCTCCTGCTCGCACGGTCGGGTTGGAACGACGTGCTGGCATCAGGAAGCTGCTGACTGGATGTCGTGGATGACGACAAGTTGGTCCGCTGCTTCTTCGACTTCTGCTTGGTGCGGCCAGCATCGTCGTCCTCGTCCTCTTCCTCATCGTCATTGCGATTCCTCTTCTTGCTCTGCTCTTGACGCTGCTTCTTCTCCGCAGGCTTGGAGTTGCTCTCGACAGCGTCGTCCCCATTGTGCTTCCTCTTCTTGGAAGCGGCTGGCCTCGCCAGAGTGGTTTGATTGTTGGCAACCTCTGGCGGCTTGTTCTTGCTGATCGCAAGTGTCTTCTTTGGATCAGACTTTGTTGGCTGACGGTGAGTGTTGGTCTTGTCCGCCAACGTCCTCTTGTTGTCAGTAGCGACGTTTTGCACGGCTGATATCGGCCTGTTCTCTCTGGAAGTCGGTACGAAACGAGCTGCGCCAGTCGGACGCTGTTGCGGCGGCTGCTGTGTGCTCTTGGTCGGCTGCTTGACGGCCGAGCTCTTGCTTGTGGACTCCTTCACGCCTGGTGCAGAGGCTGTAGGCTTCGCAGCGCTCTTCTTGCTCGTAGTGGTTCGCTCGTCATTGTTGGCCTTCACCTTGCGCTGAGGCTCGGGCTTAGCTGTGGTCGCCGGCTTCTTCTTGGCCGGCTTCTCAGTGGCAGATTGTGCCTCGTCATCGGTGTCGATGTTGTCGCTGTTCTTGGCAGGCTTCTTGCTGGCCTCAGCGACTTGATGTTGAGCTTGGCTCTTCTTGCTCTTCTGGGCAGGCTCTTGCTGCGTTGTTGTCTCTGTGGCTGAGCCACTAGTCATAGTAGATGCGTTATCTTTAACGCTCTGTTGCCCATCCTGGGCCTTGGAAGTAGAGTTCTCAGTCTGATCGCTGGAAGACTCGATGGACTTCTCCTCGGAAGTCTGGCTGGTCTTGTTGTCGCCTTGAGTGGCGTCTTGCTCGTTCGTGTTGGAAGAGGTGTTTTTAGATGTCGAGTCACTCTTCTCGACCACTTTCTTCTCAACGTTGTTCGACTCGGTCGCTTCCTTGGTGACGGGCTCGGTTTCGGTTGCACTGGCGTCTCCGCCGGTTGCCGTTTCATGGGTGTGAAGAGCAGGAGCGGTGGTGTGGATGAATGGAATGCTCTCATCGCCAGCAGAAGAAGCTACCTCAGGCTTCTCAGTAACATCGTCCAGCTCGAAGGGCTTTGTCTCGGCCATTGGCTCTACCGTGGGCTGCTCAGTTTCTTTAAGCAGCGCCGCCTCTCCATCGGACTGCTTCACCTTCTTAGCCATTGGCTCGGGGAGCTGCTCCGATGCACGTCTCTTCTGGACCTGCTTCGCAGAATCTTGCTCCTTGATCTCGGCATACGACTCCTTGGAGCGTTGCTGTTGGTGTTGACGGTACTTCAGATCGGCATTACCATAAGCGCCAGAGGGAACGATGTCTCCGGTAACCAGGGGTACAAAGCCGCCATTGACTGTGGTGGAGAAGGCAGTGACCGAGTTGTAAGTGCTGCTCGGCGTATCATTCGCACCGACACCACCGAGAGAGCCTCTACGCGAGGCAGCACGCGCCTTCTTCTCGCGTGGGCAGATGTAAGGCTCCAGGCTGCGCGCCCTCTTGTTCCTGTGGACGTTGGAGAGCTCCGATGTGACTTGCTCGTCATCGTCTTCGTCCAAACATCTCTTGCCATGCTTGTTGAAGCCATGCACAGGCGCCGACGACTGCAGCTTCTCGAGCTGAGTCTCTGACTGCTCGGACTGACCGACTTGTGTGTCCTCGAGGTCGCCAGCGTTGTCCTTCGCTGCTTGGTTGATAGACAACTGGTCTTTGATCCATGTGGCAAGCTTCTGCAAAGCCTCGTATGGAATGTCGTCGAGATCAACTTCATCGCCTTGGCCGAGATTCATATTGCAGATCTCGTTGATGAACTCCGTGGACTTCTCAATTTGCGCCATGGTCAATTGAGAGTGGCCTTCAGATATCTCTTGTTGGATGGCAGCAAGAGCATTCGCCATGGGAGGATCTTGGGTGTCCTTCTCTTCAGTAAGATGCTTACTCGCCAGCGGCTTGAGATCGTGGTCCGGAACATCGCCAGATGCAGATGCTAGTACAGGAGAGGCCGAGTCAAGCTCGGCATGGGGCAGCTCCCGCTGCTTCGACGTGGTGGATGCATTGGACTTTCTCACCCTGTTCCTGTTGTGCTCAGTCTTCTTCTGGCCCATCTCCTTGCTGGTGTTCTTTAACTTCTTCTGCTTGGCAAGTCTCTGCTTCTCGGACAACTCGCGCTGCAACCTGGCCGCCTCACGTTGCTTTTTCGCCGGGGCGCTGTTGTACTTCAGAGCGGCGACGATATTGGCTTGCTTGTTTGCCTGGAGTTTTGCATTGCGAGCCTTGTTCTTCTCCTTGATCTCCCGCTTCTCCTCCTCCCTCTTCTTGCTGCGCTCATTGGCGCGTTCGTCAAAGTGAGCTTGGGCTGCAGTGTTCTTCAGCCTCAATCTTTCTAAAAGGATGAGAGACGACGAGGAACTAGACTTAATGTCTTGATAGGGCTTGCTGGTAGTGACATTGGTGTTCTCGACAGCAGCAGGTGAAGCTCCCGGGGAAATAGCCGTGGAGAAAGATTCCTGAGGAGCGGGGAGGGAGGTGCTGGTCATGCCGGACATGGTGGCGGTGGTGCTTGTGGTGTTGGTTGGAATTGGTAAGTGAAGTACCGGAGAGATCGCCGGGTGCTTTCAAGACTCGATGGATCTGGTGGTGCTGTTGTCTTGCTGACTGTTGTGAGGTGCGATGGAATGCTGTGTGTGGGAGCAGGTGCGCTTGGGTTCTGGTTTGGAAGGGTGCGGGTGCGGTGTGGTGGTGTCGAGGAGGTGGAAGAATTGCGCGTGGCTTTGGGCATTTGGGTCCTTGGAGGTCGCGACGACTCGGCGGCTTACCAGCCACTTTCTGCGCACCGGCGGGCCGCGTGACCTGCTTGGCGCGGTATTGAAGTGAATGGATGCAAAAGCTGGAGTCAATAGTGATAGAATGGCGTATGGTGAAACCTGAGTATTGCGACGGTGTAGCTCGCGATGACTAGCTCCAGTGACTGATCTGTGAGGTATGAATCGTCCAGATTGCTAACACTCGTAGATCTGTTGACATTGTCAAGAAGGCAAGATGCTGTCACGTTCGATAGACCGGCACCGCAGGCAAGGCTTGTCGAGCTCGTTCAAGAGGCCTTGTCGCCAGCGGTTCTGACACGCATGGAACAAGAGTCCTGTCCTGCGCTCTTGGATTAATTGCATCGTCAAGCCTTCTACGAATTGCCTTCACTGTCCCTTCCAACCTCCGCAAGTCTTCCCTTCGGCTACACAGCCATGACTCTTACACCACAAGTTCCTCCAAGATCAAGAGGAATAGCGGTCGTGCAGTGCATCCCATGTGCTAGTCGCGGTGCCAAGTCAACAAGCCGGATTGGCACGGCCATGGTCCTCCAACAGAGTCGGAGGCTGAAGTCTGTTTGTTTCTCTGTTTGAAGACGTCCTAAGTCCAGTATCCCAAGGCCCGTTTTGCTTCGAGGCTATCCAGTGTCTGATAGCAGGTATTGCATGGCCCATGGTCTTTCGAAGTCTCCGTCTCCAAGCGACTTTCTCTTCCCTTGTGAGCGGTGTTCTGCCAGCGTGGTGCTCGGCAGTGCAGTCAGATCCTTTGTTCAGAGATTGGATTTTCCTATGGTATATAATGGCATCGTCAATGGTATATATGGTGAGATGTGCACTCTTGCAATGCACTTAGAAGGTGAACGGCATGCCGCATGGCAAACGAGATGTATGTAAGAGTGAAGGAAAGGTATAGTTGTTCTGACGGCGATCCAATGAGAAATAATACAACCCATTCCGCAAGCTTCTCCCGCTCTCAGTTTCTCCATTTTGTATGTTCCCCAGATGTTGCTGTCGTACATAGTTGACAATCTTCTACTCCTGTTTGATCAGCCTCTGACGATACAGTACGCATGACCGTCATTAGCAGTATATGTGCTTGAAATACATGATTGAAAATAAAGAGAGCGTCAAAACAAATACATGTGAGCCAGCGATACCAACGGTACTCATGTAAGTTGTCGATGGCAGATTCCTCGAAGGTATATTGACCCTGGAAGTGAGGTCAGGATGGGATGAAGTCGGCTTCTGCGGCGAACGAGAGCGGACTTCCGCCACGCCCAAGGCGAACCGCTCCCAGCACGAGCGCAAGGACGGTTTGCAACACGCAATAGCAATTGTTGTCTTCTTCAGCAATAAGCCAATTCCCGCCGCGAAGCCAGTCGCAATTGTCCAGCATGTCTCTTAATCGCACCATCCTCCGCGCCCCCGCCACCATCCGCCCTCTTGTCTTCCAGCAAGCACAGCGATCGCTCTACCACTCATACGAACACAACCCGCCAGCTCCCTACCCTGCTGTTGAAACGAAAATCCTCTCTTCCGCTTTGGCCCATGTCCCTATCCATGGCTTCACACAGGAAGCCCTCACCTTGGGCGCAAAGGAGTCCGGCTATCTCGACATCAGCACAAATCTTTTCCGGAAAGGCGCATTCGACCTCATCATCTACTACCTAGTCACACAACGCCTTGCGCTCGGCAACCGTGTGCAATTCCTGGATGAGAACATGGGCGTTGGACGGCGGGTGCGATCGCTCGTCATGGAGCGCCTGCGTGCAAATGGAGAAGCAGGCGTTGTGCAGCATTGGCAGGGTGCATTGGGCCACATGTCTCTCGCAGAAAACATCCCTGCTTCTCTGCGCGAGCTGGCAAAGCTGAGTGATGAGATCTGGTTCCAGGCAGGCGACACATCCGTTGATTCTTCATGGTACACAAAACGCGCTTCTTTGTCGAGTGTATATGCCGCTACTGAGATGTACCAGACGCAAGATCAGAGCACCGACTTCAAGGATACAGAGGCATTTTTGGACCGGCGATTGGAAGAGGTTAGGACTGTGGGTGGTGCCGTTGGTGGCACTTTCCAGTGGGCAGGCTTCCAGGCAGGCGCCATGGTGAATTTGCTGAGGAGCAAGGGCATGAGGATATAAAGGACTTATGCCTCCAGCCGCTTTGTCTCCGGCATGATCTCTAAGCACATACTGGAGACGTTCAACGACTACGAAGGGCTCGCGCGATGAGATGCTTGTCCATGCGCAAAATACGGGACCGCGACGAACTTGCAGCACGAACTCATACTGGAGCCTTGTGAAGGACTAAGCAACAACTCCATGCCATGGCCTCATGCTGGCATCGGAAGCTCATATCCAAGAGGCCTGCTTTGCGCAGCACCGCACCTTCCATCCATCATACCCGGATACAGTACGCGCAATCAGTACATTGACTTTTCGCGTCAGATGTACTGAGTTGGGCATGTTTCGAACTTTCCCAGGAGTATTCCAGGACTTGGCACACATTTCGCCTAGCTAAAAGGTGGACGCAGTCTCTTTACATCAGGCGCAACACGCCTAGGGTCACATATTCGTGTCACCTGGCTGTATACTAGAGGAGTTTTGAGAGCACACATCACGCTTTAAGCACTGTACACCATCCAGCAATTAATTTTGCCGCTTCAATATAGTCTACTGTAATACCATTAGATTTCTATTCATAACACTCGATCGTATACTCAACAATCCTAGCCACAGCAGCCTCGAAGAAAACACTGCAAGAACGATTTCCCCTACGCATGACCTCGTGGTAACACTCCAGCAAGTCAGTCACATTGCTCCGCCACTTGAAGCCATTAGCTGTCCTTGCGAACGATCAAATCTTTGCTGGGCCGTCGTGTGATGCTATCGAAGCAGGCAACCATGAAAAGGATGAAAGCTATCCCGAACAGCCACAGCAAAGTTCACAAATCAATCATCATCACCACCACCTCACCATCCTCATCCTCATCCGGCTCCTCAGTCTGCCTAAATCCAAGCTTCACATAAAACTCATAAGGCGAATGTTGCGCCTCAACCTTGCCCTTGCCCTCTTAGGAGTCGACATGACACCCAGCTGCTTTGCTTGAGGATAATTGTCCTTCACATGCTAAATAGCCATCCCCACGACCGTGCAGCCGAAGCCCAACTTCTGGTACCGCTGATCGATCATGGACCGCCAGATGTAGTAGCCATCTGTCGGCGATCATATGGCCATCATGAGGAAGCCGACGAGCGTTTCGTCGGCGTGGACGGCTCGCATCCAGGCGTTTTCGGAGTAGTGGGCTTCGAGCATGGACATTGGGTCCTGTGCGAGGTTGCCTTCTTGTGAGGGTTATACGCGGAGGTTTGCAGTTGCGCGCCAGTTGTCTCCTGTGATTTCGCGGAGATTTATGGTGGAGTTTCTGTGTGGTGGTGAGGTGGTGGTTGTTTTGTCCTCCATTCCGTTGGCTTGCCCTGTTACGTGCGTCGAGAGAGCTTAAAGTTGTGTAGTTCAGACAAGAGTCCAAACAGTGGGGCTTTTGGAGCAGTAGCAACTCGTTGCGATGATCTCTTATACACAAAATGGCATTCAGCTATATGCATACTCGAAGCATGATGTTGCACTGAGGAGGTGGGTCATCGTGATCCCGAATGAGCAGAGAAAAGACCATGAATCTTGGAATTGAGCGTATCGGATATTCCCAACGACTCCAACTCATCACCAATCGACCTCATCATTTGTCAGACTTTGAGACGAAAGCTGTGTATGAAGCGGAGTCGTGATTGCGCTATTCGCCTGTTTGCCTGGTCGATTAGCTTGTGCGACTGGCCTGGATCGCTTTAGATCACGTAGCTCGTCTACTTGAGTAGTACGGGTGTCAACGGCGGTCTTGCCATGGTAAATCGAAGTCTTCTTGCTCCGGATGATAGATTAGCGATAGTGAATGGACGACAGAAGTGAGCACAAGCCAGGTTGCGAGACACTAAATTTAAGGTATATATATCTTGTCCCTAGCAATGACATCACCAGCCACAGGTATCACTAAATACCTGCGAATCCATTCCAGGATGCGTGGCGCAGTGGTAGCGCGTGTGATTCCAGTTCCCTCCAAGATACATCATCTTGGAGGTCTTCGGGACATCCACAAGGTCATCCGTTCAAATCGGGTCGCGTTCATCAGTCTAACGACTCATGGAGGTTAAAATCTTTTGCTTTTTCTATTGATCAAAGTTAGGTGAGACACTGCATGACAATCTTCTCCGCTCAAAGACTTGGAAAGTGGAAGATACATGTATGCCTTTTTTTCGCTACAACTTAAGCCTCGGCCAAGCCATGCGGATGCTGTACTTTTCGAATAGGAAGCTGGTCTTACTTGACGGAGCGCATCGATTGTAACGAAATGCACATGTGTATCTCTGCACGCGTGTACATATACATGGATTAAATACATGTAACACAGGTGAGGCCAGCAAGTGATCTTTTTCTATGGTGTAAGCAGGGTTAGTGTTCATGATGCTACAAACCGTCACAGTACACCTGTCTTTCGCTTTGATTATTTATAACGAAGTATACGGGTCTTTTAGACCTATTTGATCATACACAATGGGTTTGAGACCATTGTAGGTCTTTTGTGGTGCTGACAGCGTCATTCCATGCCTCGAAGCCGACATCTGCAGTGCAACGTGCGACTGTTATATGTCAACTTTGCGACTTCAAGCAACCACGACGATTTTTTCTTGTACTTTATTTAATACGTGAAGTCCCGAAGGCAAGTGTTGTCTCTCCTGATGTAACATATAGCGGCTTTCTTGATGGATGATATATCATTCACATCCTGCAAAACAAATCTTAAGACCGTGGCACTGCAATACGCGTTGATCGTGATAATCGTCTCGAATGACATAGTATCTCTAAAGCAGTAATACGCCCTACTCCCACGCTCAACCCATGACATCGTGAAAGTCCCTCCATACCGGTCTTCTGTGAACGACCGAGCCACGAAAGAAAACGAAAAAGAAAGCCCATCTATCTCTAATGACTGATATACTGGAACAACGCGCTGACATCTTTCTCCTCCGCCTCCTGCCTCAGCAAATGATCTTGGATCCTGCCCATTGGCCCATCTTTGCCATCGTTGACAAAGTGATTCCACGAGCTCGTGTCGCCATACAGCATAGCCTGCGCCTTGATGAATTGTCTGCCGTCCTTGCAGCGCTTGCACTTGAATGTGTCGTGCGTGTCGCAGCGCGTCTTTGCATTGTACAGGAAGAGCTCGCGCAAGCTGTCGGCGGAGAAGTGACGCTCGACGTCTTCGGCACTGTCGACGACGCAACTCGAGAGAGACTGCTTGTGTGATTGACGCTGGAAGATCTTCTCCTCGATCGTGCCTGTAGCGATGAAGCGGTAGACAAAACAGTCCTTTTTCTGGCCGTCACGCCAAACACGAGCGAGAGCCTGCTGGTCAGCGGCAGGATTCCAGTCAGGATCGAAGAGGACAAGGCGATTGGCGCCGATGAGGTTGAGACCACAGCCACCGGCTTTGGACGAGAGCAGGAAAACGAACTCCTCACCGGCAGGGTCGTTGAATTTCTCCACGAGCTTTTGGCGCTTGTTGACGTTCATGGTACCATCAAGTCGAAGGCAGCCATACCGGCGATTGCGACATAGCTGCTCGAAAATGTCTAGCGTCTGCGTGTAGTTGGAAATAAGGACGATCTTGTCATTGGTGTCTTGACGAATGCGTGCGAGCATACGATCAAGCACAGACATCTTGCCAGAGTACCAGGGCTTGATGTCGCGATCGCGACCTCGAGCATCCTTCGGCACGTAGTCCTCCGGGTAGAACTCTTCGCAACCTGGAAGGTCGTCGGGTAGATTGAGCAGGTCGGGGTGGTTGCAAAGCTTCTTCAAAAGACCGATGGCCTTCAGAGGCTGGCTGCCCTTGCCTCGAAGCAGCTTTTGAATCTCAGGTGAGCGAATGAAGTAGTTATACAGGTCAAGCTGGAATGGAGCGAGGTTGCAGAAAACAACATGCTCATACTTGACCGGCAAGTACTTCGAGAGAATGTCGTTCGATCTGCGAATGATGAATTTGTTGACTTTGGTGAGCAGCTCATTGAGTCGCTCAGTTCCTTTCTGTACGTCGGCCTCAGTACCCTCCGAGTCGCGGCCGCGAAGAATTGGTATCTCGTACTGCTTCCGGAATTCCAGGCGGGTACCAAGGTATCCAGGGTTGGCGAAGTTGAGAAGCGCAAAGTATTCTGATAGATCGTTCTGGATCGGTGTGCCAGAAAGGATGACACGCTTCTTCACGTTAAGGCTGTTGAGCGCCTCGAATGTCTGACTCTCGCCGTTCTTTAGTCGATGTCCCTCATCACAGAGCATCAGACCGATGGGCATTCCAGCAAGTTCCTGAACGTACATACGAAGCGTCTCGTATGACACGATCAGGCAAGGTCTGGTAACTGCTCGGCCTGTTGCTGATGCCCACTGTCGCATTTGAATTGTCAGTTCTTCCTTGCTTGCCTTGCCGTCAACGGCGAACGGCGTAATGGCATCCGGACCAAGCCACTTCGTCAATTCGTTCGCCCAGTTCTTCACCAGTGAGGACGGGCAGGCCACCACGCACTTCTGAATCGTGCCCTTGCCAGCTTCCGGAGACTGCTTGAGAAGTGTCCACATAAGCGTAATGCACTGCAGAGTCTTGCCCAAACCCATCTCGTCTGCCATGATGCAGCCCTGCGCATTCTCGTCTATCAGACCAGTCGTACAGCGGTACATGAATTTCACGCCCTCGACCTGGTGAGGGCGCAGCTTTGCCGCCAGCTTCGGGTCTATCACCACAGGTACCTTTGGCCGTTCTGTATCCACCTGCTTCTTGATTCCTAATATATCCGCCAAACTCTTGTGCATTATAGGCTCGTCCAGCTTCTTCTTCTCCTTCTGACTGCTGGTGATCTCACCATTTGGACCCTCCTCTATGACCGTCGGTGTAGGCTTGTCATCTACTGTTGGATCGTACAGCACAATAGCGAACTCGCCACTCGGATCGTGTAAAGGCTTCGCGACAAATACAGTGCCTGTTCGTAGGCCCAAGAGCGGTGGTGGCCTATTGTTGCTGTACACTGTAGGATCTCTGTTCTTGAGAGGCACCGAAAATCGCGCTCGGAACGCAGTCTCCTTATCCTTTGGCTTGAATACAGGGAAGTTGTTGACGTCGCGAGTGGCTATAGCGAGTCGGTCGTCGTTGCAGTAAGGCTTGTCGTCCTCTGTGCTGCCGTCTGCGCCGCCATAGTTGACCTTGCGCTTCTTACGTGACGGCTTCTCTGAGACTCTGGGTGCAACATTCGCGCCAGGACACTTGAAGGGCTTGAAGAGTTGGCCATTGGAGATCGGGGAGCCTCCGTACAAGCGAGCGCGAGGCTTTGGCGTTGACTTTTGCAGAGGGTTGGGCAGCGGCGAGATGTTCTCCTTGCCAATATCGACTGTCATAGCTTCGTTGACGTCAAGGTGATACGGGGTGAGATCGCAATGCACCGAAGAGCAGACGGGGTTGTAGGAACATGAAGTATGTATCGCCACCAGAGCGCACCGAAGCCGACTCAAGGCAATCGCGTCGAGCTAAGAGAGAACCCTGAACACGAAGACGCGACGATCGCCGAACTTTGCCACTTCGCGAATGCACGTGATCGAGCACAACACCTCGGAAGCGTACCCCGATACTACATCATCGGATCGGCAAGGGAGACGAAATGAGCACAAATTGTTGGGATATGATTTTCAAGGTTGATACGGTGTGAGGTTGTCACCAGAAAAATTGAATACAATTATGCCCGTTGTATTGACACGATTATTTCCAATCTAGGATGGCTGCCACAAAACAGACAGCCGAGCCAATATCCAATAACCAAATCGAAGCGCCACACGAGACTCATTATCAACTGCCAGAAATCAAAATCAATCAGGGGGTATCTAGATGCCAAATATCGCGATGTGAGTGCTGGGGACACCTGGTATGCGGTCCTCGAACCACAAGCGGTCGGCCTCCTGCAGCGTGGTGTTAGCGATGAGATCTTGGTGCCGGTTGAGAATATCTATTCATCTTACCCATGTGATGTTGTTGTACGCATTCATGACACAACCCACCGTATCAACGATGAAGATCAGCATGAAGATGAGCCAGTAGGGGAGGTCATCCAAGCTGTCTCTCTGCACGTAGGCCGGGATGAAGGTGCAGAAGGCGATGAGAGCCGTCGGCTGTTCGGATATTAGCTTGGTGGCACTCAGATACACATCCGAATCATCAATAACATACCAGCATCATCCTCTGCAGCCTGACCGCAAACCAAAGGAACTGCACTCTCTCTTCGACAGCCTCCTCGTCACGCCTCCAGCTAGATCTCTGCATCATGGCGAAAGCAGTCTGGAACCAAGCCGCCCAGTGCAGGACGAAGAAAAGAGTGATACACACGATGAAGGCGGTACTACCGGAGCGAAGGTAAGGGCCCATGGCGGCAGCAGCAATCTCGAGAGCCCAGCAAGGAATAATCATGCCGTAGAACAGAAGGGTCTCGTTTTTGCGATGTAAGCCCCAGTGCAACTTCAAGCTGAGCAGATGCTGCGGATCCGGGCGGATCTCATCCATAGATGGGTTCTTGTCGCGAACATATAGCTCGTGGTCTTGCGACATGGTAGGCGGAAGTTCAGAATTGTAGGCGGTGTCGCCGGTGTACTCGTGATGGGGGCAAAAGGTGTTGACGGTGTCGCCTCAAAATTCGGTGTTTGCAGGGAAGGAAAGCAAGAGTTCAGGTGCGAAGAGGTGACGCGCGGAGGCGGGCTCTTCCTTGAATTTGTAGAATGATGAGAGCAACAATAATCGTCAAGGGTGGTTGAGGGTGATGAGGCTCTCCACTGATCTACGTCGAGCTAGCAGATCTCAGGACTCAGAGCCGAGTAGCAAGTCGAGGGTGGTGATTGATAATGGAGTGGCAGGGCTCGACTGGTGCTGCTTTCATGGAGAGTCGCTGACTGAACCACTGACCCCCGTCCCCTTCCTCTAACCTTGTTGCACGTGCCGCTTGGCGTGCATCACTCTCGTCAAGCTCCACCAAAAACATCCCGAGCCAAACGTCGCGACGCGAACATCGAGCGATTGTTAGCGCGTGCGCATAAATCCTCATGACCGAGCTCGCCATGGGCGCGACATCATCGCAGTTGTTACCGTCGCAGGACCAGGATATCACACATACACCAAACGATTCCCAGGAGGATCTGGCCGCTCCTGACGGCGCAATGGACGACCCCGCACAGCGCGACGACGACGTGATCCACGTTGAGAAGAAGAGAACGAGCACCGATGCGTCGCGTCCGCTGAAGAGGCCTAGGAAGGAGCGCGTGAGCGGTGACCTGGAGGCCAGCCAAATCGAAGTCGCAGATAGCCAAGATGCGACGGGACAGGCGCAGCAGCAAGCGACTGAAGAGCTCTCGCAAAAACCACGAAAGAAGAAGGCCAAGAAACAACATGCGGTGGAGGGAGATGGACTCGATGTTTTGGCTACTCAGGATAGCATGATATCGGAGCAGGCGCCCATGTCGACTGCTGATTCAGTGGACGCAGGCAAACGTGTGAAGACGAAGCGCAAGAGGGCTACAGGACGACCGAGTGGTTTGAACATTTTCCCGGCGGGAATGTCAGACCCTCTCACGCAAGAATCCGCGATTGTCGGCGCTGAGCGTAGCCTGGTTGTGGAATCGCCAATGGCGCCGGAAGCCAGCCCACAAGTCAAGCAAACGAACCGCCTCTCTGATTACCTGTCGCCGGAAGTGACAAACGCGCAACCATCGCAACAACTATTTCGACAGATAAAATCACCAAAATTCGAAAAGGTCAAGGACAAAAAAGCTACAGAGAACGGAACATCTCCTGTGGCCAACAGATCACCCAAAGTCTCCAAAAAGCGTGTGGCCAGGGTGCAAGAGGAGGCAGAGATGCTGCCAACACCCCCAGAAGCCTCACAAGGCCGCAAATCAAAGACCAGCAAGGTCACAAAGCTGCCTGAAACACATGAAGAACTTGACGAAGGGGCACTTCGAGACGACTATTCTGAAGTGGATGCGACGAGACAAGTTGAGGGCTGGCTAAGCAGTCAATTGGACGACGATCACTCACCACCGACACCCCGAATTGATCCAGCAGCAAGCGCACTTCGAAAGAAGGCAGCCGTAAATGCATCTGCCAAGCGTGAAAAAGCGCAACGATCCGAGGAGCAAAAGTCCGCAAAGAAGCGTCGACGCAGCTCGCAACACCGCGAGGACGACAACGATGATTATGCGCCAGAGGCAGAGGAGCAGCGAGACGCTATCGTCACAGAGACGCCCGGCAGCACTATTCGACGCAGCAAGAAGCGCGCCAATGAAGAGATAGACGATACAGCTCTTGACGTTCCCACGCAAGACACTGCATCACCTCTGGTGAGCAAAAAGGCAAGACGCGCAAACCACAAGGCCGCAAAATCGATCAAGAGAGCTGCACTGGAAGAGGATCAACAGTACGCTGCACCATCAACGCCAGTTGCAGGGTCAACGATGAGGAAAAGAAAAACGAATTCTACTCACGACGATGACGAAGACTTATCTGTCGGGAAAACCAACAGCAGAATAGCCGCTCGGGACTCTGAGCGCTCAAAGAAAGGTCCACTTACTGCGCAAGAGAAGGCGATGGTCGACAATATCTTCGATGAAACCGTAAAAGAAACAGGCATGACCGACGATGATTTGCGTTCTTTGATCAAGACTTGGAGGCAGGCAACAGATTTCAAAGAAGCCGTGGAGAAGGCACTGCCAGACCGCCCACTTGCTGCTATCCGAAAATTCTGTCAAAGGAGGTATCACAACATGGAACGCGGCCCATGGAGTCCAGAGGATGACACAAACCTGAGAAATGCTTACGCTGCGCATCCCGACAAGTGGACCGAGATCAGTGCTCTTGTCGGTCGCACAGGTTCTGACTGCAAGGACCGCTGGAAGAACACGGTATCGATTCAGGACACAATGCAGCTTGGCCCATGGTCCCAGGAAGAGACAGTTGCGCTCACCAAAGCTGTTGACCAGTCCATCAAAGAGCTCAAGAAAGCCAACAAGGAGACCAAAGGACTCAGCCGCGCCGAGTTGGAGCGCATGCTGAGCTGGGCAGAAGTTGCCAAGAAGTTGGGCGGCACCAGAAGTGCCAAACGATGTAATGAGAAATGGCAAAAGATCAAGAGGGACCAAGGCGCTGGGCGTCGAAGCGTGCCCGCGCAACCTCTGGCAGATGGCCTAGATTTTGCAACAAGCTCGAAAAAGCTCCGCGCGATTGAAAAGGCTTATAATCAATGCGACATCGGCGACCTCTACGATATTCTCACCGAGATCCACACGGCACTGCCAGATCCTAATCAGCAGTTTGACCACGAGTCCACAATATGGGCTATTGTCGCCATGAAGAACCCCGGCTCGCGATTCAATTCTGCCATGCGTAGGAGAGGACTCCACGACGCTGCAGATGTCTACAAAGCCGAGGTGGCAGAGCATGCGACAATCTCTGGCAGGGCAAAGGCTTTGGCAGAGTACCTCGAAGGCCAATGGGGTACGGCGGCACTCGCTGAGAAGCGTGCGTTTACCTCGCTAGCCGCAGCGAACAAATTCAAATCTGCAGAGCGCGTCGACAGCGATGAGGAAGACGGCTCAGACGTCGACGAAAAGCCAGTCGATGTCGACACAGAGACTCCGCCGACTTCCCATAGCGACGACGAAATCGCAAGCGACCAGTCTTCTGATGTCGAGGTTCCAGATTCACAGCCTCAGCATGCAGCGGACCGCAAGCGTTCAGGCGAATAGTTCGGCTTTTCCTTCAAGCCCATCAACAAGAAACGCAAAGAAGCGATGTCTCTGCAGGCGGATGCCGACTCTGATGGAATAGAGCAGCTGCTCAGCACTGTCAAGCGCGAGAAGTCTTCGAAGAAGGCTAGAATAAAGGCGTGAGTGTGAACTTCATGCTAGTTTATGCAAAAGGAGAACAATCATCACGAGATTTGGAATGGATACCTTTACTTCAAGGCGCACAGGCGGAGAGGGTATATCACATGCAACGCATAAACCTTAGGTACACAGTGGACATTCATCAACGTGACTCGAGGCTGCAAAGCCTGTCAACAATATCCAACAGCCCCAAGATCAACCCCAGAGTGACTTCATGATCATACTGACGGCTTATATAAATGTGCTCGAGCTGAATGCAAGCTTCAGCCTCATCCCGCGCACGGCTGGCTCGTGGGGGAGCTCGACGGCACATGCCGTCTACGATACTTTCAACATATAGCGGCAACTTCGGGCCTATTGTTTCACCAGTCAAATGAACGCCAATTAGCTACAACATCTCCCGGAAGTGAATCTTATCATTGTTATCAACATCAATTGCCCTTATATACTTCCTCTCGCCAAAAGCGTTGCATCGCAAGATGGCAGTTGCACTACGCAAAGACTGTCTCAGCCTTGACGGCATATCCCCACCGGTGGTATGGGCAAGACATGCTCAAGGTTTGCGGCCCAGCGCGTAGTGGGAACTAACTTCTGACCACACCCTCGTATCTCTTCGTATGCGCCCAACGTCGGCGCGCGGTTTTCCCTCGTCCGTACGTCCAGTTTTGCTAGCGAGGCCTGCAGCGTGTGTGTGCGCCATCCCTCCCTTGCTCGCCTGCCCCAGATGCCGATGCGCAGAAGCCACGCGAAGAGCCGTCTGGGCTGCAATCAATGCAAAGTGAGACGGGTCAAGGTGAGTTCGCTGACGAGATGAGTTGTTTGCCCGCGTACCACTCTGCCGCCCTGCCTATTTGTGTACACACTTGTACATATACACACTTTCACATATACTCCTGTCTTTGGTAACCTTAAGTTTACTGCGAGTGTTGACCCTCGCGTTGGACCCTCAGTTACATGCCTATACTCGCACCCATGATTCATGTCACAAGATGTTGCGGATACTCTTCTTCGAGCGAGAAAGTATAGCTAACATGTACCGTGCAGTGCGACGAACAGCTTCCGGCCTGTACACGCTGCGTCAAGCGTGGCGAGAAATGCTCTTTCCTCACCACGTCCACTGAGCAGGACTCGCCGCTCTCTCACTCAAACAGCAATGGCACGCCTCATGACTGTTCTGCTGAGCAGCATAATCGTCAATTGCTCGAACTCGAGCTGATGCACCAATGGTCAACGGACACCCACAAGTCCATGGAATACAATCGACCCGACTTCGCGAACATAATGGCCGTCAAGCTCCCTCGCTCGGCACTCAAGTACGAATATCTCCTGGATGGCATGTTCTCGTTCACAGCTCTGCACCTGGCCCATCAGCACATGGCGGATCCGCATACCATGGACGAATACGTCGCTGCCGCCATGTCGTTCCGAGACCGTGGCATGCAGCGTGCCGCGCCTGCCATCCAGGAATTCCAACAGCTAAACTACGAGCCCGAGGCGAGCGAAGTCTTTGCCATGTTCTGGTTTGCCGCCCTCACTGGCATGACCAGTATGGCGTTGACAGTGCTGACGCGACGAGAGCCTGAGAATTTCGCCACGCCCGAACATGTGACTGGCCGCGCGTTCATCAACATGCAGGTCGAGATTGCGCAGCTCTGGCGAGGCACGCGCGCCATCATGGTCGTCGCTTCGACCATGAACACAACCCCCGACGTGTACATGCGCGGTGACGCTCCGGAGCCCCAAAGCAACAACTTGGATCCCGAGACCGAGGCGGCGCTGTCGCAGTTGGAAAGCCTCATCAGGCATCCTGGCTCTACACCCAACAGTGGTGTGGTCGAAGGCGATCATACGCCTCTGTACTGCCAAAGCATAGCGCTGATACGCAGAGGCTACGAGTCGCACGCCGGAAACGGGTCTGTCGACGATGCCTTGGCGTGGGGCCCAACCCTGGGCAATGATTTCGCTCTCTTGCTGAAAGAAGGCGTGCCGCGAGCCCTCCTCAGTGCGCTATGCTACGGCACGCTGCTCGATAGAGTCTTGGTGCGCTGGTGGGGTGGCGACGCAGGCCGGATGTTAGTCCACGAGTGCTCTGTGGAGCTGGCCGGTTGTCCCGAAGAGTGGCATCCTCTGATCCGATGGGCGAGGACGAGAGTCGGTCTGCCCGAGGCGAGTCCTGCGTCTTCTGGTCCGAGTGATCCACCTAGCGTGGGATAGATGATGACTTATGCTCTCGCACTCCCTCTGGCGCCACATGCTACAGGCTTCATCTCAGCATTAGATACCGCGGAAAGCATCCAAAGGCTATGCTGTTAGCACGATTGCTTGTGCGCCATGAGCTTTGGAAGCCCACATCATTTCTCCATCCACGAAAGGCCAGACCCGAGCAATAGACCCGAGCAACCCAAACAGCCGCGACCACAGAAGTTCGCGCTACAAGACCCGAAACTAGACCGGCGAATCCAGCAGCTCCCCAATGCGCAACACTCCAATCTCCAATCCCCAAACCGCACGGAGACAGTCCGCGACAACCATGACGACACCATAAGCAATATGACATGCTCTTCGAACCCAAAACCACAACTAAACACATCATCTGAGGAGCCCTTGTCAAGAATATCCGCAGCCTGGCTCTAGCCACACCCGCGCATTCGCATTCATTGCATCGAACCGCGCTCTAAGCTAATATCGCTTATGGCCCGGAAGCCATCAAACTTTCAGCCTAACGACTTTCACGCCTAGTTCCCCGAAAACCATCATCTGTTACCTAGAACCTAGGCCCCCCAGGGCACGTACATAAACCACGAAATTAAAAGACCAAACCCTAATGGATATCCAGCGAGGCTTCCGAAAGAAAAAAAGGCACGCCACGCATCCCCAAGAAGAATCAGAAACTACATGTACACGTCTATATCCTGCATTCGAATCAAATCCCCATGCCTCGAAAAAGAATCGGGACTCATCAAATGTCACAACTACACACACTCCTGGCTCGTGAATATGATCTCTTCGTTTTCTCCAGTATATCTTTACAGAACCGCTATGCCGCAAGGAAAACATCTATGATATCCAAACACACATCCCATCCTCCCACCCTCCTTCCATGCAGAACAAAGCGAAAGCGCTAAATGATTTTTTTCCCACCCACCAAAAAGCGGCTAAAAGAAAGGAGAAGGGTGATGTACGATGCTTCTTACACCCTCGAACTATACCCTCCTCCTCTGCCCAAACCTCCCACACCACCCCTCCTCTCCCACCACTTCCTGCCCTCGTCGACCCACAGCACCGTGCTCGCCATCGCCACCAACTTGATCAAATCCGCCAAGCCCAGCGCCTCCGTCTGGAAAACGCGCTGCAGCGGCGGGAAATAGATCACCAAACCCTGGCCGAGCAAACTTCCCAGCACGGCGTAATTGAACATGGTGTTGGAGCCTTTGCCCCACAGAGGGACTTCGCCGGCGAGGACGGACTTGGTGGCGGAGCGGCAGGCAAGGGCGTTCATCATGTCGAAGAGGACGAATTGCGTGAAAGTGAGGGTTGTGTCGCGGTCGGAGACGGAGTGCTCGAGGAGGTCAGAGGTGGTGAGGTTGGAGACGTAGGTGAAGAGAGTGCCGAGCATGATTACGATGGCGGATTGTAGGACGCGGCGGATGAGACGGGGTTGGAGGACCCGGGCGTTGCGTGGACGGGGCCCTTCGCGGAGGAGTGCTGGGTCGACGGGTTCGACGCCGAGGGATTGGGCGGGTGGGCCGTCCATGAGGATGTCTAGAGGGAATGGATGTTAGCAAAAAGTGATACGGTGGGTGGGTGATGTGATAGATACTTACTGATCCACAGAATCTGCATGGCATTGAGCGGGTTGCGCCAACCGCCGAGACTGCTGAACATGACAAGACCAAGAGCGGCAGCGCTAGTGCTGAGCTGGAATGTGAGGAAGTTCTGGATGTTGTGGAAGATGCCCTTGCCCTCCTCGATGGCGCTGAGGATGGTGCTGAAGTCGTCGTCTGTGAGGATCATGTCTGCGGCTTCCTTCGCCACGTCGGTACCAAGTTTGCCCATGCTGATGCCGATATCTGCCTTCTTCAGCGCGGGAGCGTCGTTCACACCGTCGCCAGTCATGGCCACGACGTCGCCGCGGCTTTGCAAAGCATGGATAATCTTGAGTTTGTGGTCGGGACTGGTACGTGCGAAGATGGAGACTCGATTCATGGATTCCGCGAGCTCGGCTTCGCTCATGTGGTCGAGCTGGTCGCCACGGAGGACAGGCGAACCAAGTGCGGAAGACATGTTGATCGGCATGCCGAGTCTTTTTGCGATAGCGACGGCTGTGATATCGGCGTCGCCCGTGATCATAATGACTTTGACGCCACCAGCTATGAGGCGGCGAATACTGCGAGCCACACCAGGACGGGGAGGATCAGACATTCCGACAAGACCGGCGAAAGTCAGTCCAGTGTAGATTGTATCGGACGAAGTTTGATCTGCGGATGCGCGTGAGCGGTTCGCGGATGATCTACCAGAGCGTGCGGGACCAGAAGCGAAAGCCAGGACTCGAAGACCATCTTCTGCCATTTTTGTAGCAGCGGCTTCGACTTCTGCCTTGCGCTTGTCGTCGAGAACAACCTCGTTGCCGTCTTTCGTAAGGTAGGTGTCGCATCGATCGATAACCCGCTCGAATGCGCCTTTGAGGTACGCAATATCCTCGCCGCCTTGTCCGCCAATCACACAGCCCATCCATTTCCGTTCGCTGGAGAATGGCGTTTCCTGCTTGCGCTCGCCAATCTGGTCTCGTACATCATGCTCGCCAAAAGCGTCGATAAGGTCAAGACAGGCGACATCTGTAGGCTGGCCAGTCCATCTGCTCCTAACATTATTGGCATCGTCGCCGCCTGTGCTCGCAAGGACGGCGGCAGTAGCTGCAGTGGTCGCACCACCAGATACGCTGTTGTTTAGACGGGCGTTGTTGACAATGTTGGCCACTCTAATGATCTTCTGCGTTTGAGGTGTGTTCGGCGTTTCGGTGTGGACGGTCTTGGCTTCTTTTGGTTCCTCATCTCCGAATGCCCACAATTTGGCAACCGTCATATGGTTCATGGTAAGGGTGCCGGTTTTATCACTACAGACGACGTTGACGCTGCCCAGAGTCTCAACACTAGGCAGACGGCGAACGATGGCATTGCGCTTGCTCATACGGAGAACGCCTAGAGCAAGGGTGACGGTAACGATGATTGGAAGACCCTCGGGAATAGCTGCCACAGCGAGCGAGACGCCAATCTGGAAGAGCTCCAAGAATTTTCTGCCACGCCACAGGCCAACAAGCATGATCAGGCCAATCACACCAAATGACATGTAACTGAGTTCCTTGCCCAGGCGGTCCATAGAGAGCTGCAGAGGCGTCCTAGGGCTCTCAATTTCCTGGAGGGAAGCACTGATTGCACCAAACTCTGTATCGCCACCAGTGCTGATCACGATGCCCTGTCCGTAGCCTGAGCGCACAAGCGTTCCCATGAATGCGATGTTGGTCTGCTCGTTCAAGCGTAGATCGGAAGCACCGCTCGAGTTGGGGTATTGCGGTGAAAGAGAACCATTTTGGTTTGATGGCGCAGACAGTGTATCCGATCCTTTTTGTACAGGCTCATTTTCTCCAGTCAGATTGCTCTCGTCGATCGTGAGATCCGCAGCGTGGGTTATCCGAATATCGGCAGGAATGCGGTCGCCAGTGGAAAAAAGCACCAAGTCTCCAGTGACGATCTGGGATGCAGAAATGTCCGAACTCGCCTTCTCGGCAGCTGCAAAGTCACCCGTCCCAGGTCCTTTGGCAGTTCCATTCTCTTGTGCCGCAGGTGGTTGTTCATTCTTGCCCGTGGCCACGTTCCCCCGAATAACATGTGCAGTGTGTGGGACCAGCTGGTTCAGCGCTTCCAAGCTCTTCTCACTTCGATATTCCTGGACGAAAGCCACGCTCACGACGATGGTCACGGCGACTGCTATACTGATCGCGTCCTCGTAGTTGCCCATGACCGCGGAAATGGCAGCGCTGGCCAGGAGAAGCAAGATGAGCGTCTCCTGAAACTGCTTGACGAAGCGCAGCCATAATGGTTCAGGCTCCTCGTGTGGTAGTTCATTCGGGCCTTGCACGTGCAGGCGTGTAGTCGCATCTGAAGGGTGTAGCCCATGTGTCAGGGAGGTCGAGTGGTACTCGGCTACCCTCTCTGCAGATAGGAGAGCATTCTGAGAGGTGATGGACTGCTGGCCAGCGACTTTTAGCCTGCTCTTTGATCGCGTGTGGCCTCGTGACTGATCGTCTGGAGGATGAGGTGTGAGGGATCGTGTGGCATGGGCAGGCGGTGGCTCGTTGAACTGCGGCAGCGACTGGGACGAGGATCTGGACATGGTGTTGCTGCCATGCAACCCGAGCGGAGGAATGACGGGGAGCTGCTTCCAGGCCTACACAGGAGTCGTGTACAAAGAACAGGCAACAGAGAGGGCGCTCATATGGTCGCTATGTCCAGAGAGAGGGCTGCTGGCGAAGACGGTGAGCAAGCCTTGTAAGAGAAAGACGAAGGCCACCTCTGCACTGTCGGACCGTCGTTGACCAGGAACACGGGGCGTGTGAGGCGTGCAAGATGCGCATGGCATTGGCTTCAGCAGGGTGCTGCTGGACACTCTACCCCGGCCCAGCCATGCATGCATAGGGCTGTGGCCGCCAGCCAGTCACCACCCTGCACGCCTCGCCTTGCCTGGCACCGCATCCGGCTTCCGTCCATGCCAAGGGATGATTGTGAAGATCATTATCGATTATTGTCTGTCTGTTTGGTAAAGCTACGGTTCCTTTGATGGATGCCCATTATCCGTTGATCATTTGTAGCAGTGCATGTCAATCGCCGCTTGAACAAGTACCAGGAAGCACCAGCTAACCGATGTGATTGTCACTAAATATGGGCACCCTCTATCTTCATCGATTACCGAAAGAAATACCTCGATCTCTCATCGTCGCGTCTGCTGGACATTATACGATAATGCTTGCTGTTGGAGTCACCTCGTCCCTGCATACTCTTCCAGGCAGTGGTGCGCTGTCATATTCGCACTTGTGCAAGCATCTTTTTGGAAACAAGTTCAATGCCGCGCAGCATCTGCAGTAAGGCACATCTTGAACTTCAGTCATGATACATGGCAGATGTGAAGACAGCTGTATTTGATTATGTTTCTCCCGCGTGCCGAACCGTCGTCTCCAAGGATGCTCGCTGCCAAAAGTCACGGTCAGAACCAGAGGCACGACTTTGTGCACGGCCGCTGTCGCCTTCGACGCGCCTCACCACCCACCCACCAAGCAGAGCAAGCAAGCCCAGCCTCCGACTTCGTACTCTTGACGACACCACCCCGACACCCGCCCCATTCACCCTGCGCAACACCGCCTTTGCTTGTATTTCCTCTTGTTACCACCACATTGTTGCAACCCGAAAACCGTCGTCGATCGCACATCGATCCGACAACGTGTCTACTTGTCCTCCGGCGCGCACGCCCACGCGACTTGCGCGTTACCACGTCAACAACACCGCCCACCTTGGGGCGCAAAGCTTGCCATCCACCACCACCCACCATTCTTGCGCCGGAGAGCGCGTCTATAGGGTCGCCTCTGCTTTCTGCAGCTCACAGTCACCAACATGTTCTATTCAGAGTCGCTCTTGGCCAAGACCGGCCCGTTGGCGCGTGTCTGGCTGGCTTCCAACTTGGAGCGCAAACTCACAAAGCAGAATGTGCTGCAGTCGGATCTCGAGAACAATGTTAAGGACATCATCGGCCAGGGCCAGGCGCCCATGGCCTTGCGTTTGAGTGGACAGTTATTGCTGGGTGTGGTCAGGATCTACAGCAGGAAGGCTAGGTACCTTCTGGACGACTGTTCCGAAGCCCTCAGCAAGATCAAACACGTTCGTATTTCTCCATGGGCGAATTGCAATACGTCTCCTAACACTCTCATAGGCCTTCAAACCCGGCAATGTTGATTTGCCCGCCAACCAGTCCCACACTGCCGCTGCTGGCGCGCTCACACTCCCCGATACTCTTACAGAACTGGATCTTCTGGCGCCTCTACCTGACCCCGACCTTCTCCTACGCGAACCAGCCGATCACCTTGGAATGGACACGACAATGCTCGACTTCGACACCACTCAAATGCTCCCGGAAAGCCAGACTCCTGCCCAGAAGGCTCCTCGAACAACGCTTCAATTCGACGACGACGACGACCTTGGTCTTGACCTCGGCATGGACCCGGAACCCAGTATTGAAATCGGACGTCGCGCCGCTACTCCTGCGAACGACGAGTTCACCATGCTCGACGACAACGCAGACATTCATGGTTTCGAGGACACGACTATTCGCGAGGGCTCAGTGGCCAAGCCATTCGGAGAAGACAACGACGAGACCATTCTGCCCATGGACGACGACTATCCTGTCGGCGACGCTGAGGACATCAGAGCCGACAACGCAGCTGCACTTGCCCGTGTTGATGCTGCAAGAGAGCAGAGAAGCGAATCACCACTGTCCGATGCAGGCTCCGATGTTGAACGCGAACTCGAAAGTGCATTCCGCCTTGATCAGACCGCCATGGATGAGGACGATCCCACTATCATCCAAGCACAGCAGCAGCGCGTGAAGCGACGCCGCGTCATTGGCCCGGACACCGAAACCGAAATCGAAAACTCTCAGATCAAGCGTCAGCAAGAAGACCGCTCCGCCATTACCCGTGCTCCCCAATCTCTGCCTCGCGATCCCCTTCTTCTCCAGCTCATGGAAATGCAGCGCAGCGGTGGATTCGTCTCGAACATTATGGGTGATGGTAGAATGCAAGGCTGGGCTCCTGAGCTCCGTGGCGTGCTTAGCATCGAAGTTATCCGTAGGGCTGGCGAGAAGCGCAAGCGCGATAGCGGCGTTGCCGACCTCGAAACCGCTAGCGAACGTCAAGAAACTCCCCGCCTCGACCTCCCTGAAGACGACGAGGGCTTCCAAGCAGGCGCTGGCGCCGACTTTGGCGGCGAGACCACCCTCCACTCTGATGCTCACGGTGCTCTCTTCAGCGAAGGCCTCCAAGCTCCTGCCGACGAACAAACTCTGATCCAAGAAGACGACCAAGAAGACTTCGCCGCATCTCCCGGTCAGGCTTTCGATGTTACTGAAGCTCCCCTCCTCCACCCCTCACAATCCGGTCCCGTCTCCCTCGGCACCAAGACCGCCGTCCACCTTCTTCGCCAACACTTCGCACCCGACTACCCCGCCAGCTCCACCGAACCTCCCTCTCCCAGCCAACGCACCAAGACCGAAGCCTTCTTCACCGACCTCTGCCCCGAAGCAACCACAAGCAAGCAAGATGCCACCAAGCTCTTCTTCGAAATGCTCGTGCTCGGAACCAAAGATGCCATCAAGGTCGACCAGTCGACCGAAGAGCTCGGCGGCCCCATCAGAGTGCGCGGCAAGCGTGGTCTCTGGGGCGACTGGGCCGAGATGGGCGAGAGCCAGGCTTTGGCTGGACCTGAGGTTGAGGGTGACGCCATTGTTGTCTAATCAATCGGGGCAATTTCCTAGATAATTCCTTTTCTTTGGTCGCTTCCATGCGAAAATTTGACGAACATGACTTTGTCTCTGCGCGTTGGCGCTTGAGCGATGGGTTTTAAAAGGGTCGGCATGTAGGGGAATATTGCCGTTGGGCAATGGGATTTGGGGCGTATGGTGTTGTCTTTTATCACTTCGAGGTTGTGATATCCACTGTACCGATCAATTGATTTTGAAATTTTGTCCCACTCTTGAATCGCAAGAGTTCTTGGTCTAAGAGACACCTTGTTTGTTACTCTTGTGACGTCCTGTACAGACTTATCCACTCATCAGTGTCTAGCGCTCCGTCTCAAGTCCAAGCTGTAGTTCATCGCATACGAATCGACAAGGTTCCACTCGTCAAGGCTCGAGGACAGACCTGCCAATTCACTCATGTTCCGCGCCTCGTGTGGGTTGTCAAAAGGCCAACACGTACGATCTCGCATCCTTGCATCGATCTCCTCGAGCGTATCTATATTCAGCCAGCCTCGTCGAAGCAACTTCCCACCCCACCGACACCCAGCTCGGAAAGGATACTGGAAGGGCCCCTCTTCGAGCACCAAGCCGCAGCGATCTGAGGGCAGTTTGTGCACGATCCGCTTGCACACACTCCCGCGGCGCGTCGGATCAGGGCACTCGCAACAGAGAATGGCAGCGATGCGCTCGACGAGCCGTGCAAGTAGATGTTCGGTCCCACTCGCGGCGGCCAGCTCGATGGTCGTGTTGCCATCGTTGTCACGCGCGCTCAGACACGGCCATTTTCGCGTGACGACGCTGTCGGTCAGCAGTTTGCGCACTACGTCGTAGTAGTTGCGACGGATCGCGGCCATCAACGGTGTCTCACCGTTGGAAATGGAGGATCTATGGTTGATGTCGAGGCCTCTGTGGATGTTTGATAGTAAATCGGGGACATAGGAGATGTTCTCCATCATCGCGTGTTCCAGCACGTCTTCCCAGTTGGGCTCGAGGGAGCGTGGATCGAGGACCTTTGGGACCTCAGCCGAGTCTTGAGGCGGCTTCCTGTCAACGGTGATGTCGAAAGTCTGCATCTCGGGCAAAGACGATTCCGTGTGCTGAGATGATCCCAGTGTTTTTGCGTGGTATGAAGACCTGGGACCGTAGATGGAGCTCATGCTGGAAAGGGTTCCGGGCTGAGAAATGGCTGCTTGCGACGTTACGTCCCTGATCGAAGCCGAGCTCATTGCAACCGAAAGTTGCTTCATTGCATGATCCTCTGCTTTCTCGAGGTTGAAGTGAACCGTCCGTCGTGGAATAATGTTCAACGCAGAGTGAGTGTTGGAGCCGTAAGATGCCAAACTTATGTGTTTATCGGAGTCTTCCCCAACGCAGTCGATCGATTGTCCCGAGCTCGCCGTTGTGATGTCTTCCGGTGGATCAGAAAAGCCTTTGCCCTTGTCGTACGGACCTAAATACCATGGATCAGTCTTTCGAAAATCCTTATGGGCGCATTCCAGGCGTGCGTGAGGGATTTCATGGCCAGCAAGAGATCTCTGTTGCCTGGACCTATGTTCGGAGAAGTCATTCGTCTCTTTGCAGTCGTGGAACACACTCTGCTCTTGAATGGAGCTAGAAGATGGCAACAATGATGGAGACTCAGAGGATTTAGCCGTGGTGCCCGACTTTCCGACCATCCGTTCGATTGCGATACGCGCCGGGTGCGGAGCGATATATACACCCAAGGTCTCTTGGTTGTCAGTCTTGCGATGTTTCTGGGGCACTTCGTCCGAGTCAACATTTAGTGGATGTTTCCTGGCAAGTTGTGAAGTTAATTCCGTGGGCACTTGACGAAAATGACACTGTCCAGGATTTGTTTGGTGACGCGCAACGTCTGCGGCTCGACTGAAGGTGGTGTTGCAAACTGGACACGGGTATGCAGGCGGCGGCCGACTAAGCTTCGTCAAATGCTTTTGAGTCTTCAGGTGGGCTTTGTAGGCGCGTTCCGCGCTGAATGGTTGAGTGTCCTCGGTCCTGCAGATATCTCAGTACCGCCACGGCTCCAATGACGAGGTGGAAGCCATGCTGGGCATTGGGCGACTTCGATGTAGCAAGGCAGATTGTTCGGTTGAAGTCCATACCTGGTCGTGAAGCGGCCATGGCTGATATACGACAGCAGTCTGTAGTACAAGTGATATTACATAGCCACATTATCGTTTACGACGACGGTAGGCGAAGCGGGTTGGCGAAACAAGAACGGCGGCAATCTGTCGAATCAATTGGAGGCGGCACCGCCGGCATCGCACGCGTGGCTGCCGTAGTGAGGCTCTGGACATTACAAACGTTGACCAACGCGTACAGCAAGGCAGACACTCCGCCATCGCTTTTGTGCAGGGTGTCCTCGTGTGTCAGTCAAACACTATCTTCATGAGCAAAGACACCAGTGGCTAGTCTCCCGGAGCAGATATCTTACAGCACATCTGGCTATATCCTGGTTTTGCACACATAGACATAGAATCAGTGCCTTTCAAACAGACATTGACCGTGGTCACTGTCTAGAGGCTCACTCCATTTCTTCTCTTACATCTTCAGAGCATCAGAGTATCGGCTATGTGTAGCTATACGGCTGCCGTATTCTCGTCCGATTCCACGCCACACAGCCACATGTGGTCTATCAAGCCTAGTTTCTGGTCGCGGCACCGCCCGTGTCTCGTTGATGCATACTTACAGTGTGCTGTATCTACGCATTATCGCCTCGCGGCATCGCCGGCATTGCCGGCATTTCTTGCTAGCGTAGTTGAATGGTCTAACAGTTGACGTTGGAGCACTGCTTAAAGCCTCCAGGACACCTATTGAGCTAGAGTACTTCAATCCATTACATACGATCCGACATTATCTCTCGAGTCAGGCTCAGATACTTGCTACCAAGGCACGAAGACGCTTATTGAATATTCGCCAAACCTACCACAATGCCGATGGCCACGAACGAGTCTTGCCGCTTCGACAATGGCAAAGATGCCCATTACGACCACGACATGTTTGCCGTTGCTCTCTTACAGACTGTCATTGCTGCTCTCGCAATCGTCGTTGCTATCACTTTTGGCCTGCTCAATGGCGGACATCTACGTGCGTTTCTAGACGTCCATCGATATTGGAGCTATACACTAACGAGACAAACAGGCAACCAGAGGAACTGATCGTTGTACAACTTACAACGACAATGCGTCAAGTCGATTCAAGAGCAGTGTCGAAGAAAGGCTCCATGATTCTAGAAGCCTATCTGAGACGAGGTCTGATACAGACAGTGGCTGAGTGACGACTATGGGCTTGCCAGGGTAGTTGCAGTCTTGCTGGTCCGAATGGGCACGGCTGTCACAGCGCACGACATCACATGAAATCACTTTAGCGATTGCCACACATTCATATACAGTATGATACACGATCCGTCCCTATCCTCCTCTGAGATAACTATTTGTTCCATAGAGCCACATGGTGCTCCCCGCCTCATCCCCTCTGCTGCTGTGGTCGAATCCTAGATATCGAGATTTACAAAAGGAGGAGCCCCATATCGATGTCGCGGGCCAGATTTTGAGATGCTATGCGAACGCGTTAGCTCATCCTCTCCTTCAATTGAACCAAATTTCTGATGTGTCTCTGTAACCACTGGAGCAAAGTAAGCTGCGCCAATTATGGGTTACATAAATACATAATGTAGATATTCAAGTGGTCGTGCGATGGCACCAAACATAAAGGGTATGGCTCCCATCAACCCTAACGTTATCTGTTATCGACTAGCACCGAACAAGATCAAAACCGTCTCACTCAAGCTTTGAGAAGCTGGAGAACAGCGTGGGGGTGGAGCTGCAATTTGCTGGGCAAGGAGAAGCAACAGAACGTGTTGAAAGACGTTTCGCATCGTTCTGCAACATTCAATTCGGCGATAGGTCCTGGTTTTCTTTTTGCTAAAGATCTATCCATTGTAGTATTTGCTGCTCTCTCAGCTTCGCCAGGGGCGCAGGTCCCATTGAGCGAGCCCTCGGAATGAGTTTGTCCGGCTATCAAGGTCCGAAGGGAGAGCATGTGCCGGCAGCCGTGTCACCGGGCTGGCTATACCAACCACCGCAATTGGGCGAGCGTTTGTGATACCGCACAACTTCTATCGGCTGTCCTTGCAATCACATTAACATCTATCATTGAGCAGCAGATGCTTGAACAGCCTATGTTCTACTACGCACCCATCAGACACGAGGCGTGCCTGGAGGAGGTACCGAGGTATCGCATTTCTCTTCAGATCACACGGTCGCGTGCCGAAACAGGTAACGCCATCCCAGGAGGATCAACATTGGTGACGCACAGTCGACAGATTGTGCCCGCTAAGCATCGATAACCTTTCCAAGAACCTCACAACCACCAAACAACGTCGGAGAGCAGTCCACCCATATGAACTAGTCTGCTTTTTCAATGACGTGCGTGCGTTCCATGTGGATACTCTCTTTGACAGAAAGCCTCATGAGAGGCTCAGCATGGCCGCTAGTTTTTGCCGTCACCTGAAGGTCCCCCCTAACCCTTGCAAGATTGTCTTCTGGTGGGCCACAGTGCAGCGTCACCGCGCCATCTGATGACCGAGGAAGCACGTGTGAAAGGATAAGGAAAAGAGCCGTTTCACTGGCAGATGCGCTGTCTATAACTAGCCTTGACCGTGTCCCTGGATCCCCAATCACCTCCACTCTTTCTCCATCTTCTCCAGTTTGAACAGTACCCACTAGTTGCGGGACACAACGGTATTGAGAACCAAATCAAAGTCCCATTATTCATCTGATATAATTCCCTAGCAGCTCTGCCACAACTACTGCAGCCATGGGATTTGGCAATGCTCCATCGAGGGACAACTCCCAAGGCATCCCGACATTTCTAGGCCTTTCCGGTAGGCCTTTGTCGCTTCTAGTATCAATCGTGGCCACCAATGGCTTCTTGCTCTTTGGCTACGACCAAGGCGTAATGAGCGGTATCATCTCAGCACCTGACTTCAACGCCGCGTTTCCAGAGACACGAGGAGACTCGACATGGCAAGGCTTTGTCACCGCTATCTATGAAATTGGCTGCCTTTTCGGCGCAATTTTCCAGCTGGGATTCGGAGATGTTCTCGGGAGACGACGTGCGATCATCATTGGCGGCGTGATCATGATTCTTGGTGTGGTCATCCAGGTTACCGCCATACCCGGCAACAAAGCTATGGCACAATTCATTATCGGCCGTACTATCACTGGTATCGGAAATGGAATGAACACGTCGACAATCCCGACATACCAGGCAGAATGCTCAAAGACTACAAACCGTGGCTTGTTGATCTGTATCGAAGGCTCAGTCATCGCCATTGGAACTCTAATCGCGTATTGGATTGATTTCGGAGCCAGCTATGGTAAGTTCAAAGAGCAATGCAGATGGACACAAGTGACACATTGCTGACACCCCAACTCGTCAGGTCCGCCGGATCTCACATGGCGCTTCCCGATTGCCTTCCAGATAGTGTTCGGAGCGTTCCTCTCTGGTGTCATGTTCTTCCTGCCAGAGTCACCTCGTTGGCTCATGACTCGAGATCGTCACGATCAAGCTATAACATCGTTAGCCGCTCTTCGAGGTCACCACAGAGAGGATGATGAGATCAAGCTCGAAGCTAGCGTCATTCACGACAGTATTCGTGCGTCTGGTCACATTGGCGGCAACACGCCATTCCGAGCTTTGTTCACTGGTGGCAAGACGCAACACTTCCGCCGTATGATGTTGGGCGTCTCCAGCCAGTTTTTCCAGCAGGTATGTTGATTCTTGCACTCGGTGGGTTGACGCAGAGGAGGCCGCTAATTTCTTCACTAGGTTGGAGGCTGCAACGCTGTCAGTAAGTATCACCCCAACGCCGATGGTACTTCGTGGAAGGACTGTGGTGCAGAGACGTTCAGCAATTCCTCGTGAGAGCATTGCTTAGTCACGGAATTCTCGCAGGAGAACATACGCTGATGTTGAACAGTCTACTACCTCCCAGTCTTGTTCGAATCCTCCCTCGGCCAAACAAGAACCATGTCTCTCATCCTCGGTGGAGTGAACATGGTTGTGTATTCCATTTTCGCAGCATCATCCTGGTGGTTGATTGAGCACGTCGGTCGTCGCAAGCTGTTCCTTGCTGGCACCATCGGCCAATGCTTGTCCATGGTGATCGTATTTGCCTGTCTGATCCCTCAGAGTATCAACCCAGCCAATACCGGGCCAGCAAAGGGTGCCGCTGTCGGTCTGTTCACTTACATCGCCTTCTTCGGTGCGACCTGGCTGCCACTGCCCTGGCTTTACCCGGCAGAGATCAACCCTCTCAAGACTCGCGCTAAGGCAAATGCGATTTCGACATGTTCCAATTGGCTTTGGTAGGTGCACAAAGGTTGGAGTCACCTTACGAAGCATGGCATTGACGGAAACTCAGGAACTTTACCATCGTCATGGCAACTCCAGTCATGATCTCAAACATCAAATGGGGTAAGTGTTTGATTGTATTCTACGAAGAGTTGATCGACAATAACTGACAATCGTCGCAGGAACATACCTATTCTTCGCTGCAGTGAACGCGTGTTTCTTCCCAATCATCTACATCTTCTACCCCGAAACGAAAGACCGCTCACTGGAAGAGATCGATATCATCTTCGCTAAGGGCTTCATCGAGAAGATGACTTACGTGAAGGCAGCTAAGCAGCTCCCGTTCTTGAGCAATGCGGAAATCGATGCCAAGGCTCGCGAGTACGGTTTCGCTTCTGAGGAAGAGTTTGGCGGCCACTCGAATTCTCTCGACAAAGAGAAGGCTGAGACGTATTCTCGAAGCTCGTCCAATGGTGGTAAGAAAGATGATGGTCAGATCGTCTAAGATGGTCCAGACTGGTCGAACGCAGAGGCAAGTGATTGTGGTGTTGCTCTTGCAAACATGAGAGGTCACATAACATACAAGTACATGAATACACTGTTGTGGTAGCAAATGATGTAGAGGTCCAGTTACATGTCAAGAGCTATGACTGCCACTTCCCCGGCACGTCTCGAGACCAAATGGATCGTGATGGAGTATCGCGTGCTACGGCAAAGCTCGAAATGAGGTTACAACAAGTCTACGTGTCATATCAAAGTGAAATCCGCAGTCACTGCAGGTTGCGAGGAGATACATATTTGTTTCATTGGAGTCGTTGTCGAAGCATCATCAAGCTGCATTTCACTCGCCGAAACATGATGGTCAGCAACCAGCAAACGGACAATTTGCTTCCTTATGATTCGCCGTTCAGACCGCGCCTATTATGTGCTGTGCATCTCATCACACGGTCTGATATCAGGTACGTATTCAATGTATTGAGGTACAATATATTGATGATTGGTGATTGCATGAAGCAGCTGCCTAGAGATGACTCTTAACGCCGTGCTGATAGGGAGTGATCCTTTCGGAGTTTGAGCTCGGACATAGTCGGAGATGGCTGTATACAAAACAACCACAAGAAGGCAGGACAGAAAACATCAAACGCTTCCCCTCTTACACCACTCTTGTTTTGTCTTCTCATCGATATATCATGGCTACGTATTTCATCTCTCTACACACGCTACTACAACGGCTTGATGCCGAACAAGGAGTTGACGAAGAGCACGACTGTCACTCCGATGCATGTTTGGAGAACGTTGAGCTCGATTTCCAACGGACGGCACGGTTGAAGATAATTGAACAGAAGAGGGCGCTAGATGTGCGGTCTACTTCTTGTCCTGCTGCTACAACGACACTACGTCAACCGCAGCGAGTGGATCGTTGAGCCAAGTGTCGGCTGCATATGGAGTGCCTCTTTGGGATATGAATTTTGGGCGACGAGTCTTATATGACTGCACTGGACTTGCAGCACAACGCTGTTTGTTGGGAAGCTCTAGAGGGTAAAATTCTACGCTTGGGAATCATGCATCGCGCACCTCGGATTTCGCAGTTTTAGCGTTACATTCCTTAGACGAGGCTGCGGCGTTGTATTTCATATTGGGACCTGACTAGAATCAACTACCTACGAGCGCTGACTGAGCACCGGCGCTTCCAGCAGGACCGCAGGTGGAAACGATCAGAATTCAGCATTTGGACGACGACGCAAAGACAACGACAAAGATGCACATAGGCCATCATAACAGGATTCTGGAAGAAGGGCAGACAGTTTGATCTGACGAGATTGGCGTTGAGTTTTTGGAGAAGTTTGGTGTGTGCTCCTTGGTTCACAATCTACTAGAATTGGACGTAACGATGCTATTCCTTGGTCAGCCGCTGAGAATAACCTCCAGGCCCAAATATGTGTCCATATGATACGTAACGCTCCACAACTTGTTTCACAAGAACTTGCAACACAACCTAACCAAGAACCCAGGCACAACTCAAGACCCATTAATAGCCAGCGACGGCTCATTCGGATCAAACATCCAATCCTCAAAAGTCCACGCCGCAAAGTCATCGAAATTGAACAGCGAGGCATTGATCAAATCCGGCTCAGAGTCCGGCTCATCAGGCTGTCCAGGCACTGCAGGCAAGTAGTCTACAATACCTCGTGATCCCCTCGACTCTTGAACGTCTCTCCTGAGCGATGCTCCAGGAGCTCCAGGACTGACACCGTCCTGGTATGCCATGATCTCATCGTAAACCTTGGTGATTACATCGACGGCCTCTTTCATGTACTCGTTTCTTTTGTCGGGGCTCCGTCTAGATTTGACGTAGCCAAGAGCTGCCAGAGCTACCCACATTTGCCTTTGTTCGCACCCAAGGCGGGCAGCTTTGTCGGTCAGCATTTGGATTGCCTCATGCATCAATGGAGTGTGCTGGAATACAATAGGTGTGAGAAGACTTCCAGGCTCTAGTGTCTGGACAGATATAACGTTTGCCATAGAAAGCGACGCCCTAAGCAAGTCGTAACCGAGGAACTGAAGTGCTCTTTTGTCAAAGGCAGTGAGGCGTTGGTGGATGTTGATGATCTTGCTGGCAGTTTCCAGAATGATCATTGTTGAAAACATACGCTCTGAGCTTGTGCTCGTGGAGCGCAGGAAGCGGTTATGTAGAGCCAATTGATATTGTAGAAGCTTCAGCCGATAAAGACTGTGTGCTTCTTCAGCTTCATGTGCGGGGAGATCAGGTATCGAGCTTAGATGAGTTTCAATCTCGTCCGTGTACTGCTTGACCTGCTCGAAATCAAGTACGTGGCGTATGTTATTCAACACGGTGTTGAGTGTGCTCCTCAACACCACGGTGTCATTCGATGTAGAAAGATACCATGCACTAGTAAATTCTTTCGGAGGACGTGGACATGGCGGATGAGCCATTGCTATCTCCTCATCATGGAGATTATGGGGAGCTGGAGTATCGCTCTGAAGAAGCCATGGAGCAGAGATCATTCCTCGGTCAAATGAAGCTTGCAACTCGAAGTCCAGCACCGCAGCCCAAATGCGCCGTCGCAGTTCTTTCTCGAGTGGCTTTGTTGGTCTCCGAATCAAGTCCGGGTTGCGATGTAATCCAGCGGACATGCAGAATCGAAGCAAATTGCCAACTTCCGTCCAAGTTCGTTTGTATTTCCTCGCCGTGGTTTGTTTGGTAAGACAGAGGAGGAATCTGATTTGGAAGTCTGCCGCGGACACACGCTTTTGGCTTTGGCGATTAATCCAACTCTCGCAGGCTCGGGCAATAACAATTGCTCCTTCGCGAGCCTTTGAGCTGTTTGCAATGTATGTCCATGGGTGTGCGGGCCCGACACAGGATACACACGCCACCATTAAAAGCACTGTCACCACGGTGTGTCTTGAAGCATCGCGTAGATTGCCTTGCCACATCTTATTATATGCCTCCCAAAACGAGGGCCCATGCATGATGTGATAGATGCGATCATAAGACTCCAGATACAAGTCTACAGCCCTGTTGGTCTCTGCGTGAGGCGGAAGTAGGGTGTGAAGTTCCTCGTCAGATATTTCGATGTGATGCTTGTCGGCGCATTTCGTTCGGGCTTCCAGAGTCCCCATGTCCTGTCTCGCGCGTTGGAAAGATGGATACCTCTCGAGAGCCTCTTTGGTGAATAGATTGAGCTCTGGTACATGTGCGATCAGCGAGAGAGGATGCGTCGTTCCGGAAAATTGTGTTTCGAACCCTTTGCCGCGAAGCAGCATTGTTTCTCGGTCGTTGATGTTTGAGCCAAGTCCAGAATCGTGTATGGACTCGGGTGTGAGTGGAAGCTTCAATACTTCGAATTGACGTGCAGCAACGGTCTCAGGCCGATTCGATGTTGTCCTCGCAAGAGCTGCTTCGAGTTGTTGGATCCGTCGTTCCTGGTATGCCATTTTCGCCGAAAGATCACTGGGTGGCGCGTCAGTATATGAGTGGGTAGTAGCCGGATCTACTGTTGGTGGACCGGTTTGCTCTGGGCGTGGAGGCTTCGATGGCCGAAATTGTGAATCTGTTGCATCCTCGGAGTACACACAGCTGGATTCCTGGCCAGCCTTCACGCAACGCCCACAAGCAGGCATCACGCGGTCACATTGTAGTTTGCGGCGACGGCAGTCATAACATGACAACACCTTTCGTCTACGCTTCCGGTCACCACCTGCACCATCGTCTGGAGGAGACCGTGCGCGACTGGGCGCCAGGACCGCGTCTGTGATGTATTGGCCTGGCATGGCGTTGTGTGTGACCGCGTCCCAACAGCGCACGTTCTCAGTCAAGTGTCTTTTGTCGGCGCGTTAGCACGCTATGCATCAGGACTCTCACATCACTCCCTTACTTTCAGAAGCGCAAACAAGCTTAGCTGACGTTGCGTCAATGATACACCTTCCCGTCGCCGTCGCTGTGAGACCACGATATCTATCGAGCTGAGGTGTCCGCAGTACTCGGCTCCGAAAGCTCGGCCGACGCCCGGCAACAGCCGTCTCCTTCGCAACGCACCATTTCGTCTGGTCCCTGATCCCATTCGTCTGATCTCTCACGAGACAAGAACACTAACCCTTCCCGTCTGGTCTCTCACCAGACGACTGCCAGTTTCGTCTGATCTCGCACGAGACGGGACCAACTCAAAACTCCTTCAGACAACATAAAGATGGCTCCCCTTCCAAGGGGATTGAAACAGGAAGATCAAAAAATTGATGCGCCCACCGGGAATCGAACCCGGGGCCCAAGCAATATCCAGGACTGTGTCCTGACCATCCTAGTAAGGTATGGGAAGCTTGGATTTTACCACTAAACCATAAGCGCTGTGTCATCGTTGCAATCGATGGATATGCTTCTGTTTTGCCGGTATAGATACATTGAGCCACGGGGGGTCCTTTCTAGTACTTCACGAGGTCTGTGAAGGCATAGAAGAGGCTGGGTGCTCTGGGATTTAATGTGAATGAGTGAGGGGAGTCGAGCTAATAGTATGAATCGACTCGGAGTTCGTGTGAAAGGACGGAGGGTGTCGAGGTGAAGTTGGGAAAGAATACGCTTGTAGAATAGAAATTTTCCAGACAAGACGAGACCGGCGCAGTCTCGGCAGGGTGCCGGTCCGCTCAAGTCCCCGATTGATGTGCAAGTGTGCAAACCAAACTCTATTGGACAATCAACAGCGGTGTAAGACACTTGGGCATCAAACATTGCTAATAAGTCATTTTCATGATGCGTGGGAGGCTGTTGCATCTGTCACATTGTATCTCTCTCAGCCAAGAAGCGCCAGCGCCTCTATCTTCTCTGATCGTCTCGTGTGTACTCAGGTCCATGTCTAAACTCCCCGAGATTACCTAAGAAAGCACGCTCGCTGAATCGCAGCATAGCCAGAATCCACCCTCAAGCACTCATTCACGACGGAACTTTGCCTGCCCCTCCAACATCTCCATCGACAGCGCTCGGTCGCGAGCTCTCTTGAGAGCTCGCACCAGCTTCAGCCTGATTCTTCTCCCTCGCCTGCTTGACAATGTCTACAAGACCCGGTGTCGTTCTCGACGCGATGTCGCCGAGTTTGCTTGCTGCTTTGCTGCCAGCGGCCTTGGTGACTTCTTTTGGTTGGTCGAGGAAGCTTGTGTATGAGCGAAGGTCATCCCGATGCTCGACGCGCCTGTTAAGGTACATCGAGGCCGCGCGACCGCGTCGCTGTAGCACACGTTCTATCTCGTCCTGGTATGCTTGCTCGTAGATGTTCGCATCGACACCCGACGGGCTTTCGCTGAGGACTGGGTGTTCGGGATCGCCGTGTCCGTCTGGCGCATCAGGATCGACTCCTATGTCGAGATACAGCGTGTCCTTGAGAGGGTCGTGTGCGTGGCCTTTCGCCAACTCTTCTGATGGGAAATCCAAGCCACGGATGTTGCGCGGTTCTTGTGGTTTTGACGGGTAAATGACGGGAGGGCCTTCCTCATCTGGCGAACGAGAGGCGATCTTGACGATGCGATCCATGCCGGCTGGTAGTTTCTCCAACTCGTCGTTGATTGGGATCTGTCGATGGACGCCTTCTCTGGTCAAAGCCTGCTCCATTGGTCGCCGGTCGTGAGCATCCACACTGCGTGATTCGGTTGCATCTGGAGTTGTGTGAGACGAATAGGGTGGTGCGACGATCCTCGAATCGCGACCGAAAAAGCTATTCATTAGATGAGGTCGCTTACGGCCAAGCAGACGCTTGAAGCGTTTGACTGCCCTCATGACTACCAACAGATTTCCCATATTGCTTGTAATCGCATGGTTCATTTCCTTCTGAGTAGGAGGCTCGACCAGATCCGCGCAATTCTCCTCTGCAGGCAACAAAGGGTCCTTGCCGTTCTGTGTCACCCAAGGGTGTTCCTGAATTGGCTGTCAGCTGAAGATCGCAACCAAAATAAAACTATTCTATGCACTCACCCTCAACTGCGGCATAGTAATGCGCTTCTCCGGATCCTTCTCAAGAAGACGGTGCATCAAGTCTGCAAAGTTTTGGTCCTGTTCGTTCTCAAGATGTAGCTCATCTCCTCTGATGCTCTCATAGAGCTCCAGCATGCCGTGTTTCTCGAATGGAATGTGTCCGTAGCGTAAGCAGAACAGTGTGACGCCCATGCTCCAAATGTCTGCTGCTCGACCGCTAACTTGGCCATGCTTAGCGACACAAAGCTCTGGTGGCATAAACGCAGGTGAACCGGCCGACTTTGCTGTCGCCATGTCGGATGCCTTCTCAAACATCTCACTGACACCGAAGTCCACGATCTTGAGGACGTCATCATTGGTGATCAAGCAGTTATCGGGCTTGATGTCACGATGCACAACACCTTGAGCATGTAGATATTCGATGCCGAGAATCATGTCACGGAACCAGCAACGACAGGCTTCTTCTTTGTAGGGCTCAGCCCGCTCGTCAAGTCCCACTTTCATGACCACACCTTTCTTGCACATCTCAAGCACCATGTACAGTGAGTCCTCGTCAGGATCGTCCAGGACTTCGTAGAGCGACACCAGATTGTTATGGCTGAGCTTTTTCATGATTGCAATCTCTTCCTTGATCAGTTCTAACGAGCTGTTATCGGTCCTGGATCCTGATCGGTCGCCGGAGGGTGACATGTGCATGGGTGAATTGAAGCCAATTCCGGCAGCCAGATGGCCAGGCCGTCGCCGGAGGCCACCCTGTCGTAGTAAGTTCGATTGGGCACGTTTTCGCAGCCGCGACTTGGAGAATTCTTTGACTGCCTGAGCAGCAGAAGGGACATGTCAGCCGTCTACTAAGAAGCAGCACTCCCAGGCTCAGAAAGACCGCATGGAGAGACGTACAAATTCCTGTCCATACTGGTCGACCGCCAGGTGTACGGAGCCAAAGCTCCCGCGGCCAATCTCTTGCTTGATCACATATTGGTTTATCCTGTGGACGGCGGGACCGTCCTCGTCGCTGCTGCCATAGTGGGTGCGGGCATCGAGGGTCTCTTTGACAGCTCCGCTGCGCGAAGGTGCTCGGCGGTGGTGTCGGATTGGGCTTTGGTAGGTGGGCACAGACATGTGCTTGATCATCTGCGGACGGCCATTGTCGGTGGTGGGCGGGAAATTGATATGGATGCCATGGCTGGGCAAGATGCCAGCGGCCTCGACCTCTGAGGGCGTGGGCGATCGCGTGCGCGGGGTATGTTGATCAGCCGTAGCCATGATGCTGCGTGTGGAGTGGCAGCATTGGGCGGCGGAGGGCAGACAACAGAGCGAGGTTGAGTGTGAGAGGGAAACACGGCAGGGAAATAAATATATATTCACGGCACGGCGATAGTGCGCAGGTGGAGTGGAAGGTAGGTTTCGTCGCGGTCCAGGCGACGGCGGCATTCAGCCTTACGGTGGAGATAGAGAGCTCTTTGCGCCTTCGCATGTGCGTGCGCGAGTGCGCGGGTAGGGCGGACTGGAGAGAGGAGCGGGGACCGCTCAGGCAGGGACGCTCGATTCATTACAGCCCTGGGCCAATCGACGCCCGTATACCCAACGACATCCACCAGGTCAATATACCACTCCGCCACAAACCCTAGTAGCCGCAAGATACACTCGAACCCTTCTCCTTAAAGCCCTCGGACTCACCGAGCCGTCTGTTGATCGACACCTGCACGCCAAACCTGCTTGCCTGCTACACAAACAACCATGTCGGTGTACTCCTTTTACATATTCGACCGCCACAGTGAGTCTCTTGCCATTGATAGGACTTGCTCAATTGACTAAAACTTGTTCCAGCCGAATGCATCTACACCAAGCGATGGAGTCACGCCGCCGTGCAGCGTAATGCCGCCACCAACGCGCTCAGCAATGGCGATGTACCTGCAATCACACGCAAAGCCCTCACAGCCGAGGACGACGCCAAGCTCATATTCGGAACCATCTTCTCATTACGCCGCATTGTTCGTCAATTGGGCGGAGACGACGATCATTTCATCTCATATCGTACCGGAGAGTACAAGATGCACTACTTCGAAACGCCTACGCAGCTCAAGTTTGTGATGCTCACAGACACCCGTGTTGGGAACATGCGCACTGTACTCCACCAGATCTGGGCCACGCTGTTTGTGGAATACGTGGTCAAGAACCCACTGTCTCCTATCGAGCATCCTAAGGGCGTGGGTGTCAGCAACCAGCTGTTTGAAGGCGGTCTTGAGAGCTTCATTGTAAGTTGACCTGCCAATGGAGAGCATGATCTCGACACTGATCCTGTTTCAGAACACGATTTTCGCTCCTCAGCCATGAGCCACGATATGAAAGAAGCAATAATCCAACGAATATTCACGCAACCTGCACTGCACTGCATTATGTGCGAATCTGAGGACACGTGGTCGGCCAAACTTCGAACTACGAGCATGATCAAAGGCATTGGACACGTAGCGGCATTCTCTGCGTCAAACCCGACCCTCCGCTGCGCCTAAGCCCAGGAAGACTCAGAGTGCTCGTTTTTGCTGGCGAGATTCTGTTGCTAGGACACGAACAGTGTTTGCTGCTGGGGGATTTCCCTAGGCTGGCGCCTTGCGATAGCATCTTTGTGCAGCATTCTATGAGGCGAAATCCTGATGAGCACCATGGCGGCGGGTTGGCATTAGACCTTTCAAGAGTGAATTTCGATAACAGCGGCACACTAGATACCAGACTAGACTACAGTGTCCATGTACAGTGGCGTGCCCCATATCCCAATAGGGTGTGTGAAGCGCCACAAGCAGCGGACACGCTCCTCATTCGAGACTACAGGGATGTCATCCTGCAATGAATCACGCATAACATTCCAGTACCATTTTATAGCTATATTGTTATACATGTATGTTCCCCATCGTTCACATGCAAACGTCAATCAGATCGGGCCCGCCAAGGCCGAGGCAAGACTTTCCAAGTGAACGCCTTCCTTCAAATGAACAACCTTTGCGCCCACCACAACACCACCGCCCACGGGCACTCAACAACCCTCACCTAGCCTGACAAGGCTCCTGAAACTCACGATGAACAATTCCCAATTCCGCCAACTGATCGCCAGCAACTCCAACCAACAAAATGGCTCTTCCACGCCCCGCGCAAGCGCAGGCGCAACACCCAGCGGCGCCGCCCTGGGAACCAAAAAGACCAGCTTCGTACCCATGACTCCTCGCGCAATCAGCGGCAGCTCAGGGAATGATTTCGCCCGTCAAGTCCGCGAGCGCAACGCCGGCCTCCAACCCTCAAAACAGAAGAAGTTCAAGTCCTACACGCCCAAGGGCGTCAAGCTCGGGGCGGGCTACACGGACCGCGCGAAAGCGCGAGCGGAGGGCGAAGGTAACGAGGATGCTGAGGACAAGGCGGAGCGGGTCAAGGCGCTGGAGGAGCAGATGAAGCTGGGCCAGATTTCGAGGGAGGTGTTTGAGGCGCTGAGGGATAAGATTACGGGTGGGGATGCGGCGAGCTCGCATTTGGTTAAGGGGTTGGATTGGAAGCTTTTGGAGCGGGTGCGCAGGGGTGAGGATGTTATGGGGACTAGGGAGGGGACGGCGGCTGCGGATGAGGAGGAGCAGGAGACAGAGGCAGACGTTGACGATGAGCTGGAGAAATTGGGCGAGGTTGAGGTGGAGGCTGTGAAGAAGGAGAAGGCTGAGAAGAAGGGGAATATGGCGCCTCCGCCGCCTGTTGCCGGAAAGAAGCGCTCGCGAGATGAGATTATGGCGGAGCTAAAGGCACAGAGACAAGCTGCTGCTGAGGCGAGGAAAGTCGCTGAGCCTCAGCTAGGCGATCGATGGCAGAAAGTGAGCGACAAGAAGAAGCCGAAAATCGAGATCGATTCAAAGGGACGTGAGGTTTTGATCACGGTCGACGAGAATGGCGTGGTCAAGAAGCGCGTGCGCAAGCAACAGATTGCGCAGACGGAAGAGGCAGTGGCTGCGATGGGTGCTCCAGATGCAAGTAAGGCTGTTCTTGGAGCCGACGTGTCAATACCAGAGCCCGCAAAGCAGGAAGAGACCACTCAAGAGCCAGCGGACGAGGACGACGACATTTTCGAAGGCGTTGGAACGGACTACAACCCACTCGGAGACATGCCAGACGATGACGATGACGACGACGACGACGAACCACCTAAGAAGAAACCCCAATCAGAAGAACCGTCCACTGCAACACGCGAGCGATCTTCGGAGGAATCGGACCAAGAAGTAGAAACCACACCTCCTGCCAAATCTACTGCACAGCCACCCGTTCGCCGAAACTACTTCAACGACACTGTCTCAGCATCCGAAGATGCAAGCCACGACCACCTGGCAGGCATCCAAGAAGTGCTCAAGAAAGCCGCCAAAATGGACCCTCTGGCAAACGAGAACGAAGAAGAAGACCGCGCTGCTCGCGAAGCAAAGGAAGCTCAACGCAAAAGGCACGCCCAGATGCTCGCGAACCAAGACCGCGATCTCGATGACATGGACATGGGCTTCGGCGGTAGTCGCAACGATGACGAAGGTGACGACGAGGAAGGCATCAAGGTCAAGTTGGCAGAATGGAAAGGTGGGCGGGCTGGTGATGATGGATGGGAGGAAGACGATGGCAAGGGTGGCGGAAGAGAGAAGAGGAAGCGTAAGCCGAAGAAGAGAAAGGGCGACACGAACAACATGAGCGATATCATGAGAGTCATCGAGGGACGCAAAGGCGACGCGAAGAAGTGAGGGGTGGTTGAGAGAGAGAAGTGCTTGATTGCTAGCTTTACACATATCAAATACCCAGGCTGCAGCAGCACTAACAACCCGGAGTCAGAGCCACCGCCACTTACTCCTAAATATTGTGATTTGCTCCATGCCATACCTGCTCACCTTCAATGATGGCATTTGCGTAAACCGAGATGATCAAGGCTGATTCTCGACAGCAGAGCTCTAAGCGCCGGCCAACGCGGCTGTGAGGCACAGCAATGCGCTGTCGAGCGTTAGAATCCCAACCTCACCTCAAACGAGTTCCCTACGCGCTGTCGACCACTCGCATACCCTCATCAGCCGCTGTGCATGACTTCGTGTCACTATCTTAAGATCATATGTTTGTCGTCGGCGACGCTACGGTTTCGCGATGAGCGGCGAAGTTGTTTTTGCCTCGCGCTTAGTACGGCACAGCAACGGGCGTGATCGATGTATGTAGGTCGACGGCTGTGTTCACAGAGTTGCTTTGTATTTGAGTCATCTTTCCGTTGTCTGTTCTTCCAGTATTGTCTTGTTGAGCGCGAAAAATCAGAGCGAAGTTCACACATTCCCAGCAACGAGACCTCACCGCGACGACATGGCATCTCCGACATCTCTCCCCGAAGACGACGACCACACCTGCATCCAACTCTCCGTCCACGAAATCGTCTTCTCGCGCACAACCCTCATCATCGTCCTGACCCTCTGCGTCGCCATCACCGGCTTCTCCCTCCTGGTTCTCGCCGCCGTAGGCTACCGCGCCTGGCTAAGACACAGACAAGACAAAATCGCCAGGAGCCACGGGCGCAATTCCAAATACATGCAGCGCATCTCCATGATGCGCAAGGAGGTCGACAACTCCTACTCGCGACAGTACAGCGGGTGCTTAGTCAACGAACCAGAGAATCCGTTCCTGGTGCCGCGGAGTCCTGTGGAGTTGATGCATAGCGAGAGAGTTTGCGAGGCCCCTGATGTTCCTGTGCATGTCAGTGCGTCACCGGCGGTCAAGGATGAGAGGGAGACGAGGGCGAAGAGTCTTTTGTTTGATACTGTGAAAGGGCAGTGGTTTCGGAGAAGTTGATTCGGTTTGATTTGGGCTTTTACCGGCTGGCTGGCTGGCTGGCTTCTTCGTCACGCAGAGGAATCCGCCACGCTTACATCTGGATCTCGCATGCCATGCAGTAACCGATACGCTACGATCGCCAATTGTGAGATCAGGATTCATGTACCTTGGTTGAGCGATTCAGTGCTGAGTGCCGCTGTCGGGTAAAGAATCGCGGAGCCCGAATCCTCGGTTCGGCATCGTCGGTGACGATTCGAGGTACCAAGATGCGACTCCTTGACCCAACCGCTCGCCGACGCCGCCGAGACAGCGAACCGGTAATGGTGTCGATGTCGAGGTCGTGCACCAAGAAGCAGCTGGTCTGCTCGGAATCTCAGTCAAGAGCGACCGCCAGGGCAGATGTCGGAACCGAGCATCGCCGCTCAGATCTCAGACATGCTCCAGCGATCTAGCACCCGCATCTGGCAGGATCCCTCGGGCCACTTCACGGAGGAGGCTCCGATGCGCACACAGCGCCGAAAAGAAAGTCTCCAAGGGGACAATGCAAGAAGCTGGTTGGCAGGCGCCGCTGCACCTCTCAGAGGCGCTTATAACGATATTGTGCATATGGGACGTGGAGCGACGGCGAACCAACAAGATACGAATTCGCGCAGCCGAACTAGCCCGACCACCCAGGCAGAGAACACACTAAGGTTTCGGTCCATGCAAGTGTTCTTTTGACTCCATAGTCTGAAAGTCGTTGTTGCCCAGCCGCCTGGTCGTCGGGTACGCCAGAGTGGCCACAAAAACGATACGGCAGACCGAAGCCGCTCGAGTGCCAGACCGGGCCGACAGAGCGGCGTCTGTCGGCCCTTAGCGCCGGTCAAAGTATAATAAGTTGTACTTGGCCCTGCGGCGTTTTTGACAGGCGGAGAGCTGATCAGACGGTGCGTGCCGGGGTGCGGCTAGCGCTGAGGCGACGCTGGATCGATTGTGGATCTTGCATGATCAACTCTTGCTCTTCTCGGAGGTGCGAGTGCTGTGTAGGGAATGGCGCGCATTGGCGCTGATGTAACGCAGCGTGCGTGCTGGATGTGCCGCAGGATGACTTGCTGCCGTTTCCCACGAGGGCGCGCATGGGCATTGCGTCGGGCAATAACTGCTCGAGGCGAGAGGTACGCGAGAGGCACGCGAGACAGCTGGGACAAATAGGCATACGGACAGCGGCAGGCGGCTGACAGGAGCAGGCCGGTCGGGTCGAGCTATTTCGCCTTGGATCTAGACGACAGACTCTGACAGGCCAAACTCTCTCGAGCGAGGCTCGTCGGCACCGACAATTGGCTTTTGAGTCTTATCCTCACTACTGGGTCAGCGGCGCAACCATACTCCAGTATGGCGGCAGCCTCCGTGTTGTTGATGACGATATACTGTGGACACAGGGATGACAATCCAGACTTAGGGTCTTATAGCAGAGCAAGCGATATAGAATCGTGCATCGTAGCTCCAACCCTATACAAGTCAGATGACCGGTGTGTACGTGTAACGTGAATCATCGTCAGCATCTCCGCCAGACCAGGCCACAATCGACCATGGTGATTTCCAGGGCCCAGTCAGTGGAGCCGACGAACAGTGGTCGTCAACGGCGATGTGCGTGACAGGCGCAATGGATACCCACAATCGTTCGAGACATGCGCACATGAAGGACATGCAGCGCCAGAGAGCGGTCTGAGGAGCCATGTCCGCAGACAACTCCACCCGGACCCCCCGAGTCGGCATGTACAGAAGCGCACTCTCATCACCACCGCAATCTCATAGGCGAGAGTAGCAGTGCTAGCATCAGGCATCATCGAGGGCAAACCGGCATCGCATAGCAATTCGTTAGCAAAGACTCCGAAACCCCATCACAAACAACCACGTCCCATCCCACGTCCTTGGCGCTCCCGACGGGCCCGAAGCGAGCACCCATCCCATCCTCTGCCTGTCCTCCCCCCGAGATACCCGCACCAGGCGCGATCTCGCCTCCAACCGACCCGCCTCGATCTCTGTATCAGGTCGCTGCGACTTTCGCGATCGCGGAGCCCGCACCGGGATATCAGTCGGTATCCACTTTGCCTGGCCTGGCATGCCACTTCAAACAGTATTGACCGATTCTCCACGCCAATGCATGTCACACAACGAGCCCATGTCGTATTCGTCACGCACCCTCCGTGCTGTGCCTGCCTGCCCGTCTGCCCTCTCGCCGTTTGCGAAACGGCCGAAGCACACACACGCACGTCGACCACTAGAAACCAAGGGCTCGCAAGCACGGGAAAAAACGCCTCTCAATATCTCGTGAAGCCGCCGGGCACTTTCCCCCGTGTCCTGCTTTCGCTTGTGGCCTAAACACGTCAGGCTGCAGTCGCTCGGCCAGCATCGCTTTGCATCGCTTTTCCTCAATAATCAGCGTGGGGATCACCATTCGCTAATCTCCTCCCGGGGGGGAAGGGTGATGGGCGATATGATTGGGGAGAGCCGCGCGCGTGGTTGGTCTTCGCTGGCCCCGACCACACCGCACGCACACACATACATACATACATACCCCAGTCAGTAGTAGTGGCGGATCTTCCAAGAATTGGCTGCCTCGTGTCTGGAACGTGGGACTGTGAGACATTGTCCGTAGCTGAGTGCCAGTCAGTGACTGGGGGAGAAGCTGAACAAGGCGAAGACGCACGCACACTGCACACAGGCACTTGCAGCGCAGCACAGCCTGCATGCAGGGATTGGCATGTACAGGAAACGGTGAAGCGCTCGAGCAGGAGGACGTTTTCGTGAAACAGGGTGAGCGAGCGACTTCGGCCAGCCGTGTGTGTGCTAGCTAATTCGTTGGATTTTTGGTCTTCCTCGTTGCGTGGGATGGATGGACGTTTGCTAGGCCGCGTTCAGCGCAAGTATATTGGGAACTGCTATCTCTCCTTCAGCGCTGTCCTACCAACCAAAATCCACGACCCACCACTCAGCGCCTTGCTGGGGTATTGACCGTATTGTACAACATGCCCAATCACATATGCACTCCTATTCTCTGTCTGATCGTCGTGCGCATCAGAAAGCCCAGACCCTTCCCTCCGCCGCCTTTTCCTTCATCCCACGTTCCCTGATCGGCCGTGGCTTGCAGAACCAGGCAAGCATGATTAGAACAACTTCGTTCGTATTCCACGTGCAATTGCGTGTGGAGACCCCTCTTCCCTTTCCCCCTGCCCATCGTTTCCTCAGGCAGTTTGAGATCGACATGCCACGAGGATGGCAGTTTAAGGTAACCAGGCACTCGATTGGCTGAAAACGTGAGGAAGGATTCTCGTGCAGCAACGCTCGTTGCCGTCCCACATGCGCTGCATAGTAATCCAACAAAGGAAAGGAAACAAGAGAGAAAAGCAAGAATCGCAGTAGAAAAATAAAGCCAGATAGCCAGTCCCTTTTTTGCGGTCTTCCAAGGAAATAAGCGAGATTTCTCATGTGGTATATTGCAGAACAGGAAAATGATCAGATGTCCTTGAATGGCGACTTCATGAGAAACATAACCAAAGCAAAAGAAATTTCAATGCATACAGCCTCTTTCCAAATAATTGTCGGCAAACCCTCAAAAACAGATCGAAAACAGTTGCCAAAAGGAAATTCGTTGCCGTGCGCTGGTTGGACGGCGGTAGTCCCATCGTCGGATGCCCGTGGGCTTGTCTTCAGATGCCGTCATATTTACTGTAGATCCAAAAAAGACTTTGAGGTGGCTATGTAATTAGGTGGTTGCAGAGCTGAAAGAGTTGTTGAATTCCTTTTCGCCGTGGTACATTGGCTTCTCGTCGGCCGGGATTCCAAACAGAACGCGCTGGATTTTCTCCAAGATAGAGCAGTCCAGCTGGCAGGTCGGCGAGATCGCGGAAAGTTTGCGGAGGAAGCCTATAGTGCGGCCGAGGAGAACTTGGAAGCGGTCCTGGTCGATCAGCTTGCGCAGGTAATGAGTGCGCCAGGTGGCAGAGAGGACTAGCATGTTGCCAAATTGACTATGTGCTGTTAGCGTTGCATCGAAGAGGATTGAAACACGAAACTTACGCGTGTGCGGTGCCGTGAATGTTAGTCACGACCAATCGATCGGGTACGCCGTCCAGGGCGACTGTGCTCTGCATGGCAGCCTCGATACATCGTCGGCACGCTGCCCAGACTTCTCCCTCTCCCATGAGCTCGATCGCCTTGAACAGATGAATCTCGGCTTTGTCACGGGGATTGCGATGGACATCCAGTGCAACTTCTTCCACGCTTTGTCCATCCTTGACGTGTGGCATAATATGGAGCGCGTAATCCAAGAAGGGTCTGTTGATCACGTATCGCGCTCCCCAGTATTTAGCTCGTAACCTGGCGGAAAGAATTCCTGCAGGTGGCGGATCGTCGTCTGCCCACTTGAGATCAGGCGGCAACATAGCCCTCCAGCCGTCCAGAATGGCTTCGTGGCCGTGCAACATTGCTTGTACTTCTGCGAGAGGCTGGTTCAGACAGTCGGGTCCGTATAGCTGCCTGTGCACTTGGTTCAGACGTTTTCTCAAGAACATCTGTGCTGTGTAGAATAGAATGACGTTGTTGTAGCTTTCGCCCTTCCGGTCTTCGTGAGGTGCAAGTCCTTCGTACGTCTCTTCTTCGGCAAGATTATGTGGCATTAGCAGAAGATTTTCGATGTTTTGAATACCACTAGACGGCAAACGCAGCTCAGCCAGAATATCACTTTCAAGCTGTAGACATGTCCAGGATGCCAACACAATCAGGTTCTGTCGCATATCGGTGATCAATTTCTGGCCCTTCTCGTGTTGTCTGCGCACGTCTCCGTAAGCAGTCCAGTAGTTGTCATTGTAGAGCTTGTATCGGTCCAGCAACGTTTGGATAACTCTTCCAGCCATAGTAATCCAGCTCATGCTCTCCTTGACACGGGCCAATTGTCCCTTGTACAAGCCAGCCAGCAGGAACATCTGCGCATGGATCAAGTCGTTTCCGTCGCCTTGGTCACCCAGGATCTCAGCTGCTTTCGCATAATAGGCTATGCCAGGGATGACATCCATGTTCTTTGCAGTCTGCGTGGAAGAAGCGCTTCCATCGAACGAAGATCGTCGGCTTCGATACTCCATGCGAGGGTTCTCATTCGGGAATCCAGGTGGAGTGTGGAGGTGGTTCGGAGTCAATTTGGGCGATCCGGGCGATGGCTTGACGTTCGTTGACATCGGGGAACTGCCATGCAGGCCTGGGTTGCCAGAAAGTTGATGCGCCAAGACCTGGTTCGCGTTCAAAACGCGATCTTGAACGGGCCCTGGCAAGGTTTCTTTATGCGCGCAAATCTTACCAAGCGCCAACACAAGATAAATGACTGCATTACTAGGAGAGCGTTCAGTGTCAACAAAGCGCTTGGTCACAACTTCGCCTGAGATCCCCTGAGATCCGGTGGGACCATTTGACCTCTGTCGCTTGATAGGACGGTCTGACTCGCCGTCACCGACAGCAAAGGTGTTGTGTGACTGCATGCGGTGCCTGTTTGGGCAGTAACGCGAGATGAACTTGTTGATCAGTTTGCGAGTTCTTGCTTTGTCGAGAAAAGGATGCATGACGTGCATGTGCTTGACGTAGCTCTCCCATAGACTGTTGATTGTTGATTGATCAAGGTCCAGGGTTCCATCAGGTTTCAGGCCGCCTGCAGTGTATGTATGTGAACGCGACTCGGCGGTTGGGTATGCATATGATGGGAGGCCGCAACCCCAGATGCCCTCTGGTGGCGAAGGTGCATCTGAGAAGCTGTCTTCGCTACGTGCTGGACTTGCTGGTCCACCTGGCTGCGTGCCATCTTGTTCCTCGATTCCTTCGCCACGACCGTATAGACGTAGCACGCCTCGGTCCTCAGCTTCCATTACATAGCCATCGTTGACATCGACATTGGCTTCTTGCAAGAGAGGTCTCACACTTGGCCAAAGAAGGATAAGCTTGTGGGGCGCTGTTCGATGGTCATCGAGCTCTTGCTTGCGCTTCGGAGCTGGCTCCTCAGGTTCAGACGGTTCGCTTGGCGCAACAGGACTCGACTTGATGCGCTGTTGCTCCATTCGTCTCAAACGATCATCGAACGCGCTCAATCTGGTGGCAAGATCTTGACGGAGATCCTGGTTGCCTTGGCTAACCTGCTCCAACAAGGCAATCACCTTGTCCATGTTCTTGTCGGTTTTTGCAGGTGGGGTGTCGCGGTATTGACAAGAAAGATTGCTCTCTTTGCAGAACGAACATGGAGTGCCTTCATCGCATTTCTGCTTTCGTTGACGGCACTGTTCGCATGCCTGGGTTGCACGCATCTGCTTCTTTCGTTGAACGTTGAAATTGATCGATGCTGCGGGACCATATCCTGGTGGCTGAGCGTACATAGGCGGCGGAGGAGGGTAGCCATTGTGAGTGTGGTTGTCCATCACCGGAGTCATTGCGTAGTGATGTTGCGGCTCGTGTTGGGGCGGAGGCCCTTGATGCGGCGGGGGCCCTTGGTTCGGCTGTGGGTGTCCATGTGACACGCCATTCGTTGGAGGATAGCTAGTATGATGCTCCATGGGCGGATGCGCGCCGTCTGGAGCAGACGTCGGCGGGTATGCAGCTGGTTGCGCTGGGGTTGTTGGAGTCCGCTGCGGGTGGGAAGAATCTACCGAGTAAGACCTGTTCACAGGCGCCGGGGTGGCATGGCCCGAATGGTTGTGTTGGTTGTACTGGTGATACTCTGGCGCTTCCCGGGCGTCATGCGGGTGCCTGAGCGGTGCCAGGTGGTTCGGCTGCTCTTGCGGCGCACCAGCAGGAGGGTACGGCTGCTGGATCGGTGGAAGAGATGGCCCAGCCTGGGCAGGCGGTGGTGGAGGAGGAGGAGGAGGAGGGGGATGGCCGGCGTAATGCTGTTGGTGCTGTTGCGGCGGGGGTTGCTGCTGCTGCTGCGGCGGAGGTTGCTGGTGGACGGGCGGCGGCGGTGGTGGCTGCGAATGGGGTGGAGGGTGGTGGTGCTGCGATTGGTAAGGGTAGTGAGGTGGTGGCGGACGGTGTTCAGCATGCGGCGGTTGGGCGTGGGCGTATGGCGGACGAGATCTGACAGGTTCCATGACGAGAGAAAGATGCAGCCATGCGGTCAAGGCTGTGGTCTATGGGACTACCTGTCGAAGAGACGATCGGGGGGCGCGGGCAGACCGGGGAGCAGGTGAAGGGAACGGGTGGACGAAGCTACGTCGTGCGGCACATGAGTAAGACTGGGCGGCGACTCGGACGGGCGTAAGGGCGGCGGAGCACAGGCACGCACAGCAGCAGATGGGCAGTGGCAAGGCAAGGAGCAAGGCCGGGTCAGGTCTGGTGAGGTGGTTTGGGTTGGTGTGGTTTGCGTGCAGGTGGTCCCAGTTCGAAGTCGAGTACGCGCAGGGCAGGCCAGCAGGCAGGCAGGGAGCCAGTCAGCAAGCATCAGCACCAGCAGCACCGAACGAAACGCGCGAAGATCTCAGGCCCAGCGACGTGAGCCGAGCTAGCACAAGCACATCCACATCCACATCGTGCACATCCACCGCACTAACTCTATCGTCGCCGTGCTAGGGCCCGCGACCAGGGTCCGAGTACGTGCAGTACGTGCAGTGCAGTACCTCACCACCACACGCACGCCCGCACGCCCGCACGCCCGCAAGCCCGCAAGCCCTCGCTCGCTCCCTCTGGCAGGGGCGCCCGCCGCGGCCCAAGCACAGCAAGCAAGCAAGCAAGCGTGCCGCCTGTCAGTGCCTGACTGTGGCAGCAGTGGCCACCGCCAATATCACCCTGCCGGCACTTTTGCGCGCCGCCGAGTCAAGCAAACCCAATCCCACCTCGCCCGCCCCGGCCCTGGCGCCTGAAACATTCGATCGCGGCGTAACCAGCACTACCGCGGGGCTGCTATCGAGCACTCGATCAGACGCTGTTGTTCCTCCGAGCCTTGTCCTTGGTCCTCGGGCCGCGTGCTGTCTTCGTCCTGGGGTGCTGGGTCCGCTTGCCAGATTTCACGGCCTTTGTCGTTTTCAGACCCAGCAGCGTGGCAAGCGCCAGCTCGCGTGTGCCCGTCCCAGATAGTGCAACAGTCCAGCAGCCCAAAGATCCTGCCGTCTGTCTGCTTGCCTGCCTGCCTGCCTGCCTGCCTTGCCTGCCTTGCCTGCTTGCATCACATACGGTTGTAGTAGCAACTAGTCAGGTACTCTCGTCCACAACAATCCGCCTGCCTTCGCGAGCTGCTGGCTTGCCCAACGCTGCAAGCGTATACAGACACAATCACCCTCTGTGTCATCTCGTCCATCCGTCCCCCTCCCTCTCACCAGCACTGCATATGCACACCCCTCAGCAGCAAGCAGACAGACCCTTCCACGTTGCTGTCCGCGCTGCGATCGCCTCCGCCACCGCCCTTGTGCCTCCTCTCGATCGCGGTGCGCTCCTCCTTTTCCTCGCCATCGCAGCTGCACCCTCCCCAATCTGGCGCCCTGCCCTCACCGACCCTCCCATCAACCGGGCTCCGTTCTCGCGACCCTGGTATGCGCAGCGGCAAGCGGCACGTCTCGTTTGCGGAGGGTTGCGGTAAGTAGGCAGACGTGTAACGCGAGACGAGTCGCGCCAGCCGCCGCCTGACATCTTCCGTGTCATGTATTATTGCCGCCGTGCTGTTCGGCCGTCGGCATCATGTCATGATAGTCCAGTTCTCACCGTCCACGTCCGCTTTGCTTCGCTTCGCGCTGCGCTTCCGACACTCGATGATTATAACTACAGCGCATAATGCATGCAGACATATCGCTGCCCTGGTCTGGTTCAAGGTCAGACAAGCACCACCGTCCCTCTTCGTTCCCAAGGTCATTTGATCACTTAGTCGCATCCTGCTCCCACCCAAAGTATATATGCCCAACTGCGCGCTGGCTCTGCCAGCACCCTGTGTACCACCCTTTCTTCACCGCAATTGCGGCGTCGCGCTTGGCGTCTGGATGTTCAAGGTTCTACCATTCTTCGGTGTCTTCCACAGCCTTACCACTCCCGTCGCGACGAGTCGCAAAGTGCAGGGTAGACCTGGTCGCAAAGCTTGCCCTTGACTCGACCTGTCATAACTTGAGCATGCATGTGACGCGCACAACACTCCTGATACGAGGCCTGGCCGAGAAACTGGCCATATCAAATGACACGATCCGCGAACATCTCAGGCCAGTGAGGGTTGTGCAGTACACAAGTGTCATGTTGTTACAACTGAAAGCCGTTGTGCACCTGCGACTTTGCTGCCTTGCGTCGAGAGCCAATACAGACAAACATACTTTCGCCCCCGTGACTGGGGGGCTTCTATCGTACAGCGCATCGAGTACGCGCGCGCCATGCGCACCCGTTGCACGTCAAAGGGACGCTGTGGTTCGAAGCGCAGTCTGCCGACGTCGTCGCACCGCGCACCCGCGTAGCCATGTTTGACAGCAGAGGAAAGAAGACAACCATCTTCACGACTGCGACAAACACGTGGCGGTCGCAAGTTGCGAAGCCCTCGGATCCTTGGTGATCTTCCAGAATCACGGCAGGGTGCATGACATTGCTAGTCCGGAGCGCTACGTTACACGTCGTGCCAGCGCGCCGCTTGCGGCACAGAAGTCATATGGAAGCTCGCGTACGACACGACAATGACCTGCATACCACCGCTGCCGTGGCGATGCGCTCATGTCTGTTTCCTCATGGGCAGTCTGAAGGAGATTGCGGCCGGTTAGACGCCTGTACGGCTGTGTACGCTGCCGACTTTCAGAGCGGCAACTCCGTCTTCACTCGCAGGGGTATATTTCTGACGTCGCAAAAGTTAGAGGCCTTTCGAGGCTAGACACTCGAGAATTGAGGGAATATTAGGTATGTTACCGAGCATACCATGGCCGCATTTTGTTAGGGTTGACAGCTTCAAATTGGATACTCGAGCGCGAGGCGCGACACTGACTCGTTAGGTCGCACAGCTTTCGACTTAGCTAGCCGGCCGTCCCACCACCCCAGTAACATACACTTTTCCGGATTCTCGATACTGATTCGAATTATCCGTAACATACCACCGCAGGGGATCATGGGACAGAGACTGCCGAAGGCCATCAGGCGCAAATCCGCAACTCCTCGGATCCTCCTCTTCCTTCAGCCAATAAGTGCCGAGTACAGGCCGGCACAGGGTCCGACATTCAATCTTGACCGCTCCTTGGTCGAGTCAGTCTACCATGACTTCCAGGTGCAAGTATTCAATCATGAAACGCGGATGAAAGAGTTGCGACGTCCTCAATAGGGCTCTCTTTGTGAAGAAGACCGGCGCTTCAAACCACCTGCTCAAACGCAAAAGACATCACCATGAGTAACTCTTTGCGCCTGTCTACATGCTTTCGTTGCGCTCGGTTTGACATTGTGATCGCTGCTCATCGTTGACAAAGTGTCCAGACCCGGACCTTCTTTTGACCTCACATTGTCCAAGCGCAAGTGTTCGCGTGAAGCAGCATCGCACGCGCATCGGAATGTCCCCGATACAAAGACCTACGGTCGTGGCTCATCAGGGCCGTTGGACGAGCAAAGCCGGACTCCCGGAGGCACTTCTGTCCACACCCGCACGTGGCTTTCATCTATTTTTCCCACGCCAGCAGCCAGCTCGCTCTCGGAACAATCAAAAAAAGAAGAAAACACCCTCGAAGGATTCGGTAGTGCCGCACGCTCGCGCGGACCCGGGTCCTGCCCACGGCTGCCCAAGGGGCTTGAACCTGGTATTCCCACGTGGACAAGGTTTGACTTCGGCTGTTGTGAAGAAACGGTCTGGCTGGAGCCTGGAGATAGGCATCCTTCGCAGCGTTCGCCTGTCGGCGGCAGGCTCATTTCCCGCACGGCAAGTGGATATTAAACAGTCGGTCTGGTGTCGACGCGAGTGCGAACAGGCCTGGTCGTTGATCGGAATGTTATCGACTCGAAACCGCTATGCGCCTACTGATACAGGCTCTCTGTCTCTTGGACGAGACCGCTCGTCGAGGATACGAAACTCCCCTGTAATGATCGGTGACCGGACCGAATAGCAAAGAGGCTGGTTCTGCCCTGGGAACGCCAAGATGGCATAGCGAGGGCAGCTCGACGACGCTGTCGAGTACGGGAGCAGAAACCCTCGTGCTGTTGATGCATCGGTGGGGTCAAAGTTGTCGTGCGTACCTCAGTGATGTCCCATCCATATGAGTTGATCGCATGAGTCTGTCCGTGGCGAGGGTGTCTCCGTAGCATACATGTTGTGTCTTGCGACAGACATTCTTTATATCATTGAGGAAATCGCGGTCTGTTGCAGCAGGCTTGATGACACTTATCTCGCTGGATTGCGTAAATTGTAGACTACGTGATGCCACTCTGGTGGGTTAAGGCCATAGTGAGCTCCGCACAGCACTGGTACCAACGATTGGGCTGTTTTTCGAATGCTCGTAGTAAACCCACAGGGACCACGTGCTACAGTGTCTTCTGATACTCTCTCACTCGACTGTGTTGGTTTGTGAATCAGCTATTTGGCTTTAGACCTGTCTGAGAAACATGGGTTTCCACGTGAGGATATTCCAATGAAATAGAGCAACGGAGTTTCCACTCGTCGTATCCTTTTCATCACATTGACATACAATGCCTATATCGCAGCTGTCTCGCGTACAGAAACAGGCAGCTATGTGCTGATACACACAGCAAAAATGCCTCTGCAAGCAAAGACCACCACGACGGTGCGACCAAGCATGATTAGCACATGATTGACGACGATGTGTTAGGATATTCACTGACATCAGTGGGTTAGAGAGGGTTAGGGTCGCACTATTGTGTGCCTTTCGCCCGTAAAGATTGAGACATTATAATTTTTGCAACTCTTCACGCTATCACGTGATTGGTTCACAACCAACTTCGCCGCTTTAGCTCACCTGGGAGAGCGCCAGACTGAAGTTCACTTCGAGTCCCGCATTCCAATGCGATTTCTGGAGGTACTGTGTTCGATCCACAGAAGCGGCAATGCTTTTGCCATTTTACAGCACGACTTCCAACATCTGCTTGCTCTGGGTGTTTTGCGTTTTGTCGACGAGATGATATTAATGAAGCCCTCCCTTGCTCCCATCCGAGTTGCTGGTGCGCGAACGAAGGGACAACAGAGTCTGGAGTCTCGCGAATCCACCGGCTCCATCCGATTCAAATTTTTTCTGCTTGCGAGCCATGATGCTGAAGGGGCGATTGAGCTGTTTCCACGGCGGTTGATTCATTCGAGCGTTTCTGACAATATGTTCTTGACAATATGTTCTTGACAATTGGCTCAATATGTAAGAGCTAAGAATGGGGCAATATGATAGTAGGTAATGTTCATCATACCATCGTTTCAAAACCGTCCAAGTGATGTCGGTCTGCTCGCAGCGCGCAGGTTCTCAATCGATTCACGTAAAGCATAAAGCTATTTTTAAGCTAAGAGCTCGCGAAGGCACACGATCCCAAGTCCCTCTTCTCAGCAGGTTTGTGCACGGAGATGTCGAAGTCGAAAATGTCGATGGGTACACCCTTGCATCGTCGTCAGCCTTGGAACAATTTTTTTGACATTGACCAAGCGTTGTGAGTCAACTTACGAGAGTCGTGCAAGCGTTGGGAATATCCACGATGCCTGCGATGTGGCCTTGCACGGGAGCGCAGCTGAGCAAAAGGTAGATCTGGTAGTCGTCGTATCCTGTCATCGCAGTCAGCATTTCACACTAGGAACAAGAGATCGATCGAATACCCACCGTATCGTCTCAAGTATTCAATCACTCTCAGACAAGTCTGGCGATACGCAACGGTCGCGTCAAGGTAGTGCTGCTTGCCATGCTCGTCCACGCTGAAGCCCTCAAAGTAAATGTACCGTCCAGGACCAAACTGCGGCTCGACAGGTCCCGGGACATAGATCGGCGACTTCATGGCAAGCTCCTTCATACCGCCCTTCATGACCGAAAAATTAATCGTGATGACGCCAGCCATCTCAATCGCGCCGCAGAACGAGATCTCGCCATCGCCCTGCGAGAAGTGCAGGTCGCCGACCGAGAACTTGGCGCCCTTGACGTGGACGGGCAGGTAGACTTTGCTGCCGCGGGACAGGTTCTTGATATCACAGTTGCCGCCGTGTTCCGGGCGACCGGGCACAGTGCGAGCGCCGTCTTTGCCGATTTTCTCTTTGACGTCTGCGTCGGCGCTGCCGGCATGGATGTTTTTGGGCTCGGGCGGAAGGGCGACGTCACGGTCCATGTGCGAGCATGCTTTGATCAGGCCGGCTTCGCGTTCGTTCCAGGTTTTCAGGATCTCGGGGGAGGGAGCACAGCCTAGGATGCCAGGGTGGATGAGACCGGCGAATTTGACGCCTGGGATGTGGCGCGAGGAGCAGTTGATGCCTTCGAAGTCCCAGATGGCTTTGGCTCTGTGGATTGAGGTCAGAATCGGGTAAGGAGGCAATCAAGTAGAGTGATTCATACGGCTTTGGGTAGATCTCATCGAGGAAACCACCTCCGTTCTCTTTGGCAAAGATTCCTGAATCGTGTGAGCAAGATGGTCTGCTTTGTTCTCTTCCCTTCAAGCGACTCACCAGTGAATCCCCACGGGTGGTCCTCCAAAGGTTGCACATCCTGAATGTCAACAACAAGCACGTCGCCAGGCTCGGCAGTCTCGATCTCGAAGGGTCCGGTGAGGTAGTGAATCTTGGTCAAGTCGACGTCGCGAACATCGTCTGCTGAATCATTGTTCTTGATCTGGCCGCCCGTCCAATCGACACACTCAATCTTTACAGTCTCTCCGTTCTTGATCGTCCCGGCGAAAGGTACTATTGACCGTGTCAGCCAATGGTCGTGATTGGATACGACAGATTAGCTTTACCGTCAGGGTGCCATCGGTTCTATGTGCGGTCAGTAGCTGTGGCTACAAATGTAATTGATCAGAGAGACCCACGTGAAGGAATGTATCTGTCGCAGCGTCTCCCTCGACATCCACCTTGTTCATATATCTCAGACCTTTGGTCGGCATGTTGGCGGTGTTTTGCAGATCGTTGTGTGAACACAAAGGTAGCTTCGTCCTGGTCGGTATTTATGTATATCCTCAAGTACGATGGAAGCAAGAAACAAAGAACAGAAGAGGAAGATCAAAGTAATACAGAGAGATAGCCGATAACCATACTTACCCACATAACCCCCTCCAAACCCAATGTTGTCATTAAAGCCGCATCCAAACTGAGGGGTAAGGTCACGCATGCTATCTCCTAGGAGATAAGAAACAAGTGGAAGGGCGACGGCTTTCATTGACCTTACCATTGCCGGGTATGAGAGGTCCATCCATGGGCTGGGTGTCAGCTCCAAGGCGTCGAGACGCGATCTGGCGCAGTTTGCTTTAGTCAAGAGAACGCATAGAACGCCAGAAAGAAGCTCGAGATACGGCACGACAGGGATAGCTGTGGACGACTCCGCCTTCCTTATCGGGAGAGCTCTTGTGGTTGCCGGGCACGCGGCACGCGTATCGCGCTGCTGGGAGCTGTGATGATGGTATTTTGTGCTCCATTGCGGGGCGCTGGTGGGGCTTGCTCGTTCTTTGCTTCTGATACTGGCTACATGGTTTCGAGAGTTGATCCTTTCGAGCGAGACGTTGGTGGTCTGACGAGACGGAGAGAATCCGGTACATGCGGCGAGTGTGTCTTCTGTGGTGACGAGAGTTGATTGTCTGTATGTACCTTATCTCACCTACGATGCTATTGGCGATAAAGCGATACGCTTTGCTTAGTGGAGCGGATGTTTTAGTACAGCTTCCAGACGATACTCAAACCCTGGAATATCACTTTATAATAGATAAGGGTGTTGGAAGTTTGAGAGGGAAGCAGCTGAGACACAAACGTCGCAAGTAGATCCAGGAATCATGGAGACATGTACCGAACGGCACACAGGGATCTAGCTGCATGTATATGCATGCAAAAGTCTGATCATCAAGGTGCTCCTGGTGTCGAGCGCGAACAACAAATCAAGTATGATCAGCATTGAGACACGGCTTGGACCTCTGCCCGTGAAGCCTCCACTTAAATTGTCGTACGCAAAACTACATACTCCTACGTAAATTGCCTCCTCTTCACATCCCCGCCCGTCTGAGTCGCGCCCGCCTTATTCTCCCTCATTCTAGCGTTGATATGATCAACGGCATCCAAGGGCAGGCTCAAGAACTCATGCTTGTTGTCCCATCTGACGTCCTTCTTCTTGAACTCCTCCGCCTCCTGCGGTGGTGGTGGCGGGTCTGTGATCTTGGTAATGAGGTAAGCTGTTGAAGCTTCTGCGATGCCGTAGATGAGCACGCCCAGGAGAGGAACCTTCAGGAAAAAGAAGAAGGCAACTGCAAAGCCGTAGAGCACGCCGGATCGGTCGTGGAACCAGAGCTTCTTCTGCTCGGGAGTGTAGCGGATGCGGGCAAAGTAGGGGTCGAGCTAGGATTGATGTTAGCTGCCTATTGCTTCATATCAAAGTAGGTTGTAGAATTCACCAATTCGCGCATGAGTGTGCGACTAGAGAAGTAGCTTTGCAAGAACATAACCAAGTATCTCTTGGGTAGGAATATACCGCTTCCAAAGATGACAACAGCCGGTTGCCAACCAACAGACTTGTTGAAAGTGTAGAAACTGGCTGCAGGCAAGACGAATCTGCCCACGTACGGCAGCAGCGAAAGCAGGTACACTCCCAGAGAAATAGCCGCTTTCTTTCCGAACCTCATCAGGAAAGCCTGGACCGCCGCGTACGGATCCTTGTTCTTGTCACTGTTTGTGCCCTTGGTGGTGTATAATTTCAAGTTCGGGTGGTACGTGGCTCTTAGGTCGTTGGGGTTCTCGCCTTCGTGCTTTTGGTAGTATGTTTGGTCGACCCACGCGAGGGAGTCCATGAACATGTTGTCGAGGGTGGGTGTGATGTATCGCATGAGCGTCATGAAGAAAAATGGCACTTGCAGCACAGAGTGCTCGATGAAGTGGATGCCTTCGATTATATCCTGGTCCCATGTCGACTGCGAGAGATCCGTGAAGAGCCCGAGGAACGAGATGAGGACACGGATGCCGACCGTCTGCACGATTTGTCAGGAGTGGAAGTGCTCAGAAAATTGCGTTCGCAAATATACCGGTATAGCCACAAGGACTCTGATCACTATGCCCGCCAGTACCGCCAATGCTGCCTGCTTGTAATGCTCGCTGGTAAACAGTCCGGGATTCTTGAGAGCTCGTAGGGCGCCCACGACGGTGAGCTGGGCGCCCCGGAGAATGGCATTGGGCTCAAAGTGGCTCATCTTGCCATGCGTATGTGGATGTGCGTGAGTATTCAGGACAAGGAATAGAGAGGAGAGTCAAGCAAATGTCCAGTCGCCAGATTTCACCTGTTTGAATATGACGTATATGCGGGCGACAGCCTTGTGGACTGGCCGCCGCAGGTTCCGGTAGATCATTTGTCAAAAGTCTAGATGCAGGCTTGATTGTCTTATGTAGCAGCAGTAGTAGCAGCATGTTGAGAGATTGCTTGTCAGTTATGTAGGGCACTCTCATTGCCGCCCCATAAGCTGCATACTCGTATACCCGTCAAACTCGCGTTCGAGGCCATGCCAATCCAACTCTGCAGCTCAAAGTATACACTTGTGACCATAAACTCTAGTTTACCGAGGCGATCCTCTTGGATTACGAGACCCTTGAACGGCGTAACAGAAACAAGACATGCAGCCGCTACGGCGGGTAAAAGTAGGGCCATATCGGCAGTATAAGCATGTCTTGATGATCGCTTATGCTCTTGATGTTATAATCGACACAACTTTACCAGCCGTGCCTTCCTGTTCCCTCGAACGAAGTGAAGTGTTGCCGTGAGATGGCCGGCTGAGGCACGCTCGCAGGACAGGCCACCCCTGCCTGCCTGCCTGCCTACCCGCGCGAAGTGAGCGTGCGAGCCTCGACCAGCTGCCCATTCTGTACATTTCACCCCTCACTCCACTGCGAATACCACGACCTCCACCACTCATACACCGGACGTCTGGGAACGAGATACCAGGCATACACATACATGTAGTCTGCCCTGCGAGAGCTGCTCCTCAGCACTCACCAGTCCAGCAGTAGCAGCTGTCTAACCCACCCCTTGGCTGCCTGTGTCGCGTGCACATCCGCGAACCGATATACAACGCAAGCAGCCTCCAAACATGTCGACCTCCTCATCGAATACTCCTGCTACGCCCGAGCAAGCCACTCCCCGACGAACCGCCATGACCCGCTCCTTCACCGTCCCACCCAAACTCACAGTGTCTACTCGAACAAACCCAGTTCCCGAAATCGGCGCCGCAGATGGAATCGAGACACTTTACGTTCACCCAAGCGCAAGTATAATCAAGTTCAACACTGGCGGCTCCCGACCGGGCAGCAGCTCCGGCTCACCGCTTGGGAGACACACAGATGGATCAGGAGGAACGCTGCCATGGGCGTACCCAACCGAAAGCACAGTCGCAGTCGGCCCGATGGAGATATACCGTGTCCCTGGATCTGTCTCCTTCCTCCACTCTGGCGCATTGTTACACGCGATCCTGCCGCGAAGCCAGTGCTGGTGTGTGGACGGCGTGAGCAAGTTTGCTTTCCGCGTCCTGCCAGAGACATACTACCGGATCGAACTACCCGGCGAGACGGCAGAGGATCTAGAGCTTGTGGAGTCCCTGAAGGCGACGCTTAAAAAAGTTTTGTTCTACGAGCGGACGGCATGTCCGTTTGCGCGAGGGTTCACGGTGGATTTGCCTGTGGAGGAGATCAAGGTGAAGAAGAGGAATAGCGTACGCGAAGGACCAGCGAAGAAATGGAAAATGGAAAAGGCGTATAAGTGGAGGCCTGAAGGCTGGGAGGAAGAGGAGGCGAAGAGGCAGTTGGAAGCAAAGAATTCGCGATCCGCTAGTGGTGAAAACAGTTCAGGGCCGTCTGATGAAGAGAATGCAAGGTCGGATCAGTCTGAAGAGGATGAGCAGGAAAGACTGGTTACAGTGGAAGCATCACCATCGAAGTTACGACCATCGGCTACGGCATCGATGCGCTCAGTGACAGCGCCCGCGGAGGTTCAACTACAACAGACACTGCCCTCCCGGGTACGGTCTCGAGTGCAAGCCGTGGAAACTGTCGACCGTGCACAAAAGGCCGAACGGGTACGCTTCAGTGCTGAAGTTGAGCGACGGAGCTCTGTCAGAACGAAACGACTTTCAACCAGACCGGTCGATATGCCACCTTCGCCACCAGACTCGAGCGCTGGAGCTGAAGCATTTGCCGAAGAGAATACAAACGAGCTGGGCGAGGAAGCGAAAGATGCTTTGAATGAAGTTGAGGAAGAAAATGCCTCCAGCGAACATGATCATGCAGAGATTTCAGACCCTGGAGAGCCTTTGCCAGGTCCTGAGACAGATGTTGAGAGCGATGCCCCTCCTGCAGAAGGCGAACATGCCGTCCCTGCTACAGAATATTCGGACGAAACAGCTACACCACAAATTGACGGGGCGCAAACGCCATCTACAGAGCCTGAAAGGAAACCTGAGCAGAATGCCTCTACGCATAGCGCAGCTGAACTTGATGCCATACGTTTTTATGAGAATTCGATCCCTCGAGAAAACGCAGACGACTCTATGGCACGAAGACGAAATCACGAAGACGATATAATCGAGAAGTCAGCAAACGCACCGTCGATTACCACCGCACCTACAACGGCACGCAAAGCCACCGAAGATCCGTATGCTGCAATCCAAGCACGGATCCAAGCGCGTCGCTCCATTGGAGGTTCGACTACCTCGTTCCAACCAAGCAACGACCCTCCGATCAGCAAAAGCTCATCGTCGAATGCATCGTCGGCATCGATTGCTTCTCAGCGATCAGCAATCCCAAACCGAGCACAACATAATCATTCGATTGCGGCTGTATTGGTCAACAAAGCTTGCGCGGTATTCCTCGGCCCACCAGCTCATCTGGTAACAATGATGTTGCGAATCGCTGCAAGATTCTCGAGTGGTGCTTTTGGAAGCAACAGTATGTTCTTCGTCGAGTCTCCGATCGGAAGTCCTAGGCGTGTTCCGGGGAGCTTTTACCTTGAAGATGAGGAGGACCAAGGCTGGAAGAGCGAAGAGGAGGACTGGGACGAGGATGATTTCGGCGTTCCTTTGAAGAGTCCAGTGAGGCTCAGCGGGCTGAGAGAGCGTGCGAGAAAGCATGGATGGGAGCTGGAGTGAACGAGCGCAGGGATGCCCTGTTTGAGACGATACTAGTGCTGATAATATGCTATGATTGGACGATGAGATGGATGTACTGTACTTTTATAATCGCTAATTTTTGCGGCGCTGATGGACGCCGCTTATGAGGGATATCAACCCATCACGTTTCAAGCCCTCAGCCGTGGAGCGCACGAGCATGTTGTTCCGTTGCTATACTGCTGTTTGTTTATGTATAAATATCCATTTTCCCCAGTCCCGAAGCGGGGAGATCTTACGCCAATCGCGGAGTCTAGCTCCTTGTTCTGCAACCCTGAACGATGGAGCGAGCGCGCGGTCCAGGTCAGTAAGTTGGGTCCAAAAGAAGCAGAGAGCAACGCTTCCACATTGGCCGTCACCACCTTGTTGCACCACCTCCTTCTTTTTGTTCATACGCACATCAAAAGCTCTGCCTCATTCCTTTGGCAGTCTTGTACACCCGACCCGACACATCCACCACATTTCCCTATCTGTACCCGGCCCACTCCACCGACCCCCTCCCTCCACACCTCACCGTCACGCGGGCTTATCATTAAACGAGGAAGAGCCGCACGTGCGATGGGCGAGGACACGCACCGCCGGCGCAGCGCCTCCATCGTGCAAGCTGCAGGCGGCAAGCACATGGGCTCGACAAAGTCGAAGCACAAGCACGGCTACCGACACTCCTCCGTCTCCCTGCCCGGCCACAACGGCAACAGCAACACCCAAGACTCCAGCACAGCCGTCATCCACGAGGACTCGGCGCCTTCGAGCTCAGACGTCGAGATGAACGATATGCACTCCGATGACGACGACGACATGACCGACGACGAGGAGACTGGCCTCACACAAGCCGAGCGGCGGAAGCGCAGGCGCAGGAAGAGGCGGAGCACCATGCTGGACGAGAGGGTTGCTGGCGGCAATGGCAACCCGGGCGATTTGAAGCGCACAGAAGAGCAGCTGGCCAAGGCGAATCTGCTGTCCATGTACGGTATAAACGCCGTGCTGATCGCGCTTTGGTACACCTTCTCCATTTCCATCTCGGTCTACAACAAGTGGATGTTCTCAAAGGAGAACCTGGACTTTCATTTCCCGCTGTTCACGACCAGCTTGCACATGGTGGTGCAGTTCACGTGCGCCTCGGCCGTGTTGTACTTCTTGCCGCATCTCAGGCCCGGAGCTGGAGGCGCAGACCCGCATGCGCAGGGCTACTCGCAGGTCGAGGGAGACGAGGACGGTCTGGAGAGACGCAGCAGCCAGACACCAGAGAGCAAAGGCCCGCTCATGACACGCTGGTTCTACCTTACTCGCATTGGACCCTGCGGCACAGCGACAGCCCTCGACATTGGACTAGGAAACTTTTCATTACGATTCATCAGTCTCACCTTCTTCACGATGTGCAAGTCTTCAGTACTGGCTTTTGTGCTCCTCTTCGCTTTCATCTTCCGTCTGGAAACGCCCTCCTGGCGTCTCGGTGGTATCATCACCCTCATGTCAATAGGCGTGGTCATGATGGTCGCAGGCGAAACAGCTTTCAACGCCCTGGGCTTCATCCTGGTGATGACAGCATCCTTCTGCTCCGGATTCCGCTGGTCTCTGACCCAAATTCTCCTTCTCCGCAACCCAGCAACAAGCAACCCCTTCAGCAGCATCTTCTTCCTAACCCCGGTCATGTTCTTCGCCCTCTTCATCCTCGCCCTCCCCATCGAAGGCCCCAGCAAAGTAATCGAAGGCCTCCACACCCTCGCCGAAGCCAAAGGCGTCATCCTCGGAACCCTCATCATGCTCTTCCCGGGATGCCTTGCCTTCATGATGGTCGCCGCCGAATTCGCGCTGCTGAAGCGGACTTCCGTCGTCACGCTCTCCGTCTGCGGCATCTTCAAAGAAGTCCTCACCATCTCCGCCGCGGGTGCGGTCTTCGGCGACGAGCTCAGCCCCATCAACGTCAGCGGCTTGATCGTGACGATCGCCTCGATCGCAGCGTACAACTACCTGAAATACCTCAAGATGCGCAGCGACGCGCAGAAGCAGGCGCACAAGCTACTTGAAGAAGAGCGGGACGAAGGCAGCGGTGGCGAAGGCGCCAAAGCGAGCGATCGGCTTTCGTACGACGACATCGAGCCCGATGAGCCGAGACGGCACCGGCAGACGAGCGCGCTCATGCGGCATAGTTTGTCGCTGGCCGTGGGCGAATCGGCGCATTCACAGCACGGCGCTGGGCAGAGCAGCTCGCAGAGTCCTGTCAAGAGGCCGGAGAATTTGGAATAAGGATTTCTTGGATTTTTTTTATGTTTTGTTTCACCAATGGCATATACTGCTTGCTGTTTTCGTAGTCCCTCCAAGGCACGGAGAGGAGCGGAAAAGAAAAGGCGAGAAAGACGATCCAGTGTATCACATCTATGTCATGTCTATCGTGTGCTGGCACAAAACTGCCCGTCACGTGAATGCGGCTCTCAGGGCATCAATGCTCCCATACCATGCGTTCTTCCAATCCCATCTCATATCACTCCGAAATCCAAATTCCACAGCCATTACTAATTGAAGTTGAACGCATTCCTGCACAACGGGCAAGTGCTAGCATTGCTCGTCTTGAACCACTTGAACAGACAGCTGGCGTGGTACATGTGCTTGCACGTCGGGCAGCGCTTCTGCGGCAGCTGGCGGTCGCCGCTGATGATGCTGTAGCAGATGGCGCACTCGGACTGGCCCTTGAGTGCGCCCGTGACATTGCGGCGGAAAGACGACACGCCGTCGGAGATGGATCCGTTCTGCAGAAAATCGTGGTTAGCGGGGAAGTTCGATTGTGTGCGGGATGTAAAGGATTGAGGACGATGAACTTACAGAGAACGTAATCACACCCTGGCAATTGCGCAGCCAGCTCTGCCACTTCTCCTCCTTGACGGCCACGCGGCTGACGCCGACGACCTGCGCGGAAGCGAGCGGGTAAGCGTCCGGCAGGACGATTTTGATGGCCATGGTCTGCTCGTCGACGACGTACGAGACGTTGATTTCCTTGCTGCGCAGGCCCACCTTGACGGCCCACTTTTCGTTCTCGGGGTCCTCTTTGATGCTCTTCTCGTTCCACTCGGCGACGCCCTGCAAGCTGCTGGCGATGATGACCGGCGAGATGTACTTTGCCGTCCAGGACTCGACGGCCAGTGAGGTCTGGCGCGAGCGGATGTCGAGGTAGTAGGACTTGACCAGACTGGGGAGGTGGGTGAGAGAGAGGTAAAATAGGTGTGAGAGGAGGTACTGGACGTCGCGCTCGGGGTTGTCTTCCAGATCGGCCTGGTATTCTTGCACGTCGAATTTGGAGGCATCGACGGGTTTGCCGCGGGTGTGGCCGAGGAAGTCGAGGCAGAGGTTGAGCAGGCCGGAAAGGTAGGTGCCGTCCTTGAGCTGGTCGATGTAGTCACTCTTGACCTTGTAGCTGGAGTTGGCGAAGTGGTCGAAGAGCAGGCGCCAGCTGTAGAGGTAGCTCTGGAGACTCAGAGGCATGGAGCGGTCGAAAGAGGCGTCGGCAAGCGTGTCAAGGGTAGGTGCTTCCAAGATGAGCGATAGAAGCTCGTCAGGCAGCTGCGCGGTCCTGTTGTCAAGCGCAGCGTCGAAAGAGATCTTTTCTTGAGTGGAAGGCACCTTAATGTGCAACAGATTGAAGGCAGCTTGCTGGATTGCTCTCGACCGTGTCATCATGAGCGGGTATAGCTCGTCAATTTCCAGAAGGGCTTCAATTTGTTTCGTAGGCAGTTGAGAGAGTTGACGGCACAGCAAGTCATTAGTGACCATGAGTGGCTGGTGTGAATCGTCAGGAATGCCACCAGTAGACTTGAGCAGATTGAGTAGGCCATCGAACATCTGCTTTTCCTGATCCTTGAGTGCATCAACAAGGTCATCGTTCGGGTCTCCGCTCTTGGAAAGCTTTCGCAGAGTTTGGAGAAGTCTCAGGCTGGCATTGATGAGAGGGATACTCCTCTCGTTGATTGTGTCCTCATCGACTTGAGCCCAGGTGGCAGTCATGCTGGACAGTATCTGAGTCCAGTGGTCGCCGTAGATATCTTGCATACCAGGTAAAAGATACGCAAGTGCCTTGGCGACCTCACTCCGGACGAGAAGATCCTGCTCGGGCTCCAGCCATGGAGTGATGTGCTTGATCAAGAACACCAAACGCTGTTTAGCGATTACACCAACCACGTCTTCTTGAGAGTTTAAGATGGTGTTGAGGGTGATGAAGTCACGAACGGCTTTGTCTTGTTGTTGGCTGACATCCAAGCCAGTAAGGTCTGACACAAGCTCATTGCAGACCCGATTGAGGTACTGGCTGCCTGCCAAAGCTTGAGCGCTACCCACGAGCTGTGCCTGAGTCGCGAACAGGTCACCACTCTTACGGAATGCGCGTAGGGATTCTTCGCCACTTTTGACAACCTCAGACGATGAGCCATGCCTCTCGATCAACTCAGCATAGATGCGACTGGATGCCAAGGCCGAGTAATAAGCCTCAGAGGACGATGCGGACCCAGACCGCTGCTCATCGATGGCCTTCTGGAATGTGGGCCATGTGCTAGGCGCAGAGCCGTTTAGGACCTTGCTGATGGCGGCATTGGCCTGTCCGATGAAGTCCAGGATTTCAGAGTCATGCTCAGGGCTCGGTATCCAAAGGCCATTCGTGCCTGAGATGCTCATGTTGTCTTCGCCCACCAGTACCGTCAACAGAACAGACACTACCAGCGTTGCAAGCTCGTCGCTCTCGGAAGAGCGAATGCGATCCTCAAGGTCAGTAGTGTTGAGCAGCTTCGTAATGTACATGGCCGTCCGGAGCGCCTTCGATAGACCTTCCGCATCCCGGGAGAGTTGTCTGTTGGCGGGCTCCTCCTTTGACACAAGGTTAACGGCACCGCCAAAGGGGCTCAGGACTGACAGTGAAGGCGCAGGAGTCGTCATGGCTGCTCGAAGAGCTGCGTTCCAGCCACTTAAGGAGGGTAGCGCCTTGTCGGTTTCGTCTACCTTGCCGTCTGGTGCAAGTCTAGAGGCCAATTCGAGCAACGAGTCTATGCTCAAGGACCTATCCGACACCTCTTCAAGATTTTGTCTCACGACTGAGAACTTGTCAACCGGCCCATCACTTTCTCCCGCCAGGGACAGCTTGGAAGAGAGCTTGCTGGCCAAGTCCGCAATCTCGTCAACAGATGACTTTTCGAGGCGGAGAAGACTTGTCAGCAGCTGATCCGTGTTTGCTGTAGAATCAAGTAGAAGCTTGGCAAGAGCACCCTTTGATGAAGAGGCAAGGTGGTCGAAAGATGCTAGGGCGTCAATTGGTGCTTCTTCGTTGGCGAGCGAGTTGTTCAATTTGTCCAAGATAGATGAGATGGATGTTGCTGAGACAACTCGCACTGGTAGGAGGTCAACCAGTAAGCGAGGACACGCGATCTTACCACCAGCACTGGGAGTTGTCAGGTCGATGATCAAATTTTGCAGGTTGTCGGAATCTTTGGCCAATTGTACTGCACGCTCAGGCGTTTGGCGATTGAACAGTGTCTTGCATAGCAGCTCCTTGCTCGATGCCTCAGCATTTGCCTCCGAGCCACGGGTGATGACTGATTCGAAAGTGGCATCGAACGACGGCTCTGATGAAAGGGCGTAAAGACTGTAGGCCAGGTGACTTTGCGATGGGGTAAAAAGTAGACCAGGAAGGTCTCCCTGTGCGAAAAACGATACTGTTGCCAAGATCTCAGGATCGTTGCGTAGCAGATCGCCACACGACTTCAGCAATTCGTTGACTGTTGCTGCTGCACCATATGGCTTGCCGCCTCGCGATGTCAAAAGTGCAAAGCAGTCCGTGATCAGGCGTTTGTCTTGAGCAACGAATGCTGCTTGCAAAGAATCGGGCAGATCGTGACCACCATTGGTAAGTTCTCGCTGAAGCGCAGCCCAACGTTCACCAGCAGCGGCAACATCGCGCTGGGACCTGTCGAAGTCTTTAGACTGTTCGGGTTGCGAGATTTTGATTTGTTCAATCAGTTGATCAACTAAGCTGGGCAGCTCGCGCTCCAATACCGAGGGAAGACGTTGCACCTGTGTCACCTTCGCAACGACCGGCGCAGGTTTTGCGCCAGTAATGCTCCAGTCTGACGTCTCGGGTCGCGGTGAAATGTATTGCTTAATCACCGGCATAACATAATTCTCTGTCAGCTTATCTTGGTCCGCTTCCGAGAGATTGCGTGAGCTCGCGTCTGCGATTGTCGCGTACGTCTGCCACGAGTGGGATGCATTGAATCGGTCTTCTCTCTTGGTCACACCAATTCGAGCGTTCGATAATAGTTCAGCGACCTCGTCATATGTGCTAGGCAACACGTCTTCAGGAATCTTGCGCACGATATTCTCCAGTGTGGGCCAGAATTCTGCAGGACCAGCCTGAGATCCATGTTTTAGTAGAGACCGCAAGCGAGAAGCTGCTGGCTTCTTTCCACTGTATGCTTCTGTCCATATGGTGGGGTGAATGCTAGTGAGGTGCTCCAGGGTCTGCACGAAGTCCAGAGAAGATCCCGTCTGGTCGGAAGGTAAGCCCTTGTAGATGTATGCGGTGCTGATCGCCTTCAAGTGGTCGCTGATCAAATTTGGCTGATTGTGTATGCAGGAGCGGACCAGTCGGTGCATCGACCTTCTCACGCCGGTGTCCGCGTAGTTGACGAAGTCCCAAATCTTGTTCTCCAAAAGTTCTTCGTACAAACTCTGCTGCTGCGAGATTTCCTTGGGCGATAGGTTGTTCAACATGCTAGTAACCAGGGAGATGCTGGTGGCCACAACGCGGGCGTAGGTAGCCTGAGCATCATCTGCGCTGATTGTCCTCTCGTCACTCAGCGTCTGCACTGTCTCATTCAACGCAGCATCCTTGCAGTATTCCGTGATAGACTGGTGGAAGGTCTTCCGCACGCCCTGAATCTTTTCCGGTGTGTTGAAAACAAGCGCGAGCGAGTCTCTAGCCGCATTGGCAGCGGCTTTGTCACTGTCGAATACCCCAGCCAGCCATGGTCCTGCGATCCTGGGCATGTGTTTCGCTACTCTCTTTCCAGACTTGGAGCATATCTGCCCATTGAGGCTGTGCGCGAGCTGACGAACGCGTCTGGCCGAGTCGATCGAGAGTCGTGGGAACAGTCTCACCCATGCCTCCAGCAGTCCCTCTTCTACAGTCGCGTCCGAAGCGCCGACGGTCGCTAACAAATCCTCGAGCGCCTTCGCTTTTGTGGTTGCATCTCTTTTGGACAGATTCTTGAATGCGACGACGACATTGGCGTCGCTGATCCTCGAGTAGTCTGGGGCTTCTTGGATGTATGATAGTGTCGAGGACTGCGACGAGCCGAATGCCGATCCGCCAAAGCCACCAAAGCCACCGCTGGTGGGCAGCCGTCCACTGCTAGCCTGCGATTTGAATGTCTTCTTGCTCATGTTTGCTGATTCGTAGGGTCTGGTGTATTGGATTGTAGTTGGTAGTCGAGATCGCTTCAGAGGTCTGATGAGGACGCAAATGCTATGTGCTGTTGGATATGTGAGGCGCGACAGCCATACAATATAATTCACAGAAGGCGCAGCGAAAGATAGTGTTTCTACGAGAAGTACATGGCAGTGGTGAGGACACGGCTCACTCCAAAAGATTCTCTACCACCAATCCGTGACGTAGTCTGTGACGGCGGAGTCAGCGAGTGAGAGAGGTGGGGTTTCGAATTGTCGGGTTGCCTCAATTTGATTGATAAATCGCCTTGCTTTACCCTAACACGCGACGCGCGATTCGCCCGACTAATAAAGACCAACTCCGTCTCCGTTTCCTCAGCTTCATCAGCAAACCATCAACCAGTATCCCGCTTGCCAATCAGTGCGGCGTACTTGAAATCTGTCGGCCGCTAGCGACATATCTTCGCACGCCGCCACTCATTTGACCTCGCCACAATTGCATGGTGCGCCACTCGATACGGGTCTAACAAACAGCAGGCCGGTGTTTGCCTACATAGACCTCTCCAACATCTCTTGAGGCCGTTGCCTCAGCACACGAGACCATCATGAAGTTCTTCATTGGGGACCTGCCTGTCCTTTTCCCGTATCCTCGAATCTACCCAGAGCAGTATGCTTACATGTGCGATCTCAAGCGCACCCTGGATTCAGGCGGACATTGTGTTCTGGAAATGCCTTCGGGAACTGGAAAAACGGTGTCGCTACTTTCCTTGATTGTGGCTTATCAGCAGTTCTACCCCGAACACAGGAAGCTTATCTACTGCTCGAGAACAATGTCTGAGATCGAGAAGGCGCTGGCCGAGCTCAAAGCGCTGATGAAATATCGCGCGGACCAACTTGGAGAGGTGGAAGACTTCAGAGCTCTGGGACTGACAAGTCGAAAGAACTTGTGTTTGCACCCCTCAGTAAAACGAGAAAAGAGTGGCTCAGTTGTCGATGCGCGCTGTCGAAGTCTTACTGCGGGCTTCGTCAAGGAGAAAAAAGAGCGTGGCGAAGACGTCGAGCTGTGTGTTTACCACGAGAACCTCGATCTTCTTGAGCCACACAACCTGCTGCCGCCCGGCGTCTGGACCCTCGATGGCATGGCTCGGTATGGTGAGCAACACAAGCAATGCCCGTACTTCACGTCAAGACGAATGATGCCCTTTTGCAATGTCATCATCTACTCATATCACTATTTGCTTGACCCAAAAATTGCCGAGCGTGTTTCCAAAGAACTTTCGAAAGATTGTATCGTCGTCTTTGACGAAGCACACAACATCGACAACGTGTGCATCGAGTCACTCAGCATCGATTTGACTGAAGACTCATTGCGCAAGGCCGCTAGAGGAGCGTCGAACCTCGAGCGAAAGATCACAGAGATGAAAGCAACGGACGCCCAGAAGCTACAGAACGAGTATTCCAAGCTGGTCGAAGGCCTACAGGCGGCCGACGATGCACGAGATGAAGGAGCGTTCATGTCCAACCCAGCATTGCCAGACGATCTGCTGAAAGAAGCAGTTCCCGGTAACATTCGACGCGCTGAACATTTCATGGCCTTCCTCAAACGCTTCGTGGAGTACCTGAAGACCCGGATGAAGGTTCTACACGTCATCTCTGAGACACCACAATCATTCCTACAACATTTGAAGGAGCTCACTTTCATCGAGAAGAAGCCACTAAGGTTTTGTGCCGAGCGACTCACGTCCCTGGTCCGCACACTGGAGCTGTCGAACATAGAGGATTACCAACCGCTACAGGAGGTCGCATCTTTTGCGACATTGGTTGCTACATACGACACTGGCTTCTTACTTATCTTGGAGCCCTTCGAATCAGAGACAGCACAGGTGCCAAATCCCGTTCTTCACCTCACTTGTCTCGACGCTGCTATTGCAATCAAGCCCGTGCTTGAAAGATTCAGCTCGGTCATCATCACATCCGGAACCATTTCGCCCCTGGAAATGTATCCTAAGATGCTTGGCTTCAGCACGGTTGTGCAAGAATCGTATGCTATGACACTTGCAAGGCGATCATTCCTGCCAATGATCGTCACCAGGGGTTCAGATCAAGGCTCGATTTCCTCGGGCTTCCAGAGCCGTAACGACCCGTCCAATGTGCGAAACTACGGCAGTCTGTTGGTCGAATACTCGAAACTGACACCCGATGGCATCGTTGTTTTCTTCCCATCTTACCTGTACATGGAGAGCATCATCTCCATGTGGCAGGGCATGGGAATCTTAGATCAGGTGTGGAAAAATAAGCTCATTCTCGTGGAGACTCCTGACAGCCAAGAGACGTCCTTGGCCCTGGAAACATATCGCACAGCTTGTAGCAACGGCAGAGGCGCTGTTCTGCTTTGTGTCGCGCGTGGCAAGGTGTCCGAAGGAATCGATTTCGACCACCACTACGGACGGACTGTGCTCTGTATCGGCGTGCCCTTCCAGTACACCGAATCGCGTATCCTCAAAGCACGCCTGGAGTTCTTGCGCGAAACTTACCGCATTCGCGAGAACGACTTCCTGTCTTTCGACGCTATGCGCCATAGTGCCCAATGTCTGGGACGTGTCTTGCGCGGCAAGGATGACTACGGAATCATGGTAATGGCGGACAAACGTTTCGCAAAGAAGCGCAATCAATTGCCGAAGTGGATCTCCAGCGCTTTGATGGAAAGCGATTCGAACATGTCTGTCGACCAGTCTGTGGCAACAGCCAAAAAATTCTTGAAGACCATGAGCAAACCCTTTCCGGCACGGATGCAGGATGGCATCAGTACTTGGACGTACGAAGATCTGATGCGAAACAAGGGTAAGATCGACGCGGAGCGCCAGTTGGATATGCACGCGAGCGGCAATGGAGATGAACACTATGAGCAAGGCGACCATGCCATGGCTGACGCACAAGCTGAGGATGGGATGGATGTCGATGCCGAGTTCGATGCTGCTATGAACGAGATGGCGGACAACGCATAGCGTAAAGGATAGTCGCAATCCATTATTGCGTCGAACCCGACAATCTCGTAATCTGCGCATTAATGGTGCCAACCACAACCACAGGTCGTTGATTGTATTTATATTAGCCTATTCGGTCAAGGAGCGAAAGCGGGCGACCGTGCTCCGAGCCGCCTTCTGACCATTGCAAGCATGCCGCATCTACAACATCAAGAATGCGTTAATACTGCGATCGTTCGCTATGATGTATGTGCCCATTCATCCATCTCTTATATTCATGCCTTCTAGATCAACAGCAAGATCTCCTCAAGCGCCGAATCCCGATTTCGCGAAGCAAGCGATCAAGCCGCCTTTCGGCGCTACTGGAAATTCCTCGTTTCAAAAGTCAATCTATATCCTACAGTACGGAGACTATATATATAAGCGTGCTTCCATCTGCCTGGCAGTGTTCTCCACATCATGCCTGCATTTAATCAATTTCACGTCAAGCCCCCTAAGCAATCCTCAAGCAATCTCGTTCCGCATTCAGCGGGCTTCCAAGCCCCATCAGACCGGTGTTTCGGCCTCCGTATGCGCGTGGGAAGCGATGCTGGTATGGCGACTATGTAGATCCGGTATGTTGCTGCTGGTTTGCTTGTGACCATCAAGCCTTCCTTTCAACCTTCCCAATCCTTCATATCATACCATATCAGTAGGCAGAGCCGCTGTTACTATTGCGAGTTGATCTTGCCCCTCCGCTCGTTTACATTTTACATTCTGCCAACATGGTCTCTGCTACTGCTCTCCTCGCCCTCATCGGCACTGCCTCTGCTGGCTCCATCATTTGGGATGGTCGTGCCAACGACTACGCCGACAGCTCGTTCCTCGACAAGTGGTCGTGGTCTAGCCAGGAGGGTCCTTACCAATGGTACATCCACGGTATGTCAAGCCCTACAACCATTGCCAACGAACATCACTGATTTGCATGACCAGGCTCCGGTGCCACCAAGACCTACGTCAACCTTGACGCCGACTCCAAGAACCCCGCCGACACTGGCTCCAAGCAGGGTATCAAGATCACCAACGACAAGACCTCCTCATGGAACGGCCAGACCATGCTCCGCACCGAGTTGATCCCCCAGACTAGCGCCGCCATCAACAAAGGCAAGGTCTTCTACCACTTCTCCATGCAGCACACCGCCACCAACGCCCCCTCCCCCAAGGGCGAGCACCAGATCAACTTCTTCGAGAGCCACTTCACCGAGATGAAGTACGGCCAGGAGGGCGGCTCCGACAACCACCTCCACTGGTATGTCGGCGGCAAGTCGCAGTGGGACGCCGAGCTCGTCGCCGGCGACTGGCACAACGTCGCCTACGGCATCGACTTCAGCGCCGGCACCGTCGAGTTCTACCACTCCACTGGCGCCTCCGACCTCGAAAAGATCGCCGGCCCTGTCGCCGCTTCCACTGACTCCAACGGCGCCGACTGGCACCTTGGTGTGCTCCGTCTTACCAACGATGGCTCCACCGAGGACTGGAACTTCTCCGGCGTGTACATCGAGAGCGGCGACATCACCACCTCGGTCGTCAGCCCTGGTGGTTCTGACTCTGGCTCTGCTCCTGCTCCTGCTTCTTCTTCCAAGGCCGCTAGCAGCAGCGCTGCTCCTGCTCCTTCGTCGACCAAGCCTGCTGCTTCTTCTAGCGCTGCTCCTTCTTCCACCAAGGCTGCTTCTACTACCCCTGCTGCCTCTCCCACCAAGGCTGCTTCTACTACCCCTGCTGCCTCTCCCACCAAGGCTGCTGCTACTACTTCCAGCGCTCTGTCTTCCTCTGCCCAGCCTGAGCAATCTTGCGTTGTTGAGTACGTTTACGTGTAAGCGGTTGATGGTGTGGTTGAGAGCATACGAACTGCCGTGTCCGGGTTCTATATAGAAAGTTCTTTTGTTCATTCGTCTATTCTTGAATCAACAAGCAAATTTGCTTTACAGATGGGTTGGTCTCGAGGGTGGTGATGTGTACGCTACATTGTGGGCGAAATGATACCTCGTGAGAGTGGGGTTGAGGAGGGATCTATCTCGAGTACTGGGTGACCAATCAAGAGATGTAACACAAGAAGACTTATTATATGTGTATGAATTTGTCAACGATGTAAAGCCGTGACCCAAGTGATTTCACGGTCTCATCCATAATGGCATGGCACAGAGAAGCATGCGTATCTAGACTTATGATCGGCGAAGCTGGAAGGTCGACTCGGTGACAAAAACAGAGCTCTTCAACACTGCATATTGGGACGCTACCTTATGTCGTGTGGTGCTATGCAATAATTGTCACGGATACATAGAATGTTTCGTTTGGTAGCATGAAAATCATTCCAGGTCGGTGATGTTGGCGAACCTCATCTCGGAGGCTTTGGTGACAAACTCCTTCTCCACATGTCTAGAAGCTTCTCGAAGATTGTCAGCAAAGCAACGTCTAGCACTCACCAGCACTTGCTACGACTTACTATACACACATTGCCACCATCTAGCATCTTCTTCTGGATAACGTGAGCGCGATGGCGAGCAGTAACGCGTCGCTGCTGGTGCCTGCTCGTACATTCCAGGTAGGCTGTCAGGTAGGTATATAGAGCCCGTCGTAGCCCTCTGTACAATCCATCATCAGAACAAGAAAACAGCATCGACAACAACAACAACCAAAGCTCTTACATGCAGATTTACCGCCTTTCAAACTCGACACCTCAAGTCTACCGTATCAACAAGACCATTCCGTTCAACATCACAACACGCAACATGGCATTCTACCCACGCTTCTTCGCGCACGAGTTTGCCCCCTCGCTCAGAGGAGAGAGCACCAACCTCTTCCGTCTTCTCGACGACTACGCTGGTCTGATTGCTGGCCGCAGTAATGCCTGCGGACCATCTTTCACCCAGTCCGTTCGCACCTTCCAACCTCGCTTCGATGTGACGGAGAACAAGGACTCCTACGAGTTGCACGGCGAGCTGCCCGGTGTTGCGCAGAAGGACATCAACATCGAGTTCACTGATGCGACTACCCTTTCCATTCGCGGTCGTTCCGAGACCGTGAGAGAAGAAGGTCGCCGTCCAACCGCCGCTGTGGAGGCACAACCTGAGCAGCAGAAACTTGTCGACGCCGCTGAGACGGAGAGCACATCCAGCTCCACCAACTACCACAAAGCATCAGTCGAAGATGAAGAGACTGCCACATTTACCACCGACGCAACTCCAGTCGACACTCCAGCTGAGACCCCAACCGCGTCTGTGGCAGCGCCACAATCTCAGGAAGTTGCTCAGAACGACCACCAATCCGAGGAACCAAACTACTGGATCTCGGAACGCTCTGTTGGCTCTTTCGCACGCTCCTTCTCATTCCCACAGCGTGTTGACCAAGAGGCGGTGAAGGCCAGTCTTAAAGACGGAATCCTGTCGATCGTCGTCCCCAAGGCTCAGGCTCCTGCGAACAGGAGAATCAACATCGAATAGACTGGCTACGACACTGCATCTCCGGAAGCAGTATCAATGAAGTACGAGACATGCATTTGATGGGAATAGGATTAGTTTGATAATGTAAATACAGCATAGTATAAATAGAGTAACAAGTTTGAATAATCCAACCACTTCCTCATTTTACCTTTGCAAAGCCTAGACCTGTAACGCGATTTGTGCTGAAACGTCAGAGCGTCTTCCAGCTGGTCTCGGGGCATCGTGCGTGTTTGCGATGATGTTCACGAAACATGTTGGAGAAACTTTCACAAAAGATTCCATCGAAGAACAATCGGCAAAACCGTTTCACCACGGCTTGAAGCGCTCCCTTTCAATGTCTGTGTGTAGGCGTGATGATGCCATGGCGGCGGAGTCCTGTGCTTCCAAGGTTCGTCACCACGCCTGCTTGCTTGACTCTTGCACGCTTGCTGCTCCGAGGTTCCGGCCATCGCCTCGCCTAGCAACACAAACACCACACCACCCACCAGAGAGAGTCTCGCTTGTATTCATACCCTCCCTCACCTTAGCCACGCCCGTTCGTGATTACAATCCATAGACACATCCCCTGCACAGCCCGCTTGAAAGCGCTCACTATTCTCGCGACCATGGCCATGGAGCGCAGTGAATACCCGGCAATGCTCGTACGTCTCCGTCCCAATGTCCAGCCCAGATAACGCGGCGCAACGCTCTCGCCCGCGGCGCGCAAAACATCCAGAGACACACGCAGTCGCACTCCCATACTAACGCCTCCGTAGGCCACTCTGCAGCCCGGCCAGGCAGTCGACGTGCTCAACGATCGCGTGCGACAGGTCGGCAGACTGAACACCGAGATCGCGGATTGGCTACAGGTATGCTCGTCGCCATTGGGATGCTACGTCGCGCAACACTTCGACTCACACGATTGCTGCTTTTAGGAGCGTAGACGACTGGAGGAATCTTACTCGAATGGCTTGCGGAAGCTTGCGAGGCGCAACATCGAGGGTGCGGATCTAGGGTGAGCTGCTGTTTGGAGTCGAGACACAACGGACGCAGACTGACACGCCAATAGCACTTTCGCTGCGCCATGGACCACCCTGACGAACGCGGCGGAGAATTTGGCTGAGTCGCACTCTCTGCTTGCGTCTAAGATCGAAGTCGATGTAGAGCGACCATTGCGCGAGTTCGCGAACAGCAACCGGGAAATGACGGCAATGAGCAACATGCAGGGCAACCTCTCGCACATCGCCCGTGACGTAGACCGCGCAAAGCAAAAGTTGGAACGACTACAAAGCAAAGGCGACAGCGGCAAGATCGCAAGTGCGACTGGAGAGTACGAGAACACGCAGGGCCAATGGGACTCACAGGCACCCTACGTGTTTGAGAGCCTGCAGGCCGTCGACGAGGCCCGTTGGAATCAACTGAGAGACGTTCTCACGCAGTTCCAGACGCATGAAATCGATCAGGTTGAGAAGCACCGCATATCGGCGGAACAAGTTCTCAACGTCTTGCTCAGCGTCGAAACTGCGGACGAGGTCAAGGCGTTCGCATTGAATGTCGCGGAACGACCGGCTGCACAGGCATCATCCACTCCTGCTATGCCACCACCACCTTCGAGGTCTGCCACGGTGGCTTCGTCGCTTGGTCGTACTACGTCCCATGCGAGCGAGGAGGTCGATGGAACGATTGCACCGCTGCCAGAGAAGAAGGAGAAGGGCGCATTCAAGGGTCTGAAGCGACTGGGCACCGTTATGGGTAGGCGCAGGGAGAGCAAGCAGCCCCAGCAATTGGCCGCCATGCCTGAATCTCCAGAGAGGAAGCCAAAGTCATCGCCTTTCAACTCGTTCTCCAGCCGTCTCGGAAAATCGAAGGATACGCCTAACCTTGCAGCACCTACCGAACAGCAAAGACCACGCTCGCCGCTGCGCCTGGGCAGCGAGATCATGGAGCCACAGTCAGAACGAGTCAGCCAGGAAGTACGCGCCCCGTCGCCTCACCGAGGCAATGGAGTCAACGGTGTAGGCACGGCGGCTGGCGCTGCTGCTGCTGGTACCGCTGTGACTGCTTCTAGCATTCCTAATGGCAGCCACCAGGGCGATCTGGCGGATCTGGAACCACCTAAGGCAGTACAGACCGAGCCGACTCCTGCGCCCGTCTTTGCAGAACCCGAAAGAGACAATGAGGGATACTCTGTGCCTTCGAGGGACGTTGACCCAATCACGCAGGCACAGCAGGATGCCGCAGAAGCTGGCGAGGCCACTGCTCCTCAGTTCAACGTCAACATTCGTGATGCCCCAGTTCAAGATGCCGAAGGTGAAGACGCGCAAGCTGCGATCGCTAACCTCGCCAACAGACTACAGATGGTAAGCACCTCTTGATCCATAGCCCATCGTCATTTACTGATGAACTACTAGCAAGCGCCACCCCAGAGGCTTGGTACGGTCCGTGGACGCCGTGAGCAGCGCAACAGCTACATGCCACCTCCTTTGCCACAGGAGGTTCCTGAAGCCGAGCCGGAGTTGCCAACTGCTTCGACTGCATCGCCTTTGGCTCAGACCGTGCCCGAGGAACGTGCTGCTCCGGCTTCCGAATCTTCCAACAGAGGCGCGGCTTCGCCAGCGCTACCGTCATCGCCCGTTGGATTCTCTCCTGGCACGGTCGCTGCCTCGACTTTCTCGCCATTCGCTTCATCCGAGCCGATCTCGCCCCCTCGTCAAGCTGCACGATCTGCTCAGCTCGGTGCTGATCTGGCAAGTGATGGTCAATCAATTCGCTCTGGCCGTTCGCTGGCAAGCACTGGCAGCCAACTTCACCGTCATCCTGAGCTGAGCCAAACCGGTCTCAACTCTTCAATTATCGAGACTGTAAGCGCACGCTTTGAAAACGGCCAACTACTCAGTTCGTCTGTCACCGGCGAGATTGCTCTCGCCTACAACCCACCCGACTTTTCGACTCCCTTCGGCACCGATACCATTCGTCTTGACAACTTCGCTAGCCTCGAGAAGATTGCGCCTAACCCTGCTTTCATCAACCCTGTTTCCGACGCAGATGGCGAGTATACTGTCAAATTGTCCAGCATCGCCAAGACCCAGATCGCATTCAAATACCAGACCGCCGGAGGCATGGAGAATGCCCCCATCCACGTTACCCTCGCTTCGAGGATTGAGCCCACCCAAACCTCCATCATCGTGTCTTACTCCCTGTCGCCATCTTTCCGTCTGATGACCGGCCAAGACAATGTCACGCTTTCGAACGTCGTTCTCGCTCTGACTCTTGAAGGCGCCCGCGCTTCATCATGCCTCTCGAAACCCGTCGGCACCTTCTCCCGCGACAAGAACCTCATCTTCTGGACTTTGGGCGACGTTTCACTGAGCACTGGTGCTCCTGCGAAGAAGCTCCTTGCACGATTCGTGACTGAGAGCGAGGCCACAGGCGGCGCCGTGGAGGCAAGATGGGAAGTTGCCGGCGACGGCCTCGGCAGCGGTGTCGGGGTCAGCGTGAAGGGCGACAACGGCGGCGCTGTTGATGCTTCTGATCCTTTTGCCGATGAAGACGCGAGCGGCTGGAAGGAGGTGCGCGGAGTCAAGAAGCTTGCGAGCGGACATTACGTCGCGAAGTGAAGGGAGATTTCAGTGTAAATACATCGATGGCGGCGGTGCGTGCGCATGTGTGATACCCACATTTATCGCTGGCTTCTCATAATTAGTTGTTCATTACCTTAAGTAGACAACGTGTATTGAAAACGTAAGGACTACAGATATTTCATTTTCATCTGAAACTCTCGTCAGTTTGCCAATGCTGGCTGGCACATCGTAACGCTCCGTCTTTCATCCTCATGTCCTTGACAAACTCATCACTCGTACCCCCCCCCCCAATTAACCAAGACAATGATATACCAAATCACAACTCCTCCTTTCCATCACTCTTCTTGCCTCCCCACCCAAACATGTTCATGATCATGCCGCCGAAAGAACCTAACATCAAACAACAAAGTCAGCAAAAGTCCAAGATCTCCACACCTGCAACCTTAGGACAATGAATATTCACTTGCCTCCAGGAGGATACATCTTGCCACTCCTCTCGACCTGCGGTCCGCACGAGCACCACTGGCTCTCGGGAACGGAGTCGAGCACGGATGGGATGTGCGAGCCGCAACCCATCCAGGTTTTACCTTCTGTGGATGTCTTGTCAGGATGTCTTGCAACTAGTTTTATGAAGCTGACGATGTGTTTTGTGGTGGGGTTATGTGCCGGAGAAAGGTGGTGGCTTCGAAGTGGCTTGCTTTGGACTTACGGCAGGTGCTGCAAGTCGTTGACTGACACATTGTTGTTGTTATATACTCGCAGTGTGACTTATGTCTAGATGGTTTCGAACACCACGGTAACTCAAGAGGCCGAGGTCACAGGTGAGGGTGACCTTCACGCACGCGGGCGAGCGAGGGAACGTGCGGCTGCTGTTTTCACGTGGCGTTCCAGACCCCTTCTTTCGTGTTACTCCATGTTCTCCTTTACGACAACGGGAACACGCACAGGCTTTCAGGTCCATGTATACGAAGAGCACATGCAGAAGTCTTCACGTGATTATTTGTCGTCTGAACAACAAAATTCGCACGGCTCGAATAAGCACCGCTGCGGCTATGTACGCGTCATCGGAGCACATGTACATACTATTCGCTACGGTTCCAATGAGCGTAGCACGCATAACGGAACCTAGGAGGACATCTCGCGAATCAGGAGAAGTGGAATAATAAATCAATTCGAGTGCGTATATGACTCTTTCCGCAATTGCGCCCTCGGAGAAACCAAGATCCATAATCTTGCGAACAGGATAGATAAGAGAAATAAATTCGCCGTTTCAAGTGCGTCTTGCCCTGACTAGCTCGTGTGTATATAGAAAGGAGATCGATCGGATAAAATCCCAGCTCGATGACGAGAAAATAAAAGAAATGGTCGTAGAGCGTCGAGCTTCTCCCTCGCCCCGACACTTCTTGTTCCATGCAAGATGGTTTGGACTCTTATGAGTGACAGCTACACTGCACTCGTGCGCGTTGTACAAATGCTCTGGCGAGTCGAGCACGATGTGCTTGCAGCCGCGCGATTCCCTTTCTCCCTCTGCCGTGCATCTCGTGATTTATATACAACACATTATGTACACATTTCGGGAGTTTGGCGGAGGTCTTTTTTTTTCCAAGTTTCCAAGTTCAAGATTTTGAGAGATCATGATCTTCAATCATCGTTGCCGGGGCATAGCTTGCCCAGGCTGCGGTTGCATCAGGTGTGGCATTCCGTTTGTCGCTGAGAGGTGCTGCATGTGTTGGTTGGGGCCGACGCCGCCATATAATTGCTGTCTCTTTGCGTCACCCATATCCGGTGGCCCGCCGGAGATCTCTGAAATCCCTCTCCTATGCTGCTGCTGTACCATTGGTCGTGGACCCAGTCCGCCGGGTGGGAGCGAAGCACCTCCATACATCGGAGCTTGGACTGGTGGTGGTGGCATACCGGCTTGGGGCGGCATCACGTAAGGCGGGCCTGCGTTGTTCTGTTGTGCGGGGTGCAAGTATGGGTCTTCTGCCGGACCACTGGCTGAGGGAGAGGCACCGACTGGTCCGGGGGAGTTCCAGTTACTGACTGTAGCAGGTGAAGTTGCTGGTGAATCGTCGCTTCTGTAACTGCGTTTCGCAGTAGCACTATTTTGCACAGGGTTCATATCGAGTGGTTGTGCGGGGTGCTTCTTGAGGTGGCCGAGGTGTTTCTCGAGCATGCTAAGGAGTCCTTCCTTCGTAAAGGGTTTGGGGAGAACATCATTCATTCCTAACATTGTCAGTAGAGAATCGAAAGATTGAGAAGTTGGAAGTGCTTACCGTGCTGGAAGTACATTGCAATGTCGTCGCTGCGAATATTCGAGGTCATTGCAATGATTGGCGTGTGGTCGAATTGGCGTATGAGGTGCGTGGCCGAGACGCCGTCCAGATTCGGCATGATGATATCCATAAGAACCAAGTCGTACTTTGAGCCGGCGTTCAGCTTGTTGACCGCCTCCAGGCCATCCAGGGCGCTATCCACATGACACTGGAACGCGTACAAGAATTTGCCGCCAATGCGCCTGCAGGTTTGATCGTCTTCTACGAGCAAAATTTGGGGCTGTCGGACCCAGCCAGGATCAATCGCGGAACTCTTCTTTCGGCCTTCGGTCTGTGTAAGTACGGGAGTGGAAACCTTCATGGGAGGCTCAACATATGGAATGTTGTGAATGTGGCCACTGTACATTGGATCAATGCCGTTTGAGTGTCCGATCGGGTATACGACGTTGTCAAGGTCGCCATATGACATCGAGGTCGAAGATGTTGCTGAGTGCGGCGGTGCGCCTCTGCTTGACGATCTAGTCCCATTAATGGGAGGAGGCGTCGAGTAAGAGGCATTCATGCGCATGTGATGTTCGTTGAGTTGCTCCAGTTTGTTGCTGTTCAGCATGTGGTCGGCGTTCACCTCACTCAGCAGCTTGGAAGCATGCTGCAAAGGTGATGCTGGCACATCTTCTTCCGTTGCTGCGGCCAGTTGAAGCTTCTGGTTTGGCTCATCCGAAGCAACGCCGTTTGTTGCGCCGTTGGCAGATGGCTGCGCAAATGTAACACCGGTGCGGCTTTCTCGTCGCCGTTGGGCGTCGACAGAGTTCAGGAAGTTCATCACATATCCCATGACGTGCTCGTGGTTAACAACAGTCTTCTGGACACCAATCAACTCCTGCAACAGCATGGTGTGATGTACACTCAATTCGTTATATCGCTCTTGTAGCGCCTGCAATTGCTGCTGTGTCGCGACAAGCTGTGTGTTGAAGAGATCCATTTGCTGTGTGGGAACGATGTCTTCGGGCATGACATTGGGCTTCCTAGGAGCTGGCGCCTTTCGTCTGATATTGTCGAGCGCATCCTTGTTGTTCATTTTGAAGTCAGGATGCTTGAACTCCCAAGCCTATCATAATCAGCGATGCACCTCGCAAAAGCAGTGTTGTAGCAATCTTACTCCGAGGCCGTATGGAGAGGTGCCGCCCTCCTCATTGTTGTGTCGCACTTTGTGGAAATCGTACTTGTTAAGCTGGCGCACAAAACTCGCGAAGTTGCTGTGCTTGAAGTGCTTCGGCAGGATGTGTTTGGTGAATTTCTCGTTCTGCCAACAAGTTAGCGAATGCGCTTCCGATAGTTCGTGCTCGCTGTGCTCTGCACGGTTTCATGTCCTTACCTCCAGCACCACGAAGCTGTCTCCTTCGTTGCCCCAGCGTACTACGCTCTCGTCTTGTGGGTTCTCCAGCATCCTGTGAGGTCATTGTGAGCATGCGCGCGGGCGCGGTCGCATCCAAATTGCTTACTTATATAGTTTGCGAACCTGATTCTGTTAGCAGGAGGAACAAGGCTGCGCAGTGCAGACAGGTACACTTACAAAGTCGCTGGAGCTGTTCGCTGCTTGAGCAGAGTTTCCGTCCATATTTGCGGTTGTTGCGCGACACAGTCGTGGTCTCGCGCCGTGCGGAGTCTACAAGGGCGTGCGAGTCGAAGTCGTGGTAACTGCACACACGCTCTGGACGGCCGGGCAGTGGTGATAGAGGAAAGCGCGGCACGGCCGTTATGTCATGTGCGTCCGTCCCACAAATAGGCGCGCCGTCAGGTTGGATCCGGGAGGGCGTTTTGGGGGAGCAGGGCAGCAGCAGGGGCGGGAAAATAGGCTGGCTCCTGCAGAGACTGGCGGTACAGCGTACTGGCGGGTTTTTGGGTCGAATGGGCGCACTGCGGCGGGCAGAGATGAGGTTGAGACAGCGGCGACCAGGTTCAGGGAAGCGAAGCGCGCGAATGGAGGAGTCGGCGGGCGGTGGCAGGTGGCTGATGGCTTAACCTTCCCAGGCTGGCGGATGGAATGAGAGCCCGATATAGCCGCGTGCGACACACAGCAGCAGCAGCAGCGGCGGCGGCGGCAGGGGGAGCTCGAGGGCGAGGGCGAGGGGGGGAATCGGATCTGCGCAGCGTACAGTCGGGATGTGCACTGGGCGCCGGTATATGAGGTCTCTCGCGTGAAGAACAACAGCACAGATGCACGTGGGGAGCAGCAAGCAGCAGCAGGGCAGGCAGCGTCTAGATCGCAGGAACAAATGCAGCGACGACGGCGACGGGCGAGGGCCTGAGCGTGCGAAGATGGAGAGACCCGGCAAGCCGACCAAGGGGACCGACCAAGGCCACACCCCATGCCATCCATGCCTATGCTCTGCCCTCTGCCCTCTCCTGTTTCGCTGCCCGCGCTCTCTCCCTCTCTGCTGCGGGCGGCGCACCGAAGAAACTAAGGGCGGCGTACATGCGGCACACCCTACCGAGCTACTACTACTGCTACCCACGCAGCCAGCCACGCTTGCACGCTATCCTCTTGCAGCTGATGCGCATCGGCTGTTTCCTTTCCAGGGCCTCACGGTATGAACCCTCCAAACCTTGACACCTCCCACAACGGCGACACTCGTCCTTGGCGGGTCTGTATGCTTTTGCACCGCCATTTGCCCCTCTGAGCCGTGCCAGACTTCATCTTTTCTTTCGTGTCTGTACCCAACGCATCGGACTTGGATATGTCCATGGATCGGCACGCGTTCCCACGATCTCTACAGTATCTGCTATCCTGTCACTCTGCCGCATGCGATCCGTGAATCGTGATACTCGCCGATCTCCACGCCTCCTGCGTATTGAGTGTTCATCCTTCAGCGGTTCAATTGTCCGACGGGCGGGCAGCTCTGCAGGTACAGCTCAGGACTTTCGGTCAGCTGCCGCATTGTAATTTGCCTTTGTGCTGAGAACTGTGCTGCTGCCGTGCGGGAACGACTTCTGCCCTCGATCGATGTCGCCGGCAGCGCACACGCGAGAGATGGCTGAGATGGCTTGCGATCAAACTTTCCCAAGCCCTGGTACCGCCGCACTTACTCTCTCCCACGCGAGAAGTCAACGCCACGACCCCAACTTGTCAACTGCTGTTTAGCTACAGCGCCTCGCGACTTGGGACGTCGCTACGAGGCAGTGATCTCCCGCAGCCACCCGTCCCAGCGTGCAGGTAGCGATTCTCAAGACGGACGAGAGACAGGCATACGCCTTTTCTGCTGCGACGATCTCCATGTTGTGATTGGACGACCGGCCTCCCGACATCAGATATCGGCTGGCGCCGATGCTGATCACGTCGCGGCTGGGACCACAGGGACCTTTCGCACAGAAAAAGGCATCCTCTCGTCGGCAGTCTATGTGATCGTGTGACGCATATAGCCCATATTGGAGCTGAAAATCATGTTTGCTGCCATTGGTTGGGGAGTGCATGTGGTAGCACATTTTGCTGCACTCCTGCTACTCGTGCTGCAGTAGTCTGGCATGCTGTAGCGAAGAGCAATATATCAGCCGAAGTGGCTTGCCCAAGGCCTACCAGCAATTCCGGTAACGTTATAGATTTCGAGGCTATACTATGTTGCTGCCTTCGTTCGCGTTGTGACAAACTCTGTCTGGCATCGCAGCTGAGGGCCGTCTGGGGCGAGGCCTTTGACGTCCATCTTGACGTGACGGGATCTGCCATGCGCCAAACTGTAAATGGCAAATCCAGCTGAGCTAGCACCTCCGAAGAGCGCAAGCTACATCTCTTAGCCCAATCGCGACCATTCCATTCACCATTAACTACCATTACTTTTCACTACCACGTTGCCGGAAGATATCTCCAAAAGTCATCATCATCATGTTCGCCACTCGTCGTTTCGTATCACTCGCTCCTCGTGCCTTCGGCGCAGCCCGCGGCTTCCAGTCGACCGCACGCGCCAGTGTTCAGGTTGGCGACTCCATCCCCAGCATCGACCTCGTCGAGACCTCGCCTGGCAACAAGGTCAACATCGCCAAGGAGCTTCAGGGCAAGGGTGTTATCGTTGGTGTCCCAGCTGCCTTCAGTACGCTTCCACATGTTCCCGCAACCATGGTACACCGCCATGTACCTGTGCCTGTAGCTGACAAGTGATCCTACCGACCCACAGGCCCGGCGTGCTCCAGCTCCCACGTGCCCGGCTACATCAACCACCCGGCGCTGAAGAACGCCGGTAAGGTGTTTGTGGTGTCTGTCAACGACCCATTTGTGTAAGTTCTCGACGGCTTTCACCCACATTATTCTCCATTCCCCAAGCCGTATCCCCACCCACAGTTACACTTGCACCCTTGTTTCTCCCAGCGCCACGGCCCATCGCCAAGCCATCTCCCCTCAAAGTCAGATCGGTATCTTTGCCATTGCTTGGTCACGCCTCGACCGATGAGCCGTCTTCTCGCCTCTGGACCTCACCTGTTCACCCGCCAAGCCATTGTCGGGCATATCGGACTCGGACCCTCGTCCTTGCTACACATCATCGTATCGCCAAGCGGCCATCTCTTGTTGAATGCTGATCGAGATCCTTGCCATTGCTTAATCACGCCTCGATCTAAGGACCTTGTTCAAGCCACGAACTTCGCCATTCGGCCGCTACGTGTTCACGATACTAACGCACTTTCAGCATGGGTGCATGGGGAACTACCCTCGACCCCACCGGCAAGTCTGGCATCCGCTTCCTTGCCGACCCTCACAGCGAGCTCACCTCTGCTCTTGATCTCTCCTTCGACGGTGCCGCCATCTTTGGCAACGCCCGTAGCAAGCGCTACGCTCTCGTTGTCGAGAACGGCAAGGTGACCAAGGCTTTTGTTGAGCCTGACAACACCGGTCTCGATGGTATGTCATTCGCCTCCACGCTTCTGGACTGCTGCACCCAACAACCTTCAAGAAACCATGCTGCGGAAATATTGCTAACGGTTCGGCTCCTAAACAGTCAGCGCTGCCGAAAAGGTGCTTGGTAGTGCTTAGATCTAGCAGAGCAAAAAGTCTTCGCCAGCGGCAGACCCGGCTTGTACATACTGAACAGATGCGTGTAAGACAAAATATTGAATTGAACCTTCGCTTTAATCATAATGGTTTTCTTGCCGATCGCACATCGCAATAGGTCAAACACTCGTTGTCAGCAAAATAGAGTGTGGCGCGCCCTTCGCGCGCAATAGTTAGGGCGAATCTGATATGCAGTCACGGAGTCGAAGCCGACTCGTTCCATCGCAAATGCTGCCGCGGGAAAGAAAAATAGGAAAGAAAATTGACTTGTTTAGCCGACAGACCTCAACTCAAGCCTGCCTGCCTGCCACTGCATCGGTGCAATGCCAAGCTGGCAATGCGGGTGTGGAAGCGATCGAGCGAAAGCTAGAACGCACGGCATGCGATAAACCTCCACAGATCGTCTACATACTGCCTCTCGCTCGCTCTTGCGCCATATTATTTGCATGCTTCAGTTTTCACGTAAAGGGTAAAATGAAGAGCAGCGGAGATGGAACTAAGCTTTCCCTGCACGACACGTGATATCAGGGACCATGCCACAGATGCTTTTCACCCTGATGCAACCCCACGTTGGTAAGCAATTGGCTGTTAGAAAAGCAAAACAAATCTCCGCGATACCATGGTATTTTGTCGGCCAACCTGGACCCTTGCAACCCAAACAATCCTGTTCAGCACAAACGAACCTGGAGGTTGCAAAAGGTGAAGAAGGCAGCTGAGGTTGTGCAGATCATGCGGAGACGAAAGCTATGGCATGAAACCTTAAATGACATGACCACACAGCTATTGAACTTATTCAGATAGAGGCAATGAACATCTGTCTTTTCGTTGCTGTATGGCAAGTGGACGTCACTCAGCCATCATTGTTACCAGGTATCTCACGAACATGCTTAGGGTTTGAACAAAAGGGTTCAGGCGCGAGGAGGCAACCCTGGGAGCATGGGAAGCAGATTGGTCCTCCTTGCGTCGTCTTGTCAAGATAGGAAGGGCTCTTTGTCGCTTTGAAGTTTAGGAAGCGTGCGATGATTGTGACTCTTCTGGCGAGACTGTTTCTTTTCGCTGCAGAAAGTCGTGAGCAATTTCCCCTCTGAAGATGTGGTGATGAACAAGATCTTGGTAGGAGCGACGTATTATCGTGGGAAATAAATGTCCTAATCATTCACGCTCTAGCAAGTTCTTCAGCGCCTATACAGGAGGGAGAGCAGATGAGCAAAAAGAGGAGGATCAAAAACATACAACAGGCGGGATTCCCAGATGGTCACCCACTCTAGTACTAGTCGCCCGGTTCAGTGCTTATGTATGGCAGAGCGGACGGGATGCCCAGTTTTCACTGACCTGTGGTCGTATGTAGCACCCTGATCTATATTGTGAATTATAATCAATTGAATTGCTGTCTCATCAATCAATACGAGTTGTTCGCGACCGTCCCTCCACAGAACCACTTTCTTCTCTTCTTGCATCAGGGTCAGGCTCACGGCCACCCCGTACATTGAGAATCTTTCGCCACTGGTATGGCGACAGTCTAGACCTTGTCGTTGCTCCGAGCTCTAACAAAACCCTGACGCTCTCTGTCCGTTCGAAAATCATCGCGTAGTCAAGCGGTGTCCCAACATGCTCACAGTGGAAATCGACATGAGCGCCACTAGTGACCAGAACACGGATGATCGCTGTATTGTTGTGCTCGACCGCGATATGGAGGGCTGTTCCTGGGCCGCTACATTGTGCATTGATGTATTCGTCAAGAGCGTTTGCATCACGTGTTGCGAGCATCTGTGGCACACATTGCACCAGACTCTCCATTCGACTGCCGACGAGGACTTGTAGTGCTGTCGCAGCATGATTTCGCATTGTCCGGGCTCCATCGACTTGAATAGAGAATCTGACTTTCGCTTGAGGCTCGCATCTTGGGTACTGCACGAGCGTCAACCAGGTGTCGAAAGCGAAATTATTGCAGAAGTCGGTCTGCGGGATACCGTTCCGATCAGCGATGCAAGCCGAAGCTGTTGCTTGCAGACTGGTTGGCTGAGGTATATTTGGGTATGGTCGACTCGGAAAACACAACAGAAGTTTTCCGTGAACAGCCACATCTTCCTCAAGATCTTCGAAGTATGTGAGCAACTCGCGTACAGCATCTTCGGCGCACTCGTCCAATGTGTCAATGTAGCATACCAAGCGTCTTGTAGGAGCACAAAAGGTGCAGCACTCCACTGCCTCACGGAAGAGCTCCTGTAGAACGACGAGAGACCATCCATGCTGTTTGTGGTAACCAATCTCTATTTTTCCCAACACGAGTCCCATCTCCACGTGATAGTCTGGTTCATTCGGCAGCTGGAACAGCAGAGCGCGAAACAAGCCTTCTATGGACTTCTCCAGACCACGGCCTCTGGCATTAAAGAAGAAAGCGACGGGCTTGAACATTATGGATGTCCCGTCTCTGCCCTAGGCACTTCACATGAGTGTTGATTTACCGGCTCCGGGTACTCCGTTGATGCACAATATGCCATGGTGTGCTGATCGATAAGTATGATCTCGTCATCTCTTACACTTATCCGTACTCTCAAACCATGTGCATGCCCTTGGATGCGCTCTCTGAACATTCGAGACCCGAAGGGTCATCTCAGGAAACTCCAGTGCTTTCACCAAAGCAAGTATCCTTTCCTTGCGCCGTAAAATCGAGGCATTGGCGCATAGTAATTGTTTTGATGCCGGACGTACGAATTACCAGCGTGGAACTGACTGGCCTCTTGTGCGGTTATGTTCGGAAATTGCTGGAAGGGCGCTATATTTCCACCTTGGCTCGCACCAGGGCGAGGCTCCGGCTCTCGTTCGCCATGTTCGGCGTGCTCTTCTCCGTGATGTGTCAACATGCGCGCCCTTCGCTCCAGCTCCGCAGCATAAGGATGTCGGCGTGCCCTTGAAGACAGGAACGCGAGATGTTATAGTTCGGGATATACTATACCACTCCCCTTCTCATGCTGGTCAGGCTGAGCCGAGCCGCCTCGCACTCTTCGACCTGCATATGCACATGCAGCTTTGTAACCAATCCCAATGCGCGGCTCTCTCAGCGGAAATCATAAGGAACGTGGCCTTCGTGGAAAAATAGCCCTTTCGACTCAATGGATCTTGGGGCAATGCGTGCGACTATACATAATTACTCTAACATGGCTAATGTCACTAGACTGTACACCCGCATCCTTCCAGAACGCTTCCGGGCTGACCCATCTCATCCTTTCAAACTGCCCTTCATGTCGCCTTTCAGTCCACCTTCACTACCCTTCGCAATACGGTATCCGAAACTGATAGCGACCGCCACAACAAGCGCAAAGCAAAGCACAGAAGGACCCCATTTGTCGTGATAGCTGACGGCCACACGTCTCTTGATCTTGTCGACACGCCAGAGATAGATACCCATGGAGTAGAACAGCGCCAAGCACGCCACAAAGGTGAATGCCCAAGCAGATGCCAGAGAGACGGTGTCACCAAAATTGAGAAGGGTAGCGGCGATGGAGCCAAGAATGATGGAGAATTCGAGCTAGAGGAGAAGTCAGTGGTTGTATCTTACTATTATCGAGGGAAATGGACTTACCCATGACAGGAAGGTGCGCTCTGCTGCGAAAGACACCTTTGGTTCCACGCGCACAGGCACGTGGATCTTCTTGCCTTTAGGCGCCTTGAAACGCTTCTCGCTCACGGCATTAGCATCTGGTACACCCATACCACCTTCTCTTCCGGGAATTTGGGTGGGCTTCGGGACAGGTTTCGCCGCAGACAGGGCGTCAAGAAGCTTGTCACCAGCAGTGCTGACGTAGCTCTGAGCCAGCTTCCAGCGGTAATGCCAGCCTCCGATGCGCCTGGCTTCTTCGAGATCATCGTCTTCGTCGTCCGAGTCATAGAGCGGGTAGTCTTCGTCAGTTGCTGCAAGCGGGCGGTGAGCCATGCGCTCTTCCTCATCCATGATGTTGCCGTTGCCGTTTGCCTGGTCCAGGTGGCGGTCTTGTTCGTGCTGCTCTAGCGCATCGCGAGCGGCGCGGAGGCGACGGGTGTTCTCGTCGTCGTCGTTGACAGCGTGGCCGTTTGTCACTTCGACATCGAGCTCGTCTTCAGAATCATCATCATCCAGAGCAGCACTGGTGCTGGCGTCAGTGCTGTGGCCAGGACGCTCAATACCAAAGCGGTGAGTGACTGGCTTGCGGATGTCGACATCCATCTGAGGCATCCAGAAGGGCAACAAATTGATGCGAGTCGGGAACATGGACGCTGTGCCGTGAATGAACTTGGAGAACTTAGGCACAGCCTCGACCAGGTGAGAGGCAGTGAGCTCGCGGATCCAGGCTGGGGGATCTTGGCCCGCAGCTGTCTGGAGCTTGACCTCTAGCACACCGTACGGGAAGTGCTCAACATCGCCCTTGGGAAGCTGGCTGAAAGGCCAGTCAACACCAATATCAGTACGGCGCCAGTTGTCTCCAGAACGCTTCTTTCCATCCAAGTTGTCCTCACGAACCATGGTGAGCTCTGTATCGAGCGAGATACGCACACGTGCGTCACCAGGAAGTTGGAAAGCTGTACGGTTGTAGAAGGAACGGCAGACCGGTACTAGCTTGCGGTCGATCATGCGGAACTGAATCTCTTTAGCGAGCTGCTCGAGGTCATCAATTTCCTTCTTGCTCTTCTTGCCTTCCCTGCGTGCCTTCTCGAAGACTTGTTCTGTTGTCATGTCTCCACGCAAGAAAGCATTGACGTTCTTCTCTTTCAAGGAGAAGCGAGCCTTGACAGACTTCTCGCCAGTCCAGTCTTCACGATGAGTCTTGCGCTCCAGGAAGATGGTGTCTGTCTCCATGCCGCCATACCAACGGAGACGGTGAGCCTCGGCACCCTCAGTCTTCTTCAAACGACCTTCGTACAGCTCCCATGTGTCCGTGTTGTCATAGTAGATTGAGGAAATGGCTGAATCCTTCTTTTCGAACTCCTTGCTGGGGTTGAACACAAGCACAGGCAAGTGCTTCAGGATGATGAGCTTAAGCTCGGTAATGTTGTCCGGGTGCACCCAGTACTTCGTGGTCTGACGGATGAAGTTCTGCTGCTTACCGCCTGCGCCAGAGTCACCGGTGACTGGGTTGCCGCGCGTTCTTACTTGGTCGTAAAGCTTCGAGAGGTTGATGACAGTGGCATCGTAGTTGTCCTTGAAGAAAGGTCTTGCGCGCAGTCTCGCCGCGAACACGGGCTTCAGGTGCCAGTTGGTCTGCTTGTCGTGCTTCTTGATGATTTTCTGGAAACCAGTGTAGTTCAACTGCGTGAACTTGGCCAGATCGTGTACGTCCGCAATGATGTCTGAAAGGTCTTCCTCCAGTAACAGGTATTCATCCTCAGTAGGCGCATCTGGCCTCGCGCGCTCGTCGCGGTTGGCTGCCTCTGTCCTCGCGATAGCCTCGCCCACTTCCTTCTCGCTGGCCGTAATCCTGCGAACAATCTCCTGGCTTTTCACCTTCTGGAAGGTGAAGACCTTATCCAGCTCCTGCTCCAGCTGGTTGACGAAGCGTTGTTCATCCTCCTCGTTCCATTCCTGCTTAGGTCGGCCGCCGCCCTGCTCGAGGCTCTTTTTGAGCTCGTCGTAGGAGATGTAGTAGTAGTACCAGTCTTTGATCAGGGAGCTGCGAAGCTGTTGGCCGAACCTACACGCGTGGTGTTAGCATAGCACACCTGTGAGCTGCCATTGGGCATTGGGCTGCTGCGGGGCGTTGCGTACTTCATAGTGCCAATGCTGCTCCACTGAGGGAGTGTAGGAAAGGTCGGATGAGTATGAAAGCACGCAAGGTATGTCCAAAATTGAAAGAGGTCGCGGCGTGGTCGGTCTTCACGAGCAAATGTCTGCAGCAGGATCAAAGATTAAGCGAGCATGAAGAGTGCTTGTTTGGTGGTGGTGGTGATGGCTGGGTCTGGCTACATCAATGCCCGTGCAAGTCTCCACAGCCTGCTGTCTGCCATCGAACCAATCAAAGCGGACAGTCGCGACACGAGGACTTGAAAGTCTATACAAAATGCTGCCGAAAGGACAAGGATTGTTCGCACTTCTCCCAACAACATTTATATCACGTTGCATCGTTGCTGAGAAAACGATACCATGTCATAGTTGCGTGGAATATGTGATAATTTCACACACATATACAAATCATACTATGCTTTTCCCACCCAGTCCTTACTTGAGAACCAAGAGTTCATCCAGCGCCCATCCTATGACATGCTCCAATGCGCCTATTATCCTCCGTCGTTACACATACAGTCTCTCCAGAGCCGCAATCATCAAATCAATAAACTCCAGTAGTCGGCCGTATTCAAGACTCTAACCCTTCATCGCCACCATATCGTCCTGCTGTCCCAGCCACCAGGCACAATTTACTCTCGCAGTCCATCCAAGCTGGCATAATCGCCATACAAGTATTCCATCGTCTGCCGTTCATACAGCTCCCGCAATTGTTCTTCCGATTGCTTCATCTGCAATAGCTGCTGGCTTGCCCGAATCTCTCGCAATGACGTCTCTGTGGGAGAAATCTTGCGCCGCAGAATTGGTGGCGCGCTCCGTAATGAAGTCTGTGACGATGCCACCGAGCTCGTCGGCGAACTCAAGCAGCTATGAAAGCTCGCAGGCGAGTGGTCTGGAGGCGATCGTGGGAGTGACGATACGCTAGGATAGTTTTGCGTGGAGATTCTCAATGGTGGGACGCCCGGAGAGGCCTGGCTCTGTCTGGAGGCGTGGTTGGCTGTGGGCAGACCATCATGGCGTACGCTCTGTGTGTCTGTGTCTTGAAGCTCTTTCGGATTTGTCCGCAGTCTGAGTGCTGGTAGGCGCAGAGCAGGCACGTAACGATCCATCTAGACTATCAACCTCACAGTCGCGAAATGGCGAATAGATTCAGGCTGGGAGAATGATTCAAAAAATGAGACTCGCAATGTCGCAAGGCGATACAAGAAGGTGGTTTGACCAGCCATCTCTCGCGCGAGGTGGAGGCCACGGGATCTATATAATTTTCCAATGGCCGGAAGGGCACCCACACCTCCTAGCCCTTTGGCTTCCACGATGCAGCTGTGTCAGCGCCATGTGGTATGATAATTTTTTGTACACATAGCCGATGTACCAATTCAGGTTCTGCCCTGAGGCCCGCGGCGCGGCTGACGATGACATGCAGACGTACCAGGGTACGGAAGTTGGTGGAGAGGTGGAGAGGTATCAGAAAGGTACCCATGGCATGCATACCTTTAAGACATCGCTTGCGAGATGAGTGACGTCGCAGGCTGGCTAAACTTGTTGTAGAGCAGATAAAATCAGTCTGGCGATAACAATTTCCAAGTCTTGAAGACATGACACCGCCCTAGCACGCTCTGAAGAATCTGCGCATGTACAGCCTTGTCGAGAACATGCATGCAAGCAATATGTTGACGCGATCGGCGTGGCTGACCCGTTAGCAGGTGCGCCGTGGTGGGTTCAGCCACCGGTATATCGCAAGTTGCACGAAGATGGCTGGGATAGTAGATCAAGGCGTTGCTGTCCGCTCTTTGTGGAGACAACTAAAACCATGAGGTACACCACCTTTTCTAGATCCCGTAACCACATCATGATTGTTGAGGATAAATCTCGATTCTTCAATGTTGAATCGTTACAGCGGCAGTGAATCGCAAAGTGCCGGACAATGCAGCACCTCCGATGTGACTTCCCTTTCCAGGCCGTGCTGACCACCCCGTTTTGCCGGATGTCTCGCAGCTGATCGTAGGAGACATCTGCAGGCGACCAGTCTTCTGCTTCTTTTGCAGCTCAGCTCCTGCGACGGTGAGATGAGTGGCGCCAGCTTCACCGCATGCGCCACCCAGCCAATATCTTTTTCTATGAACCTACAGCGAGGTACCTGTCTTCAACATGGGGAGCCGAAGACATTGTACTGACTTGGCAAGAAGGTCCAGATCGTCGAAGCCGGCGACAGACGTCTTGAGGGCATTTTGAAGCGATCTCTTGTACATCCTAGGACATTTCTACGCGGATGTTGCGTGCTCGACAGTGATCTACAGCTCGGGCTTTTGATCTTGCTGACCAGAAAGCTCCTCGCGGTGCTATTGCAATCGTGAGCAAGAGCGTTACTGAAACAACCATTAGCATTGGTGAAGTTTTCTGTGTATGTTAGCAAGTACGGAGAGAGTATCGGTTCGAATTGTACTACAACACTCATATGTCAATGCTTACCTTATACGATGCAAGTCAGCAGGCAGGCCCGGTGCCACAGCTTGAAGCAGGAAGCCTTACACCACCAAGGGTTGGTTTGATTTGCACCTGCTATCGGGGTAGCCGAACAAAAATGTGTTTTTAAGAACCGAATGGACATATAAGCAATACTTACACACATTCTTCTCCACTGCTCGCCTCCAATATTCGTGTCTTCGACTCGACTTGAAATGGCGATCGCGCACTAACCCTGCTAACCCCAACATCATGGTATGTACACATATGCACGTATAACATGCAGTTCCTGCTACGTTTCATTGTCCATGTTTGTTCCAATAATGGTAGACATAGCTATGTTCAGTGTAAGACTGACGGAACTCGTAGAATAATTGATTGTTGAAGAGATGATCAACGCTCGCATATCATCTCAACATTTAACCCGGGCAAAGTCAACCTCCAAATCTGTCAACTCTGCCATAAAAGGTACACTGGAGCACTAGGAATCACTAATGTACATAGTCCATTCGAGATTCACGCATGTACGTGCACAAGCACGCAGTGAACGACATGCTTTCAGGCCTCGACAACTTCTACAGGAAGATGCCGACGGCACGTGTAGTAGTGGACACACTGCATTACTCGGAAAGCGAGAAATTCGCTTACACACGTGGCAACCCATGTCCAGCCACAGCGGCGGTGTATAGAAGCCATGGGCACATCGTCGCATCTGTCGGCAAAGAAGCACCATTTCAGCTAGGTCTACCTGCCATCTGCGTCGAAAGTGTTGTGGTGCCCGGCAGAAACAATCCTTCGCCTACGCTACGAGTCAGAAATCGCCTAAGACTTAGGCTCATGCAGTCGTGCAGATGAGGGCTCATGGTCATAAATCTACATGTAGTAGATCCTGATACGTTCGGTCTATAAATCGCGTTGTCATTGTTGACGGCATGTGTAGTATCCGCAGATGGTCCATATGGTCCATATACTGATGTCGTGGATGCATCTATGTCTGCTACATCCAAAGTATGGAATCTTCTACAACTCTGCGTACATCTTAGAGCCTATGACCTCTGGAGCTAGCTTCAAACGGAACCTTATTATAGTCTTAGAAGTGGACATGTGGACCTCGGCCCTTTCTCGCCTTGCTCATATCTGGAGATGCAGGACTTAGGACGTCCTTAGCAGGGCCACTGCTCGCTCTATATGGTCAATGGGCATGCGATTCCCAGGATCTCCTAGATACACAGCCTCAAGTCATGCCTCGAACGGATAGGATAAGTCTGCACAGTCCTGAGCGGTGCCTTCACAGGGAACAACAAGTGCGCACACCGCCGGAGTAGCATGCCTAGTTGACACAAGGCATGTTAGAGACCTTGTGCCTCGTTCAGCTCTACTCCACCTCTCCACCCAACTCTCCGCCTCTTCATCAATTGTGGAGAATGTCTAAACGAGCAGGCATCTATAGCTGCTTGGCTCGAAAAAATAGGGTCCTCTACTGCATTGACAGCCTGTGTTGGCCATGGGTATTAGTCTCCTCTCCCCTGCTTTCCTTTGACCCAGCTGGTCTCCATATTCTTCACACTTACACAAGGATTCAACAATGGCAACGTCGGATCCACTCGCAAGCCTGGAGGGCGATATGCTCGATGTCGCTCCTGGCGTTGAACTGACGAATGGCGACTTCAAGGCCCTAGATCATGTTGAACGACTGCCGAACGTTGCACAGACATCCACGCCAGCACCCAAAGTGAACGGCAACGGAGAGCACGTACAGAAATGCGACGTTCTTGTCGTCGGTGCAGGTTTCTCTGGTGTGACAGCAATTCATCGATTCCGCAAGCTTGGACTAAGCGTGAAGTGTTTCGAGAAGGGTGAAGACTTCGGAGGTACCTGGTTCTGGAACAGCTACCCGGGCGCCCGCGTCGACAGCGAAGTGCCTTTCTATCAACTCAACATTCCCGAGGTCTACAACACCTGGAACTTCTCCCAGCGATTCCCTGGCCACAAGGAGCTGAAGCAGTACTTCGCACACGCTGACAAGGTTCTGGATCTTCGCAAGGATGTCACGTTCAATGCTCAAGTCGTTGACTGTTCCTGGGATGAGCCTACCGGTAGATGGACTGTCAAAACGGCAGATGGCCATGTTGCGAATTGCAAATACTTGTTCCTAGGCACGGGAGCGCTGCATCGCAAGTACACGCCTGCTTTCCCAGGCCTACAGGACTTCAAAGGACAGTTGATTCACAGTGGCGCTTACCCTCAAGATCTCGATGTCACAGGCAAGAGAATTGGCGTTATCGGTTCGGGATCGACAGGCGTCCAGATCCAACAAGAGCTTGGCAGGGTAGCCAGCCAGATGACTGTCTTCGTGAGGCGACCAAGTTACTGTCTGCCAATGGGACAACGTGTCATGACTGAGGAGGAACAGCTATCCTGGCAGAGCTATTACCCTACCTTGTTCGCAAGCGCACGCAAGTCTCTCTTTGGTCTTCCAGCTTCAGGCGTCGACAAGTCTGCAACAGACGCCACAGAAGAGGAGCGTCTGAAGCTCTGGGACATGCTGTGGTCTCGAGGTGCCTTCAGCCTGCTTTTGTTGGGTTACAATGATCTTCTTTTCAACCCTGCTTCGAACCGCTTAGTCTATGACTACTGGGCGAGCAAGACCAGGCAGAAGCTGACGGACCCCAAGAAGCAAGCTATCATGGTCCCGGAGGTTCAGCCTTACCACTTTGGCACGAAGAGAACCCCGCTGGAGAATGGCTACTACGATGTGCTGAACCAGGAAAATGTGGAGATCGTGGACATCAATGCAAACCCACTCAAGGCTTTCGAGGAGAATGGTATGCGAATGAACGACGGGGAACTCAAGGAGCTCGACGTCGTTATCTTGGCAACAGGCTTCGACACCTTCACAGGCTCGCTTACCAACATGGGTCTCAAGTCCAAGGACGGCAAGGACCTGAAAGAGTTGTGGAAGGATGGTATCTTCACCTATCTCGGACTGACAATCTCTGGATTCCCGAACTGCTTCATGTGAGTATTCTCTCATCGGCGTTGAGTTCAAGTCATAGCTGACATGCGCAGGTCGTACTCTCCACAATCCCCTGGCGCGTTCTCGAACGGCACAACCACCATCGAAGCCCAAGTCGAAACTGTGGCCGATATGATCTCCGAGCTCGAAAAGCAGGGAGCGAAATCTATCGAAGCGACACGCGAGGCAGAGGTTGGATGGAAGCAGGGCATCGAAGCTGTTGCGAACATGACATTACTGCCACAGACAAGCTCTTGGTGGAACGGTGGTAACGTTGCCGGAAAGAAGGTAGAGCCCATTGCTTAGTAAGTGTGACACTGGAAGCGTCTCTTACTTCGCTGCATTACTGACCCATGTTGCAGTGTCGCTGGAATTGAGGCATATGAAAACCAGTGCAGAGATACCATCGAAGGCTGGAAGGGATTCGTGGTTACCACCGCCTAGAGATGTAAGGGAATCGCTCGTACAACATTCACGTATTCAGTATAGCAAAGGCAAGAAACGAAACGCTCATAATAACGAACACCCAAAGAAACAGACGCTGGGCGCAAAAGACGCTGATCATACAATTTCGTCTCATCATGAACCATTAGCAGCACTGCAAAACATAGACAAAAGGGAAGCCACAGCCAGACCAACATGAGGCGCCCCTACTTCGGGACCGCAGAACCGATGCCCTCCAAGGTGCTTTCTTCAGCACTGCCGATGGAGGCACCTGCGTTGGCCGCAGCGCTGGTCAAAGCGCCGTCGGCGTTGTCGCCAGCAGCCTGGACCGGGTTGGTCACTGCACCGACTCCCAAGGCGTTGCCAACAGCGCCGATTCCGTTCGAGATCTTGTCGCCCTGGCGGCGAAACTTGGGAACCGCGGAGCCAATGCCTTCGAGAGTGCTCTCCTCAGCGCTGCCGATAGAAGCACCTGCATTGGCTGCAGCGCTGGTGAGACTGCCATCGGCGTTGTCGCCAGCAGCCTGGACCGGGTTGGTCACTGCACCGACTCCCAAGGCGTTGCCAACAGCGCCGATTCCGTTCGAGATCTTGTCACCCTGGCGGCGGAACTTACGGCCGGGTGGTGGTGGGGGCGGTGGCGTGCCGGACGAGCTACCTGTAGCGGTCGAGCCGGTCGAGCCGCCCTTGATGCTCGTGATCAGATTGGCAGTATTGTCAAGTGCGTCTTCGATACCATAGCCAACACCTGGACGCACAAGGTTCAAGTCAGTACAGTTTCCGAAAAGTCATGTTAGGCTACACTTCAGTGGCGTACCATTGTCGGTGTCGGAGAGGATGGAGTCAGCAGCTGCACCTTCGCCAGCAAGCTGACGACGAGACTTGGATCCAGTTGGAACAGCTGGAGTTGCTGGGACACCTCCCTTGACGCTGGTGATCAAGTTGGCCGTGTTGTCAAGGGCACTACCAAGGTCAGGTCAGTATCGCCATCACTGTCTTTCAAAATTCCAACTGGATGAGACTGAGAGTGACATACTTCTCGATCCCGAAGCCAACACCGTTATCAGTACTAGAGAGGATGGAGTTGGCCGCAGCACCTTCACCAGCAAGCTGGGGAACGGGAGCAGCAAGGGCTCCGCTGGTGAAGAGGATGATGGCAGACGCGACCTTTGCGTTAAAGTACATCTTGATGTTCGTTCGGGTTTATGAATTTTGTTTGGATCAAGGACTTTGATGGAAGAAGGCGTGCAAGTCGTGGGAGGTAGTGTCCCTTGCTGCTGTTGGGCTTTCGACTGTATTGGTCTTGGTTGTGACTGTGTTGATGTTGATGCTGGTGATGCTCTGTTTTTCCAGGTTGGAATGGTGGTTTATATAGACAGACCGGTAAGGCGCGTAGGTCGTCATTTTCGAGAAGTAACGCCTCGAGCATGTTGAAGTCAGGGTCAACACGTATGCTCTCGGTAGCTTTGAGAAGCCACCGACGTTAGCTCGCAGCACGTGTATTGATAGTTCACTCACAGTATACACAAGCAAACTCTCAAAGTGACGCCGGGGCTCCGGCAACTCCCTCGTATACCACCATACTGTACCATAGCTGCACAGAAGTGGATAAGATGGCTTGTGCCGTTGACCATCGTAGAAGGATGAAATATTGACGGAATTGCAGATCAAATTCAATTGTTTGTATCGCACGTGTTGACCACGATGGTCGCCAACGTTCTTCAGTCGATCGTGATAGTCACCACGTATCGAGTTCGAGACATTCTGGGGATACGGATCTCATTCTTCGCCCGCCAGGCCTCAGCTGAAGAAAGCTTCATGGAAGCAATGTATGCAACTAGGGCTATGCAACGCTCGAATTGTCTAGTGAGGTTAGATAGGGTTCTTCAAATCAGAGTGGTAGCAGCTTGTAAGTGGCTCACCTGTGGCGCACAGTCATGGGGTCGAAGCTTCCTTGTAAGCGGACAAGCACGGCATTTCTCTATACCAAGCTGAGCGAAGCATTTGACAAGCTTTTGATCAGCGCCATGGCTGCCGATATGGGAAGGGTCTGACGAACAGATCGCTTATCACGGCAGGATCTGCTGCTCTGCGTAATTCGCGCTGTAAGTCGCGTGAGCATGCGTGTGAAACGAAGCGTATCCAACAGGATTTACACGATCCGAAGAGATTGTGTTTAGCGATACGAGAAAATGATATTGCAAATGGGTTACCTCAAATGGTCCGAAGACTTTGTGCGATGTTGTTCGGATACTGGCGCCGAAAGGCAGACGCAACAACCTTGACCATGACGTTGATCTTGACTAATGCAGGGTTGGAAACTCAAAATCGCGAATGCGTACGTCCGCTTGTGGGCTTGCCGAATAGGGTCGAAGGTTCATTTAGACCTCGCTACGGCCTGCCCAACGATGCGAGTTAACGACACGAATGATGGTTCCATGAGCCTCACCTTCCATTGATTGCTTGTGAAAACATCCATGTATTTAGCGATAGGCGTTATGTCCTCGGTTCCAACAATAAGCGGCCAGGGCTCGACCTGTGCCAAATGTACCAGAGTAACAGCTCAAAAAGAGGAAGCACGCTTGGAAGTTTGGTTCTCTGACGGCAGCGTGCATATGGCCGCAGTCTCCCGAATGCCCTGATTGGGATAATGCGCGGACGTGTGAGCCGCTTCAAGGGCAAACGTGCCTCTTCATGCACAGAGGTACAGTTGCTGTGAGTCTACGTCAGTATTGAAGACTTGACGACTACGCACCTCATGGATCCCGCGGCCGGCAGCTGTACAGATCCTTCCGCATCTCTAACCTGCAGCTTGTACGTACGATCGCAGTCAGCAGCTGGTCTGGTCCCGTACTCTATGATTCCAGGTCGCCAATGACGCCACTGGCTCGGTTGCAGAGTACCTGTATTTGTATTGCTCGTCGGAAGTCGGAGAGTCGCAGCGTACAACGCAGCCTCGGTTCTGAGTTCCGTTTGGCGTAGTATAGGCGATACAGTCCGTGTGCTCGTAATAGCTCCTCAGTAACGGAAGACCAGCTCGCCCGCCAGCGAAGCAGGTATACAGCAACTGACGGATTTTACCGGTGCAGAGATGGTTTGAGCGACCTTCGCGCGCGAGAGTTTGCATGAGATGCAGGCATCCCCAGCGGCAGGTGTTGTTCTCGCTGTTGTGATCTGCTTCTAGAGCCATCTAGGCGTTATGATCGAGGCTGCAGCGACGTCACATCACCGCGCGACTTCCCCCGTATTGTTGCTAATATCGTGAGCAGCGACGTAAGGTTGCATGATTGTTCGACTTGTGGTAACGAGACGTTCAGCTGTCTTCTGAGCATGCGCGTCAGCTCATAGCCACCGAACATGGCAGCAACGACGATCAACGTTACAAAGCATGTCCAGACAAAGGTCAGGGGATAGCTCGACCCCGACATGTTCGTGCCGAAAACGCCAGTGACGAAGGCGAGTAAATGGAGGTCACAGTTTGTGTCGCTGGTCCCAGTTCCAGAACGGTGCGCTATGGTGATGCAGAAAGTCACAATCCCGGTAGACGGCTCTCCGAACTCGTTGTTCGACGTGTCGTATCTCTGAGCGCTGCCATAAGTCAGAAGTAATTGCTCAACAAAAACAAGCTTGCTCTGAAGAAACCGACGAATGGAGCATCACACTCGAGGTCCGTGCGGAAGTCCATGGAGGCAGTCTCATCTTGACAAAGAGGCTGCAAGGGGCAAAGGATTCATGCGCGGATGAATGGTCTGCCACCCAGAGGAGGCGTCACAGTGGATGCGCCACACTACCACGACAAGTACCATGAAACAACTCTCAATGATGATGAATTGATGAGCGTTACCGAAAAGTTGTTATCCTGAGGTCCAACACGTGTATGTCAGGAGGCAGTACTTTTGATGTGCCCAAGAAGACGCGCCGCCCCCTGAGCCATGCCAAGCATGGAGGCATCGAGGATCAAGCATTCGTGCAGCTCCCGGGATCCAGCCTCTTGTGACACCCAGTCGTGCTACTGGAATGACGAAAAACTGTGTTGTTCATGCGCTTTTTGTAGCTGATATATAGAATACCGAGGACGGTGCTCTCTAAGGTAGCCCCGACGCTGCGGCAACAGCAGCTCGTTCTCAATGGTAAACAGCACGATGATCAAACGCAAAAATCAAGACAAACGCACTCACGGTCTGGAGATGGCCGCAACGTCTCAGTAGCAAAATCCCAGTATCATGAGGATGATATCCCAAGCACCAGCTCAAGCGCTTCAGAGATAATGCTGTGTCCTCAGCTGTAAGTGGCGTTTTCGTCTACTTTGCGGCTGAAGTGCAGTAGCGTAAGCGGCACACACAACACCCATGAAACCAAAACGCAGCTGAGCACAAACCTTTCGCTAAAGCACGGAAAGGATCCACTGGTACTGCAAGATCCTGCAGCGACACTTGAAGAATCATCAACGCCAAAACAAAGTGGCCGGGAACTACCAAGACGTCCAACATGGTTGACGTAGCTTCCATAACGGTATCGGTTGTCAGTCTCGTCACCGCAATAGGCGTGGCAGTCGCCACCGGTGTCCTACAGATATACTCGGAAGAGCGAAATGCCCGTCGCGAGACAGAGCGTCTCCTGCGGAAGTATCGCGACCCTTTGCTGCTAGGTGAGTGCAGAGGTCTATTACATTGAAATACTTCTTCTTTTGCAGAGTCCAAAATATTGACTCCTCACCACCTCCAGCTGCGCAAGATCTCCAATCGCGGATATACAACATAACCGAGAATAATGTCCTCGCATTCTTGCACGGCTCTTCAGATTATCAAGACTGCTTGATAATCTACACCGCTTTCCTGTTCGGTCAATACCTCTGCTGGACCCATATTCTCCGTCAACAGGCTCAATTTGCGTGCTTTGCCACGGAGGAGCGCGGTCGCAATAAGCGACTGGTAGAGTTGTTTGGAAAAATTCAGACGTGTCTCAATACAGACAGATGGGGTCCAGCTGAAGAGCCTTTCATGCTGTGGAAAGGCCATCAACTTGCCATTGGCGAGCTGATGACGGTGTCGTCGTCGGACGCCGGGGGCAGCACAGAGCTGTTATGCATGGGCTATGCAGAATTCACGCGGAAGTGGAAAGCAGGCGATAGGTCTGTCGAAGAACGCAACGCAGGCAACGACAGTGGGGAGAAAGGTTTGAGCCAGTTCCAAGGCCAGGGCCGGGGCAACGATAGCGAGGTCTTTCGCGGCTGGTTCGGATACATCGAGCGTGGAATCCATCAAGTCGAAAGGCAGCGGCACCACGGAGATTCCACAGGGTTCAACCGTATCAGACGTTTGCAACATCTTCTGTTGGAGCTTGTTGAAGCCTTGGATCCCGATGGAGCTCGTGCGAGCGGGTCTAAGCCGGTTCCAGCTGTGCATGACTGTGCGTGTATGCGATGTCAGAAGGATATGCCCAAGACACGCGCCGGGACCGTATAATGAAATGTGAATTTACACCCACGCCTGACGTTCAAAGTTTCCACCAACATAAACAGCCAAGCGAGCTCATGCTATGCACATCAAGAGTCATGTACGTCTAATCGTCTAATTATAATGTATCCAAGGGCCCAATTCTGGGTATCAAATGGCCCAACTCCCTCGCTAATACTCCAAAATTCGTAACCAACACCTTCGAGCCGGAGCTCTCACACATAATTGAGAAACATCGCCGCCACCAGACAGACCGACCATCCAGCAAAGACCGCAAGCCCAGAAGCGCTAGAAGGCACGTTTCCAGTCGCAGGATCTCCCATGTAGTATGCGCCCATGTCAGTGAGCTCGCCTTTCTTATTCAGAAGCGCACTGTTCGGTCCGACGTTGCTGACGTCTGAGCGGAAAGCTCCAAACCATGAGTAATGGGTGACATCGCTAGAGTATTGTCAGTCTCCGAGCTCCTACCGGAAACTTGGGACGCAACTTACTCAAGGCGGTCCAAGTACGAGATGCTCTGGTTGAAGAACGTCTCCGTAGTCTCCAAATCCTGGTTCGGATACCCAAACTCCGTGACCCACATCGTCATGTTCGGGTACGTCTCGTTGATCTGGCCAATCCATGAGGCCTACGGAGCAAAAGAGTCCAGGTCAGCACGGTGTCGCAGACACTTTATCAGCTTGTTTTTGGCTTACCATGCCCTCAAAATTCCCATACCAATGTATAGGCATAAAGTCCGTCGAGCACCCTCCATCGCAAGCCGTGTAGAAATCCTGCAACCACGCCAATCCCCTCGGCGATCCAGTGACCGCAGGCGCACCAAGCTTGATATCCAGATCCTTCAGCGGCTCGACCTCATTAATCCAAGCTTCAGCAGCCGTATCAGCATCGATGCAAGACCCTCCATCTTTGCATCCATCCGGCTCGTTGAAGCCCAGAATGTACTTGATCTCCCGCCCAGAGTCCTTGAGCCCTTTCACAGCCTTGTAGAAACTGCCTGGGGTTTTGCCTGCTGAGGAAGCGTCCCAGAGCATGGGCACGTATTGCAGTTTGTCGTCGATGCCTTTGATGGGAGTGGCCGCGTAGTTGTAGTACCAGGTCAAATCGGACTCTGAGTTGTCCCAGGTTCTGTCGTCTTTGGGATCCTCGCCTTCGACGTAGCACAGGCCGCGCTTGGGGGATGTGAGCGCTATTTCGTCGGCCGCGAGGACGAAAGGTGCCCAGGCCAGAAGGGCGGTATATGTGGAGAGTCGCATCTTGCTCAGTGGCGATATGGTACGTCTTCTTCTTCTTCGAAAAGAAATGGCCGGCCCAGAGATAATTATTTGGTAGTCGCACCAGATATGTATGTCGATCGATAAATGTTTACGTCGGTATACCGATGACGCAGGCCAATGTCCCCTTCAATTTGGGCAAACCGGATTTAAGCGACAGGGGTGTGTGATGGACAGAGACCACACGGGTGAGGAAACACACGCGAAGAAATCGCAAGAAGAAGAGACATGGCTTACACTTATCTCATTAGCAATACTGGTCTCTGGTATTCTTAGAGTCAAAGCTGTTACGCGGCTCCGAGATAGACTTTATGGAATTCCCATTGAGGCGATGGAGATAGGCTGGAAGAGGAAGTGGCTTGAGACGAAAGAGTCGAAAGCTGTGGCTTGAACTCGGCAATTTTGGCCGCGGGCCGCACCTGAAAATGGTGAGAAATTGGGAGAACGAATCGTGGCGTGTCGGTAAGAATATCATTATGTATTGTTCTAAGTTTCCTGAGTGTTCGTAATCAATCGTAAAATCATCAAGATATACATATCATCTCGCCGGTCGCGTGCGCGTAAAATCGCTCGCTGCCTTCACGACACTCAAGCCACTGCCTTGAGTCTCCGTCGTTCGCCCTCTGCCGGCGTCGTTCACGTCCCGCTTTTGGCTTCGCATAGTCAGCTCCCTATGAGGTTGAGCTTCTACGCCACGGGTCCAGCCCTCTTGGCCAGCGCCGTTGCTACAATTCCAAGGAGCCTGGGTGAGCAGTTCAGGACTGTTCCGGACGTCCCAGCTGCTTGGTGGGAGTGGCACGGCCGCATCGAGCTTTGCGTTCTGCGCGCCATCGCTATCGCTGTTGTTCGCACCCCACCAGCCGCCGATAACATTGTATTGATCGCGTGTGCTGAGAGCGGCTCGCGCGTTGTGCGTGATCCACTCTGTGTAGCTGTCACAGTTGCGCTTGTGCGTTGCCGCAAGTCCTTCGTCTGCCAGCACCGTGATGCCCTCTACGAGCGGAGTGATGGTTGGTAGAGGCTCGCAGAAGATGCTCAGGTGGTGGAAGTAAATGCCCTTGAAAGTCTGCGAGTCCTGAGAGCAGGTTCCAGCAGCGTCACAATAGTCTTCCATGGTTCCGTTGCGACCCAGACCGGCCCACTCAGATGAGTTTTGGGAGTTCCATCCTGTTGCATTGATAACAGTCTCGATCAAGTCAAAACCATCTGACAAGTATTTAGGGTCAGCGGTGGCTTCCCACAGACCTCTCAACCCGGAAAGAATAACACCTTGGTTGTACGTGTAGACCATCTCATTGCGCTCGTCGCACGTAGTCTGGTTCTCAGAAATGTGGAAGCCGTCCACAATCAAGCCCTGCTCATTGGTGAAGTTCTGGGACTTGAACCATTCGTATTCCTTGATGGCATTGTCCAAGAAGAGAGGGTCGTGAGGCTGGACGAAGGGCAGAGGCGGCAACGTGGTGTTCGTCTCAGCCGAGTAGTTGGCGCTGGGATATGGGTCGGTGTTGTAGTCTCCTGGGAAGTACAGATACATGGCGATAGAGCTCGCCATGAACAGCTCGTTCGTGATCGCATTCTTGTAAGGCTGGAGCTTGGGGTTCCAGGTCAAGCCGCCTCCGCAGAGCGAAGTGTCGAACTGGTTCTGCACAATGTTGTAGAAAACGTGCGCTCGGTGAGCAAAGTGTCGAATGTCGTCCCGGTTGAGGCTTCCGGTGTTGTACGCGTCATACTCGTTGATGAACCTAACAGCCTCCAACCACTCCAAAACAACCCACTGAGCGTCGTCGTAAGCTGCTCCAAAGATCTGTGTAGTGTCTTCCGATCCGTAGAAAGTCTTCATCTCCCCAAAGTACTGCGAGATCTCGCCATCTATCGTCGCGCCCGAGATGTATGAGCCAGGTATATTGCCATCGTACTCCACGAGAACCTCAGTGAGAGAGCGAACGGTGGCGCCAAGTAACGTATCGAAGAATGCTGATGTCCATTGTATCGATTTCCAGTTGTATCCAGTCCAAAACGGTGATCCTTGCATCACCGCCAATGCATCTTGAAATTCATAGAACCAGTGTGCAGCACTGTTGTCTGAAGCACTAATGCCCGAGGACAACGAAGCATCTTCCCCAGCAGGTCTAGGAAGAGCGAATGTGACAGAATAAGTCGCAGCCAGTGCCGCTATAGTCCGCGAAGGCAGCATATTGTATATCAGTAATGAAACAGTGATCAAGAACAGCAGAACCCGACAGACTCGAGACGAGCTGCAGGCAGCTGATATATTCTTCGGGCGACGCAGCGGCCTTCCTGCCTCCTCCTCCCTCGCCTTCGCCATTTTCGAGGCCGCCGATGTCTCAGACATGAAGAAATCGCCACTTCCCAGCCAAAGCCGTCGAACAAGCGGGAGAGGGTCGTGCAAAGGGGTCTCAGACGAAATGCCAGACTAAAACGGCCGTAGTGATCGTAACAATGCAATAGTCAAAGATTGCTCAAGACTAGAAATACTAGCGAAGTCATGAGTGTGGAAGATAACAGCGCTCATGGCCACGAGAACATCATCGCGCAACGCCATCGACGGCCCCCGGCTTGTCATGGCTGATCAGCCGGACAGTCAAAACATCACAACCTCTTTGGCCAGCCGTGGCGGGCTAAGGCTCGCTTCTGATGCGCTATGCTGTCAGCAGACTGTCAGCCCTACAAATGAGTGCTCACGCGGTACTGTATAATCAGATGGTTCTGCATTTTGGATATGGATAGGATGGCTGGCAAAGATGTCTCACTCTTCTTGGGGGGTGTTGCTGGGTGGTGATGACCGTGCACGACAAGCAGCCCGAGGCACACAGCCACGTCGTCATGGGGAATCCAGTGACTCGGATCGCCATGTTGCAGTTCTTATGCATGCAACCGGCGCATGCATGTGGGAACGTGAATGGCATAGGGCGGCTTTGCTGTGCGACCGATCGCTAATAGGCGCATTTTGAATCTTGCTGATGAGTCCTGGTGACACCAAACAAGAGTTTTGCAGTAGCGTGTATGCTTGTTGCCAATAGCGAAGACAGCAGTAAGACGACACTCCATCGAGGCGGAACAAATAAGGCATTTTCAAAAGTGACAAGTAGTGATTTTTCTCAAATTTCCATACATGCAAAGTATCCTTTTTGTCTATGGGATTCCTGCGCCTCATATAGTCCCCATCTTTCCAAGCCAAGTTATGCAAGTAGAAACCAAATTTGCAGTGTTCCCTCCTCTTCCAGGCGCCCAGATCTAGCTGACAGGAACAGCAGGATCTTACCATTGATATCCCAAAGGACATTGCTCCTTCCTCCCACCCCAAATCTCCTATGTAAAGCAGTCCGGCTCCTTCCAGGACTCCACTGCGCCTTTGCTGTCAAATGCGCTTCTGCACAAGGAGAGTCTGCTGCATCGTATAATCGTCAGAGCCTAGGTTCATCCACCAACGCTTCCAGACGCTGCACTCTTGAACAGAGAACAAGAAGAAAAGAAAAGAAAGAAAAAAGAAAGGTATAGTGCGGATTAGTGAATTAAGTGTCGGTCGTTGACCAAGAAGGGAAATCGTGTCACAAAGCCCACGGAGCCAGCCAGCAGACAGTCATGATGTACTGCATGCCAATGGGCTATCATTGGTAGCCACCAATAGCTGCACCACCGACCATCTGCTGAGTGTTGTGTAGCCCGTTTTGAGAGAGCGTGTGCATGTCGAGATGCGTTGGCATGCCGTTTTGTAGATCGGGGCCAGCAGACATGGCGAGAGGCTGGTAAGGTGAGCTGTCCTGTTCGGTGCCGATGTTCTCTTCAAGGGCATCGTCAAGCGCATGGCGTTCTTCCTCGATCTCCTCTTCGGAAGGCGCAACGGCATCAGGGTTTGTCTCGTGTGTGCGACGGTGCTGAGCGAGATTGTCAGAGCGGGAGAATGCCTTGCTGCATAGCTGGCAAACGTAAGGACGCTCTTGTGTGTGGGTTCGAACGTGGCGCTTGAGGTGCTCCAAACGCTTGAACAGACGGCCGCACATGGGGATCGGGCATGAGTGGCTCTTCTGAGGGTATGGTGCCATCTCGCCCAGGGTTGCACTACGAGCACGGCGGTAGACACCGTTCGCGGTCCTTTGTACAGCATGATGTTGTGGCGTCGATCTGTAGGGGTTGTTCGGGCTGCTTTCATAGCTGGCGTAGTCTTCGGCGTGGACCATCGGCATTTGTTGTCTCTGGCTGTAATCCTCGGTCTGAGCTTCGCCTTGGGGTGTACCTTGACGAGACAGATCAAGGAGTTCCTTGTGCTCGTTCTGCATCATTGCTGCCTGGTTTTGAGATGTGTGCAGACTGGCTGGTGAGTCATGGTAGGCCTCGAGCTCCTGTCCCTCTTGGATAGTCTGCGGACCGACTGAGTGCGATACGGAGCGTCTCAAGTCACTCGGGCGGTGAGGGGTGTAGGCGGTAGCGGCATGGGCTCCAATGGCGCCAGATGTGAGCGAAGACCTGCGGCGGCGTTGCTTGTATGTAGGCGAGCCTTCCAATACGGAATATTGTTGAGGCTGGAAGCTACGTGCCATTGAGGGATATTGAGCACCGGGGTAGGTAGGCGCAGCGGCCATCAGCGGGTTGAAAGGGTGTTGCAGGGCAACATCTGGGATGGCGGTGTAAAGACCAGTGTCTTCGTTGGCAATGTACGCTGGTTCGGTGGGCATGCCAGTCGAGTGCTGAGGAGGGGTGAGAGGTTCGTAGGACAGTCCGCGGGTGCTGTAATCTTCGAAATGCGATGAGACGAAAGACGGGGCGGGAGAGTACTCCATGTAAGCGGGCATTGAGCTGTGCCTGTTGCCAATCTGCGAAAGAGGAACGCCGTTGCGGTCAAACACTGGGTTCACTGACTGCTCGCGCGTCCTCTGAATCTGAGAAGGCATCGGAGGCATGGCCATCTGCGAATAGGTTGGCATGTGCGATGCAGAGTCTTCGTGCATGGCAGTAGGCATGGTCATACTGGGAGCAGGCATCGATGTAGTACCGGCAAACGAATGCTGAGGCATGAACGGAGGCGGTGGCATGGAGTCTGCGGCGCGGAGCATTGGTGAGGCGCTCTGGGACTGCGGCATCGACTGAGGCTGCGTAGGGTATGTCGACTGGCTGCTTTGTTGGGCCTTGGTCAGTTGCTCGAAGAGCGACTGCGAGGAGTCGAATTCGAAGGAAAGAGCTGGCTCGTTGACGGCCACAGTGGTGGCCTCCTGGCCCATCTTCTCGCGCTTCAGATCGCGCTCCAGAGCATCCAGGAAAAGGCGATCGTGTGGTACGCTGTACCAGTAGAAGACCTTTTGCTTCTTCTGTGTGCGAATGCAATTGTTCTTGTAGAGGAAGTCGAGGAACGGGCTCTTGGGCTCCTCGAGCGAGGCATCAGTGCCAGATTTGAGGTTGCGCAGGTCAGAGAAGATGCCCTCCTCGAACTTCTTCGAGTTCTTCACAGGCCTGCCAAAGGCCTGGAAGCGGAAGGCCAGGCATCGCACGATGTCGGTGCCTGAGATGTGGAACAGATTACTCCTGCTGGATGTTAGACTGATGCCGCGGTTGGCATGAGAGATATGTTAGGACATACCAGAGGACACAGGAAACATATTCGCCGGTGGGAAGAAGGAACCTCCGGATGTACTGATCTTGGGCCCAATCAACGGGAGCAGAGATGAGAAAGTATTTTACTATTGCGGATGTCAGCCATGCGCCGAGTGAGGGCAAGAGTGAGGGGTGAATGCGATCTAGTACATACAGTTGTCGACTTGCTGCAGGGCCACGACGGAATCGGCAGGCAGGCTTTGCTGAGCATCTTGATCCAGCAAGAAGGTCTCAGGAGCGACGGGACGCTGCTGTGGTGGCAGCATGGAGGGGTGCTGAGGGGCGGCGTACATGGCGGACATGGTGGCAGCGGAGGGAGAGTGAGGGCAAGACGCGCTCTCTAGCAGACGCGGGCCGAGCAGCAGCTACAGCGGAGCGGTGCGGTGAGGTGGGCTGTGGCGATGGGGGAGGGAACAGAAGGCCGGAGCAAAGCACCCGTCTCAGACTGGAGTGTTTGATGTGCAGCGAGGGCGAGGTGAAGTGCAGCGGGTACGACAACCAGGTCGCACGCGAGGGCAGAGGAATGTGAGAGGCAAAGCAAGCAGCAAGAAATGAAACGAGTGATGGACAAGCGGCAGCGGGCGTGTCAGATATGGGGGAGCAGAAGAGAGAAGAGTGGATAGCGAGGCCCGGCCGTCGCTGGGAGGGGAGCGATGCGATGGTGTCGACCTGGACCCGACGGACGGTGGTGGCAGAGGCTGGTGCGGCGGGGGGGGGAGAGAGTGAGAGAGAGTCAGTCGGGCGTGGTCTGTGGACTGTGGACTGTGGACTGGGGACTGCGGCGTGAAGGGCTTTGGTGTGAAGGCGAGCGTGCGCGATGCGACGAGCTGGACGATGCGGTGGTGCTTGGGAAGATGAGACGAAACGGGGGCGGGTGATGGCGGGCTACTGTAAGTAAAGGCGCGCCTCTTCTGCTCCCATGTTTCATCACGCCTCGTTTCATCGAGCCCCGTGCGTGCGGGAGGGCCCATCGGAGCCAGGCCAAGAAGCCTTCGGCGACGATGAGGCGCTCTCTTGCTCCACCGGCTGCTGCTAGTGCCTGCGTGCCTGCGTGCCTGCGTGCCTGTGGTTTGCCTGTGGTTTGCCTGTCGAGCCTGTCGAGCCTGTCTCTCCATGGCCACGGCTATACCGCCAGCCTGCGCCAGCCTGCGCAGCATCGCCCTCCCGCGCGCTACCATATATTGCACTCTCCACGTAGCCACCTTCTGGCTGTGCAGTTGTAAGCGCCGAACCATTGCCACGGCCCACTCCACGTGACGGCTGCGTGCTGCATATTATTACTGCTGAGCGCGTCTCGCACTGCCTGCTGCTGCCCGTTTGCCTGCCTGCACGCGCCCTGCTAGTAGACCATGGTGACCACCAGCCCAGTAGTCCGCCAGTGACCAGCGACAGCGCCATAGCCGCCCGCCCTGGCTCCACCGCAATGTAATATCTGCCATTTTCGTCCTGCTAGGCACCACTGCTCACGCCGTTTGCGCGCGCGCGCGCACACTGACTCCCACCGCCCTGGGAATAGCATCCATCCATCCTGCGTCAGCGCAATCTGCACAGGGTTGCGAGAGTCATGGTCCAACGTCGAAACCATCCCGCCCTCGCCTGTCTTTGCCCTGCTCGCCTTGCTCGCCCTGTCCCTGCTCTGCTCTGCAGCTCTCCCGTCCGGCCTGAGCATGCATTGATGCCACCATGCCCGGGGAACGTGGCCCTGTGTGCGTGATCTGCGACGCTGCAGCAGCAGCAGCAGCAGCAGCAGCAGAACTAGCCATACCGCATCGTCCATGCGTGCATGTGTCCATGATTAGCCTCGCTGTATCAGATTTTGACGTCAAGGGTCGCAATCGGGGCCGCCAGACTCGCGACCACCCGGTCTCCGAAGATTTCTCCAGAGCGAAGAAGTCAACGCGAGACCAGCAACAGCAGTACAGCAGTACATGACCACCCAGGTACACGGCCACAGGCTATTCGCACAGAACAAGCAACCTGCCTGTCAATCAACAAATCTTCCGAGCTTCGACGACCGTTATTCAGGCCGCCTGCTTCCCTCTTCTTCACAACCTAGATCGTGTCATTTTTCCCTAAGCGATGTCCGCATGCCCGACAAAACGTCTTTCCCTTTCCGCCCCTTTCGGGCATGCGTGGCGATAGCGATGTCTGCACGTCTGCACGCCTGCGCGAATTCGATCGCGTGTGGCTGGTCAGACAGACACTTGTCCCACCGCGGCGTTGTCTTTAGTCTGCGCGTGAGGCCGCCCTTCCTCGTCAAGACTCAGCTTAAGCCAACGCTGCAATTTCCCAGCATCGTGAACAAATGCTGCACGACTCGCGTTCGCGGTGCGTGACCGCGATCCAGACTATCGAATACACACAGTCGCCTCGTCGCCTGCATACCGCCAGTGTACGAAGTACGACTGTATATCTCCGCCGCAAAGACGCATGCGCAGCCAATCGCGGACTGTCTTGAGCGCTAGAGATGGTTCCTGCAGCTGCCATCCCTGCAAGGTCAGTGAGTACCTGTATGATCGCCGTGCAACCTGAAACACGTCAAAGAAAAGCCGCGAGGCACACCACGGCAGAGGCAAAGCGTCGCGACACCGATCACGTCTTCACCATCTTGAGCCATGCTTCTGTGCCTCCACTCTCGCCAACGTTGCTGATCACACCCGTTGCCAAGCCAATCATCCGGTTAGATCCTCCTCGCTGTGGGCCGCTGGGCTATCTTTAACATCCTTTTCGGAAGAATGGACTTCGCGCCGTTCGGAGGATTGCCCCGTTACAGTCCATCACTGCTACTAACTGCTGCATATGCACTTGAACCATGGACGGGATTCTTCTCCGCCCCTATTTCCTCGATTCTCACGGTTCAATGGCTCGTCCGATCAAATGCATTATTGATATCTCGACGTTTTCAGGCACCCCAGCTGTCACTCAGGAGTTCCGCCTCGCCTAAAGCTTGAACTCACGTGAGTCCGTCAATACGCTCGCGCCAGGTCCCCTCCGAATCGCCGGCGACGAGCCTTCGCTGTCATACACTATATCGCGACGGGTAATTAAAGTTTGGCAACTCTTGTGCACGTGTGCTGCAAAATACATCGACCGTGCTGAGCGAAAGAGATCTGCGGCTCTCGCTGCCAACCTTCTTCAATGCAGGGCTGAGACGCAGTACGTCTCTTTCAAACAACAGGTATTGCAGAGCAACAATCCGGTAAATATATGCGTCCACCGTAAGATGAGCTTTCGAGAGCGGCACCAATGCACTATCGATTATCCTGCCTCTCAAACACGGGACGTTCACGCGTGCCGCGTCTGGCTCGATCCTTTGCCCTCGAGATCGGCCCTGTTGAAGACGCCGCGCGATTCTCAGGTCAGTACTCTAGCTTGTTCTGGCCAACTGAAACAAAGAGGACTTTTGCCGCGAAAAGCGCCGGGAGCATATAGCATGTTCCGATGAAGCTACGGCTTCAGAATTTACAATGAATCCGACGGGGTCTGCCGAACGTGGCCTCAATAGTTCTTCCATCTGGGTTCTGACTTGCTATTCATGGACGAACAACAACGCGGTCTTCGTCACGGTGCTAAAGTGTGACACGAGTCTCCGATAGCCCTTACACATTACAGTGTATGGCAACACCACTTGCCATAAGTCACCTGCCACGATACTCAGTCGATAGGCGCTACGATGAATCAGCGTCGACTTACACACAGGTTTCGCGGTTGTGCCCAACCACATCGTATGATCCCAGCAAGCGTCTTCACTATCAACCAAGTGGACATCCTTCGACAATGATGCTCTGAACGTGCATATTCTGAGCGGAGTCTGCCAGCAACTCCATGCCGTGAACATCGATGTTCACAGGGTTCTCTTCACAGAGCAGGACCCTTTGTGTTCCATGTTCCTGTCGCACCGTCTGGTTCGGCTCTTGCGTGTCACGCTATACGTCAACGCCAACATGCGGTCGCTGGACGATCAAACAAGAAAGTACGATGAGCAAAAACTCTAGATCCAATCAATCAATCGTGAAGGTAAAACCGCAACCCAGGCTTACCAGGCCACCCCAGTCTTGCGTACTGTGCCAGCGCATGGCATACACTCCCCACGGCAGAACTCAGCTTTACGCGTCCTGTACGCGCGCATGGGACCGGTCCAGTGAAACTCGCAAAGAAGGGTCAAACAGCACAGTAATCACCAGGATACTCCATGCAATGAATCCTTGTTGGCAATCAACAGCAACCGCAAAATCGTATGCCGATCACCAATCATGATCTGCATACCGGCATTGCGAATGCCCACACTTCCCTGATTATGCGACCAGCGCATGCTTGTAGAAAATCCCCGAATGGATTGAACACATACCCAATCATCGTCAGCGCCGCGAAGAACGAGAATTCTAGACACATGCACCACAAACCACAACAATAATCAATCGCATTCGTTCCCTGCTTAGATCAACCACATCACACTACATGCAACCACAGAGCAGATCCGACCTCCCCAGTCAAACTAATAGGAGCCAATCCTCCAATCACCGACAACTATTTCCTGTGCAATTGCCTACAACAGCAGTCACCAAATCCCTGCTTCCCGCCTCTGTAACAGCACCGCACGAAGTCGTCGTCCGGCGGGATGACCCCGACGCGCTAGCGTGATCTTGGTGCGATGTCTAGGCTCGTTTCGCATTAATTGCCTGTGGGGAATACGTGCACCGCGAGCACAAGTCTAGACGGTTTGATCTGCAGGTTCTGTTGAGGGACTTTATAACATTTTTTCCGATCTTTTCGGTCTGTCGCGTTACCGTGTGGCATGCATGCCGCTGACGAGTTGGCGGCGCCTGAAGTCCGGCAGTTTTTTTTGCTCAGGCGCGTGGGTTGGCGTCTGCTTTTTCGGGCAGACTCTGTGGATCTGGTGTGCCTGACTCCTCGGTCGATGATCTGGTGCTGGTGTCGTGCTGTAGATTCTGCGGACATTCGATGTTTTGTTGTGTTGGAAGAAGTCTGTCAAACTTACGTTGCACGTGGTACATGTACGGTGACACGTATCGGGATGGTGATGCTTTGATTCTTGGTGGTTGATAAGGCCGAGAGTCAGCTGGAGCAGGACTATAGGGTTGTCGAGCGCGTCTCCGAGGTTCGAGGTCGCTGGGTACTGGACGCTCGAATTGAACTGACTTGCTGGAAGTGCTGATGTACAGGCAACTGCGCATGAGTTTACATACGGCTATCCCAATGATGCGATGAGCTGGGTTGGAGACTACGTTTGTTGATACGAGCATTGCTATCGAGACGCGGTCGATGTGAGGATCAGAGCTGTGCCTATCATCATTCCTAGCAACTATTCGCATGAGGCAGCCGGTTCTGGTCTGATGTTCTTGACTGTTGAGACGAAATGCAGCTCGAGCAAACTTCGAATGATAACAACGACAACAACTCATGCGTACTTAGAACCATAATGAGCTACTCATACCCACTACGCTTTGTTCTTGATATCTGGTCGCATGCCGTGGGAAGTAGACGATCGATTGCACATGGCAATCGGGTATGCATATATGTATGTTTCCATGGATCGGGTTAGGGTTAGTGTTGGACACAGATCACAATATGTGCGAAACTTGCCCTACATCTTTATCGCGGATCGTTTGATGTGCTTAGGGCACTTGAGATTATACCTTGCAAGCTCTGAAGACCTTTCGACTTCTCTGTTTCAATAGTGGTATACCTGACGAATGACGATTCCCATCCGCTGTTGCAAGTCTTTGTGTTTTGTGCTAAGCGCCCAAGGTCTCGCTTAGCAGCTGAAAAGGATACTTCCATGTATCTGTTACCATGCACAAACCGCAAGTCACTGCACCGCCTTTTACGCGCCCACAGAGTCGAGGTACAGCCTAAAGTATTTTGATGTTGCAGTGTTCCTCCTGGCCGCCTCAATACGTCGGCGGCTACGAGGAACAGAGACATGGCGAAGGATGGCCAGGCTGATGCCCTCTCCCAAGTCCCTATGATCGATACCGACTCTACCTATCGGCACATCTACGCGAACGGCCAATCGAGACTGCACAATGGCCATGTTTTCAACACGGTACACCACAGTACGTATCCCTTTTGAAGCCTTAAGCTGTACTTCTCCTGTGAGATTGACGTGAACCGACCAGATTACCGCTCTGCACCATCACCCAATGACAATCCCGTACCACGAGCAGAATCAGCCGTCAATCAAGACCTGATACGAGCATGCGAGGAAGGCCAGGGTAAAGCCAGACTCACCTACCTGCTCAGGAAAGGCGCAGACATCGAGTTTTGAAGCGAAGCAAACTGCACTCCCCTCCACCACGCAGCCTTCAGCGGTCCAGTAGAATCAGTCGAATTCCTCCTCGATGCTGGCGCAGACATCAACGCCTTCCATAAAGAGTGGAAAGTGCCGTTGTGCATCGCGATCCTCCGCGGCCGCATTGAGATCGTCGAGACACTGCTTAGGTACAAGGCGAATGTCAACATCCACTGTCCTCAACTCGGATCTCCTGCGCATGCTGCTTGTGCTAGAGCAGATATGGCAATTATCCAGCTTTTGCACACTAAAGGCGCCAATTTCGCGGCGCAAAAACATGTCGACCTTGGGATCTGGCCGATACTTATGCATGGAAAGCAAGGACCAGTGCCGCGTAATGCAATTCAGTATTGCTCTGCTGGGGCACTAGCAATAGCACTAGGTAACTGTCAAGTCGTAGAGTGGTGCCTTGATCATGGGCTGTCTCTGGATGAACCCTACATCCACATCCCTCGCGAGTGGCTCGACGACTCCGCTTCGGAACGATCGCAGCGTCTGGAAAAAATTGGCATGCGTACGAGCCATGAGAGCAAGTCCACACTCGTGATGATGGCAGCATCGCACCTTGACCACTAGATGTTGAGTCTCCTGCTTGCTAAGGGTGCAGATCCCTTGGCTGTTGACTCAACATACTACGACGGCTACAACGCCATCTTCCACGCCGTCAAGTCCGACAAGAACCGCGAAAGGATCACAAAAGCGTTGCATGGATCGTTACACGCCTGCATATCGATACTCCTAACGTACGGCGCCGATATCAACGCGCGGGACACCAAGGGCGCCACTGTACTGATGAAAGCCGTCGAGTGGTGGCAGGACGAGTACGACGTTGTGGGTACGTTACTTGACTTAGGTGCCTTGGAAGATGTAGTGGACGAACAAGGCAACACGGCGCTCATGCTTGCATCTGCGCTAGTTGCGGAGCTGCTCTGCGTCGAAGGTGCTGATGTGAATCTCAAAACATCACGTGGAACTGCTTTTGACCTTGCAACGGAGGAGAAACGGCAGATCCTTCTGCAGTATGGAGCGATCCCCACGCCTTCGTCTGATCCGTCTTCTGCAGCCACAAAAATACAGTAAATGCAATAAGAGAAGACCAGAAGGGACGAAGCTATGCTTGGCTGCGTCACGGGTTTTGAATCCCACATCTCTTCAGTGCAAGGCGGCAGATAGAAATGATGGCAAGCATAGATTGGTGCAGACGACGAATGAGCATCTACAGAAATTCGAATAAATGTAAACGCCGACCGGAAGAGTCCGGTGCTCCTTCGAGCGCAACTCTGCACATAACAGGACTGTTTTGCGCTGGCGGTGAGGACTACCGCTATTGGCAATGATCGACATATGTGATACCTGCACAAGCACATGCAGACTGGCCGACAGCATAGCAGTGTGTGCACATAGTCGCGAAGGCCACTTCATTCGCAATTCATTCTCGCATGGCTTGCATCATACCCATCGTAGACAAGATACAGTCGGCCTACTGGCTCATGACGGACTGCAGCATCCGTGACCTATCTTTGGTCGCCGCGTCCCGACCAATGACCAGAGACCTCATAGCATCTGATCGCGCAACACATACCATACTTGGCAGCTCATAAGCCTCACACTCTACGACAGATCACCTAGAATGTTTAGGCAACACCGGTTTTGACGAAGGTATCAGACAGTATTTAAGCATTGACGATGTTCCAAGGCAAGCATATCATCGGATCCAAACCCACCTTCTCATTCTCAAGCCTTAATCCATTGAGATGCATCTCTCAAAAACCTCCATCCTCTCTAGCGTCGAGGTAACCCTCTACGCCCTCCTCGTTCCCCCGGCACTCTTCATAGCCTACCGACACGGCCGCCACGGCATCCTCGGCTACTTCTACCTGAACCTCAGCATAGCAGTCCGCATAGCCGCCGCCATATGCCAACTCATCGAAAACAACAACACCAACACCACCATCGCACCCTCTCGCGCCACAATCATCTTATCCTCCATCGGACTCTCGCCTCTCCTCCTAGCCGTCTCAGGCATCCTGCACGAACTCCACCACTACCTCCTCCTCCTCCTCCAAGCCTCCTCCACGACCGCCTACTCGAAAGAGTCCCGCTGGCTACTCTTCATCCAGATTCAAATCCACACGCTCTCAACCGTCGGAATGATCCTCCTCATCCTCGGCTCCATACACCTGGCAGAAGCAAAGTCCCCCTCAGACGCCGACGCAGCGTACAAGCTGCGCTCCGCGGGCGCGGTGCTGTGGTTCGTGACTTGGTTGGGCCTGGTGCAGTATATTGCCTGGTTGTTCTTCCGCCATCGTAGAGTGCAGGAGAAGGATGAGAAGCGCTTTCGAAGTGTTACGGCGCTGCGAAGCTGGACGTTGGTCGCTTTGCTGTTCGGCGGAGCGAAAGTGGTGTATGCTGCTGTGTATGCTTTGGATCATGCGGATGCTGGGATTAATCCTGTTACTGGATCGTTCGCGGTTAGAGTTGTTTTGGTGGTGGGTGTGCAGTTCTTTGCTGCGTTGGCGATGGTGATTGGCGGGTGGTTGAGCAGGGGTGTTGTTTTGGATTGTCAGAAACAGAGGCCGAGGGCGAGGAGGTCGGATGCCGCTATGTAAGATCGATGGAGCGGCCGAGACATAGTCTGGTCTTGAAAGCATTTGCTGGGTCATTCTTTTGGCCGTACAGTCTCAGATTTTTATATATGCATTTATAGCCGTTGTGCTCACGTTTAAGTATAGATTCTCAATGGTAAAGATATCCAGGCTCTGACGTTCAAAGTGGCCGTGGAAGCACGTTAGTTTCTGTGATTAATACGCGCTGTCAACAATGTCTCAGCGACTGATGTTTTCGTTGATGCGCCAATAGCGTGTAATAGTAGTATATGGTATTAGCAGTGTCGTTGGTATTTGGGTTGCTTTGCGCACGTGATGTCATGTAGGTTCTGAAACACATGTAAACGTTACTTTTTGATTGGTCTCATCAACATAGACAGAGACCCGATCTACTTCAAAGCCCTGTGAGCGATATCCTTGCGGAATTGCATGCCCTCAAACTGGATCAGCTTCACACCCTCGTAAGTGCGATCGACGGCCTCCTTCAGTGTCTTTCCAGTAGCAGTAGCGGCAATCACGCGGCCACCGCTGGTCTGGAGCTGGCCGTCTTTGCTGAGGCCAGTACCAGCGTGGAAAATGTGCATGCCCTCCTGCTCGGGCTGCTTGACGTTCATCGGAGTGCCCTTGGCGTAGGAGCCAGGGTATCCACCAGCGGCAACGACGACAGTGCAAGCGTGCGCATCGGCAATGTCGAGTTTCTTGGACGCAAGCTCGCCGTTGCAGGCTGCGAGCATGAGCTCTGCGAGGTCGGAGTTGAGGAGAGAGAGACAAGACTGGGTTTCAGGGTCGCCGAAGCGGACGTTGTACTCGAGCACACGAGGGCCGGAAGGTGTGATCATGAAGCCGGAGAACAGGCAGCCGCAGAAGCGCAGGTTCTCGGCGGCCATACCGCGGACGGTGGGCTGGAGGACCTTCTCCTCGATTTCGGCGAGGATAGCAGCGGTGGCGACGGGTGCGGGAGCGTAGGTGCCCATGCCGCCGGTGTTGGGGCCAGTGTCGCCCTCACCGATGCGCTTGTGGTCCTGGGCAGGAGGAAGGGAGAGGATAGCCTTGCCGTCTGAGAGGGAGAGGATGGAGATCTCGTCACCCTCGAGGTACTCCTCGATGACGACTGAGTTGCCAGCGGAACCGAATTCGTGAGACACCATGATGTCCTTGAGGGCGGCCTGAGCCTCCTCGGTGGTCTCGGGGAGGATCACACCCTTGCCAGCCGCGAGGCCATCAGCCTTGATGACGACACGGTAGTCGATGGTATCAAGGTGCTTGCGAGCGGCTTCGTAGTCGGTGAAGTTCTCGTAGCGAGCGGTGGGGATGTTGTGGCGCTTCATGAAGTCCTTGGAAAAGGTCTTGCTGCCCTCGAGTTGGGAAGCGGCGGTGCTAGGACCGAAGACCTTGATAGCGGGAGCATGCTCCTCGAAGTAGTCGGTGATACCAGCGACGAGGGGTGCCTCAGGGCCCGGGACGAGGAAGTTCAGAGAGTTGTCTTTGGCATACTGGACCAGAGCAGCGAAGTCGTCTTGGGAGACGCCAGCACCGTTGACACACTTGGGCACGCTGCAAGGACAGAGGATGGTTAGTTGGTTGCGAGTCGCGTACGATCGTTGCTTCCGAAGGAATCAATCGACAAGTGCAGTGGGTGCACCTACGCAGCAGTGCCTCCATTGCCGGGAACGATGTGAATCGTCTCTACGAGCGGCGACTGGGCCAGTTTCCAGGCGAGGGTGTGCTCGCGGCCACCATTGCCGACGAGGAGGATGCGCAGCTGGTTGTCAGACATTGTGCGAGGGGAGTTGAAGGAGGAGTGGCAAAGGGAGCGAATGCTGTGCCTCCGTCGACTCAGCACATTGATGTTTGAGCTCGATTGATTCATTCGCTCGCTCGCAATTTTCCCTGCACAGCCACATGACTACTGGGTGGCGGTGCGGGCGTCTTCATGGATATGCGCATTGGAATGGATTGCTGTGATGGACATGCATGAACAGCGAGCGCACCTGGCTCTAGCGTCATCGCCACATGACTGCCAGGCTCACTGCTCGATATGAGCATGGCAGTGGGCAGGATTGTCTTGGGACAGCAGTGTTGCTTCTTCATCTCCCTCGCCAGCCCTACGCCATCGATCAAGCGCTCGACTCCCCTCCGTGCTCGGAACAGCGGGCCTTGCCCTTGCGGCTGATGCGTGTGGAGATGCCGGACTGCGCCACAGCTAAAAGGTAGCCCTCCTCGTCATCGTGCCCGGCAATAGTGAATGCGCCTGAGCAGGATTGCCTGGCCGCGTACACAGCGCCGACGAAGGTAGCTGGCACTACCACCGGCAGCACATACTTCTACATTCATCTCCCTCTCTTCTCCTATCGCCTCTACCCCTACCATCTTCCACGCCGCTCTCGCACCGTGCGTGCTGCTGTCGTGCTTCCGCTCCAACTAACTGCTGCACGCCCATCCGAGCTTACCAGACACCGCCAGGCGCCAGCTTGGCAGCTCTTCGCTAGGGAATAGCACCTTACAGCGCGGCATTGACTCGTATACTCTTCATCTGAGCTCTTGAGATATCACCGCAGTCATGGTGACAAGGAAACCGATCAAGCCTCGCGTGTCCACCTCGCAGGCACAGGATGCCAATCCGCTGCCTTATCCTGCGACACCAATCGACAGCAACAAGATACCTGCGAGCACGAACAGCATCTACTCCCCAAATCTCGGCACATCACCCGCCTTCGACTTGATTGACATGAACGAGGCCCAGAAGCGACCGCGCAGGGACTCGGATGTATCTTCCAACGGAACTTGGGATTCCCCAGACGAGGAGGATCGCGAGACGCCGGAAGAAAGCGAGCTTCCTCAGCCGCTCAGAATAGCCCAGGGAAAGCAAAAGGTACAACAGAGCGAGGCCGCTGCGAAACCCAAAGACGAGCTCCCTGCTGCTCTGCGACCTGGCCCGGCGGGGAATGCGTCAGCACCGCCAGCGAAGTCGTACGGAGATCACAACTATTCAGCCGAGGCGCAATCGAACCCGTGGGCACAAGAGCATGAACCGTACCGCCAGCAGGAACAGCCGAACAACCGCTTCGAATCGAACAACCCATACTTGAGAAGTCAGCCGACAGGAAGCGGATCAGCTGCGTGGGTTGAAGCTGGGAGCTCGACTTTCCCAAGCGAGCAGCAACATCTCCAACAACAACACTCTGGATTCAGCCAAGCTTCGTGGAACAATCACTCCAATCCTCCTCCACCAAGCAACCCGCCGCCTGAAGTACCAGTCGAGCTCCCAACCGTGCATACCCCCGCCGACGAAATCTCGAAAATGTCTCTCGGAGGTCCGGCCTACCCTCCCGGCCACGACCACGACCGAACAACAGAATCAGCACCAGTACCACATACCAATCAAGCTCCACTTGTAATGGGTAGGGCAAGGACTGAGAGCGTCGCGTCAAAGGACTCGTGGGAGCAAGATCAGCCTGATCCAGAACCTAAGTGGAACAATGATGCGGCAATACCGTTGCCACCTCCTGCACCACCTGGATCAGCAAGTCAAGCGCCACCTTACCCTGAAGACGATATTTCTCCCCCAGCACCACCAATACCACAAGCTGCACCAATCCCGCAAGCGCCTCTTCTCCCTCAGTCAAACCATGGACACAGCTTGATCGACGATGACGTGCCAGAACCTGCGCCAGCTCCTCAACGCGAGGCCGCTATTGTTACTCCTCAGCCCGGAAGGACAGTGCCCGCTCCCATTGAGGTGTCACACCAAGCCCCGGCAATCAATCCATCTTCGAGCGCCGTACCAGAAACGCCTCGCACACAAGCTCGTAGACAGCGCAACGAACACTACTCGATCAAACACATCAACTGGAAGGACTCATCTAACGGCGGCGGTATGAGACGTTCGCCAATTCTTATGCAGAACGCCAATGGTCCTTGTCCCCTGCTGGCATTAGTGAACGCATTAGTACTCAGTACGCCTCCCGATTTGGACACTGCTCTGGTCGAGACTCTTAGAACACGAGAACAAGTGAGCTTGGGCTTGTTACTGGACGCAGTCTTTGACGAGCTCATGTCTGGACGTCGTGGCGATTCGGCTCAAGAGCTACCAGATGTGAGTGAGCTGTACTCGTTCCTACTGGCACTTCACACAGGCATGAATGTCAACCCTCGGTTCATTACGCCAGTACACGCACCTCGAGGCTCGTTAGATGGCCACTCGCCCGACCTCAACCAGACCCACCCAATGCACAGAGCCCAAAGCAAAGCGGGTGCCTTCGAGGAAACGAAAGAAATGCGCCTATATTCCACCTTCAGTATACCCCTGATTCATGGATGGGTTCCAGCACAGGACACGTCTGCCTATGCAGCGTTTGAGCGGTGTGCACAGAGCTTTGAAGATGCCCAGAACATCCAATTTGTCGAGTTCGAGCTGGAAGACAAACTGGGAGCCGAAGGCTTGTCTGAGCAAGAACAACTGACACTCCAGGATATTCAAACCATCAAATCCTTCCTATCCAACTGGCCAACACAGTTGACGGACTTTGGTTTGCAGGTCATGTCGCGGACTTTGAAGCCTGGCCAGATAGCCATTCTTTTCCGGAACGATCACTTCAGCACAGTGTACAAGGAGCCGACGTTCGGCGGGCTTATGACTCTGGTGACGGACGCTGGCTATGGTTCACACGACGAGATCGTATGGGAGAGTCTTGTCGACGTCAACGGTGCAGCAAGCGAACTTTTCAGTGGAGACTTTAGGGTCGTCAGCCACAACCAGGACGCCTCGAGGCTTAACGTAGGCAACTCTGCAGGCGGCGAACATGGGTGGCAGACTGTGCAAGGCCGTAATAGCGCTTCAGGCGTACAAGCCCAACAACCATCTAGACGAGCCGACGACAGCGCAGACGAAGTTCCGCCTCCACTCCCAGGGCCCAGACCGACATCACACCTGGAACCACCTCGGCAAAATGACGACCAGCATCTATCGCGCACCACGAGTGAGCAAGAAGACCACGATCTTGCTCTCGCTCTTCAACTGCAAGAAGAGGAAGAGGACCGTCAACGTCAGTCAGAACAACAGCGCCGCCGTGAGCAAGAACTGTCCGAGCAATACATCTCTCGACAGGACGAAGGTCGGCCGCCCGCCATACCACCACGTCGAGGCGGTGGTGCAGCTGGCAGAGGCGGCGGCACAAGTACAGCGCCCAGCGCCCGCCCTGGCGTCAACCGCACCTCGAACAACCCTTCTACGGATCCCACTGCTCCGCCTTCGTACGAACAGTCCGCCAGTGACCGACCTTATCGCGAAGGAGGCTCTGCAGCGCCATTACAGCAGGGTCATCCGCTGAACACTTACGATGCGTTGAGACAGCAGCAGAATCAACCAACATCGCCACCACGACCTGGTGGGAGCAGACTTCAAGGACGCAGGAGAAGCAGCCAGCTCGGTGCTCCAGGTGGCTTTCCCGCTGGTGGTGGACAGCCTGGTCGGCGACCACATGCGCAGCCTGGGACTGTGCAGGCTGCTGAGGAGAAATGCAGTGTAATGTAGAATGGACATATATTCCTGGATTGAGGCGAGTGGCGTGTGAGACGAAACGAAATTGACGATGTGTACGAAGAAAAGATCGCTAGCTGGGATGAAGCGTTGATACTCGCTCCTGGTTGGACTTTGTAAATACCCCCATTTTCTATAGTAGCGGCATGACAATGACAACCGTATGGGTTTCTCTCCCATTTTTACTGGTAGCGGTTTCCTGGGCTCGCATCGTTTGTATATGTATTAATTTATTGCCACGCCAGATTAATTAATTCATTTGGTAAGGCTTTCTATGAACCCAGGTAGCCCATCGAGCCCATATACCTCAGGGTCCTGTCTTAGCAGAGCTAAAGATACAGGGTCGTTCGGAGTTGAGCTCCAGCCTCACCTCATCATTCATCGTCATACTGCTGTCCGTGTTATTGCAGGTGCTGTGATGCGCCCGCTTCCCCGAATCGATTTTCATCCAGTTCAGAAACCTTCAGACTCTTCGCTTCTTACGCACCGTCTTCTAGAGTCACTGACAGCTTATATGCAATCTCAATGAATACGTTCGGATCTGGCTCCGGGCGACACTTGATACCCAATAACAACAACAAGAGGCGCGAGCCACCACATCCATCTTCCAATCCAGCAAAGCGTGCCCAAGTCGCCGCTGCTTGCCAGAATTGTCGGGCGAAAAAGACCAAGGTAGGCCATAATATTACACAAAGCGTCTTGCAGTATTGAAACGATTGTTTCTCACCCGGACACTTCACAGTGCGACGCGCGCCGTCCTTGCACACCTTGTGCGAATCGCCACATCGTCTGCCAGTACGATACTGAGCGTGGCGAATCCACCACGCAGGCTGTCAAGCGCAAGCATGAGGCGGCGAGTCAGCAGCTCGCAACGTACACGCAGCTCTTCAGTATGATCGCGACGCAGGACGAGCGCAGCGTCGCCGAGATCGTACGCTGGATCCGTTCGGGACACACTGCCGACGCGATCGTCCAGAGTGCGAGCACAGGCTTCGCTGTCACGATGGTTGACTCGCAAAAACACGCTCTCGATACCCTCCTCATCAACCTAGCGCATAGCACAGGTTCTCTACGACAGATCCTGAGGCTTGCCATGGCGGTCTCGACAGGCTTCCCCAAAGCTGAGGTGCCTGATCCTCAGCGCTTCCAATTCCTGCGCAATCGCATCGTCCACTTCTCGTGCGTGGAGAATGTACTATTACGAGTACCGGAGCAATTGAGTCCTGTGCCTCGTATGTCCTTTGATCAAGCTGGGCAGCCATCCAGTGCTGGTGCTCAACCCACGATCGCAATGCGAGACGGGTATCCTCAAGATGGCACGAAGAGCTCTGACATTCCTCCACATCAAGTACCTGCGGCTCCTTGGACGACCCTAACCTCAGACGATGACGCTGTATCTCACCTGGTATCTCTGTTTCTTGCGTGGCTCAACCCAGGATGGCGCTTTGTGGAAGCTGATATTTTCTTAAGAGGTAAAGCGAAGTTATGCACATTTCTTCCATCCATTCGATTGTGCATATTCACGAAACTGACATGATCTCGTTGATTACAGCTATGCGCTCGCAACAAATCTCTTCGCAACTTTGTTCCCCGTTTCTGGTCAACAGTATTCTAGCCATTGCCAGCGTGAGTCGTACCGATCGCTGGGTAATATCTACTTCCACGTGCTGACACCTATGCAGTTGCAATGCGAACATGAAATCGCATTCTCGGGATCGGATCGAGATAGGATCACGCGCGGCATGCACTTCCACGACGAGGCCATGCGCTTGTGGGCACTGGAAGGAGACCACCCAACCCTTGCCAGTCTCCAGGCACTCTGTATTTTAGCTTTCGAGTAGGGTGACAATCCGATGTACCTTTCTACGTTGAGATGCTGACTGGTACAGGACTAACTGTCGAGCAAAAGATACTATTGGCATGCCGTTTATAGCGATAGCCGCAGAATTTGACAACAGCATCCCGGTCCACGTTGAAGCCAGCTTCTGTGCGACCCAGGGTATTTCTCAATTGGAATACCTGAGAGTCCGACTCAATACCCATTGGATGGTCAGGTGTCAGAACGTGTAAGACTGTCAGGCTAACTTCTCCAACATCGCTCCTGGTATTGACTGCAACAGGCTCACGCGCATTGCGTTCTTGGACGGTACAACAACAGAGTCACTCCAATCTGGCCTTCCGAAAATTCACGACGTCTTTGAAGATAAGGTTGAGATGTGGACGGGATATCCATTGTCGGAGACCAGTACATCCCATAGGCCTACACTATACCTTCGCGAACGGTGTCGACTGGCTGAGCTTTTCGAGGAACTTCATGCCTTGGTGCTTACCAAAGGAAAGCCCGCGGAGTCGACGGTGCAAGGGTTTGTGGCGGCCACGGAAGACTTATTGGCGAGGATGCGGCAGTTCTACCAGCGACTGCCATTCGAACTCCATTATAGGTGGCCGATGAGCGCTGCTGTCTGGGAATTGCAGTGAGTGCATGCCATCTTCGAGTGTAGGACACAGTCCTGTTGACCAGTGTACACAGCGCATCGTACCTCGCATTCAGCACGATCTTCCAATCTCAGGCCAGGGTTCGTTTGCAGCAAACGACCGTGTCGGACTCGGGCCAGCTGCCCCTCACCGAGCCACGAGAAGAAGACGCCGACCTCAAGACCAGCACGGCAGAGCGATACGCATCAAGTGTGATCCAGCTTGCTCACCGCTCTGCACAGATCCTTCGAGATTTCCGGGAGCGCTATGGTCTGAAGATTTCCCCGGCGTGGCTGCTGCGACTGCAAGCCGTTGCCGCGGGCGTTCTGGTCGCCGACCCAGGACTGGCCAATCCAACCATCGTCACGTCCCCAGGCGCCATGAAATGCAGCGAAGCGATCGGGACTTCGGCTGCTGCCCTCGAGGAGGTCTTCCGCTGTCTCCTTGGCACCGGCGTGGAGGTCATGATAGCGAGAGCGGTTGCGCGAATGACCTACCAAACTGCTGTAAAGCAGAAGGTGATTCTGAGTCAAAGCACGCAGAACATGCTACAGATCATGTCCGCGACTGCGTGGCGCCCTTCGGACGCCAAGATGATCAGCTCCAATTATCCGAACTTCGCGACGAGCAAGGGATACGGCGATAGCGAGGAAAGGATGTCGGAGTTGTTGAAGAAGTGGGAGGTCTTGGACATTTGAGCCCTGTTGTCTTTTTTGTTCCTGGATGGTTGGTCTGGGAAGATGGGAAAAAAGCCAGTGGTTACCTGGTGCGAGCATCCCGCTGGGTCTTCGTACACTCTCCAACAATCGTCGCAGTGGCGAGCAGCGAGTTCTCGGGGGCGGAGTCAGCTGACAGGAGCTCTTATGTGCCGGACAATCTCCAAGTCTTCTCCAAGCGAAGTATGCTCGCAGAAACGGTCGCTATGGATCATCCGTCGTCTGAGCAAGCATGGCCGCGAACCAAGCAAAGTTCTGTGGCTGACCGATGCTGAACAGTTCGCGTGGACGTCAGCAGGTGCCATGCCTTGATGGAATATTCATGATAGAAGAGCCGATGTATGTGGGAATGCTTCCAATTAATCCAGACAACATCGGGTCTGTGGCCCATTTCCGATACTAGAAATGAGCCGAATGTCAGAGTCAACACGTAACTATCCTAAGCCCATCAGGATCCACGATGGCACCTGCACAGCTTGGCAAATGGCGAGAGAAATGTATATACGAACCTTTTATTGACTACGAGACGTAAGAGAGTTCGAGTTGCAGTGGACATGAGACTTCCTTGGCAGATATATACGTTTGACGGCTGAGCCTCGTGATCTGGACTCCCAGTCGGTAGAGCCGAAGTAAGTGCCATGTTGCCCTAATCGAATCCACTTCTGTATGCAGGACCGAGAGGACCTGCCCAATGCGCAGACCTCGGTTCTTGACTTCGTCTATGATGAATGAATGTCTCGCCGGCAGAATGTCTGGTTTTGAGATCAGCGCTGCCCTTTGGGGCCCCGCCTGTCCCGCAAAAGCGTAAAGTGTGCTTAAGTGCTGGGTCTCCACTCTGGTCAATATTCCGCAAATAGGGACGGAGAGAGGAGAGCAGGGCCCCTTGGGCATGTCGTCGATGTTTCTTGGCTACAGACAAAGTTCCCCAGGTTGCTGCGCTGCTTTGTACAATACCACAGCCAGCTCGAGCCACTTTTCGGGAAGTGGACTGCCCTCGAGGATGTTTAACCGCTGGCTTCGGACAACGATATCGACACATGCATGACGATCATGGCACTCGCAATGCCTCTTCGCCCGAGTATATATATACTGATCGGTAGTTCAACAATGTGATGGAACTCATCAACCAGCTCGATCATCCGCAAAAATGAGGCTCTCTACACTCCTCTTGTCTCTTATCCCCCTCGTCTCTGCCGCTCCATCGAGCGCAAAGACTCCTTCTACTTTCGCTCAGCGCGAGGTCTTCACTCCTCCTGTGGACTCCGCGAACTGGACTGACCCCAAGGTCCTGTACGCTCGCTCCGCGCAGCTCAAGGACGGCTCCCTCATCGCAACATGGGAGAACTACACTCCTGAGCCACCGCAAGTCTACTTCCCCATCTACCACTCCAAGGATGGCGGCTACACCTGGAAGGAGCGCTCGCGCGTGCAAGATCAGGTCAATGGATGGGGCCTCCGCTACCAGCCCTTCCTCTACGTCCTCCCCAAGGATTTCGCTGGCTACAAGGCCGGCACCGTCCTTCTCTCCGGCAGCTCCATCCCCACCGACCTCTCCGTGACGCAGATCGAGCTCTACGCCAGCACCGACAGCGGCAAGACCTGGAAGTTCGTCTCGCACATCGCCACCGGCGGCGAGGCGCGCCCCAACAACGGCCTCACACCCGTCTGGGAGCCCTTCCTCATGCTCTACAAGAACAAGCTCATTTGCTACTACTCCGACCAGCGCGACCCCAAGTATGGCCAGAAGATGGTGCACCAGACCACCACCGACCTCAAGACCTGGGGCCCCGTCGTCGACGACGTCAAGTACCCCACCTACACCGACCGCCCCGGCATGCCGACCGTCGCCCTGCTGCCCAACGGCAAGTACATCATGTCGTACGAGTACGGGGGCGGGCCCCACGGCAGCGACACCTCGTACCAATTCCCCGTGCACTACAAGATCGCGTCCAACCCGGAGGAATTCGACGCCGCCGTCGGTCTCCCCGTCGTCGCTACCAACGGTGTTATTCCTCTCGGCTCGCCTTACGTTGAGTGGAGCCCTGTTGGCGGCAAGAACGGCACTATCATTGTTTCTGGCCACAGCAGCACTGATATCTTCATCAACAAGGGCTTGGGCGCTGGCGACTGGGTTGCGGTTCCTACTCCCGAGAAATCGGCCTACACTAGGCACTTGCGTGTCCTGAAGGACCAGAAGAAGCTGCTTATCATGGGTGGTGGTGAGCTGCCGCCTACCAATGGCAAGAACAGGGTTCAGGTGAGTGTTATGGATATCAGCAAGCTTTGAGCGTGGTTAGATGCTGGTTGTGCTTGGGACTGAGATGGTAGAGATTCGTATCAGATGCTCTCAGGGGGACGGATACAATGATTGGTAGCATATGCATGAATGAAGACACGAGATATGCCATGTACAGCCGTTTCGTTTTTTCCCGTCAACTTTTCAAGTGTAGCTACGAGTCGCTGCGCGGGAATTTACAAACAGCGATCTCATTAGCTACCAGGGTAGTACAGACGAGAAAATCTCACAAAGCAACCTGTACTACCAGTGAGATACTACTGGAGTTTCGTTCGTATCCCACATTCTGGTCTGCTAGTACAACAGAATTGAGATTCACCAAACGACGTGCTTGCCTGCGAGATACCGATGATGAACACGAACAAGGACCCGTCCAGGTTGAGTTTGAGAAATTCGAGATCGAGATGTGAAAATGTATATTTATAATGTATAGATGTAGTCCGAAACAAGAGTGCTTCCACCAACAGCTCAAGCTTGCGCTCACTGCTGGTATTGAAGCGCCCCAGACGTTGATCTTCCCATATCCGAGTGAGTCCGGTTCATTCAAAGTGCATGATACCATGCCGGACGCAAAGAAGATAGGGTTTGGTTTTGTGTCTCTCCAAGACATCGAAACACACGAGTCACTCAAGCTCAAGCCGGCGCAGTGCCGGCAACAAACTTGGTGTGGGTGGCAGCCACTACGATGTTGCCTCTCTTGCCACCCACAATCTTGTAAATGTTCACCTTGGTGAAAGCGAGGCTGCCGCCGACCTTCTCCGCAATGCCTTCAATCTCGACCTCCTCGCCGACCTTGGCACCCGACTGATAGGTGACGTGGATGTCGACGCTTACGCCGGTCTTCTCGCGGAGGTCCCATGTCGAGACAGCCATGCCGCCGGCCCAGTCCACGATGGTGGCGCTGACAGAGCCGTGCAGAGACTTGCCCGCGTTCATGTGGTTGTCGGACAGGGTGAGGCGGGCATGGACCAGTCCCTTGCTGGCGTGGGTGATGCGGACGGGCGCCAGCAGGAAATTGTAGATTGGGCTGTTGGGCAGCTTGGTCTTGACGAGGTGCTCGATGTGAGCGTGCTCGGGAGATTTGTCGGGCATGATGGACGAGAGGGATTACTGGACAGCTAGTTAGATGGAGGTTAGTTGAGAGGGAGCGAGTGTAAGCAAGCACGAGGCCACGAGCAGTGTTCATATACGACAGACACAACGTCATGTCTGGTGATATATGAATCTGGCTGCACGTGGCGACATGCTGCAGGCTTGATGAGGTGGCATTGGAGTATGTACCTTGGAAGAGGAGACGGAAGAGTGGTGAGCTGGCGAATTTAAAGGTGCGCACAGCCTTACCAGGCACGGGCGTACAGACTTCTGCTCGCACTGACTGCACTGCACGTGCTCTGACTTGTGACGTGGAGGCAAAGTCAATGTGACACGCGATAAACAAGACGAGAGTCCGTTCTTTGACTTCGATGGTCACATGTAGATTGGCGAGGCCTGGCCATGTGCTCCCTCTGCTCCCTCTGCTCCACCCGCTCCTGTTGTATGCCCCCGTCTCACCACAACCCCGCCGCCAGCGACATAGAATCCATTGATCATCCCGCCCTCATCGTCCCCACCGCGCGTTGTTGCATGTCCGTGTGCATGTGCAAGCGTTGCTGTCCCTCTTAGCTGCTGCTATAGAACGACCGCCTTATCTTCCCCAGCGCCAACGCCAAGTTGGCGCCTTTCAATCGTTGGGCCGTCTCGCTCGCACGCCGCAGCATCCCCTGGATAGTCGACCGAGCAGAACGCTCTGTTGCTGGCCGCCTCAAAGAACCCGCTGCATCCGCATCAGGCCAATGGTCGCAGAACACGCCCAGGCCCGACATGTCTGCCCCGGCGGATGACCAGTCCTCTTCTTACCTGTCCTCGCTATCGAAGCTCTCGCCATGGCCTCGCAGTCCTGCCATCCCTCCCAGCAAGGGCAAGGAGGGCGAACCGGACTCCACTCCCCTGCTACACCAGCAGAAGGGTGCTGATCACAGAGTTCTGGGCACCCGACATAAGCTCAGCCAACGAAACTACCCGCGAGACTGCCCGCCCATGAGAGTGCAGTGGTTCCACGCTGTCGACGTCCCCAAGAGACGACCGAACCCCGCCGGAGACAAGCAAGAGCCCGAGAAGAAGGTTGCTCCAAAGAAATATGCTGCGTTTTCAAAAACAGACTCCAAAGCCATCGAAGCAGCGTTCCAGAAGCTGGGAGACGAGGAAGACGCAGCGGCCGTGGGAAGGAAAGAGCTCAGCGAGGGTCTGGGTATTCAAGGATCAACAACACACGACAAGCCGAACAAATCTCTGAAGGACACACCTAAATCGGAAGCGGTCAAGGTGCCGGTCAACGAAGATTACCTCTTCGACGTTGATGTCGAACAGCGAGAGCTTGGACCTGCGTACTGGCGAGGTCCAGTCTATGATGTCCGCCGTGGCACTTGGTTCTACCAGGAAGGTGCTGTCCAAAGGCCATGTGATGAGAACCTAGCAGCACAACTGGAAGAAGGCTATCTGAAGGTCAAGGCATGGCGTCTTCCAACATCTAACACAGCTACCCAAAAGCAAAGATCGGTCTCTCAACCAAGAGCACGCCCTACTTCATGGCCAGCAGGAGAGGAGGCGCCAAAGAGTCCATCTTCGGGCACATTGAACCAGAAGGCCAGTAACCCGGATCTTCGAGTGGAGGCTGCTATGAAGGCAGCGAAAGACGGCGACACAAGCCCGGAACAGCCTGCCAACACGTACCGCCTATTCGGTGCCCACATGAGTTCTGTCGTAACATATCAAGACGCCAATACCGCGTGGCTACTCACCGACGACTTCATGTCACGCATGAACTACACCATGTACCAACGCTTTGCTGGCGGAGGACACTTTGCCGGAGTGAAGATGACTCGTGGCTATGTGCCTACTGGAAAGAAGCCAGAGGTCAAAGACGACAAGCCTGCAGACACATCCAAGCAAACACCCGACCAAGGAAAACAGCAAGGCGAGAAAACAGATCTGAGTGCGCAGCATGCGGAAGACGAAGCAGAGCTGCCCTCCGAGGCACGCCGTCGAACCCTGGAAAGGCATGTTAGTTACCTGCTTGAGGACTCGCAACAGGATCCCGCGAAGCAGGACGAAGTGCGACGACGTCGTGACGAGCGTGAGATCGAGGACGACTATCGCGAAACCGACGGGGACGAACAAGGCCGTGAGATTGAGCATCTAATTCTTGTTACGCATGGTATTGGCCAGCGTCTTGGCCTGCGATTGGACAGCGTCAATTTCGTGCACGATGTCAATACGCTACGCAAGACTCTAAAAGCTGTGTATGCCGAGTCTCCTGACCTTCGCGCTCTCAATGCCGAGCTTGACAGCCATGCAAAGTCGAACTGCAGAGTGCAAGTACTCCCCATTTGCTGGCGCCATCTTCTCGACTTCCCCAAACACAGCCTGAAGCAGAATCGAGCGGAGCATGATCTTGGCGATTCTGGCTTCGGCGATGATGACCAGTACCCGAATCTGAACGACATCACTGTTGAAGGTGTACCGGCTGTCCGCAACTTGATTACCGACCTTGCATTGGACATCTTACTGTATCAATCACCAGCCTATAAGGACCACATCTCCCGCATTGTGCTGGAAGAATGTAATCGCATCTACCACCTCTTCATGGCACGAAACCCAACGTTCAATGGAAAGATCAGCATGATCGGTCACTCGCTCGGCTCGGCCATCATGTTTGATATACTGTGCGAGCAGGGCCGCAAGCAAGCACGACCAAGGAAAGACAAGCATCCGATGAAGCTCGACTTTGACGTTGAAGATTTCTACGCTCTTGGGTCACCTATTGGCCTCTTCCAAATGCTACACGGTCGCGCCATCACGGCCAGAGAGCCGGACCTTCGTTCTCGCAACACAAGCGCTGCCACTGATGATCCCATGCTCGATGCTTCATCACTTGGCGGAGGCAAAGGGAAAAGGGCTACCCCGAATCTGGACGACCTAGTAGGCGAGATGCCCGTATCCAGCCCCAAGTGCGCCCAAGTCTTCAACATCTTCCATCCCACCGATCCGATCAGCTACCGCATGGAACCGCTGATCTCTTCGATGATGTCGACATTGAAACCCCAGCCACTGCCTTACACCAAGCGTGGAATTTTCGGCGCGCCTGTCGGACAAGGCTTGACTGGTATCAGTAACCGCGTCGGCCAGAGTGTGAGCAGTCTGTGGTCAAGTATGAGTTCTGGCCTTGCATCTTCACTCCTCACTCGTGGTCTGGGCTACACAGGTGACGTACCCGTTACAACGTCAAACGGCAACGACAAAGGGAAGAGCTCGGCGCCGCTGGGTATGAACAGTACAGGCGGCGGCACGACCTCTAGTCAATCCACAGCTCCGATGCCAGCAGAAGGCATCAAGATCGCCAAAGCAGACGAAGCAAAGCAAGCTAAGCTTGCCTCCGATGCGCTTGCAGCAGGCGAGAACGGCCAGCATCCACCCACGCTGATCGATCAGGAGCTCGAGACGCTTTACGCTGGGTATGAGAAGCAGGTCTCGGAATCTCAAACTGCGAAGACAGACCCTGATGAGCTGCTCGAGGCCGAAGAGCGAGGCAAGAAACTTCGCAGGGAAGAAGCCAAAGTACGCCGTCTGAACTCGAACGGACGCGTTGATTATGCCATTCAGGAAGGTGCGTTCGACATCAATCTGCTCGCGGCGATTGCCAGCCATTTGAGCTATTGGGCGGACGAGGATGTCAGCCATTTCATGATCAGTCAGCTACTGAGCCGTCACAGGGTCGTGAAGAGGAGAGAGTCGGCTAAGTCTCAGTAAATTTTGACCTGCCACTGCCTCTCGTTTTCTCGCGTTGCAGCAAGTATGCAATCTATATAATGTTGTATTCTTGGGTATCATCAAACGCTGCTCGCCAGCACACACATGTCCGTTTTCAAGCTGTCAACCATCCCCTCACGCAATGCTCAACCTTCCGTTGCCAATCCATCCATTCCACACGACACCACCCTCCTGCACAGCAACATCCTCCGCCGACCTCCCATTCGCATCCCTCAAACTCCTGATATCCGTCAAACCCTCCTGCTCCTCCCTCATAATCCCCATAGCAGCAGCCTCCTGGAACACCAGAGGCGGGAACTCCATTTGAGGCAACTCACTCGCCAGCAGCAAAAGCATCCACGCAACCTCGCGATGTCCGTTCGCCGCCGCGGCGTGCAGGCCAGACTGCATGCCGCCCAGCGGGTCCTGATAGCGCAGGATCTCCGCTGGGGACTTTGACGGGCCGGACATGGGGTTCTCGCCGTCGTCCATCTCTTCGTCCGAGTCGCCGTCCTCGCCGGAGTTGAGCAAGTCGACGATGGCTTTGTGGTCGCCCTCGCGGCAGAACTCGAGGAAAGCGCGGCTCTTGCGCTCTTCTGGGTAAGCGCGCAGGTAGCTTTCCTCTTGCAGGATGGGGAAGATGTCGATGTTTTGCTGCAGGCCGCCTTCGTTGTTCATGTTGACTAGGATGCGGGGCTGTTGGGCGTCTGCGCTGCTTCTGCTGCTGCTGCCTGAGGAAGGGTGGGAAGTGATTTCGGTGTTGCAGGCGGGGCAGCGGGAGAGCTCGTAGGAGTCTAGCAGGCATTCCCAGTGGAAGTGGTCGTGGCAGGGGAGCTCGACATCGTCGGGGACGGTGGTGGGTTGGCGGAGGTTGTCGTCGGTGTCGGAGTCGTCGATTTCGTGGGTGAGGGGTTCGTGGCATTTGGCGCACGCGGAGGCGGACATTGTGGGCGAGGGTGTGTTGGTTGCTGGTTGAGGATGTCTTTATGGTTGCTGCCGGGGAATATGTCTCCTACAAGAGAATTGTTCGTATGCTGCATGCTTCCCCTCTTGACAGCCTTTTTTTATGGGTCGCTGTGCTATCTTATCTTATCGACGATACGATAGACAGGAGTCTACGTACGCCTGACGTATGCTGGTGACGACTTGGACTGGAGCTGCTCAGGCTCGATGCTTGCAGCATGTTGGTGGCCTGATGGGTCAAGCTGTCTCCGGTGCTCTGAGCCGCAGTTGCTGGTCGTCTGTCTTTACTCGACATTGCCAATATTGTCAATGTGATGCATCGATCTCCTGTTCCTGTGAACACGTGATTGAAGCTCGTATGCAGACTCATGCCTCACAGGAGCTCAGTGCACGGGCTTACCTGGGTTTCTACGGCAGCGCAAGCTCAGGTAAACACGGCCGGCAGCGCATGAACGCCTGGCCGCTGCACGCCTTTCACTTTTCACCACCTTGCAAGACACGACAAAGCTCCAAGCTCTAGCTCGCTGCATACGACACTTGTCGTCTTTGCCTCTTTCGTCGCTGCATACACATACTTCGCCTCCTGCGTGCCGACGCAGTGATACACCACACACAACCCATACCCTCAGCCCGACACTGCCGCCATCATGGAGGACCAAGCGTATCTCGAGGAGGGCTTCGACCCCAGCACCCTCACTATGCCTCGCCTTCGCTCTATCCTGGTCGCGCATGATGTCAACTACCCGGCCTCGTCCAAGAAGACCCAGCTCATCGACATCTTCAACCAAGAAGTCCTCCCGCAAGCCCGCCGCATACGTGCTGCTAATGCGCGCGTGAGGCGCACCAGCCGTGGCATCGAGAACATCCCATCGCAAAACTCCAGCCTTGCCGACGAAGAAGAAGACGAGGATATCCCACAGCCTCCACGCAGCGTGGCAAGATCCTCCAGACGCTCGACACGCGCCAGGACTGAGGAGGCACTCGAAGTCGCGCCTGCACCCAGAGCTAGCAGACAGAGCACCGCCCCGCCGCTGCAAGGTGTGACTCCCAGACGTGTATCAGCGAAGCATCCACGCGCACTGGATCCCGTGGAAGAGCCTGAGCCCTACGAACCCGAGCCAAAGCGTCCCGCCAGCAGAAAGTCCGCCATCGGCGTCGCGACACCCGTCTCCAAGAGGGACAGTCGCACAAACGAAGACGGCAGCCCTTTCTCAAACCAGAATGTATTCCAGTCCGGCGGATCTCCTCCTGCGCCACGCACAGCGGATCGCAGGCGCACAACATATGGCGCAGCTCGACCTGCGTCCAGAACACGTAGTCGCGAGAACAGGCGCAGGACAGAAGAGCACCGCCCGCTGCGTGAACAGACCGATGGTGTCGTTGTTCCGACGAGGCGAACTTTCGACCCTCCTGTCTCCCGCGCGGCAAGAGTTGAGCAATACGACGATAGACAGCCGGATGAGGAGTATACACCTGAGGAGGAACAAGCTTTGGTGCAGTCACAACAAGAGGGCACCCTTGTGCCCGCACGCCGTAAGGCAAGAGCTCCTGGAAGTCATGCCGCCAAGGTTGGGCCAGCAGCGATCCTCACCGCACTGCTTGCCGGATTCGCCACCCTCTACCGACAGGAGAAGCTCCAAGTAGGCTACTGCGGCGTTGGTCAGCCAAGCTTGGAGATCGCTGGAACTCAGATTCCCGAATGGGCGGATATCGCACGCCCTGTTTGCGAGCCTTGCCCGCCCCATGCCTACTGCCACGAGAACCTCCATACTGAATGTGAATCCGGCTACGTACTCACTCCCCACCCGCTCTCGCTCGGTGGTGCCATTCCACTGCCTCCCAGCTGTGAGCCGGATAGTGCTCGCGAAAGAAAAGTGCAAGCCATCAAGGCGCGCGCTGTCGAAGCATTGAGAGAGCAGAATGCAAAGTACGAGTGTGGTGAGGCATCAAAGCCCGAAGTCAACGAACCCGCGCTCAAGAAAGCTATCAACTCCATGATTCCACGCAAAAAGGGAATGTCCGACCAAGAATTCGACGACCTTTGGGCCAGCGCACTAGGCGAGGTGCAAAATGCCGACGAAGTTACTACTGGTACCGATGGGTAAGTCCGCACTCCTTCCCCATTGCTTACTACGTTGCGACATATATCGCCTTGTTTTTGACCGTGCATTGACCAGCGAAACTAACAGAACCTCCCATTCGACAGCGTCACCGGCTTCACCCTCCGATCAAACAGTCTCGCCCGAATCCCCCTCAGCTGCGCAGTCCGAAGATCCCTTCTCGGCACGCTTAGAGAGTATCTTTGGCAGCTTGTAGGCCTGTCGCTCATCTCAGGCAGCGTCCTGTACGGCCGCCACCGCATCACCGATAACAGGTACAACGAAACCAGAGCCAAGCAACTCGCCGGCATTGCCCTGCAGAAGCTTAGCGAGCAGGCCAGCCTGCACGCGATGGACCCGGCCGCTTGGGGCGAGAACTACATCAGCATGGCCCAGCTTCGCGACGACGTCTTGCGAGACGAGTTTTCCGCTTCGCGCCGCACCAAGCTGTGGGAAAAGGTACAGAAGAAAGTCGAGTCCAACTCCAACGTGCGGCCCATGGTGCGCGAGGGCCGTACGGGCGACGTCGGCAGGGTGTGGGAGTGGATTGGCGCTGTCGGCGCCATCGACAACACTCCCTACTCTGATCGAAGGAAGAGTGGAGGTTTCCGCGACAGTCTCGGTGGGATTGCCGGCGAGAAATTCCTCGAGCCCGGTAGTGTTGAGCAGAGGAACGAGGATAGGAGTCTGGGCAAGTGGGAGGAGAAGCAAAATTATTACTAATGTGTTGTTGTTGTTGGGTTGGATGTTGGGCAGCTTTTCGTCTTTTTTTAATTTTCTCTTTTTCTTTCCCCCGACCGCTGTACGAGGGATGAGATGTGGTTCGCTATCGCTGCTTTTAGACGGGGCGAGCTGTTTTTTACGATACCAATGGGGAAATTTACTTGATGTTCAACGATATTACATCAGCTTGCTTACCGTTTCAGCGTTGCCAGCTAACCTTAGACGTTGGTGTTTGGAGTACTATGTGGATGTGACCTTAGGTTAATTCGGTGTTTTGCCTTTTGATGTCGTTGAATTTGTGTGACCTTGCCATCGGAGCAACATCAATTCCAGCTTCTCTCTTTCACCAAGATCGGCAAAACGAACGTCAAGGGTGTGGCCGTTGGTGACCGACTGTCTGGGTGGTTTGAACTGTGAAATTTGCATGTGCATGTGCGTACTGCTATTCTATGTTACATCCTCTGCTGAGCTTAGGTGAGAGCGGGAATTTGTAGTTCTCTCTCACGACACTTTCTTTTTTGTAGTGGCCTCAGCTTGAGTCTGAGCCAATTTTACCCAAAGGAAGACACCTCTCGAAATCTATTCGATGAGCTGCGGTTCGTCTTGCTGCTGCTGCGGTTGCTGCTGTTGTTGCTGTTGCTGTGGCACAACAGCACCATTTGCGAGGCCGAAGCCATCGCCCTGGAAACCTCCGAGTCCAGATGCGCCGTTCATGCCACCCATGCCCATACTCATGTCCTGCCCGGGCAAGGCCATACCGTGTGCCAATCCTGGCCCGGCGCCGTTCATCTCGGCACCGCCCATGACTGCGTCCTGCGGCAGCGCTGGCGGCCCGTTGATGCCACCAGCAGCCATGGCCACCTCAGGCGGAGGCGTGTACAGGCAGTAAATTGGGCCTTCGAGAGTCTCGCCATCGAACAGGGCGAAGTTCTGGATCGGCTGCTCGCGCTTGCCGAGGACGTTGATGACGTCTTCGGCGAGCCTGCCGCCGACGAAAGCTGCGGTGGTGATGATCTCGGCTCCGATGTTCTGCACGAAAGAGCGCAGGAAGTCCGAGTTGAGCGTCTCTGGCGGGAGCTGAAGCTCGCGTGATTTCGTGGTGGCGAGGGAGGTGAAGTTGCTGAGATCTTGGGCGTCGTGGTTCGGGAGGCGGGAGTAGGTGCGCTGGAACTCGAAGAGAGCGCGCAGACAGGGGAGAAGTGGCGAGACGGCTTTGAGCCTGCGTCTGTTGTGCAGGATCTCGGGAGCCAGAGGTGAAGAGTTGCTGAGGATGAGAGGGCAGTAAGTCTCGCGTTTGGTTACGATCTCGGTTGTCTTGCCGTTGGGCTCTAACTTCGTGGTGGAAGTGAGGGCAACGCGAGTGAGTGTCTCTGGAGCGAGTTTGGTGGCAATGTTCGACTTTTCGCGTTCAATGATGAAGTCGTGTTGGACGAGGTCAGCGAAGATACAGCCGTAAGTTCCGTGGATAGAGGCTGCGTAGAAGGGCCTGCCAGCGAAACGGGCGGCGGTGTTGATGATGCTGAGGACGTTGAAGTCATGATCGCAAGCGATGACGACGGAATAAGGCTCATAGAATGTCTGATCCTTGGATAGTAGGTCGGCGAGTTTGCCACCAGCAGCGACGTTAACTCGTGGGTTCAACTCTTGGATACGTGGGATGGCAGACTCGGCACGCTGTTCATGATGTCAGTATACTTTTGTATGGACGACCTACTTCACTTGACGCTGCGCAGCACATACCGACTTGCCGATGTCCTCGTCGCGCAGGAAGTAGCAGGAACCCAGGTCCTCCTCAGTGACAGGCTCGTCGTCCACGATGGTCAGCGAGCTAATGCCAGCGAGAGTGAGATTTTTTGCGATTTCGGTGCCTAGGGCGCGCAACGAGACCAGTAAGATGTGGGCATTCCTGATGCGCTCTTGCGCCTGCGCACCCCAGAGCCGGATCTGCCTGTCGTAGAGGGCAAAGTCGTCTGCGCTGAGGCCTGGCGCAACGTATGTTGTCTCTGTCGACGCGCCGTTGGTTGTAGGAGGCGTGTTCTCGACCATGCTGCCATTGGACGCGACTTGTTCGGTGGTCGGTGGCGCCGCCATGTCGGTGGGTCGCGTTAGATATGGTGAGGGAAGAGCAATGCCGGAGATGGATGTAGCACCGCTTGCGCGCGCTCGATAAAGAATTCAAGGACACGTGACCGTAAGTGATGACTTCTGTGAAGTATCCTGAAAAACGGGTAAATCGATGTGCAGGTCGGCGTTATTCCACTCCGGACTGGTGGAGGCGAGTGTGTTCACTTTGGCTGTGCCCTGACGATCACTTGACAGGCGACAGGCCGACAGCACGGAAAGCGCCGCTGTCGCCGTTCAGTGTAGCATCATCATCATCAGGCATGTGATTGAACCCCCACTTCTTCTTCTTCATTATCGCCAAACCTCACACCGCGAACACATATGCTGTTCCGTCTTTGTCTTGTGCATGTACCGCCTTCAATGACATCCGTTCGACTTCTCGCCTCATGACATTCGCCACATCCACGTGACTCCTCACTTCCTCCGCAAGGCTCAGATCCCAGGTCTCCTCCGGTCACATCCACACCAATATGCCTGAGTCTCGCCCGCTGTCCTCGTTGGGGGTATGTGATTACTGCGAATCCGGAATTCGCAAATGCTAACTCCCAAAAGCCACCTGGTTTTGACGACCCTCCTGCGACCTCCGATGCCACCTCGCCATATCCCGACCGTCGCGCACGCCTCCACCAAGCCCTGCGCAATACGAATGACTTAGCCCGCGATGTAACACGAGATGGCAGGACGATCCATGCCCCCGCCGCAGATGCGCAACGTAACACCAGCATGGCACTGCTCCGACGAACTCGCCGCCGAATGCGAGCCTCTTCGCAGCACGAGAACGGCAACGATGGAAACGCTGGCGAGCAGACTGACGGCCGCTCGGCCAAGCGGAGGAGATTGAATGCCGAATCACCACCGCCTGCAAGGAAGGCGCACAAATACGGACACTACGGCCAGGTTGAATCGGGAAGATTGCGAATGGAGATCGTGAGCAACGATGGAGGGGAACATCAAGACCGGAGGAACCCGGACATCTTTCTCGGCGCAGACAATATGCTGAAAACAGACAAGAGCGTCTTTTGCTCTGAAAGGACGAGTGCAGGAATACTCTTGCGCCACTTTGATGAGACTCCGTTCTCCCTGGACAGGATACATATCGCTGGACCAGAGCATGGATTTAGTGCACCGTAAGCGTACCATTGCTCCCCGATCTGAAGGCTGAGCAGTAATTAACAACAGACAGTGTGCGAGAAGGCGTGGTCTACGCTGCCATGGAAATAAAGGATCTGCGAACATATCAGGACCCACCAGCCTACGCCCGCCGGGAATACGCGCGCCGAACTGGTGGCGTTCATGAGCAACAATTCAATCGATACCGCGGCATTCAAGCATCGCCAGAACAACTCACCCTCTCAGATGCTTTACGAGATCCGGAAATCGCATCCGCGACAAACAGAGGGTTTTCGCCTTTCCCCAGAGACGAGCCCGAAGACGAAGAACCCATGTCTATAGCGGAATTCTTCGCGCGAACAGCGCATGCCGAGGCACGATGCGATATTCCATCGCCTCCAGAAGAGCCTCAACAACCAGTCTTGTCAGAAAACAGCATCCCTTTTACTCTTCTTAGTGATGAGGAGTCAGGGCCGGAGGACACTTCGACTCCGGAGGTACTGGACTACCGTCGGCGACGTATGCAGAGAAGTCGTCACGACATGGATGACTGGGAACCAACCGACCCTACATGGAGCTACTCGCGAGCCGACGGCACCGTGGTCCACCGACAGGCCCCACGAAGCGGAAGCCCTTGGGCCATCCCAACTTCTGGCAGACTAGAGGCAATGCTTACTCGGACCCGCCCTGTACACAGTCCGTCACCTGATGCGCCAGATCAAAGCGGCATGGTGCGCACTAGGACACCCCAACCCGCTGTTGATGACCCGAATGTCCAAGCAGCTCGGTTCCACATCAAGCGTGGCAAATCGAGAGTAACGGTCAAGTTTGACCCGCCCGTGAGCGCGCGATATGTTCTGCTTAAGCTATGGGCTGGCAAGTCCAATGTAGATGTGCAGAGTGTGGTTGTGAAGGGCTATGCTGGGCCAAGATTCTTCCCAGCGATGCAGCTGTTGTGAGCACAAGAGCGGCGCGGATATGAATTACGAGGATAATGAACCAATGTAGGCTGGTGTGCCACTATGCCTGGGAGTACGCGTACGTAAGCCCTTGAATACACCAATACATAATGTACGGCTTCGCGCTTAATTTGGCCTGCGTGTGATAGATACCTTTCAGAGCTGCTTCGGAGGGACGTGGCGCAACGCTCCTTCCTTGGGCTGTGTATACCAACCATTAAACGGCTTAAAGTGCTGCAGGAAGTACTGCATGTATCGTATGAAATAGTAGGAGATGGTAGACATCAATGTCCTCATGAACCAGTCACCGCGTGGCAGTGGATAGTGAATGCGATGTCGCTAAGGTGCAAGGTGCGGTTCAGAACGTGCCCATCCCCCGAACACACGGGATCGAGTTTCTACATGTCATTTCTACATATCAATACATGAGAGCCGCCAAACGTATAGTCTATTTTGCACTCCTGCTCTTCCCTTTTCCTTTCCCGTGCTTTCTACTACTCTCCTCGATCTCTCGCGCTTTCTCACGGGGATCAATCACTTCGATCTCTGACATCTTTTTCTTCCACTCTAGATCCTTCCCCAGTGTATCTCGCGCAAAAGTGAGCTGATGGGACATCCAGTCTGGGTCATCGTCGCCATCTGCTTCCGCATCCCCGTCGGGCTTGTCATCGTCCCATGCCCGACAGCTTTGGCAGTTGGCGATAAAGTGTAGATCGCATAGTGCAGCCTCTTCATCGTCTGCGTCTGCAGCTGTACGCTCGGGATTAGGTACACCGCCGTTGGCAGAAGTCTCTGGTTTCCCGCCATTCGCAGTGCCTGTCGATTCATTTGTAGATGGTAGGTCTTCGAGTTTTTGCTTGAATGCGTTGAATAAATCGAGCGCGCCTCTTTCGTCGGTTGCTTTGCCACGTTTGCGACCTCTAGTGCTCGTGGCGGGTATCATAGCCTCTAGTGCGCTTTTCGGCTTTTCTTTTTGTTTTGGGGCGGTATCGACTGTGCGCCTCATACTTGCTTTGAGAGCAGCGATTTCGGCGTTAGTTCGTTCCAACGCGCTTTGCGATTTTGACTTTTGTGGTTGTTCCTCTTCTTCCTCGTCTTCGTCTTCTGCTAGCACAGGCGCGTGTTTCGGCGCGACTGGTTTTGGTGCTTCTCTCTCTTCCACTGGAGATGGAGACTTTCGCCTCTTCTCCACTTTTTTCTTGGTCTCTGCTGGTCCTGGTAGAGTTGTATTGTTCAAATCTTCTGGAGTTTCCACAACAGTGGAAACGAGCTTTGGATTCGCCTTTGCCTTCTTGATCACTGGCGCAGCATCCTCTTCTCCTTCATCGCCTCCAAAGCTTAGCACATTTTTTCCCAATGGCTTCTTCCTCTTCTTCACGTCCTTTGCTCTTTTGTCATTGCTTGCTGTCCTCGGTGCTTCCCTGACTCTAGCCTCCATCCCCTCGAAAGGATTCACCAACACCTCCGATCCTGTGACCTTGGTAGGATACATCGGTCTCTCTGAGCCCTCCTCCTCTGTCATCTCCACCTCCGCCATCTTCATCAGATTGTAAATCGTGTCGCCCTCTATGCGCCCGAACATCGTGTGCTTGTTCTGGAGTTCCGGAGTCGAACCCAACGTGATGAAGAACTGGCTGCCATTGCTGTCCTTTCCCTCATTCGCCATTCCAAGCAGTCCGCGTCGGTTGAATTTAAGTCTACTGTGGAATTCATCTTCGAATGGCTCGCCATTGTTGAGCGCGCTGATCCCGCCACTACCGGTTCCTGTGGGATCACCGCCCTGGATGATGAAGCCAGGTACTAGACGGTGGAATATTGTGTTGTTGTAGTAACCGTCCAGACAGTGTTGGAGGAAGTTGCGCGTCGCGAGAGGAGCTTGCTTGCCGAAGAGTTCGAGGGCGATGTCGCCTGCGGTTGTTTGCAGGATCACCTTGGCCGTTGGCTGCGGCTCGAGGTTATAGAGGGAAGCCATGTTGGCTTGTTGAGCAGCAAAGAAAGATGTTGGTCAATTGTTGCGACAGAACATGAAGCAGAAGCTCTCGAGCTTGGTCGATCATGTGAAAGAGCACAGGGCTGGCAGGGCTGGAGATTCTTCGGCTGGAGAGCTGCCATCGTCACTTCCACCCCGCAAGCGCAAGCAAGCAAGCAAGCAAGCCATCATCCACCAACAACGAAACTCGACCCAACAACGCACACGCTCTCACGACCCGCAGACCTGGCTTATTTCACAGAAGGCGATACTCTGTACGGTGGATTCCAGCGGACGATCATGTCTGAAGTCAACTTCGCAAAGGTCTTCTTGTCCACTCTGGACAAGAAGCCGATCAAGCTGCCCGCGGACCATGTCAGCGACCCAAAGCAGTACCCCAATCAGAGTCCCGTATGTTACAATTACTCCTACTTTCGAGTACGTTCGTTTAGCTCACATTCTAAAGTTCATCCTCCCTCGCCAAACACACCCTTTCCCTCGCCGCGAGCGACCAGCAGCAGCCCAGGCCACAAAACCCGTTACTGTAACCGTCACTCTCAAGCCTATGCGCGGCGGAGAGACCGTCAAACTATCCGAACTTCCTCTCGAAACCAGCATCTACGACGTCAAGGACCAGTATGCCAAGCAGACCTCTCTACCCCACGAGAAGATCAAGGTCCTGCTGAACAAAAAGCCCGCCGCGGATCTCAAGACTCTCAAGGAACTCGGTGTGACAGGCGATGTGGAGTTCAGCGTGATGGTTCTGGGTGGCGGTGGAGCAACGCCTGGTGCAGGCACGCCCAGTGCTTCGTCGCCTGCGGTGGAGAAGGCAGACCCGGCTGCTTCAGTGCTTGAAGTGCCAGTAGTACCAGCAGGAGACAAGATGGAGATAGATGAGCAGGCTTCGGCGCCCGGCAGCGAGAAGGCTCAGGCGGAGAGTGCGCCCACAACGCAAGCTGCGACCGGAGCAGGGCCAAGTGGGCCAGGTGCACTGAACACGATAGAATTCTGGAATGATCTGCAGGACTTCCTTGCGCAGCGACTAAGAGACACAGAGGAAGCCGAGAGGTTGAGCAAGGTGTTCAAGATGGCATACGTAAATCAGTAAAGGGTGGAACGTCCAAGGTGCCGGCTACATAGCGTTACACGCGAGTATATGATATCATGCATAGGTGCAGCATAAACACAAGTCCAGACTACGAGCGCCTGACCGCACACCTCACAATCAACGCAGACGTGTTGCGATTGGTAGAATGTGTTTACATGTATGAGCAGACCTGCCATTAAGTTACAAAGTACCTGCATCTTGACCATTCACTGCTTGTATTCCAAAGATCTTACATAGTGCTTGTGAGATAAGTGATCGGCTATATAACGCAGTTTTTGTTTGGGATCTCACTCGATCCTCATCCATGGAAATTCCACGATATGAGAATTCGTTCTCGTTGGAAACAATTAACTTGATAGCGCACTGCTGACCAAATGGATACCATTGAAGCTGTTTCCGGGAATGAGGAGGCTCGTCGCTCGTGCCACTCAGCACGTCGATTCGTCTGTTCGAGTATCGTCACATACCAAGACAACTTTCCATAATAAACGCCAAGGACGATCCATCCTTCATACGGCTCCTACGACCTCGGACGACGAACCAATCCAGGCGACATGGATGTACAGAGTTTGCCAATCCATGGGTGGAGTTGGGGCAGGCGCATCCAGTCCCGCGCCTACTCAAGCTACTTCACTAGCGACCTATACCACAGCAGTACGAAGATTCGAACGCGCATCAATAATCCAAACCCTAAAGTACTGCAATGATCCAGAAGTACTCGGCAAAATGCATAGCGCCCGATCGCCCGTTTCCGATGTGGACGGTCCGAATAGTTTGATAAAACCCCATAGGTGGATTGACTAGGGATTTCCAGGGTTGGCGTTCGTCCTACAAGCGACCCATTTAACCGAAACAGGAGCTAATACAGCTATATTAGCTTCACGCTTGTTATGGTCATGGGCATGCTGGTCTAGTCTTGTGTAGCACCAGCAATGCAAGCCTAGAGCGATCAATAATAGACAGCAGCATGGGGGATGTTCAGATACAAAAGGCGAAGCGAATGCCGCTGGATGTCACATCTGTTCAGCGGCAGTTCCTCATCGATTCTCAAGGGTAACCCGAAACAAATCCTTCACGATGGTGTCCCTTCGCACCTTCCTCACTGGTGGTCTCCTTGCCATCGGCGCTTTGGCGTCTTCTCTCGAGAAGCGGGCTGTCAACCCTGGTATCGTCAAGGGTGATACCTTCATCCACGACCCAACCGTTGTCAAGAAACCTGATGGCACCTACCTCGCTGCTTTCACAGCCAACGGCGTTGGTCTGAAAACTTCCACCGACCGTACCACCTGGAAGGATGTCGGCGCTGCCTTCCCCAACGGCGCCTCCTGGACGACCACCTACACCAAAGGCGACAAGAACCTCTGGGCCCCTGACCTCTCCTACCACAACGGCCAGTACTACATGTACTATTCCGCCTCCAGCTTTGGAACCTCTCGCTCTGCAATCTTCCTCGCGACCAGCAAGACCGGTGCCTCCGGCTCTTGGACCAACCTCGGCCTCGTAATCGAGTCCTTCGACAACAGCAACTGGAACGCCATCGACCCCAACCTCTACGTCGCCGCCGACGGTAAGTGGTGGCTGGCCTTCGGATCCTTCTGGGGCGGCCTCAAGCTCGTCGAGCTCAGTCCATCAACCGGCAAGCCCATCAACGCGAACAACCTCATCTCCATCGCCGCGCGCCCCAACAACGGCGGCGCGATCGAGGCCCCCGTCATCACCAAGCACGGCAACTACTTCTACCTCTGGGCTGCTTTCGACGCTTGCTGCAAGGGCGTCGACAGCACTTACCGCACCATGGTCGGTCGCTCTTCTAGCATCACCGGCCCTTACGTCGATAAGTCCGGCAAGTCTATGATGCAGGGTGGTGGCGAGCAGCTCCTTGCTAGCCACGGTAACATCCACGGCCCTGGACACCCTGCTGTTTTCACGGACAGTGATGCCGATGTGCTTGTGTACCACTACTACAATGCTGCCGGTACTGCACAGCTTGGTATCAACCTTATTCGTTACGACAACGGCTGGCCTGTTGTCTACTAAGCGTTCTTGAGATCGAGGAGAATAGGATGATGGGTGGACATTGATAGTGTGCTTGAGATGTAGGACCATGATACTATTGCCTCTCGACTCCGAAACTCTGTGCCACTGTTCATGACGAGTGTGTTTATATCAACCTTAAGTGTTTATACTAACCTTAACGGTTCTATTATTTCGAGGGTAAGTTGACAAAGAGTGTTGATGAATGGCTAGCCACAGACACGTGGAGAGTTTAAGTAGTTGTCAATTCTCGACGCCACGACCGACTTTGTTGACTGAGACCATAGACAGATACCCTCTGACATGACTTGACGACAACTCTTAATCCGGTGCCAACCACAGCGAACAGGGCAAGACTGATGTCGAAATTCATCGACATCTACTGCAGTGCCAAAAGAAACAACTAGAAGTAAAACAATCGTGGGTATTCACAATCCAAAAACGCCTCTAACCACCCAACCAGCATACGAAAAACCAACTCTCTCCATACCCCAACATCATCCCCATCAAGCTCTTCCACTCCTCCTCGACTTCTCCCTCGTCATAGCCTCCATCCTCGCAACCATCCCCTTCAACCCCATCCCCCTCTCGCAATTCTCCTCCACCCACGCCTCCATCTTCATCCTCAATCCCCTCATCCCATTCAATACAGGCATCTTCTTCCCCTCCTCGCCGCCCAAGTGCGCGAGCGGGTTGAGCAGCAGGCTGAACACCTCCTGCCAGATCTCCACCTGCCAGTAGCGCTTCAGCGTCTCGCGGATGCGGTACGTCTTCGTAGCTCCTTGGCCCAGCGCCGCCCCACGATCTGCTAGAGTCTCCATGTACTTGCCGAAGAGCATGCTGTGCACGATGCCGGCCATGCCGTGGTAGTCGACCTGGTAAGTCCAGGGACGCAGCTCGCGCATCTCAGCGCAATCGGCCTCGCTGGTCTTCCAGTCGGCGATGAAAGCGACGTTGGGTACGAACTGCTTCATGTCGATGCCGCGGCCGAAGTCGATCAGGCAGATGCCCTTGCTGGCCCAGCCGTGGGCGCCGCTTGAAAAGTAGGTGGGGCTCCAGTCGGTTTCCATGCCCGGGTCGTCGAAGCGGACGAGCACGTTGTCGCCTTTGAGGTCGCCGTGAATCATTTGCTTAGCGTGCAGGGCTTCGACGGTGCGGAAGAGCTCGATGGTGAGCCACATGGTCATTACTTCGTCCATTCCGCCGCCTGTGGTGCTGGCGCTGTCTGCGCGAGCGAGATTGACGAGATCTAGCAGAGTGCCCTGGTTTCGGTATTCTTCGATAAGGAAGCACTCGTCGCGGAACATGTGCATTTCGTGCGCACGGACGATGCTTTCTGCGGCGCGAGAGACGCCCAGACGACGGTGAGATTGCTGCAAGATGAAGAACTCCCAAGCTGAGAGAGGTTCTTCCATCTTGATCGCCTCCAATGGCTTGCGGTAGGCAAGCTTACCAACAGTGCGTGCATTCTCGTCGTCCATCTCCTCTTGTGCTCTGATTACCTCGCTGTTCTCCACAAGATACACAGGGGCGAAAGTACCGGCACCGAGTTCACGCTTGATGGTGTAAGTAGCGTCTGAATCTTCGAACTTTAGAGTAGGTGGCAATGTAACAGTCTGGCCGGTCTTGTCATGACTGGTGTTGTTCTTCGCCTTGGAAAGTGATCGGATGTACTTCTTGATCTCAGCTGTGCGGCCAGAGGATTTGTCAGAATGCTCGTGGTAACCCTTGAATGACTGCAGCGATGGTCTGATCTGGCTGAGGATGGTCTGGCGGAGATATGGGTCCATCGGGTTGCACTGCTGTTCCAACACTATTGGCCCCTTCTGCGCGGCCTCTGGAGGCGATGGGCCCGCGGCCTTCGCTTCAATTTGCGAAGTTGCCGTACCCTGTCCCAGAGATATGTTGCCTTTGGTGGACTTCGTTCTGATCGGTTGCAGGACCTTGAACTTGTCATCGTTGAGATCTACAGTCACTTCCTGGAAAGGGCTGCTTGGGGTATCATCGTCATCATCGTCATCTTCAATCATGGGCATTGCACTCGAAGCTTGCCTACTAGGCGTCTTCGTGTTGAAGTAATCGTTCTGCGCCCTTGCAGTGATGGTACCAAATGATGATTCTGTTTGCTCCGCAATGGGAGTCATGAATGGTAGGCGATGATTAGGAAGCATGGTCATCTGTCGGAAGTGCGCTGACGGTGGCTCGTAGTCCTCAGATGCAATGGGTACGCTGTGAGTCCGCACGTTCTCCTCGTCTGGTGTGGTCATTTCTTCGTCGTCGTCTCCGGGAAGTCCTGGCTGCTTATTCTCATCCCGGTAAAGCTCAAACTTAGAATCGTGGCCAGTGTTTGCGTTGTCAGTTTCATCTTCGTTGTCCTTGGGTACATGTTTACTTGTCGTAAAATCGGACCATCCAGTGTGCTCGTCCTCCTGCTCCTCAGTCCCAGCTTGGCCAAGCAGTTCGTTGCGCGTTTCATCTCCGTAATCACTCGGTGCTGCAGACAGCTTGCCAGTGGCTGTGCTTTCATCACCTGTGGTATAGTCATCCTCGTCGTCATCGTCCTCCTCGTCGCTGTCAGATGCCTCGGATTCACTCTCGCTCTCCTCTGACTGAGCGGCCTGTGAAGGTAAAGGAGCATTGAAGATACCGTAAATCTCATCCATTGCCTCTTTAGTGTTGATCGTCATGGTTGGCTCAGCTACGCGGTCCACATTCTTCTTGCGTTTCGGCTTCTTTCCGGTGGGCGAGTCCAAGTTCAGTTGGACAGTCTTGGTCTCGTTCTTGATATGTTTGACGTCCATGACTTGAATTTTGCGCGTCCGGTTCGCACGCTCTTCTCTGCGCATCTTCTTCCTGATTTCGGCCTCGGTGGGTTGTGCTGGTGGCGCATTCTCGTCGTTTTCATCATTGAGTGCCAGGGTCTTCGAAGAAGATTCTACAAATACTTCATCCTTTTTTGGTGTTTTGGTGGCTGGGCCAGGCTCCGACGAAACATCCTCAAAGATCTTGAATCCGCGCTGCTTCGGCTTGGGCGATGGTTCCGGCGCTGCTTCAGGTCCGTCGAGATTTATCTTGAAGCCTTCAGCCCGAGGTTCGACTTCCTCATCCATCTCGTGGTCGAGCTCCATGTCGAGGGAATGTGTCTTTGGCAGCTCCTGCTTGGCAGCCTTCTCCTCTCGTGGCCATTTCTTGTTCATCCAGCCACGGTGACGAGCTCTCAGCTCCTCAAACGAATACTCGGAAGATCGGGCAGATTGAGGGTACACTGCCTCCAAGTTCACGAAAACACATTCGAGCCTACCAGTCTTGGGGTTTCTCACACATTGATAGTTGTCAATCTTACCAGAAGTCGACTTTGCAAGATGCTTGGGAAGAAACGCTTTCTTTGATGACTGCATACACGAGGGATAACTTAGTCCTGTTTTTGTAAACATTTGGCCGCCGGAAGAGGCTGGTAATGGGGGGCGAACTTACTGTGTCCTTGAAAATCATCATTTTCTGCATTCCACCATTCGTCTTGCCAACCTTCAGCGTCTCTCCGGCCATCGGTTTCGGCGCATGTGTGTTCTCCTTCTTGCGCTCGGCAATCGTTCCGATGTTGTCCCAGCCCTTCGAGCTCGATCCTGTGCTAGGCCTGTCTGGCTCGTCCACGTCGGCGAAAATTTGCATCTTTGATGATTTGCCCTTCTTTGAGGCGGCCGATTTTGACTGCTGTGGTGCTGGTGAGGCTGTTGAGAATGGGTCGGTTTTTGCCGCAAGGGCTGCTCTGACAACGGGCAGAGCTGGGCTCTTTGGCTCATCTGTGTCTTCTGGGAGCGCCTCCTTCCTGCGCTCGAACTCGCCGAACTTGCGCACTAGGCGCTCTACAGGGCGCGCCTCCTTCTCAATGCCCATTTTGTACACCTCTTCAGCCTGGCTCCATCGCCCTGCGTTCTCCAGCCACGCCGCGAATTCTTCGTAGTATAGCGCAAGACCCTCGCCGATGCTGTGACGAGCCAGGAAGACGAAAACCTCTCGAGGCGCATCCGAGAAGAGTCGGATGTAGTGCAGCCATAACTTGAGGTATCTCGGGTCGTTCTTGTAGTGTGATGACGACTGGAAAGTCTTTGTTGCGCGTTCAAGCAAAGGCAGCAGGCCTGACTGTGGTGTCGCTTGTGCGGTGGGGTATGCGTCGAGAGTCCATTTCACGTAGCGGTCGTAGACGTCCAGGGGGTCATCGGCTTCGTCAATGAGTGTGAGTTCTTTCTCGAATTCCTGGCGCTCTTTGGAGTTCGCGTCTTGGATCAGAGAGGGCGAGGGGTTGGCTCCAAGTAGCGGTGGGGAGTATAGTTGGGCGAGCGCCTTTGCAGAGCGGCCGCTGGGAAGAGCCTGGATGTTCTCCTTGTGACCCTCGATGACATTGAAGTCGATCAAGTCGCCGGATCCGCTCATGGTGTCGTTAGTCGTTAGGTGGTCGTGTGTCGCTTGTCGCAGAGGCAGAGCGCGCGCTCGAAAGACCAGAGACGACTTTGGCTTGAATTTACCCCCGCGCTGTTTCTGTTTGTCAACAAACACCGTCGCAGCGGGTGACTGCCCTCCTTTATAGATCTTTCAGGACCATTCATCTCTTCCGTCATGAATATGAAGAACAAATCAATGCCGAGCAGTACAAGCGCATCAACTATGTCTGACAGGCAGGCAATCTAAATTGCCGTCACATTGGCGAATTGCAACACGGACGTACTGTCACCGAGAATTGACAAAAGAGACCAAAACAAATCAATGAAAGTCCCGTTGCGTAACATCTTGTAGTCCGGATTGAACTTCAGCAATTTTGGACTCCACTACCGTACAGGAGAGCCCAGGAACCACAAGGTCAAGGGAATAAGATCCGCTACGGCGCAATTTGCAGAAACACAACCAACACTGCAGCATACCTGGTCATAGCAGCGTCAATAACGAACATATCCGGCACACCTATCAACTTACGCAGCAGCAGACCCCAGCCTTTCGAGCGGTCTTGCTACAATTGTGAATGACACGAAACACAGAAACACCACAACGAAGGAGGTGATTATCGCAAGCCGGTGTACAACCCATGTGACGAATGCCAACACCCACAGCGGCACAATAAGCATGATCAGCCCGACCATTGCAATTATCCTGTTGACAAACATATCAATTCGCTGATCCGAGGTGTAGTGTATGTTCTTGTCCTCAATCGGTGGCGGCGGCGGTTTCCAGAGCCGGAACAGTCGGAAGCGTGGAGAGCGCGCAAGAGCGCACCTGAGTGGTGTCGTCGCTTTTGGCACCATGGCAAACAGATCTCGGGAATGATTGATAAATTCTGTCTCCTCGGGAAGAATAGCATTGGGGTTGTTTGAGAACCCGTTTGCAAGGCTGACCCTATCTTTCTTCGGGACTGAAGGGCGTTTGTGAAGGTCCGAGTGCTGCAGTACAAGCTCGTTATAAGATCGCAGTTTCTGGTCGATCGTGTGGATGAGTGCAAGACGCTCGCGCGACTGTTCTTGTCTGAAAGAACCATTGTGTATGTCTCTTGCGCTTGCGGAACTCAGATGGGCTTCAAATGCGTTAAGTTCACCCTCTAGCTCAGCCAGTTCATCCTGGATCGCAAGCAGAACCCTGGAAGTCGATTCGCCGAACCTGCGCAAAATGAAGAAATCGTCGTCAGACACATGGAATTCGCAGAAGCCACGGTACCTAAACTGCCTCCACGGTGGTTTCTGTGCCTCTGTGTTTCCAGTGCTTGGGGCTTGATTGGAAGTCATGTTGCGAGCGACCTACATCAACCTCTTTTTGTGCTGAAGCTTGACTGAGACCAGGGCCTTCGATTTCTATGATATGGAAGACCACCGCAGCAGGTACCGCCAAACTGCGAGGAATGAACAAACTGCTGACGCGGAAGATCAAGAACAATACACCGGTGCAGCGACGAGGGAGCCCATATCTGTAAGGACCCCTGGTAGGCCTTACACACAACCACCTTTTTTTTCGAGGACCAAACGTTGGCGGAGCTCGACCGCCATATTCAGTGAGTCGCGAGCCTCAACGGTCGATTCAAGACCCTCGACTACGCTCTGGCGAAGCGGAGAGGGGACAGTCAACACGTGGAGGAATCCTTCGCACACAATCACTCCTATCTCGATTACCAGAGGATGGCGCGATCTTGCCTCCATATCTAGCAGGTCGCGAACCGCTACGCCTGTTTTCAAGCCACTCACGGGGCACATCTGAAGTGACGCCGGGAGATATAAGACCTCCTCACGCACCGCCGCCTCCATTTCCAGGACCAAAATTTGGCGTACTCAACCCCTATCCCAGTGCCTCAAACGCCGAACGAATTGCTGCTAGGCTTGTGGGATGGACGAGCACCGCAAACACGTGAGCTACAATCCCGAGTGCTGGGTATCTGGTCATGCGCCTCACCTGGAACGCGATCGTCTTTGGCGAGAATATCAAAGTTAAATCAACAGCGTGAGCGCGCAAAGATAGTCTCAGAGCCGCGAGATCATGATTGCTCATACTCAGTTCGTATGTTCAAGTCGGCGTTGCACGAGAGGTGAAGCTAGCTCGGTCGATTCAAAACCTTCACGTCATGGTCACTAGCATCGTTCTTCTGCAGACTTGATATGTGCTTACATAAGATGTTGAGTGGTCGCTGGGCCCCATGAGCGTAGCCAGAATGCATTAGCAGTCGTAACAGAATGACAGTCAGATATCTGGTGAAGGTCTCCATCTTTACTTTCAGGCAAGCAATTTTGTAGACTAGTCGTTGTAAAGTATAATGGCCGTTGTCTTCGTCATCGCATATCGAAACGCTGGTACAGTAATGCTCTGAACGTAAGAAGCTCATAGCACACGAGCTTGAATGCATCGGCTGAAAGCTTAACTTAGATGGTAGGTCGGTGGCTTGAAAGCTTGGAGTCGACCGCGATATCAAGTGATTAATCACAGAAGTAACACAAAATGTTTCTCTCTTAGTTGAGACTGGGATGGAGTAGTTCCGTAGCTGATCGTGCCGCCGGGTTCTGGATGCTAGATTCCAGTGCTCATTTGATCTGAGCTTCTGGTATTCTGCAAAGCATTGCGTAGCCGCGCGTTCGTGCACTCGTGCAGACAAAGGCTGATTTACACTTCGACAAGTCGTGAGGGCAGCATACATTAGAGTTTCGCGGATCCGACAGCCGTGATACAACGTCAATGGCGCCAGCCCTCAACCACGAGTACAAATCATGCAGAGCATACCGATGAGCAACGAGCGTTGTCTTCGCGCAGCCTCAAAATCCTTCCAAGGAACACCCAGACCTTTTCGACGGATGTTCGACCACGATGGCGTGGTTTTCAGGCGACGATCACGATTCCACTGATTCTGTGGATGAAGCTAGTGTTGGCCTCATAGAGCCCACATCACTATCCAAAACGAGGCATCCAACAAAGCAGCGACACCCGTGGATCTCAAAGTCATTCTTGGGTATCATGCTCGTAGTTTCGAACATGGCTTGGGCCGGGTTCTGTCTAATGCTTTGGCGCAAGTTACGAATACTTGCAAGTCCTCCTCTGGCGAGCCACAATACCTTCGAGACAGATTTCGGTATTTCCCCCTCCCTTACTCGGATTCATTGTTCAACTACAAGCTAAGAAATCGCCCCAAACAGTCGCTAAAGAGTCTCTTCCATACGGACACGCCACGATCAAATTCGACGATCTCCTACTCTTCAACGAGACCAACCACGCAGTATACCGACAGATGGACTCATCCCTCCCACTTTACTTCGGCAGGCCAAGCCCAGCCATAGATGCTGCATGGGCGGACCTCCTCCGATACGAATATCCGGCGATCACGCCAGAGGAGCTAGCCCTGAATCCGTCACTGTCCTACGACCTGAACAAAGACAAGCATCCCACCACGGGCAAATATCACTTTGCGCTCGATGTCTTCCACAACCTGCACTGCCTCAACGCCGTGAGGATGGAGCTCGACAAGGACTACTATGGTGCACATCACCACGGCCACGTTGACCAAAGAGCAGAGCATGAACATGGTTCTGATGCACCACAACAAAGCGCTTGGGAAGCAGCCTCAAGAGACCACATCGATCATTGCATGAACCATATCAGACAGGGTCTGCAGTGTCGGCCTGATCTCAGTCCAGCGGCGATGCATGTATTCGCCGACGTCGATGGGTCGAAGTACTTCCTAGGAAATGCTGAGAGGCATACATGCTATGATTGGGAGAGCATCATGCGGTGGGCTGCTGCAAGGAATCCGGAACCGGGATATACGACTCCTGTGCACTGAGGGTTTTTGTTCCGTTCGCTGAGGATTTTATTGCTTGTTGTGTCTTTCAAATGCGTTCTCGACATTAACAAAATTACTTGACCATCAGATCATTCGAATGTAGACCACCTGAATCTCATGTTCCATTAACTTCCAAAGGTCATCAAGTCGGCCATCCGATGAACCCATACTCTTTTTGACTGAAAGCCTCGTCTGTGAAGCGTCATAGACTTGCACTTGATCTGCAGAACTTTGTTAACTGGATGTGGTCCTATGGAATTTTTGACCAAGGTAGATATCGATGGTATTAGTTTCGTGGTGGCTAAAAGCTTACGTCAGACAAGACACAAACTATGATACTGGTCTGCCTTCGACCGGACCCTGTTGAACTCCGTGATCCGAAACTCTAGCGAAAACAGACGCCCCGGAGTACGCAAAGTGGCGCACCAGTCAAAGCTGTCCAAACCCTCCGGTTCTTCTGCCAATAGCGGTGGGTTAATGATTCGAACCCAGCGGTCGGATTCTAAAGCTCCAATGGAGCTATGTGATGATCGACCAATTTGGGCGACGCCATCACGACTACTGGTTGAACGTGACCGACTGACAAATACGGACGTGGCCAACCGAGGATGGTTTATTGGGCAACCATATATCACTGCTGGCATTCCACGCGTTAGTGTAGAAGTAAACAACGGCATACAGACACAGACACAATGGCAGCAGCTCAGTTGAAGGAAGTTCTTGTCATCGGAGGTACTGGTGCTCAAGGGCTATCAGTCGTTCATGGTTTGTGCCTACCCTTCCCAGGAGTCTTCGAATGGAGTCCCATCGATTTTGCTTACGTTTCTCGAAAGCTCTCTCCAACAGCGGCCGTTACGCAGCGCGAGTGCTGACCCGAAACCTCACCTCGGAGCGTGCAAAGAACATAGCCAGATTGCCCAATGTTAGTCTCGTTCAGGGCAGCCAGGACAATCAAGAGGACTTGCACAGAGCTCTCAATGGCGTATGGGGCGCCTGGGTGAACACGGATGGATTCACCATAGGAGAGAAGAACGAGCTTTTCTATGGCGTACGAGCGTACGAGATTGCGAGACATGAAAGGGTACAGCACTATGTCTACGCCTCTACCGACTATGCAGTCAAGGACGCCAACTGGAATGAAAAGTATCACTGGGGCCACAATGATGCCAAAGCTAGAGTTGCGGAGTTCATCCTTGCGCAGGGTCAGGAGGGAATGACAAGTTCTGTTCTGACGACTGGGCCTTACATGAACATGCTATATGACGGCATGTTCGTCCCGCAGCAGCACAGTGATGGGTCATTTGTTTGGGCCAACCCAGCTAGTAAGCAAGCCCTTTTCTACTGCTAAGAGGGTCACTGACCAGCTCTGCGCACATAGAGGAGGGCCAAATCCCCCTCATCGCCCTCGAAGACGTCGGAGTGTACTCCCTTTGGATGTTCGACAACATAGAAGAATCCGCTGGCCTCCAGCTCAAAGTAGCCACCGATGAAGTCAGTTTTGCCGAGATTGCAACAATTTTCACCGAGGTTACTGGCAAACCTGCTGCACACCAATTCGTTCCGTTAGACGTATACCTGCCCATGGCGGAGCCATTCCCCCACGCACCTGCAAACTGGGCTGCTGGACCAATGGCACCCAGAGATGAGTCGACCATGACGTGGCGCGCGAACTTTGGCGCATGGTGGCTGTACTGGGGTGAGGGATGGGCAGAGAAGAGGGACTGGGCTTTGCTCGACAAGATCCATCCTCAGCGTATCAAGTCGCTGAAAGAGTGGATGGAGAAGAACAAGTACGATGGGCAGCCCAAGGCTGTACTCAAAGGAGTTGAGGACTTGAAGAGATGGGCGCAAGAGCATGCACAAGCACAGGCGAAGCTTGATGCAGAAGGGCCGGCAAAGTTTGGATCGACCATGTCTTAGGACACACGCTGAGGTGCATCTTAGAACAAACCATTATGATGTAGCAGCTGTATAGTTCCCTTGGGACAGTGCTGGACTTTACGCGCAATAAGCGATGTCCCCCAACTCTCCGGACCACGGATGATGAACGACATCGACGAGTTGCCGCAAATTGTCTGGGTGCAAGACTACTCTGACGATGTCTGCCAACCACAGTATATGGCTTTCTGGAGACAGCCTATGTATTGTGTAAAGTGTCTGGAGATCCTTCCTGCTCATGGTCACAAGCGGACTACGATCTCCTAGGGTGGGACAGGATGCAAGCGATCCGAGTAGTTCCTCGTGAGCGCCATCATTCTTTGACTTATAGTGGCAGGGGCTGTATGGGCCAATAGGATTGGTACCACGGGAAATCTCGTAGACTCTGTGTCCCGAACCCATCAGCATCCAGTTGCAAAATGCCATTATATTCAATGCGAAGATATCGCCGCGACGTATTAGAGTTGCAACCCCTCGAATGCATCTAGACAAAAGGCCGTCCAGGTAGGTGCAGAGACAACCACGCACTCCACGAAGGATAACATTTTCTCTTTGACTCCGCCATATGTCGTCACGGAAGTGGACAAGATCGTTGAATAGGATAATGTATCGATGAGGTCGAAGTACCCATCGCTAGTCATCGTTTCGCCCGTCGCCAACGAAGCGCTCACGATTCCAAGCGCAATACCGAGATCAACATGGCGATGGCCTGCAATTGCATTCATGCGGCTGCCATACACACCACGAGGCAGTCGTGATACAGCATGGTCTCGCCAGTGCCTAATGACTCTAGATTGAATGATTTGTGCGACCAAAAGATCGAGTTGCCAATCAGTCATTCGTCCAGCGTATACATAGAGCTTCAAGAACGCGAAGGCAGCGGCGCCTTCTTTATGTTAAGATGTAAGGCAGTCTTCGGTTGCTGCGTCGCAGTAGTCTGTGATCAATATATCATTGCCGGAGTCGGCAATGGCCATCTATATACCAGGGTCGATAAGGGGCGTACCGGTGGCAACAGCAAAGAAGTACTTCGCGTCTGCACTCAAACGAATGTGCTCGTACGTTGGGAACGAAGATCAATATGTATCCTTGTCCGAGTCAATATCGTGGTCTGGCTTTCGATCTGGCGCACGGACTTCGGGCCACGTCGCGCTGCCCTGCATATCGCCGTGGCAAGAGAGAGTGCTAGTTTCGGTGTCGGCATGGCAAAGAGTGGGCTCAGTCATGGTGAAGGTAAGTCTCTGTTTGGTGGAGGAGGTGGGGTTGTTCCATCCAATCTCTTTGTCGTTCGCCATGTCTCCAACGCTGAACATGCGTTCAATGGCTGCACATCCGCAAGATCTGAGTTGGGCCGCATCGTACCCGCTTGACACTGGAAAGATGCCTTTGCAATTACAACCGACTGTGGCATCATAATTTTCGGACAGAACATTGCATTTCTCCTGTCTCGGTCGTTTCTGCCGCCTAGGCTGACTAATTGAGCTTTTGTTGCTGTCTTGCGACCTCAGATGACCACATGCATGAGTTCCATCGATTCAGTGTCGGTTGTGCCTTGTTCTTTCAGCCAAAGTGGCCCTTGTTTGGCGGAAATGGCTGAGCATCGATCAGGTGGCAATGTAGATGATTCCACAGCGAGCCATGCTTTGCTCCAGGCCCGGTAATGGGCGAGTTTGTTGTCGTTGACAAGTTCACGGATAGCCATGGATGCAGTGTACTAAAAGATGAGAAAGTGGGATCCGTACAGTCGGTTTCAAAGTGGATGTGCCAGGAACCGCCAGCCTGGGACCTGGGAGTTGAATGGGCATTGAGCGTCAGTTGCCAGATCGTGAAATACATACTTGAACACTGGTCCTCGCCTTATCGCACCGAATGGTCAGTCCAACCCACACCATCTGTGTTGTGAGTGGGTATTCGCGCACTTGTTCAATGAAGGATTGAACCTTGCTATGTCATTGATGACTTGGCATCAGGGTTAATGTCTTTGTATATGCCCTGCAGAAGTAATAGGCCAATCTTCCATGAACAGACGATTGACTAATGTCGCACGCACTCCGAATTGACTAAGGGTTTAGCAAGTGGCGGTCAAATCTCTTTATATAGTACTATATAGCTTTAAATCATATTCAATTGCTGTCGCTAGGAATATATCATCCTAGAGATATACACTGCTATCTTTACGCTCTTTATATTAAGAGTTTCCGGCGAGTCGTCTTTCTAAAAAATGCGACAGGAATTCCGCATATCGTTATATCATACCTTATCGCGAAGTGATCTACAGGGTAATCCACCGATCAGGGGCTCTGCCGGGAGATCATGCATACACCTATTGGGATTTCTCCAGTGCACCGCGCAAACGAAACAGACTTTACGATGATGCACCTGGCAGCGCTTGTCACACCGACACAGCCGGTGAACACTCCAAGTTCACCTTGTTGAGAGACAAGTGCAATATGTGGGCCATATATCGAATGCAGGTGCAAAGCAGATGCTCCACCATAGGCCCTCTTAGGTATCGCAATGTGCGCCGCGTACTGCGAAGCTCCCATTTTGCCATTGACTGGCAGCACTGAGGCAATCTGCTGCATTGCCTAACAAGTAACCCGCGGTGGTTCTGCTTCTTTTTGTCACGACTCGCGATCATGTCAGAACATTTCAAGGTCGTCATTGCCGGTGCAGGGCCGGTTGGTTTGGTCCTTGCATATGCACTTTCCGCGGCAGCAATTGACTTTATCTGTTTGGACAAGAGAAACACGTTGTTCGAGGATGCGGGTGCTAGCCTCGTACTACTGCCGCACACGCTGCGGGTATTGAGCCAGTTTGGTATCTATGATGAGCTCATGGCAATCGGCACCAGAGTCCAGAAGCATACGACTATTGTCGCAAGCACTACAGAGCACTGGGACAGTTCTGGCTTGTCGGAGGTGATCGAAAAAAGGTATGTGCTTTCGTCTGGCAATCCATAATGCCGCTTTCAACCATTGACTCTAAACATAGCCATGGCATGCCCCCCTTGGCCTTCCACCGGGCTCAGCTAATTCAGTGTCTCTTTGACGGGCTTCCTCAACAAGCAAAATCCAAAATTCTCACCGCAAAGCGCATTGACAACATCGAGAACTCCGGCACTGGTGTTAGTGTCAGCTGCAACGATGGCACTTCGTACGATGGTTCGATAGTGATTGGTGCAGATGGCGCGCACAGCCTTACGCGGAAGACCATGCATCGAATTACCACTTCCAACTTCCCTGATCTTGATTGGGATCCTGCGATACCTTTCAAGAGCGAGTACACATGCCTTTGGTTTACGTGCTCTCAGATGGCGGAGCCAGGACAATACATCGAAACCCAATCTTCTGATCGCTCAGCCATCATCATGACCGGAAAAGAGAGGGAATGGGTCATTCTGTTCGAGAAACACACCTCACAATCCGGGGATAGCCACAGATACTCGCCCGATGAAGTGGTACAATTTGCAGCCAATTTTGCGGAGCTTCCCACCAGCCTTGGTGAAAGTGTGGGAGATATGTTCGCTCGGAGGATCAATGCCGGCATGACTGTCTTGGACGAGGGAATCCTCGAACACTGGTACTCTGGTCGCATGGTACTTGTTGGAGATGCTTGTCATAAGATGACACCCAATGCCGGCATCGGATTCAACAGCGGTGTTCAAGATGCTGTCGTGCTTTGTAACAATCTGCAGCAGCTGCTCGCGGACTCTTCGGCATCAAATCCCTGTTCTGACGCTATTACCAGCGCTTTCGGAAAATACCAGTTCACTCGAGAAGCAGCCGCTCGCAAAGACGTGTCTTTCTCAATGCATCTCACCCGGATACAGGCTTGGGCCAATTTGACGTATCGACTTCTTGCCCAGTGGATCCTGCCTTATGCCTTCGTACAACGGTTGTTGGCACATTACGTGTGTTCGGGCTATAGTAAGGCGGAGGTCATTTCCTACGTACCTGCCGACGATCTGTTTTCTGGGAGCTTGCCTTGGTATAATAATATGCCACCCAACACTGGTCATTCTTCGCATTCATAGTTCGCGAAGAGATGGCCCATCCAAGAACAAAACCTTGCCATGCTACAATGTTCAGTGCGTGCACTGTAATCCTGGCGCAAAGGCAACGATCACCGTGTCAGCCCATTAGAGCGCGTTGGCCACTGTCAGTAATTTCCCACATTTTTACCTGCCGATAACACATACAACAAGGCAAAAGTGTGACCGGGATAGATACGTGCGCTTTTTGTCGCAGGAATTCGGATTCCGCTTTCTCTGGCATTCCAAGAAACACGACGACCTCTAGCCAGGTTGGACTGCTCGACTCACAATGTGACTTCTTGAGTGCCCCTCCGCCATAAGTGCCTTTTCCACAGACCTCACAATAGCGGTCTTGCCCATGGCGTTCGGTGGCTGAAAAGACAAGTGGTCTTAGCCATACGCTCGGAACCTATGCCGTGCTCGACTCGGAATGGAGCCGGTATACCCGGTCTTGACTCCCGAGACAAGGACGATCAATACCAGACCAAATCTCTAGATGTTGACTAACTGTTTCGGTGTTGTGCTCAGAACAACTTCAAGGATAGTTCACTGGCTCCGCTGGTTCCCACGTGCACTAATGCGTCTGGAAGTGTGAAGCTGGCCCTCGTCTCGGGCTCTCGTAGCTGCAGCTGCGACAATTGTCTCTCCCTCGTAGCAATCGCACCCCTTCTCGGCACCGATCTTCTCGAAATGGTATGAACTGCTACGTGGAATGTTATCTAGGCAGGCTGCCGAGCATTGCTATCTTAGATAAGAACTCTTGACATGAGCAGTTGCACATTCTTCCTGCAGGACTGATGTTCTGCCAGCAGTACGTTCTTATCTCGATCCCTCACCAGGCACATGTGATATGATATACTCCCGCCAACTGGCTCGTCGTTCAACCTTTTGCATCGACCATCGCAATGAATGGCTCGGTGGTCCATACCCAGTCTAATCCCACGTCTTGCGCTTCACAGTGCGATACTTGTTGTTACATACGGCAGCAAATCTGGAGCCGAATCAACGCCCAAGCGCCGCCCTTTGTTTTACCTCGACCATAATTCCACCCCTTTGTTTCAAAAGAGAGCGTGGCGCGGGATCTTGTTGGAAAGGAAACTGTGTCATGAGGATGTTTAAAAGAGAGGCGAGTCGTTCGGTCTCCTCGACTTGGTACAAATCATGACTTCCGAGGCCCTCGATACCCTTTCTTTATCCCCAGTCCAAAATGGCGAGGAACGCGACCTTCCGACCGAAGAAGACATGGGAGGTTTGAAGAGTTCTCTAACAATCGTCGAAGAGATTCTCTCATCGCCAATCCCCCTAGGGCCATTGACATCTCGAGATGTCGATGAACGAAAAGATACGATGGAAGAACACGCTAAAGCTTCTATGTGCATCTTTATAGAGGTTGAAGAGATCTCTCTACCCCTAACTCCATTGGAAACATTTCACGACGCCAAAGGACGCCCGTCTACAACCGAGGTACATGTCGAAGCTCTTGGGACTCCTCTCGCGAAAGTTGAAGAACAAGCTTCGAGATACCATGAAGATGACACAGCGCAGTATTGCCTTCCAAACGAGCAAGTACAACCAAAATGGTCCAAAGCCCACATGCTTAGCTAATTCTCCTTGATCTGCAGTTTCCGGGAGCATGCCCGACTAGAAACCCAAGCTATGTTCCTATCCAAGATGATGGACAACAAGGTCCTTCACGCCCCAATCGACATCACTGCTACACATGTCCTGGACGTTGGCTGTGGCACGGGTATCGTGACCAATCTCATGTCCGATGCATATCCACAAGCCACGTGCATTGGTTTGGATCTGTCCGAAACCCCTCGACTGCGACCGCAAGCCGCAAATGTGCGGTTCTTCAAAGGCAATGTCACTGCACAAAGGCCGACCCAATGGACGACAAATGATGGCAAGCCTGCCATGCCGCAAGACGAAGATTTGTTCGACTACGTCTTCAGCCGCCTCCTCATACTCGGCATGAGTGACTGGCAAAGCTTTCTCAAGACGGAGTTCAGTCTCTTGAAACCCGGAGGCTGGGCCGAAGTTCATGACCTGGCTTGGGACTGGTATGACGCCGATGGTGCCGTAGTCAGTGATGGATGGTCCTGGCTGCGACGTCTTCGTCGAGAGCTTGAGAGCGGCAAGGGCATGGACCTGGACTGCGGCAAGAAAGCAAAAGCATGGATGGAGGATGCTGGCTTTTTTGATGTTCAGGTGCACAAGTACATTTATCCGTTCTGTGGCTCCTCTGAACCCGATCTGGAGATGCGGGAGTACGGAAGGTTCAACACGACAGTACTGCCAATTATGCTAGATGATGTGATTCCCCGAGTGATGGGGAATGAAAGTCCTGAAGCGAAGAAATCGCTTCTAGCGGAAATGCGTCGAACGCTACTGCCGGGGAAGGGAAGACATCAAGTTTTCTTTGTCACTGTTGGAAGGAAGCCCTTCGCGTTCGAGCAGGAGCTTGAACCGAGGTAGCATCCATTCACCGTATCGGTTCGCTAAATCATGTCGATCAATCAATCCAAAGCTGCAAGCAATCTTGCGGCAGCGTCTTCAGTCAAGGCAGATGTACGCGGTGAACATCATCACAACCATGGCTACAAAGTCTTCAAATTCGTTTCCCAAACATTTCAGACTCACAACCAGTTCCGGCGACCCAAACTCCAACTCCAGCAACCATCCACTGATTTATCGTCCCAATTGCTCAAGCAAGCACAAATCAAAATTATAAGTTCTTGGTCGGCCCCATATTTGACAACTCCGCCAACGCATCACATACTGACCTTGTACATCTCAACAGCGGAGATACCCACGACACAGTGATCCGTCCACTATCAGCACCATGGATCCTTATACGATGGCAATAATCGCGGCCCAGCAACAGGCCATGATGGATCCGATTGGCATGGGAGGATCAATGATGGGCCACCCAGGCATGAGCAATCCAATGTCAGCAATGCATGGAGGTGGCATGGGCGGCATGGGCGGTGATCCTCGCGAGGCGATGATGGCTGCAATGCAGGGCGGCGGTGCCGGTATGCCTGGTATACCCGGTGGAGGCAATCCTCATGGCATGACGCATGGACAAGGCGGTATGACTGGAGGCGTGGGCGGAGTGATGGACCCACGCATGGCTGCTGGTATGGGAGGTGGGATGAGCGGAAGTATGGGCGGGTTGGTGGATCCACGCACGGGACGTGGCATGGGTATGGCAGGGGGTGGTTCCTACGGCATGACGATGCAGGGCCAAGATGGAATGGCTGGAGGCATTGGTGAGCTGATGGGCCATCGCATGACAGACGGCAATTCAGGCTTCGACACGGCCATGGGTATCGTAATGGGTGGAGGGTCGCGCGGGAGGCGTTGTCGTCGATGCTGAACTCCTACTGAGACGTGGCTTTCGTGACTAAGGTATCGGAGCTGATCCGATCTCATGAGGACAAATTTGACCGGAGGGGTTTTGCGTCTTACTGTATAACATCGTTTTTATATCAACAAGAAAACGTTGTCTCAGTTGTACGAATAGACAGTATCATCCCTATGATCGACTGTGAGATAATGCAGAACAGCAACACTCCATGTGACTAGAGAAGGTCAGCAAACGCGATCGAGCGTGGCAGGTGGAAGGTGAAACTACCATCCAATGTGCAAAGAGTGAAGCACAACCAGCCTTCCTCTTGCCCTCTCCATCGGAACAACAGACCGAGATTGATCACAGTCGGCAACATGATAGCGATGGCTCCAGCAACGGACTTGTACACCAATATCTTCAAAGAGTTGACGCTCGGATGATGGTCGATGCGTGGGGTGGAATGTGACGTCGAAGTAGCGAGCTCGACGTCGAATCCTGTAGATGGTAGGTGATCACGAAGCTGAGGTACAGGGGTCTTGACCAGCGTCCTGTTGTGGCCATCAGCAAGGTGGATGCCATGTACTTTCTGCTGGTCCTGAAATTGTAGTAGCGGCCGAAGTAATACCACAAACACCGCTGTCAGAGCCACATTGATCAAGATATCGTACATGATGAGTGGCACTGTGACCTTTGTAGGCACACCAATTCTACACTTGAAGTCATCTCCAATTTCTGCGAAAGGATACGCAAATGCCACGCCTGCGATGGTGCCGAAGCCGAGGACGATGATAGCGACAGAAACCAGCCAGACCCAATTTTGTCGGCGCCGCTTGAGCCTGTATCGGACGGCGTGTGCTCTTTCCACGAGAAAGAGCTGAACCAGTACCTTGCTGCCAACATAGAAGACCAAGCAGATGTAGATAGCTGCACGGCATGAAGGGAGAGTGCTGAGGTCGAGACCAGACTGCAGAATCGCAGCAGTCGCGACGAATGCAATGGCAAAAGTGTATAGCAGGAAGACAAGAATCCTGATGAAACTGAGAGGTCTCTCACTCTTGTGGCCCGTAAAAGTGTGGATGCGCGAACCTAAAGACTGTCAGGGTTGCACAGGGAGTTGGTGCCAATTTCTGCGGGTTCGCATGGGTCTCACCGAGCATTGTCGCCAGAAGAAGCATGCAGAATATTGAGACCACGCTGTATGCGATCCTTGGTCCCTTGGGTAGGTCTTGCGGCCGCCCATTATGTGGTTCGTTTCTTGGTGTCACAGGCGAAGATCCACCGGCGTCCAGGATGCTGTCGAGGCTTGCAGGTAACCACATTGATGGGGCTCAATAATTGTCAGGTGTGTTGGAAAAGAGCATCTTTGTATGTTGCAGCCAGCTTGTGTGGAAACAGAGGAGATAAATGCAAAGAAGGACGCAGCAGAACACTTATCGGTAGGAGACGCATATGTCCTTTGCGATATGGCCGAGTGACAAGTTCCGTCGCTCTCCTGACAAATGTTTCGACTGCATACCATGAGCAGACCCTTCTGGGCGCATCGGGCATCCCCGAGCGTACGGTACATAACACATTTGGAAGCATGAGTACAAACCTCGCCAGCGTGACGCCGTGGTGCTCTGGCGTTGGGCGCCAAAATAGATAAGGTTTTTTTATATTCTTTTTTTGGAGGCGTTTGCTGTTCACAACGCAGCCGCAATGGGTTATAATATAGTGAGTTGCCCAGACTGCCGTTCCATCAGACGAGATGGCTATGTTCGATCGCGAAGATACTATTTTATTTGCCCAGGAGGTTGTCCATACATTGCAGCTCATCCGCCCGTTGTGGGCGACACACATCGGTGATGGTGTCGAAAGCGGTGCCTTGCATGAGTACATGCGCCACCGAACGGTGCAAGCAGCCCAGCACACGTACGAAACCCGGTCGGGTCTACACGAGTTGTTCTGCCGCATAGTGGCTGCATCTGTCGGGGAATGTCTGCTTTATCAACCTGACTTGACATCCGCGTGGCTGTACGGTGGTTCCCCGAAGTCATGAGAGCTATTAGGGTCGAGGGCTGGAATCCACGGGCTTGTCACCCAAAGACTGTATGCTCTGGCCGTGAGCGCCAATTCATTGTTATTGCTTTGCGGCTTGGTCGGGAGACATAACGATCTGGTTGAGGATCCAAGTCGTGTTTTCAAAATTTCCAGCTCACGTTGAGGCTGAGCTAAAGGCATAAGCCAGTATGCATTGCTTATGCTGAACCTACGCCTGCCGACTAAGGTACTTCCCCTCAATTCAGGGAGATGGATCGGTGTGTGGGTTGAGCATGAGTATTGCGAAAGATACCTTACCACTCCTCACTGCAGGGAATTCATTCTCAGCTTATCGGCTCGTTCGTTCGGATATGGCCACCGCTAACGGGTGCACCCGCAGCATTCACTTCCTCTAGATCGTGCCTTCCTAAACAAGTAGATCATCAGAGAACCGTCATAACGCAAATGTGCACGCGCCGAAGGTATCCGCAGCTTAGAGATGCGGTACAAAGATGTTGGACAATTGCATAATACACAACAGCAAGCTTAGCATTAGGGTTACGGCGTATATAAGCATACAACAGCCAAGAACGACTTAGGGTCCACAGGATTTGGTTTATCGGCGACACATTCAACGTGGTCCACCTCAATCAAGCAACATCAGTGTCACGAATAGTCTTGTATCAGCCTTCGCGACGCTAGATCAAAACATGTGTGCGGCACTTGAGGAGGGCTCAGCTACTATCTTGCGCGTAGAAGATGGCAGAGCCGCCAAGCACGTGCATCAATCAAACACTGCCGCAATGACGACAACGTACAGGGCATAAGCGACCAATCCTGTTTGCTTGCCAACACCACCATGGCCGCCTAAGGCTGTACTTGCGCGTACACAGTAGAATCTCAGTAAGTCGAGTCAGTCTTCTTTCGCATCTTCCCAAGCAGGAGTATCATTTCGGCATCTGGCGCCCAATTTGTACGACCGAACGGACAGCGACACGGACATCAAAATGGCTCTCCACTGGCCATTTCACGCGCTCCTTCTCTCACTGTTATTCGCGCTCGCAAACTGCCAAAGCACGATGGTAGTCTCAGTCATTTCCACCACCACCGTCCACGCCACGGCCAGCGGTTCTGACGCCTGCAACAACTTCTACGGCGCCTGTGTCGTCTACGGCGGCCAGGGAGAGGCGTACACGACCACAGTATACCGCGACACCACTGCGTCTCCACCGGACGTCACCACATCAACGACTGTTGTTCAAACCACCACTGTGAGCGATGCTGGATCTTGCAGCAATTTTGCTGGCTCATGTGTCGTATACGGAGGCGAGAATGGGGGAGCTGCATACACAACGACCGCAGCCGGCTATCAAGGCGGACAGGGTGATGACCAGCGACCGCTGGGAAACTCGGGTGGATATATCGCACAGGACAAAGGAGGCAATCCCGCAGTCATCGGCTCTGGATCTTCGTTGGCAATGGGGAGGATTCATTTGATGTCAGCTGTCGCTATGATCATAGTGGCGATGTGGCTATAATGTGATTCCAAGAAGGGTCTTGCGCAAGCAGGCGGAATGATTTTGCTCTGAAGATACCCATTTGCATGTAATTAATTGCGCTTCTATTTGCATGCTTGGCTCCGCTTCCTGGTCTGTACATGCCACCTACAGGTTATAGGAACACATATTCATCGCGCCGCTAGCAACCCAGCGCTCTGCGGCATGTAGGCCTTCAAGCTTGACCGTTGCTTATAACCATAGGCGTGATGGCGAAGAGCTTGTTGAATACGTTCTTCGGATCGTACTTGGCTTTGATCTTTGAGAGTCGATCGTAATGCTCGCCAAAGATATCCTTCGACCGCTCGTCGTATTGCTGTGTCATTTCGTTAGCAGAAGCTCCTTGCTCTCCCAAAGCAACCAGAGTATCACAACTTACATCGTAGTTGCCATACAGCAAAACAGCACCCTTGTGACCACGAATGCTCGCACCACCCTCGATGCCCTCACTCGCCGTCTTCCCATGAGCTTCAATATCTTTCTTGAACATATTGCTCACATCTCTAGCCCACTGCCTACACAGCTGATCGTTCTCCTCCTTCGACCACGTCGGCATGATCAAACTGTTAAGATGCAGACCACGATTGGCGAACGACCCCTTGTCGAGTTTCGCAACAACACACGGGTCGTACAACTCCCAAGCAACCAGCGAATCCTGTGCATCATCGCAAGAAGCCGTGAACTCCTCGTATGTGGCCAGAACGCTGTGCACGAACTCCTCGCGCAGCGGCATAACAAACGCTGCGCCTTTCATGCTGCTTCTCATGCCGGTGATCGCAGGAACCTGGGCATTGACTTTCGGATACGGTCCCATTCCCAGCGTATCCATGACCGGGCCAATAGCGATGAAGTCCTTGTACAGCTCGCGTCCAGTCTTCTCGTCAGCATTGCAACTCACCAGAACCAGAATCATCGTCTGCCCTCCTGCAGGCGGCGGCTTGGCCATCGCCATCAAAGTCATCGTCTTCCCGTTCGCTTTCGTCCTCGGCTCGCCCTCCCCTTCCTCGATCCCATGCAACTCATTCGCCGCCCTCACCAACCTCCCAACATTCTCCTCCGTCGGCGCAAACACCATCATTCCCATAAAGCACTCCCCCTGCGGCCACGCCTTGAGCACAAACTCCACCGTAACCCCGAAATTCTGCCCAGCACCTCTCAACGCCCAGAAAAGCTCCTTCTCTTCTTCCTCACTAGCGAAAACCACACTGCCATCAGCAAGAACCACAGTCGCCCCAACAACATTATCAATAACCAGCCCCCTCTCCCCCGAAAGAACCCCATACCCACCCCCAAGCGTCAAACCCCCAACACCCGTGTCAGCGACCGTCCCGCCCACAGTCGCCAGCCCGTGCTCCCACGCCGCGGCATCGACGTCGCCCCACACCGCTCCGCCCTGAACATAGAGTAATTGCTTCTCAGCATCCACCCTAACAGCATTCATCCCCGCCCTCAAATCGATCAGCAATCCTCCATCAGTGCTGCTCGCGCCCGCAGTCGAGTGCCCGCCGCCTTTGACCGCGACGTCGATGTCGTTCTCGCTGGCGTACTTGAGGGCGAGGCCGACTTCGTGGGCGGTGGTGGGGACGATGCTGACGCCGGCGGGTTTCTCGGCGGCGCGGGACCAGCGGGCGATGGAAGTTGCGTAAGCTGGGTCTGAGGGCGTGAGGACTTGGACTTGCGTGGTTGAGAAGAGGGAATGCAGGGATTGGATGTCTTTGTCTGTGACGCTGCGTTTGGGTGATGAAGTTGTGGTGGTGGGCATGGTGGCGGTTGGTGTTGTGGTGTATGTATGGGCAACGAAGCGGTCGATCGGAGGAATCTGCTTTTTTCTTTCTCTGGATGTGGGTTTTAGAGGAGTGTGTTGTTACGGCTTTCCGGAAGAAGGAATGCAAGCAGCTGAGGTGCAAAAGGTATTTTATATCTCATCGACATCGCATTGATCAGTGATCAGCTCAGCTGAAGTGTAGGCTCCACTGCCAAGCTGTCAGCTCCACTAGGCGTCGGCTATGTTCTTCAAACTAGTAGCAGTAGCACGCGTCAGACTCACCAAATCACGTCTACAGATCGGATAAAGGTTAAAAGAGTGACAATGAGTTGGTCGTCTAATCTACGCAAGTCCCATAATCCCACGAAGCGGCTTGGAAGCCGCTTCTCCGCTTGCCATCGAATCCAGAAACTAACAAAACTAAGTTGTTGTCGAGTGCACATGTGAACTTGCAACAAGCTGCGATCCCTCCAAGCTGTTCAAAACACCTCCACAAGCCATTGCAAAGGAAATTCGTAGACATGGAGCGGACGCCGCGCTCGTGCCCACCACCACACAGATGCCGTCCTGCAATATGCCCATCCCTTGAAATGCTCATATGCACCGCCAGATATTGGACAACTCCACGACCGCGCCAAGCCAAGCAAATCAACATTCGTTCGAAATCGCCCAAAGCGCCTCGCTGTACAAATGCTGGAAGCCGACGTGTTTGCCATCCACATAACCAATGCACGAGCCAGAAATTAGCAGAAAAAGAGAAAGACGAGAATAGAAAGATGTAACGAGAGAGACATCAAACAACCTCCTATCCCAGAACGTTCAGATTCAGCATGCGTCGTAAATCGTCTTCCATGCCTTTCATATCGCGTGTACCGCTGTTGCGGGGACTGCCAGAAGCTCCATTGGCCATCTGCATGCTGTGCTGAGAGTGGGAAGGACCAGAGAAAGATGCAGACGAACTCATGTTATTGCCATTGGAGATTAGACCAGGTGGCGGCTGAGCTGGGAGAGAAGAGCGGATCTGCTGGTCAAGATATGATCGCGAGAATGTGTTTGGATCAGCATGGTTCGGGAATGACTGCTGATTATACTGAGGAAAGCCGTTCTGTTGCCCGGGGTTGTTCATCTGCTGGCGGAGATTGGAAGGACGTGGCGGAGTTTCGTTACGTGCAGCTTGGAACATAGGAGAAAGATTGCGATTGCCGTAGTGGAGAGAGTATTGATCTTGCGAGTATTTGACAGGTGTCGGAGTTGTCGACCCAAGTGCGGATCGGTGCTGGCCGGGCGATGGTGTTGCATGGAACTCGTCGATGCCGTTGGATGGCACACGTTGGTGATTCCTTGGCGGGGTGCTGCTTGGCTTGTTGTTGATATTATTGAATAGGAGATCCTTGAGAGCTTGGGTGGATTGGTTGTTGGAAGAGTTTCGTTGGTTTGGAGAGTTCGCGACGCCTCCAGGTGAAGAATGCGCGCGGTATGGATGAGCGGGTTTCTGATCCTGAGGAACAGTTCTCGGACTGGTCATGGGTCCTTCGGCATCACTGATACCTCGTGTAAAGGGGCTGGGTTTGCTAGTCATGAAAGGGTTCCTGGACTCGCTGGCTGGTGGAGGACGAACGGCCAAGTCGGGAGAAAGATTATGAACGCCAGGACTGCTCTTTCTCTCCTTCTCAGCCTTGTCCGCCATAAAGAACACATCTAGTGGTGTTAGGTTCTGGCCATGCGAATGCCTGATAGGTGAAACGATGTCTGGTTCTGGAGAGCTTTCTTGAGGCTCCTCCGGCGTCTTCTCACCGTCCATCCTCGCCTGCAAGGACGATGGCGCATTTACGTTGGGCACCGATCTGGAACCAAAGAACTTGGGCACGGGCAGGGCTGAAGCTGCCGGTGATGCCTGGAATGTTGACTGCGCATATGCTCGCTCTTTCGCCGGCGTGCCAGGCAGCATCGGCCCACCCATAGATGCAGGTCGTGTCTTCTGGCCCATTGTCTCCCCATTCTTGTTGTTGTTGTATTGAAGGTATGCGCCGTGGGCAATGCTCTGGCTTTGTTTACTGGGCCTCCTGTTCTGCGGGTATGAATCTGTTGCAACAGAATCGGAGACGGCACCATCGACGTGAGCAGATTGCTTGCGATTGTTGTTGTTGTTGTTGTTGCGATTGTTGCGCTTGCCTTGCGCGGCAGAAGGTGTGCGGCCTTTGCCTTTGGGCGGGGTGGTAGTGATGGCTGGCGGCGGGCCGCTTTGCGCCGAGTTGGACATGTTGCGGTCGCGTGAGAGGGGTGAAGTGGTAGATATAGCGCACAAACCTTGTGAGGTGTGCGATCGGGAGTGAGTACTTATAGTAGGAGAGCGAGTGAGGCTATCTGGGCGCAAGCGCGTAGGCAGACCAGGGTGATCGGTTCGGGCTCAGGTGTTGTGAAGTGGATGATTGAGAGATTTGGGTCGCGGTCGACATTGGAAGCACGTAGCAATAATCGAGGGTGTGTGCGGTGCGGTGTGAGGATGTCCGAGTGCTGCTGCTGCGGGTTACCAGTGTCTCAACAGTAGCGGTAGCGGTAGCGGTGCGTCGAGAGTGACAACGGCGCCGGCCTTTGCTATGACATGTCCTCGGTGGCGCGCGCTCCAACCTTACTGGCGCCTGCCCCACACTTGCCTGCCTGCCTGACCGCATTTGGATCTTGGGCAGTGCAGTGCAGTGACGACTGCCTGCTGAGCTGTGAAGTGAATGAGAGAGCTTCACTTTCGACTTGACATCCACCCTCTTCATTAATCACGTGTCGCCTGTTCTCCACGACACTTCTTCAAGGCAACCACCCTATAATCTCATCCGTTCACAAGCGGCTTGCCATCCACGCACGCCACACCACCACCAACTCTCACAACACACCACCGCCGCATCCACCCCACATACCACATAATAACCACAATACTGCACAACAACCATGGCCGACGTGGAGATGACCGATGCGGGTGCCGCGCCCAAGGTGAAGAGCGCAAAAGTCGGCGCGAGCGGTGACGCTGCCGACGGAAAGAAGAAGTTCGAGGTTAAGAAGGTATGGCCTTCCAGGAATGAAGCGCATCTCCCAAGAAATCCTAGCTAACATAGACCACCAGTGGAACGCTGTTGCGCTCTGGGCCTGGGACATCGTCGTGGACAACTGCGCTATCTGCCGTAACCACATCATGGACCTGTGCATTGACTGCCAGGCCAACCAAGCAACCACCACGAGCGAGGAGTGCACTGTCGCGTGGGGCATCTGCAACGTGCGTGTCTTCCAATCGACCGCGTACATTACATGATATACTGACATAGATCTACAGCACGCCTTCCATTTCCACTGCATCTCCCGATGGCTCAAGACCCGCCAAGTATGCCCGCTTGATAACCGCGACTGGGAGTTCCAGAAGTACGGCCGCTGAAGAACCATGGCGGCGATCTATGGGACAGGGAAGAATTACGATATCAGCTTAGAGATCCGCACGTGTAGCGTGTACGGGTACGAGCTATGAGCATGGGTGGCGTTCACGATTGAGACACCATAGAATGGCGATGACAACATGGGAATAACTGTAGGACCGCAAAACGGTCTGGCGAACAATTGGCGTGTCACTCGCGCGGAAAGAGCGCAAGAAAGGACACAAATGTCCGGGCGACATTAGCACTAGAGTGACGAGAGAATCAAAGCAATTCTTCGAATTCCATGCTCGAGCATCTAGCAACTCTCCGTCTCGATAACCAGCAACCCTTTCACCCAACCCTCTTCCCATCAACCTCAATCTGCACTCCTCCCAAATCCACATTCCTCGCAGCGCTCGCCTTCGGCACGCGCGCCGGCAACCAGTTTTCAGGCTTCTTGTTGTAAAACGGCCATTGCGGCACCACAAGCAGGAAAGTGAGCGCCGTGCCGCCGAGGCCGATGTAAAGGGTTTTGTAAATGTCCTGAGTGGTAAAGCCGATGATGAAGGCGATGACGCTGGTTGCGACGAGGAGGAAGGTGGTGAGGAAGTCGGCAAGGGATTGGCCGCGGAAGTCCTGTGAGAGGGGCAAAGGTTAGTTTGTTGGTGTGGTATGTTGGGAGGGTGAGAGAATCCTTACGATCTCGCCTTCGTAGATGTCGCGGGCGCGGTCGAGGAGGGCGTCCATTGTGAGTTTGCTGAGCTTGGGGTTTGATTTGTTTGATTGTATGGTTCAGACTGGCTGGATGTGGTGGTCGAGAACGGCAGGAGAGATTCGTATGACTGGCGGCCTGCGCGGTATGTCTATTTATTGCTGGGGCTATATCTTCTTCACTGCTCTATACAGCTCTAAGCTGTGGACTGCTACTCCCTCCAAGTGGCATCACAGCACAGGGCCCATGCCGCCTCGGATCGGCCCTTGGATCGGCACGAGTCGGCTGCAACGGCGTCAGATCGGAAAGCGCTTGGCTGGGACCAGGATCGCTGGATGACAACGGGGCGAAGCAGAAACAAGGCTCACCGGCAAGGCACATGCGCCAAACAAAGCCCAGCCAGATGACAACTCATCGGCCGAGGCGGAGGGCAAGGCAGAGTGAAGGTTCTTTCGCATATCGCCATATACGGACCCCACTTGTGCGGGCGTGTAACTTGACAGCTCGCTTTCTGGACGAATCAAATTGCTTGGGATATCACGTGTAGGTCGAGTCAGTGCCAACCCTCGGCCAGCGCTCAGCAAAAACCAATTCTTGCCTCCTCTTTCGAACGTCACCCCAGCCCAGACGACTGGACCTTGCTCACCACACCACACACTTCATACCGCTCGTGCTCCATGCATTGACTATCCGACTCTTCCACCACCATCGACCACCACCACGGTCGAAACTCGCCACCACCCAACTATACCTCTTTGCCCATCAACACCAGGCCCGACAGAGCAATTCTGGCTGGCCCTCCACCCTCCTCGCTAGACCCGCGTGACTCTTACCGTCGTCACCCTTACCACATCAACACCACCAAGTTGGCGGGGATTCACGCGTTCGGGTTTAGCTACACCCGACCTCTCCTCGGACCAGGCTGGTTCGTTTGCGGAGGCGACATCAAGCAGCCGCCCTAATTGGGCCGACTCGACATAAACAAGCTACAAGCCAGAGAGATAACATCCGACGAGTATAATCTTATTCGATGGGATAATTGAAAAGCGCCAGTAAGGTGCGGAAGTTCGCGTTGTGCTCCAGCGAAGAGTACTCCACGTCCGAGAGTCGAGACGAAACAACATATCACGAAACACTACATCAGCCGAGGACTAGGATCCCGCACGACAACACACACAATACACTGCGACAGGATAGACTTACATCGCCATGTCTCTTTCATACACGCCACGCTCTCCCGAGAGGACGCAGACCAGGTTCAGCACCCCAGAGCCGGATCTTGATGACCATCGCCACCAGCACGAGAGCCTGCCGCCGCCCCTGGATTCAAGGCACGACGGACGCCGTCGGGGAACGCTGGCTAGCATCGCTAGCAACGAGCGCCCGTCTCGCGCCACCCTTGAGCCTCCTACAGGATTTGCGCCTGCTGACACAGTGGCGAGGGACTTTGAGAATGCCATTATTGATGACAACAATAGTATCAGGTCGAACACGTCGACTGGCTCTAGGCGTTCTCAGCTCTCTGCTGATGAGCAATGGCACCGTGAGCGTCGCAACTCTAGGAGCAGCCCGGTAGTTGCTAGGCGCAACACTTTCAGACGCGCTGTCCACAACCGTGCGAAGGAAAATGGCCACGCTGGATCCAAAGAATCCTCCAGGTCTCGGTCCTCGTCTCCACCAAACTCCGTCGATGCCTTTGCTCCGCCGAAGAGAGGCAGGGCAGGTACTATGAACAGCAAAGTCTCGGTTGAGGGGTTGACTCTCCAGCGTACCGCTTCTAACAACACCCACAACCGCCGCCGCGGTACTGGTGGCGATGATGGCACTGTCGGTAACAGGACTGATGTCGCCTCGATTCGTAGCTCTATCCAGGAGGACGTCTGCTTCCCGCCGGAGGAGACTACCAACACGTACACGATCGACTTCGAGGATCTGGAAGAGTTCGTTGCACAGAACCACACCAAGACCCCTGTCGCTCACCCATTCATGCCTCGTTTCTCGCAGCAGAATGAACAAGCGAAGAAAGTCTTCCACGATCTTCGAAGCGGCGAAGGCGCCCACAAGGTTTCCGTCGAAGGCCATGCAAGAAGCGTTGCCGAAGACGCAGACGTCGATACCATTGGCGAGCGCAATGAGAAGATCACCGAGCCGGACTCCTCCTCTGAAAACCTACAAAAGACTCCCGCCCACTGGGACACTCAGAACAGGTTCACCTTCTTCTCCTCGGAGATCGATGAGACTGTCCACGCACCGGAGCTTGGTGGCCTGCTCATGCCCGACGAGACTTTCCGTGACATCTTCGAGCTTGGCCCTGAAGGCGGTGTCTGGTGGCTCGATATGCTCAACCCCTCCGAGGAAGAGGTGTTTGCTATCTGTGGTGCGTTCCGTGTCCACCCTTTGACCCGGGAGGACATCACCACCCAAGAGACTCGTGAGAAGGTCGAGCTTTTCAAGTCTTACTACTTCCTCTGCTTCAGATCGTTCTACTCCCTGGATAAGGAAAGCGAAGACTACCTCGAGCCAATCAACGTGTACGCCGTGGTCTTCCGCGAGGGTCTGCTCACCTTCTCGTTCTGCCAGAACCCTCACGCTGCCAATGTCCGCAAGCGTATCGGTCGTCTTCGCGATTACGTCAACCTGTCTGCCGACTGGATCTGTTACGCTCTTATCGACGAGATTGTCGACTCTTTCGCACCCGTCCTGCACGACGTTGAGAACGAATCAGAGGCCATCGAGGACGGTATCTTCACCGCCCGCTTCGAAGACTCTCGCGCTATCATGCAGCAACTTGGCACATGCCGCAAGCGAGTCATCACTCTGCTGCGCCTCCTCGGCGGCAAAGCGGATGTGATCAAGGGCTTCGCCAAGAAATGCAACGAGTCTTACGCCATGGCGCCGCGCGGCGACGTCGGCTTGTACTTGTCCGACGTGCAGGACCACGTTGTCACCATGATGTCCAACTTGACGCATTTCGAAAAGATGCTCGCCCGCGCGCACACCAACCACCTGTCCCAGGTGCAGCTCGCGCACATCGAACTCGGCGGCCACAGCAACGTGCTGCTTGGTAAGATCACAGTGTTGGCCACGATCCTGGTGCCGCTCAACTTGATCGCCGGTCTCTTCGGCATGAACGTCCACGTTCCTGGTCAGGATGCCGGTGGTCTGGGTTGGTGGTTCGGTATTGTCGGTGTGATTCTCACTTTCTCTGCCATTTGCATTGGCACGATGAAGAAGCTGAAGTACATCTGAGGGAGCTGCTGCTGCTCCGTGTTGACGTTGCATGAGGTGTGACGAGTTTCGTTTTTTTTTTTCATGCTTTCTGGTTTCTGTTCTTGCATTTTGCTGTCTCAAATCGTTTTATACGATGCATGTGGTTTTTGTCAGTTATGGTGATGGCTCTTTGATGCGAAGTTGTATAGACGGACTTACTCTTTTACATTAGAGCAATACAATCTGGTTAGAAGAAAACTCCACAATTGCTTTCAGTTCGTCATCGTCACCATCGCCGTGAGTGCGAAGCATCCCTCCTGTCTTCCACACTCAACATCTCCATTCACTCCCGCCATCAGATCACCGCCGACGACGCCGCCTTCCGCCCATACCCATGCCCATCCCCATTCCTCCCAGGCCTAGACTATCCATCAACTCAGCCGCGTGCTCCATCGCCCTAGCTCCCGCTTCCATCCCCCTTGCCCCAGCTTCCATCCCCCGCTGAAAATCCCTCCTCACGCTCGCCGGCCACTGCGATTGAGGGATCCCACTCCAATCGTAGCCGCCGATGACGATGCTTCCGTTCAGCGGCCAGCCGGGCATGCTCCCGTAATTGACGCCGTTGTTGATGACTGTTGCGTTCGGCCAGCCGGACATGTTCCCGAAGTTGACGCCGTTGTTGATGGTGCCGTAGTTATTGCCGCTGTTGATGGAGATGCCGAAGAGATCATCGTCGGAGTCGGATTCGGAATCGTAGTACCGTGGGCCGGAGTGGGGGTTGAAGGCGTTGGCGTATTTGTTGCTGCGGGGAGGGGCTAGTTGGTTGTTCGTTGAAGGGGCGGGACTGCTGGTTGCTGGGGGTGGGGATTGGAGGGCTGTGGTGTTTTGTGGTGCGGCGGGCTGTTGCGGTGCTGCGTTGATGGGCTGGGTGGTGGTGGTGTTTGGGTCGTTGGCGAGAAGCTGGGCTATGAGATTTGGGTCCATGGTTGTTGATGGGGACGAGTTATTGATGGGGATTGGATGGTGGTGATGTCCTGAGGTGGATGATTGAGATCTCTAGGTTGGTGGTTCCTTTGTTCTCAGGTCACTGCTGATATCGCCAGAAAATGCTTCTCAATAGAGAGCGGCGTTAGTATCTGCTGACATCTTCATGTGGAAATTGACGGAGTGGTCGTTGCCGTTAATGATGAGGACCTTGGACAAATTGACGTTGATTCAGCCTGGCTTGATGTACGTATCGCCTGGTGAGTTTTCGTTCATATGTCTTATAGCGGCAGCCGATTCGGGATTAGCGATCTAAAAGCGAAAGGGTGCTGCCATCCTATGAGGTAGAAGCTGCGTTGTCCATGCTGAGGATGGCTAAAGACAGAAATGATAGAGCCAACGTAGAGTGAACGTAAGGCTGATGATTGTATCCGCGCGAGACAAAGGCCTATATCAGAGTCGCACTATGCTAGTGAGCCACGCGTCAGAGAATGATCTGGGATTATGTGCAATACAGATCAATCATCCTACGTGACCAAGCTCGGAGCCAATTCAGCATTACACAAACCTTGAAGCCGCCGCATCCGACCACGCCTTCGGAAATTCGCCCTCAACATTATCGAAAGAACTCTAAGCCCTAGGGTGATTACGAACAATTCGCTAGTGAAGCTTGTGAGTTGGAGCTGGTTACCTGTCTGTGTCGCTTTGATCATTTAGCTCTTGCTTTTGCATCATTGTTCTTACATCGATGTGAGATCCATGGCGAAGATCTGCATCTGAGTCTTTTGTCGATATTCGATCTCATGAATCGTTGTGTTTTTGGTCATCAATCACACCCACCACGATGCTCGGTATCATTCACCCTGTGAAACCAACGAAGAATGAAACAGACTTCCAACTTTAGAGCAGGAGAAGAGCTATAGCTGCCACCCAACACTGTGATAATCCTCATACTGTCTTACGGACTCGTTTGGAGAAGTCCATAAAGGGTCTAAGAGCGTAAGAGGGCGCTAATTGATTGTGGATATATGTACATGGTGTGTACTCTGTACAATGCATAGGGTGGGAACCTAACCCTAAATGATCTCGAGGCAGATGTATCACGTGATCAGATAACCCGAGATAAGCGTGACGAGAACCCGAGGTCGCCCAAGAGCTACACGTGTATAAAAGTGGTGCTTATATGGCGAGTCAAACTTCTATCTAGCCACTGTCAGAAGCCAATCTGCCATAGACTTGACGATTGAATCTTTTGGCATGGAGGAGCTGAGCTCGAACCTCCACCTCAGTTTCATTACATTCACGAGCAACTTCGTGCATCCTTGTCTCCAGTCACATCTTATGATGACATATAATCATGAAAACTCATTCTACACGCGTAAGTATAGCAAATCTCCTCACTTGTCCACAAGCCGGTCTGCACTGCTACATGGCGAACCTTCCCTCTCTACCGAGCTACTCGTGCTCATATACACATTGACCCCTACTACCCAAACAGCGACCCTCCTGTCGGGCAGCAACCAGAGGCTACGCACTGTCTGACTTGACCATAGCGACCACATTATCGCCAGCATCATAGAACCGCGGATACCGGCGTACAAAGACGCGGTGGAGCTGGCCATCCTCGAAGAGACCTGGACCGACAATCCCCACCCGTTAGACCCGATCCCTATCCGCCTATGTCTTCTCCGCCTCCTGCTCGAAGGAGATCTTGCATCGAGTGTGACTGCTGCATGGTCGATCTGAATCGTCTCGTGCAAGACAGGAACCAAGTTTCCACATCTAGTCAACGTCTTCACGTGAACACTGAGCGAACAGTGATGGAGCCCAGCGTATATGACACCGTGGACTCAGAGCATGTTTCGGCCGATGCACAACTACCATTCTATGTCTGGTCGTAGGCCCGATGTCTCTCTAATAAGCGCAGATCACTGCGTCTCGTGATCAGGATTAGTGAAGCCATTTGTCTGCACGAATTTCTGGTAACTATGGTAGCTCGTGGCAAATTGTAGTAACAGACTCTTTGGTATCCATTGTTGTTTACACGCACATCGGAGCTAGCCGAGTCTCCGGCCTTGTCTTGCGAGTGATACCATCGCAAATGATAGGAGTGATACATTGTGAGCGCGGACGGAATACACACCGTTTTTAATAACCAATCGACAAGTATCATAATTTCATCTACAACTTGGCCTTGGAGTGCTCGCGATCCAGTTGCAATACATCTCTCCTGGTAATGCCATAGCCCTTGGCCATATCATCAGTGCGCTTCTTCTGCCATTCGATCTTGTCGAGCAGCGACTTGCCACGCTTGTTCTCGTTGCGACCAAGCTGCAGCAGATGCACCTCGTCGGGGCCGTCGACAATCCTCATCGTCCTGCCGTGCGCCCACATGTTGGCAAGAGGAGTGTCTTGGCTGACACCGGCGCCACCGAAGGCCTGGATAGCCCGGTCGATGACTTCGAGGGCCATGGTGGGGACTTGCACCTTTGCCTCTGCGATCTCCTTGAGGGCGAACTTGGCGTCCTTGGAGTCGATCATTAGAGCGGCGTTGAGGACTGTGAGGCGGGCAGTATCGATCTCGATGCGGGAACGAGCCACGCGCTCGAGCATGATGCCGTGCTCGTGCAGTTGCTTGCCGAAGGGTGTCTTCCTTGGGTCGTTGATGCGGGCAAGGAAGTACTCGAGAGCCTTCTCTGCGGCGCCGATGGAACGCATGGCGTGGTGGATGCGACCAGGGCCGAGACGACCTTGGATGACTTCGAAGCCACGGCCCTCGCCCAAGACCATGTTCGAGGCAGGGACACGAACGTTGTTGAAGGTGATGTGGCCGTGACCGTGAGGGGCATCGTCGAAGCCGAAGACGCCCAACATGCGGTGGATGGTGATGCCGGGTGTTTCGGCTGGGACGAGGATGACAGACTGTTGCTTGTAGACGGAAGAGTTGTTGGGGTCGCTCTTGCCCATGACGATGTAGATCTTACACCTGGGGTCACCAGCACCAGAGGACCACCACTTGGAGCCGTTGAGGACCCATTCGTTGCCCTCCTTGCGCATGGTCAGAGCAATGTTGGTTGCGTCGGAGCTGGCGACGTCGGGCTCAGTCATGAGGAAGGCAGAGCGGATCTGGCCCTCAAGCAGAGGCTTGAGCCACTTGTCCTTCTGCTCCTGTGTACCGTACTTTGCAAACACCTCCATGTTACCTGTGTCGGGGGCGGCACAGTTGGTAGCCTCCGAGGCGATCAAGCTCTTGCCCAGGTACTCTGCCATCAGACCGTACTCCAAGTTGGAGAAGCCAGCTCCCTCCTTGAAGTGGTTCCTAGGCAGGAACATATTCCACAGACCCAGCTCTCTTGCACGCTTCTTCAAGTCCTCGAGGATAGGTGGGTGAGCGCTGAAGCGGTTGACGACACCCTCGCCGATCTGCTGGCTGAAGATGGGATCGGCGGGAATGCATTCTTCTTCGACGAAACGTTCAACCTGTTGTATGCTTTGTCAGTATATGCAGAGCACGTAGACAGTCTTCCATCGCCACCTACAATGTCCAAAGTCTTCTTAGCTCTGTCGCTGACATGGCCACGAGCGATCAATGGGATCTTCTCGCTAGCACGAAGCTGGCCCTTGTTGCCGACAAGCAGCTCTTCGGAAGCCTGCTCCTTCTGAGCATTGATCTTGTAAGGGACAGACATGACGGATATGTGTGAGTGTAGTGTATAGGGAAAGAGACCCTGTGTGACGAAGAAACAACATCACATAGCCAGAGGCGACAGAGGCGTGTCTTGTATAGAGCCCTCCACACCCCGGATTACATGTAGAGCCGAGGTGAATGTCGCGCGCCCTCCAGCGTTTCCCCAGGCGCCTCGGTGAGATTAATGGCCGATATAGGGAGGTCTGACGAAGGCGCTTGTCGGCCTTTGCCTCGTACATGCATTATCAACAGGAGGAGTCCGGCGACGTGCGAGGCGATGGACCGAGGCTTAAGTTCGATATTGATGGAACGAAGAAGAGTCCCAATGAGCGTGTTGACCACGAGTTCTTCCGAATTTGAGGCAGGCCTCTTCGACCTCACATTAAAATCACGTGACCTCGGATCTCAGACGTCCTCTCTCGACGTCACCACATCATCGTCTCTCCGCAATCACGCCGAAACGCCGTCTGAAGCTCGCAGACATCTCTTGGCACATCTCTTCCATCTATGTCAATGAACCTCACGTGTCCAGCTAGCTAATCAATCCTCCAATCAAACGATCAACAGACATCATATAGAGAAAAGCCATTCGAAATGTCCGGAGCCAGAACCCATGGCAGTCTCACCAAAGATGAAGAAGTCAACGCCGCAGCATGGGCAGCAGGCCGTGGCGCCGTCGTTGGAGCTTCCAAAGTAAGTCGAAGAAAGCCCATCCTTTATCATCAACAAACAGATAGACTGACAACACACCCAATTACTCAGTGGGCCATCTTCTCCGCCGTCGCCGGCCTAGTAGCCTACCAATTCAGCCCTCTCTACCGCGGCCTCACATTCCAATTCAAAGTGTAAGTCAAAAGTCGATCAAAAGCTATAGCCGACCCTCCCAGACCCATGAAACATGCCTTCACTCTTCTGAACTAATCTTAACAACATCCAACAGCTTCCTCCAAATGTCCGGCATGACCTTCGGCAGCATCATCGAAGCAGACCGCCGGCTGCGCATCCACGGCGCGTGGCAACGGCAGCAGAAGAAAGTGCTGCGCGACGCTGAGGTGTGGCGGCGGTACGAAGAAGACTACGAGTTGCAGGGCAGGAGTAGTCCTGCTGCTGCTCAACAGGCGGCTGCGCGGGTGGAGAACGGTGACGGGAAAGCGGAGTGATGGTCATGAAGTGGTGTTTGAGGGATGTTCTTGAATGGGAGCGGGATTCGGATTGTGTCCAGCTAGCTATGGTGTGAGTTGACTTAGTGTTTATTGGGGTATTGTATTGATATGTATTCTACAAAAGCTGACAAATTATTGCTTAAATGGCAAAATTTAGTCTTAGAGTGGCAAGAATTGCCCCAACGCACCGCTGCCATTCAAGTAACCGACCGTCAGGTTAAAAAATTCATGTTTTGGAGAAAGGGGTTTGTATTGTTTATGTACAGCTTATTCTTTCTTATTTTCTTTCTTTCTCTCTTTCCCTCCTTCACGCTCTCGAGGGCGCTAAGGTTGGACCCTTGCAAACAGCGATTTTTTCGCAAAAGACGAGTTTTGTTCTAATTAAACACAAAAACGGATGACAGTAACAAACAAAGATCAACATGAGCATGAACATCAAATGTACAGTCGACAGTAAAAGGAAAAGACCGCTCGGAAGCGAAGAATGAGGAGCAACATTGAAGTAGCAGGCTCCAACCCAGCAAAAGTCCAAAATGCTTTACAGTAGAAAAGGAAAAAGAAATGAAATGAAAGGCCAAAGGGGAATTAAGCCGAATCGTCAACCAGTTTCCTGGCATCGTGAGCCTTCTTCGCCTCACGCTCTAGCACCTCAAGATCGCCGCTCATCTCGCACATGCCGTGGAAGACACCCTCAGGCGTGTTAACCAAGTCGAATGGATCGCCGAACTCGACGATTTCGCCCTTGTCCAAGACGAGGACCTTGTCGTAGTCGATGATGGTCTGCAGGCGGTGGGCAATGGTGATGGTGGTGTTCTTAATCTCACGGATGGTTTCTTGGATCCTTGCGTCGGTGGCGTAGTCGATGGAAGCGGTTGCCTCGTCCATGAGGAGGACCTTGGGGGCCTTGAGGAGAGCGCGAGCCAAGCAAAGGAGCTGGCGCTGGCCTTGAGAGAGGTTTGATCCGGACTCGGCAACGGTCGAGGAGAGGTTGAGGAAGATGTTCTTGTTTTCCATGACGGAGGTGTCGGCGGCAGAACCATTTGCTGTGGTTGACGAGGCGGGCGAGTTCGGCTTGTTCGGTGACTCTGCGCCATTCTTACGAAGAGTTTGAACAGGTGTCTCAGGGCGAGAGTTGGCAGCGGAAGGGCCGTTGATCAGCTGCACGCCACGCAGGGCAGTGAAGATCTCCTCATCGGTGAAGAGGCCGAACGGATCCAAGTTAGACCTGATGGTGCCTGTGAACAGAGTTGGGTCTTGAGGCACCATAACGATGTTCTCGCGCAGATCCTGCAGACCGATGAGGCCAATGTCGATATCATCGATGAGGATCTTACCCTGCTCAGCTTCAAGCGCACGGAAGAGCGCGAGAGCGAGCGAGCTCTTGCCAGCACCGGTCCTGCCAACAATACCCACCTTCTCGCCAGGCAGAATCTTGAAGGTGAGATTCTTGAGCACGGGGTCGAAGTCGCTGCGGTATCTGGTAGTGTAGCCAATGAATTCGACACCACCCTTGCTGGGCCAGTTGGCTGCAGGTCTGTTGTCCTCCACAATGAGAGCAGCCTCCTGGTCGACGTCCAAGTACTCCTTGATTCTCTCGACCGAGTTCATGTTCTGCTCGTTGCTCGAGTAGAGACGAACAAACCAGAGAACGTTCTCAGTGAAAGTTACAGCGTAAGTCATGGCGAGACCAGCAGCACCTGCGTCAATCTTTCCGACACTGGTGACCACGAAAGCACCAGCGAACAAAGAGACAAGAGCGCCGACAACATCGACGCGGAATGCAAGCCAACGGTTGGCAGCCCACAGGTAGATGAAAGGGCGGCTGTGGGTGTTGATCTTGTTGAGATTGTCACGAATGAAGCGACGCTCATCACCGTAGGCACGGATAGTGGTGGTGCCAGACATAGTCTCGCCGAATTGCTGGTAAAGCGGACTGCGTTGGATAGACTCCAGACGTTTTAGATCGCGGGAAGAAGAGATGTAGAAGCGGCCAATGAGGAAGTACAAGATCGTGATGAAGAAGCCTGCAATCAAGAAACCAGGGGTAATCGCAGAGATCAGAATGATAATCGTGATAATGGAGAAGAAGCAGTGGACAAAGCCAACCGCCACCGGCGCGACTTCTTGGTCGATAGCCTCGATGTCCTTGGAGAAGCGGTTCATGATCTGACCAAGGGGAGTAGCATCGAAGAAGCGGAACTTGGCGCGAGTGATGCTCTCCATCAATTGGCGGTGGATACGCTTAGAAGCGCCGATAGAGCCACTGAACAGTACTCCCTCGCGGAACAAAGTGATGAACATGTACGCCACACCGAGAACAGCGTACACACCAAGGTAGTACCCAGCGTTGACTTCAGAGCTAGTCGAAGCCACACTGAAGTCACTAGAAGTTTGTGTGGTCAGGCCAGGGATGTTCCAGACGCATGAACCACTGCGAAGACAGCTGAAGGAACTGCTGACGCCACCACGGATATATGTGAGGTCAGTCTGATTGTGAGACTCGCCCATGATCGAGATAGCTTCCTTGTTGGCGTACGCGTTCGCCCATTGTCTAATCCAGACGTTGGTCGAGACCTGAGAGATCTGCTGCAGGGCAAAGGAGACACCAGCGACGGTCCAGTAGAACCAGCCACCCATGGAGCGCAAGTACATGAAGATGATGCTGAACTTGATAGCACCAGTGCTCTTCTTCTCGTCCGGCTGAGCAGCTTCGGCAGTAGAGTTCATACCAGGAATGTCCTTGGTGGGAACCTTCATCAATGGGTCGCCGTTAGGAATACCATTTGGCTCATGGATGTGGAACTCTTCTTCACGGGCTTCAAGCGCAGGTTCCGGTTCCGGTTCCGCGGCCTGAACACCGATCTTTGATGGGACACGGGAAGGACCACGCGTGGTAGACTTCGACTCGAGCTTGGAAAGGTCCTCGTGCAGCGTTCCAGAGGCGATGACTTCCTGAGCTGTGCCCTGAGCGCTGATGCGACCGTTGTCCAAGACGACGGCGTACGCGGCTTGTGGCAAGCACAAAACGGCGTTGTGTGTGACGAGAATGCAGGTACGGTTGTACATCAGAGGGCCCAAAAGCGCGTTGTCGAAGATCCACTTGGCGGTGTGCGAGTCGACGGCGCTGAGGACATCGTCAAGGAGCACATGCCTAGCGTTGCAGTACAAAGCTCTTGCCAAGCTGATGCGCTGCTTCTGGCCACCAGATAGGGTGACACCCTTCTCGCCGACCAGCGTCTGATCACCAGAGTCCAGGATTTCCAGGTCACGTTGGAGGGAACATGCCACAATGACGTTCTTGTAGCGCTTAGCGTCCCAGGGGCTTGCGAACACAATGTTTTCCTTGATGGTTCCGTTGACGAGCCAAGCTTGCTGCGCGCAGTAGGCGACGCTCTCGGTCAGTCCAGTTTCCGGGTCGGCCTTGAGATCCTCACGGCACTTGCCTCCAGGCAGGTACACGCTTCCATTAACCAGGGACATCTCGCCGAGCAGTGCCATAAGCAGGGATGTCTTGCCGCTGCCAGTGGGACCGATAATGACGTTCACCTGTCCGACCTTGAAGTTTACGTTGAGATTAATCATCTTGAAGTCGTCGGTTTCGATGTTACCCCATGAGAATGTGCCATTGTCAAATCCAATCAGAGGCTCGCCTTCTTCGTCAAGCACGTCACCTTGGAGTTGTTGGTACTTGTCGGTTTCGGGTTCGTTCAAATATTCTTCAACACGATCCACAGAGACCTTGGATTCCTGAACGTGCGCGACCATATCGGCAAGTTGGTCCAAGGGGATGCGGAGCAAACTAAACAACGACAAAGCAGTGAATGCAACAGACGGGATGAGGTCCTTCTTCTCCACCATAGTGTAGATTAAGAAAGTGAGGAACGTGATCACAACCGGGGCTCCAGACCAGATAGTAGCTGCGACAGACCAGATTATGTATCGGTTCCTCAGATGCTTCAATTCGGTGACACGTTTCTCTTCAACATCACCCAAGAAGCGCTGTTCCCAGGCAAAGTATTTGATAATGCGAATGTTGGTGAGCACCTCGTTGGTAGTGTGAATTCTTGCGTCGGTAGCAGCCAGAATCTTTTTCTGAGAAGACGCGAATTGTTTCGCAATCCACATATTGACAGGCAGCAGCAACGCCATCATACCAATTCCGACAATACTACTGTAACCGAGAATTTGGTAGAGTAGGACCACGGCAAGAACGAATTGAACCGGTGTTTCCGCCCAGAGGAAGTGCAAGTAAGCGCTAATCTCGGCGACCTTGAACGAGTCGACGGCCATAAGGTTGATGATTGCTCCAGAAGTGACTTGAGAATCATCTTCTGGCTTCTTGGCCACGTCAGCCTTAGTGTCATCAGCCTTCTTCTTGCTTCCAAAGATTTTCTGAAGGAAGCCCTTCTTTTGCTCGTCATCTGCCTTGTTGGCTTCTGCCTCTCCCAATACTTTGTCGGGGCTCGCAGCGGCGCGTCTGCGAAGGGCTTTGGCGTAAATTTCACCGATGATGATGGCTCGCAGTCTGATGCAGACTTTCCTACCCTTCCATAGAGCCTGACCGCTTGATGTTGCGTTGACAACTCCGGAAACGAAGAGAAGGATCACATAGAACCAAGCAGCATTTTTAGGTACGCTGCTGGGGTTCTCTACGTATTCGAGAATCGCCTTGAGCAGCAGTGTCGGGATAAAGGTAATAAGACCAGAAATAGCAGCCCATGCCGCTTGAATGAGAAGACCTTGCTTAAAGTACTTCAGCAAGTGGAAGGCCAGAATACTGGTCTTCTTCACTTGACGGTAATCGGCGAGAATTGCAGCAGCCTTGTCCTGACCAGGGAGATTCCAGACGTCGCTCATCTCGTACGCTTTCTTGTAGCCAGTCCAGACAACCTGATCCACCCATGTGAAGGTAAGAGAAGACAAGACACTGGCCAATGGCTCCTGCGCTGGCTTCAACTCGCCCTCATATTCCACGTAAACAGGCTTGTTGCCTTTGCGCGAGGTTCCAGCAATGAGCGCGAGCACAGTGTTGAGTGCAAAGTAGCTGCTGACCAACGCCTGAGTGTATCTGGAGTGTGGGTGGATAATCTCAGAGCGGAAGACCAGGAGTGTGAAAACCCATTGCGCGGCGTAGAGAAGGCCAGTGTGGTACCAGAGCTTGGAGAAGGAGAATCTATGCGAAGCGGAGAAAACTAGTCGGAGGGAAGTCAAAGCTGAGATATACGCCCATTCCGCGACCTGAGCAATGGCGGCAATACGGCCCTTACGATCCCATTGCTCGAGCAGCAGGGCGACTTGGATACCAAGCACGGCCAGAACACAGATCTCCTCGGCAAGGGGAATCCAGATCTCGCCCTTGGGCCTGTCGAACTCCAGTACAGAAGCGTCTGCGACTGATTTTGTCGCCATCAACGCGAGGTCCTCGTTCAAATTCAGCTCATCCTCTTCCGAGTCCTCGTCTTCCTCATCAGCCAGTCGTCCATTATGTTGTTCATCTTTTAGTAAATCGTATGCAGTCTGCAGCCGCGATCGTCTCACGGCGACAATGGCTTGCACAGCCAGGAATATTGACGATGCGGCGCACGCAATCAATGGTAGGAGAGTCTGCAGGTAGCTGGAGGTCGTACGACTATGGTTAGCCAAATTTCTTCACAAGCGTGAACACGAGGCGTAACATACTCCTGCTTGAAGCATCGCGAAAAGTCATCGGAGCGCCAGACGTCGCCCTTGCAATGCGCAAACATGTTTGGCGGGTGTTCGCCGTGGTTGGGCAAGCAAAAACAAAGGCGCGAGTGATCGTCGGTCTTCAGGTCCAGTGCAAGTCGTCAAGTATGGGGCGGGGTGGTATCAGCGCATCTCGCGCGTGCGTGCGTGCACTCTTCAGTCGCCGACGCAGGAGTAAAGAGGCGCTCGAGATGGCAGTCGTGGGTGAGGGCGTTGTTTGCTATGTACAGGGCAAGTTTGTACAAGAAGCACGGCAGGTGGTGTGAATAGCACTTGACACTGGCGCGGTGCGAGCGATCGGAAGATTGACGGCACCAAAGAGACACAGGCAGATAGGATGACGATTGCAGATGGCTGGCTGGCTAGATGAGCACTGGTCGGAACTCGGAGTCAAGCTCTTAAAACGGTCGCGCCTTAGTCCATGCTTCTTCAGCGACTCTGATAAACAGTACGCCGCCGTTCTTGTTTAGCACAAGCTCACACGGTGACTGCTGTGCGTGCTCGCCATCGCTAAGCACCTGCATACCAGGCTCCACTTCGTCCTCCACCACCAGACCATCCTCGCTCTCCTAACCAATAGCAAATACCGAGTTTTGCGTGACGAGCATGACTCTTCGTCGCCCACACCCCAATGCCTGTAACCATGTCGAGCACCTGCCCGCTTCGGCATAGGCGCAGATTGGATGTGCGAGATAATCGCTTAACGGTATCGAGACACCGCGCGAGCGCGCGCACGACGTTGCCCGCGTAACAAACGGGCGGTGAATGTGATTCATATTTTACCTCGCAGTGCCGTGCTTTCCAGAAACCGGGCGGCAATTTGCATAATGACAGCTGTGGTTACTCTTACGATACACCCGTGAATTATCAAGCCCTGCCGATGGTCGTGCGTGATGGGCGCTCGAGCTGCGACGCCACAGACAGTGACAGACACCACCAGTTTCACAGGGCTAGCAACGACGTCAACACATTGACTGACACACACACAGAGTATACACTTGCAACAATCAATTTATTTTCAATTTCTCATAGCTGCCGAAGCATCTTCCCTTTCTCTCACGTCTATCAGAGTGTCGAGGAGTTTTTTTTTCTCGTCCCGTTCGTTTCCTGTGGTTACTGTTGCTGGCTCTGCCCCAGACTCTCTATCTCACAATCATGTTCTCCTGGCCGGGACCAGTGCCGATGTACTTGATGTGCACGCCGGTGAACTTCTCAATGTACTCAACGTACTTGCGCGCGTTCTCGGGGAGATCCTCCCACTTCTTGAGGCCCATGGTGTTGGCCTTCCAGCCGGGCAGGGTGTCGTACTTGACGGTCATGTTGTCCAGCACGGTGAGGTCAGCGGGGAAGCTGGTGATCTCCTGACCATTGTGCTCGTACGCAGTGGCGACCTTGATCTCATCGAAGTCGTCCAGAATGTCGAGCTTGGTGAGGTTGATAGCGTCGTACCAGTTGATGGAGTTGGAGTACTTGACAAGGACCAAGTCGAGCCATCCGCAGCGACGCTTGCGACCGGTGGTCACACCGAACTCGCGGCCGACCTTCTGGAGAGTCTCGCCCACCTCGTTAAGCTGCTCAGTGGGGAAAGGTCCGGAGCCGACACGGGTCGTGTAAGCCTTGACAACACCAATGGTCTCCTTGATCTTGCGAGGGTGGAGGTGAAGACCAGTGAAGATACCGCCGAGACCGGTATTGGAGGAGGTCACGTAGGGGTAAGTGCCGTTGTCAATGTCCAGCATGAGGGCGTTGGCGCCCTCGACAAGCATGTTGACGTTGCCCTTGACCGCGCTTTCGATGAGAGGAACCTGGTCAACGACGTACGGCTGCAGACGCACACGGTAGTCGTCGAAGCGTTTGATCTCGTCCTCGACGTCATACTTGAGAAGGTCGCCGTAGCGCTTCTTGTAGCTGTCGGCGAGGTGCAGGAGCTTCTCGTCGAAGCGCTTCTTGTCGAAGACGTCGGAGATACGGATACCGCTGCGGGAAGCCTTTGTGGAGTATGTTGGGCCAATACCCTTTCCGGTGGTTCCGACCTTCGCATTTCCAAGTTCCACCTCCTCAAGACCGTCTACCTTGGTGTGAAGGTCCAGGTCGACGTGGCAGCGGTCGCTGACAAGCACGCGGTCCTTGGTGGTGATACCGTGCTTCTCTAGGACATCGATCTCGTGGAAGAGGTTGGGAACGTGGACAACGCAGCCAGAGCCGATGAGGTTGACGCAACCCTCGGTAAGGACGCCGGAGGCTGTCAAAATGTTAGCGACGAGTTGCGCGGAGCGATTGAGGGATTACTTACGTAGGATGTGGACATCGAAAGTCGTGCCGTCCTTGACGATGGTGTGTCCGGCGTTGTGTCCGCCTTGTGCTCTATGGCCAAAGGGTTAGCTCGAGTGCGCTGATTGAGTCGCATCTGCCTCGCGTGCATGCGCCAAACAACGTCAACACAATGTGAACGGCTAACATACCTGCAGCACAATTGGATACCGTCGCAGAGTACATCTACGATCTTCCCCTGTTTGAGATGTCAGTGAGATATGCCCGATGTCGGTATGGCATGGCCCTGATCGCAGTGGAGAGCCAATGGCGATGCCGTCGCGGGAGCGGAAGCAATGCACACATACCTTTCCTTCGTCACCCCACTGGGCTCCGAGAATAATAGTAGCCGACATGATCTGGAGTACTGCGCGTTGATATCGTTGAGTCCGCCATTTTTTTGAGAGTAGGTTAAGATTGGCAGCCAAATAATTCTGAAGTACTCTCCCAGTCATCCCACCTTGCCGATTCGCGGGGCTGCCAAGATGATATGCCAGAAGTCGTGACCGGGCTCGTGCTCGACTCATATGCGACGATTACCCTTCTCTCATTGGTCAGATCAGTTGAAGCAGATGTGGGCTTCGTGGGTTGCGGGATACGATTCCATGGAGGACGCTTCTTGCGGCCATTTCGGGCTTTGTCGTCATCAGACCAGGTCTTTGCCGTCCTCGCGCCATCGTCTCTGCAGAACGCAAGTGCGACATCCACCAATTTGGTGTCCGAAGGATAGGATGACCTGGCTTCAAAGCCTCAATGTAGGTTTTGTAGATAGCCGGTGAGTCTTGGACCTTCCATCCTCTAGCCCAGGTCAGGCATTAGCCGATTCGCGAGCTCGTCTTCGAGGCCGAATGTGCAGCGAGCCATTTGGCCGGGTTCTTCTCATTAATCTCCACCATTTCATTGTAGATGTAGGTATGAACGTTCACCATTGTGTTGTTGTTTCCAAGTCGCTGGCTTTATAGGAACGCTGGTTGACACACAAGTGATGTTCAGGGTCCTGGCTGTTGAGGACCAAGTGCATATCCACTGGGTGATAGAGGCTCTCCGATTCACTGGTCCTAGCCTTGAGGGCGGACGCCTTGGTGGCATTGAGAGGTGTAGAAAGGAGTGCTCGTTGTCTCGTCGGCCTTATCGTCTAAGCATCCATGCAACTGGCGTCCTCTTTGGCATTGAGACATTAGAGCGACTCTGCCGTGTACACAACCGTGTCTTGCGTCCAGGAAATTATGGCCAAGTTCTTTCCAACAGCACATGAGACGACTCGTCGTTGCCTCTAGTCTGGATGTGCCACAATGATGCTGATGGAGGTTGCATCTGGTCAGCGGTATCTGCGAGCCCTGTCAGTGGATTCTTCCCCATGCTCTCGCCGGCTTCAAGTGAGCAGACCTGGTGGATGGCGATGGTGCTAGCCTTCCGCTGATATCGTTGACAGACTATGTGTCTTGCTTGTTAATTTCCATCCGGCTTTTGGTGCCGACGAGCATGGAGTCATCGCTCTTGTGAACAGCGACTGTTGATTTCCGAGGCTCCAGAGGTGCAACATGCTGGCCTTCTGCCGTTCACTTGTCCGATACCGTTGCTGGGCCTTGAGCTGCAGTCGTGCCCTCGGCCCTGGTAATTCTGTTGCCAGCGTCAGATCATCTCGCGCACCGCTGGCCTCTTTACCTGTTGCTCGGATGTGTCGCTGTCGCGGTTCGGTGCGTGGTTGCTGCAGTCATCTCAGCTGCGGTCGGCTCATGAGTCTGGAGCCGCTGCTCCGACTACTCTTGCGCGATTTGCTGGTCTTCGATGATTGCTGGACCTTCGCCTGCTGTCTCGAATCGACACTGTCTTTCCTGTTCTTCTCTGGCCTGTCTCGTCTTCTTCAGACCACGTTGCTGTCCAGGCTCAGTGCAGGGTCACATGCGGATGTTGAAGGCTCGTTGGAGCCACGCTGGGTTAGTAAATGGGTCTGCAGAGAACAGTACCCGAAGGGTGGATGAAGTGACTGCGATCAAGCAATCACCTGAAGCAGATGCAACTAAGCAGGCTTCATCTCTGCGGTAAAGCAGAGATCGTGGTAAATAAATGGGTCCATAGAGAACGATACCCTCATTTAACTGCAATGAAGCAGGTGTGGGTGAATAAATGGGTCCCGAATAGATGGGTACCCGAGTGGAGGACTGGGCCTGGAGGCACCAGCCCATAGGGAAGAGAGGAGAAGAGGAGAAGTCAAGCGCAAGCGGAAATCGAGTTGTTATTGTAGCCTGGCGTGGTGCACGGAGGCACGCCAAGTCGAGAGCAAACAGAAAGAAGAGGAAGGAAGGTGCGATGGCGAGGAAGGTGCGATTGGAGAGCCTTGAAGCCATCAACTCAAATGTCAATTTCATATTGCTCACTATACCAAGACTCAAGCTTGTGGCGTTGATTGTCTTTGGTGCACACCCTCTCGTTCGCATACAGCCTATACCGATCAAGTAGGTCCGTTTGCTCCAATTCTGGCGTCGTCCTGAACCCAAAATGCGCAACAATTGCGTGTGTATCGACCAAACATGGTCGTTTTAGCGCCTTCGGTATCGTTACAGTCAGCGACTCCTCGTCGTCTCCGCCGACTTTCATCAGTCTGACGCTCTTGCCAAGGATTGCCAGGAAGTTGAGGTTATAGCGCGTATACTGCATGTTCCATATGCCTTCTTGATTTCCTGCCCAGTACCTACCAAGGTTCTCGTGTTCGATATTGTCGAGAAGGCTGTAGTGTTGTTGCGCCGCCATGGTCCATTCAGTCCATCCTCTTCCAAATGGGTTATACTCTCGGCCGGCGGCAATCGGAGTGACCATGAGATTCTCAGAAGTCCTGGCCATTGGAAGCCACCGGTGGTTTTTGGATGGTGGGCCACCGACCTCGCCAATGTCGAATGGCCTTCCGTCTGGTCGATCCGGAAATTCCCAGATCTCGGTACGGTAACCAGACCATCTGGGAAGAACAGAAGCCCGCCAAGTGGTGAGTGGTCGGGGGTCGTCCTGGTTCGATTCCGGAAGGTACGGAAGAACGGCCTCGGAGTGATAATGGAGCCAGTGTGTCAGAGGCGAGTTGACTATGTTTGCTGCGACCCCATGAGCTTCGGGATGAGCGAGCAAAGTATCAACCATCCGAGGTATAGCATCATCATCAATGAAAACCTGTTGCACAGTTGGATTATCGTTCCATGTACATGCGATAAGCGTAGCTTACCATGTCGTCGTCAATCTTGATGTACATGGTATCATGATCGACTGCATACTTGTTCCAGGCGTTGTCAAAATGACCGTCCAGCTCCTCTGTGACCACTTTCCTGTATAACGGCACCTCTTTCATCAACGTGTCCAGCCATTGTACATCCTCCATCCTCTTCGTATTGACCATGAACACCACCTCGTTGAGATACCCATTATTTGTGATTAGGTTTTTGCGTAGATAGCAGTCAAGGATGTTAACATAACGTGGCCGCCCATCTGCACTTTATCAGCAGTCTTACGGCTGTGCGCGTGGCGGTGAAACTCACAAAAAACCAGTGCAACGATTTTGTACCCTCCAGACTTTTCATGTGCCCCTATAGCTCTCGACGTGTTCGATTCCCTTGTTTGCGACGCAGCCGAAGGACCTCCAAGATCATTGGATCTTGTGGTAACAGAGGCCGAAGGTACAACGTGCAACAACGTCTGTGTTAAATGCGCCAAGATCGTCAAAGTGAACAGAACAGCGCCCAATACGACAAATTGTAGCTTCCGAGCCCTCAAACTCATCAGTCTTGCTGAGCTTGTGTACCGCTGATCAGGGAGAGTGTTGATACCTCAGCCTTCTCGATCACATAAGATCGCCAGATTCTTGCTTTTCGGAAGTTTGGATGGAAGGCAACACTACTGTAGGTCTTGCAGCTTTGTACAGTTTATTGTCGGTCCAAGAGTGGGCTAGAAAGAGTGCAAAGGATTTAAAATTGGTTAGAGAGCAGCATATGCTGATATCGAGTACCAAATGATTAATACACATATATGCCACGGACACCCCCAGTTCACGTGGTTTTGCAACTTTGCTTGACACGCGATACTTCGTCCGTGCTATTAAGAACATCGATGCGATATTGTGCAGCAGGGCAAGCTGATACTCAACTCGTGTGAGACCTAATTGACCTATCATAATTCGGATTAGTTGTTTCAGAACAGCATTTTACGATCAAAGAACGCGCCAGGGACATATTCGCAGATCCCCGGTCCAATACGGTCTTGGCACATCCCAACACCGCCTGCCGGAGCCACGGAGCCACTTAAGGCTTTCGGACCCCGAGTCCCTATATCCGAGGTTCTGCACTGCCTCGAAGTGCATATGATCTACCATCACGTCTGATATAATACATGCACAGACCTATCGCATGTCGCACAAATCTCATCTCTCCTGGTTCACCACCGTATGCTCAGAAACTCAAGCTGATCAGCACGATCTGTCACGGTGTTTGCATTCGATGTCAGACTTTAGCATTGTCGGCGAGTTTGAGAAGCTAGGGTTCCGCTACAATTCGGAGACCGATGTGTCGGGTTGACCTTCATCTCTTCCGATCACTAATCTTTCCGTATCGCTACATCGTCTTCGCCATACACGATGCTCCGCTGCATGCCAACCACCCAGTCCGGCGACAAGCACATACAGCATGAGTACAATCACTTAGAGTGCCTTGCAGTTGTTTATCTCACCCGTCTTGCAGCGACGTCAGCCTATGCTTGCATGATGTGGTTCATCAAAGTCTAAGTGCCCTGTACTCACCTTCAATTTCGAGCAGCAATTGGCTTCTGCTCCTACTAATGCGCAGGTGGCTTGGAACTCATCCAAAGTAGACGGCAAATCACGAGCTGGTTGAGCATTATCAGAACTGATAACCAAGTGCTGGGTTGAGTTACACTTACGAGATTGACAGTCCTGCAAGGCGATGGTCCCTCCGTTGGAGCTACAGCATTGCGGACTTGTATACACCATGCTCCAGACACAAGGGTGATAGTCACGGTGCGGCAGCATTCGCCTTGTTACGCTCGTGCCATTTCCATTAGTTGTCCCGTTTTCTGCTCGAGCAAAGACTGGGGTCGGTGCTGTAGTGGCCGCCGCGATTGCGGAAAGAGATGCGAGCAGTAGAAGGTCCTTCATGGCGCCTTGAGTTAGTGAAAGAGATACTCAAATGTCTTCGCAGTCCATGTGACCCCTTATAAACAGACATTTACTCGCGGACTGTTGCGGTAGGTCACATTCGTAATTGTCCCAAGCTTTGCAACGAAGACACAATGTCAGGATTTCAGGATCTGTGTCAATGACCGAGAGAAGATCATTTCCACAAGTGTATGTTGCAATATCATGGGCTGATACTGTTCAGGAGTAGATCCCTGCATTAGTCTATCTTAGCCCCCGAGGGCTTCTTCGACGATACATACATTACGCTGATCACCTTATGTGATGCACGACCTTTTCTTACGCGGTTTCACCAGGAGGCCTGACCATCATGGCATTGGATCGAGCTTTAGCCTTTCCGTTGAGCATGTACCATGGACTGAAGACAACAATCTTTGATACTCCTACCCAAGCATCATTCGCACTTGCCCAAAATTATTGGACATATTCGCCATTCCTGGCCCTGACAGTATCCCACATTGAACCGCTGCAAACTATTGCTGGAGACACTACATTCTTGAGTCAGATGTGCGATATTGCCACCAGCCACGGGTAACAATATGAGAGTCTCAATACGTCGCACCATCTTCGCCATTGCCGCCATTTCCAGCCTTTGTGCCAAACTCCTGCACATTTATGCGCACAAAGATGCGGCCAACGTCTCGTTTCTGGTCTGCTGGGGTGCTTCCTTCTTCCTCCAGGATACAATACTACTCTTGATCATCCGCACGCTACTTGAAATGGGTTCTGTCTTGCCCATCGTCGCGACAATGATCACCGGTATGGTCCTATTGCTTTCATCAACGAACGTCGCTTTCTTCTTTCTGACGGGCTTTGAACCTCAATGGCGTAACGTCAGTCTCGCCGTCAACCCTGCAGCCTGGAGCACGCTGCTCGTTGGTCTTGCTCCCACTGTAGCGATCACGGCCGTATTAGTACTGGTCTCAGTGGTCTCGCGCAATCTCTGGATGTTGCTAGCTGAGGCGAGTACGGAGGTCACTTTGCTGCTCCTCTCTCCACTTGTCGCCATTCTCCGCGGGAACTCGCGCAAGCTTTCCTTACGGTCGCTTTTTTCACGGCAACACAGGAACCGAAGCATTGAAGAAGAGCAGCGTTTTATCAAGCACGATGCCACAAGCCAGAACGAGCTGTGCTCTCATGACAGCAACGGTTTACGACTACCGAGCAAGTT